>JAJHJD010000010.1:1750000-2464511 GCA_020883615.1 Fusarium virguliforme | reverse complement strand
CTCCTCGCTCGTTCGCGACCATACCGTTTGAAGTGTTTCCGAAGACTTTCTCGCTCCTCTACCGTCCGCATCCCGACCTTCAGCCACGGGAAATGGCGATATCCTTTTGAATGATGTGCTGCGACTAGAGATCCTGAAACTATCTGACTGGTTTCCGATATGTCACCCTGTCTGGAGTCAGGGGTAAGACCCTGATCCGGAGGGTCGTTGCTGCTCGCCTGTAGTAGCTCACAAAAAAGTCGATCCAGCTCATCTAGAGTCCTATCCCGAATGCGGCCAACCATGCGAAGCTGAGGTGGTCGACCAGCCTCTGCGACGGGAAAGATCCAACCCTTCTTGAATGGCTCTACGGCGCGGCCAAGCTGGAGGGCATCAAGGCTGATGCGATCGCGCGTGCTCCTGAGCAACTCTCGGGTGGACCAATGGTAGCGGCAGCTTGTATTATCGGCGCTATTCGTCCAGCCTCTATCGCCAAAACGGTATCTACAAACCTCTGAGAGCGCTTGCGAAAGGTCGTCCTGCGTGGAGATGCGGCGATCTGTGTCGTCGACCTTCCGCGTCGGCACAGACGGCTCAGAAAATCTCGTGGACTCGGCCGAAGGGCTGACATGAATAACAGAAGCCCAAGTAAGGCGGCGTTTGAGATTCGCCGCCCGGCTCTCCTTCGTCGTGGTAAGGAGCTCGGTATCCGACGGCCAGGGAAGGATCCAGTGAGTTAATAAGACGATCCGCCTAAGCTGCGCATACCATTGCGTCGCCTTGGTCGACCCAAGCGTCATCTCGACGAGCTCAATACTGCGGCGCGTTGCAATGCGAAAAGGGAGAGAAGACCAGCCTCTTCGACGCTTCATGGCTGTGTCTACAGAGCTGGGTGAGAACAGATCATCAAAGAGATCTATCACATTGGCTGACCGCAGCTTGTTTCCGGTAACAAGATGAGGCCGGGTGTGGTCAATGTCGCGCTGGCGATCGTGGAACAAGTCTGACAGCCCGTCGTAGCAGAAGGCCGGAGGATTAGAGTCCGGGTATCTGATCATCGCCTCGTCCGTAACGTCGGAACCTGTCTTCCATTTTGTGCTCTTCAGAGCCGCGCGCCAGACGTCCCGCTGGAAGAGTTCGATGACTGTGGAGTGGAGATATTCAAGCCACAGCCTCCTTGCCGCCACGTTCTCATGGACTTGATACCGTCCTGCCCAGCTCTGGGCTTGCCACATCCGGACATGGACGTCGCGAATATCCTTGAGCACTCGCCATTGCCGCTTATAGTCCTGACGTAGGAGGTCGTTACCAACCGCCAGTCGATCGCCAACTTCGGAAGCGAACCGCCAGGTGTTCCAGTCGAACTTCCCTGGAATCCACCAGCCAAACCCGTGGACCTTAGACGTCTTAGCCAGGCCTAGTCCTTCTCGTTGTACTTCGACGGCCTGCGGTTCCCCCTCTCGGGGCCGCGTACGCTGCGTTGACGTCCATCTATCTCCCCAGAGCACTGGCTCCTTCGTGATGAGGGATGAGGCGTAGCTGAATCGAAGTCCGCGGAGTGCTGTTGCCATGATGATGGTCTCAGGCAGCGAGTACTTTAGGCCGGTCTGTGCCTTGATATACTCAAACAGGAAGCAGTATCGATTGATGCTGGCACGGAGGAATCTAGCCATCGTCTGAGAAGGAACGGCAAAGAAAGGGTAGTCTTCTGGGTCATCCTCTGACGCCTCTCCTGGCTGAGCTGGAGCTGGAGCTGGAGCTGATGAGAATAGATCCGTGATACGCCGTAGGAGGTCTAGCGACACTCGGTCCTCCGCCCGGATGCCATAGGTAAATTGGTGCTGTGTCAGTTCGAGCGCTGACCGCACCGCATCATCTTCCGTTTCATCCTGATCGACTGCGGGAAGGTTATGGTGGATGCGGAGCTTGCTGAGCCTGTATGCACATTGCACCCGGGACTGGTGGGCATGCGCTCCCCGCGTGGAGTTGCGCTGGTCGAGGAGATACGACGGGTCCAGGGCCATGCTCTCGGTATGGCGGTTCTGGAAAGGGTATTGCTTAGCGGCATCGAATGGGACCTTAATAAGGTTATAGAACTGGCTGTAGACGAGGCCTTTCTGAAGCTCCCAGCTTCCTGGCCCGGGAGTGATCGTCATATCTCCAGCATCGCGGAGGGTTACGAATGGGTAGGTGGTCCGGCGAATGGGTGGGCTACGGCGCTTCCCCGACTTACCCCGATCAGCGCCCTCTTCCCGTCCACTGAGGCGATTCTGAAGCTGACTCCATTGTAGCCGACGACGCCAAAGCCTGTCCAGGCAGCATCGGCGCCATAGCAATACACGCCCACGCGGTCCCGTCTCGGCGGGTGTCAGCTGGCGCCCGATGTCGATGTACGTCGCCTGTGGATCAACGTAGGTCTCGTCGACTGCGGAGTCCCAGTGGCGACGCCACTCTTCGAGCGTTGACTCGAGCGTAGGCCGCATCCATGCCAGCTTGGTGTTCTTGGCAGCCATGTAGAGCCGCAGGCCAGCGTACTCGGGGAAGGGAGCAGCCCTTGCCTGAACTTCTTCCCAGAGAGCGGCAAGATATCGAGACTGTAGTGTAACGTAAAAATGCTTGCGGTGCGGCCCCGACGGGTTACCCGGTGCCTCTCGCCTCTTCGTGCCCATGAATCCCCCCAGCTCCTCTTCCTCGACCACCGCTTTGGCTGCTAACGCTTCCCGGGGTGCGCTCGAGTCTGACGAGGCGATGGCGTGGGTTTTGGGGATGTACTGAAGTATGTTGTTGTCATCAATGACGGCTTGCATGGCGGGCAGCGTCACTTCCTCATACCAGTGCATGAATCTTGCCCTCGGGATGCAAGTCTGAGTGTAGGGATCGGAGAGCTGACTGCGGAATAGGGCAGGGAAGAAGACCCAGATATAGGTATCCGCTAGGCCGATGACGCGCCCGAGGCAGTAATTTGGGATGTTATGTAGAGGCTGCGTTATCACGGCATCATCGTCTGGACCACCGGGCGAAGGGATTTCCATGCTGAGATGGACATTGTCGACGTGATTGAGAGTGACGTGCGGTTGAGTGTACCATTGGAACCCTAGCCTAGCGACGCCGAGGGACATTGGGAAGCTGCAGAGGCTATCGACATCGTATGACGATGAGATCGAGTTGCGCTCCGGTCCTTGTGACTGATGATGATGGGAGTGCATACATAGGTAGGGAGGGTTTGACTCATCGGCCATCAAGCCTTCCATCGCTACCTTGCAGGCGCTGCTGTACCGGGCAGGACCGTTTTCCGAACAAGTCTCCCGAGGCCCGGGGCGCAGTAGATCTTGTGCTGGATCAAGGACTGATGGGAGACGAGTCTCGTTCGTGTCGCCATCCGGTGGGGTCGTACCCTCCAGTCGCTTTGCGACATCAAGGAGTGAAGAGCAGGTCGGTGGAGCCCCTCGTTCCTCGGTTGCCTTTTCCACCTGAACATGATGGTCATCTTCATGCTGTTGAGAAGTGCATCCTATCGCGCCGTTCCACTCTCGGAACAACAGCACGGCAGGGTCGGTTGGTTCCACGGTCCCATCAGCACTACCATCAACCGGAGTCTCGAGCTCTCCGCGTTGCGGGCTACGTCAGCCTGCCCGCCGGCCGCGGCGTTGGATGATGCCACGCCAAGGTATTGCGAAATGACCTCGATCCAGTACGATATGGCACTGACCTCTCGCAGATCTGGGTCATGTATTCCAGACAAGTACGGCTCCTGCTGCGTCCAGTCAAGCTGGTCGAACGGCAAGATCTCGTCCTCGCCCCGGCCAATGACCAGATCATCTATAGCCAAGAAGCACCGGGCACACTCTATCACTATGAGGCCACAGGTCCACCCATATACTTGTCGAGTCGTCGGCACATCGTAGATCGACGCCGGTGCAGAGCCTTGATGATCCACTACAGCATCATGGACCTCTCGGAGCGCCGAACGGCAGGAGTCGTCAGGATGGAGGGAATCGAAGACGAGGAAAGAGGATCGGGCTCGCCGGTAGATGGCGAGAGACCAGTGACCGATCGTATTGTCGACGCCCGGATGAAAAATGGGTATGATCGTATCCTCATGCCGGCGTATGTCTTCGATCTCGGCTGGGCTCAGCTGTATAGCGTGATGTTCGCCTAGCTGGATGGTCCGTACGAGCGTGATAACGTCCCGGCGGCCACTCAGCTCAATGACAAGCCGAATACCGCAGAGGACGTCCTCAGTAACGAGGTAGTCCTGTCGTTCAAGCCGGCGACGGAAGTTCCAGGTGTAAAGCCCGTGGTAACTCCATTCGACTCCAAAGTCTCTCGGCGCTTGACGAGGACGGTCGACAAAGTCCTGATGCTCCTGTATGAACGTCTTGACGCCAGCAGCCGATGATAAGAGAAACCCGTCTTGGTCATGGGCATTGGCCCTCGTCAACCCGGGCGAGCCGTCTGGCGTGTGAGGGGAAGGCCGCAGCCAGGTATGCAGAGTGTTCTTTTGCTCCCGGGGGGTTGATCGATTCCTTGACTGGCACGGCCGTTGCGGCGTTTCGGTCTGCGGCCCATCAGAGGTGTGACAGGCGCCAGCAGAAGCGGCAGATTGAGGGCTCCATCCCGCTGGATCGTCCGGTAATCCCGCCGTGCTTAAGGATTGTGGTGAGTTGATCGCGTCTGGTAAACCGGGTTAGTGCGTGAATCGCTCTAATAGTGGAACGTAAGACCCTCGCTGGATCCTTCTTGCCTCTTGTTGTCTCCCGATCCGGGGTGATGAGCAATTGCTGGACTGTGTCGACCAGGGCTTGCAGCTCTTCATCCCGAGCTTCAAGCTGTAACGGGCTGGGTTGGTCTTGGATAAACGCGGCGTCGGCCGCGTCGCATCCTTGTGACACAAGCTCGAGCTGAGCCTGAGAGTTTTCGAAAAGTGGGTGGTGATCTTGCGCACCGACCGGGCTTGTATGGTTGGTCCGTGAGTTCTCGTCGTGGTTCCAAACTGGCGGGTTGCATGGTGCTGCTGCCGGGCCCGCTTCGGTCTCGCTCGGTTCGTCGTAGTCGCGATTGCAAGTGGACTCGGCCGGTAGTGGAACTTCGAACGGTGTGGGGATCTGGAGATGCGGCTCCAAGTGGAGGCCAACAACCGGATCCGTCGTCGATGGTATAGCGGGCGGGTGAGGTTGGTAATGATGTATAAACTCCGCCTGCTGCGATTCGGTCGGCGCGCGATAGGAAATGACGGCTTGCTTATGTTGTCGTTGATAGTATCGCTGTGAGCGTGCACGTTGTGATGCAAGTCGTTCCTCTTCGGTTTGCGGCGCTTTTCTGGCGGGGCGGCCACGGCGTTTCGGAGCCGGTTGAGACATTGTCTTCCAGGAAACCTGCACAGCAATGTTTTGGCTCGTTCCTCCAGCGTTGGCCACGCGAGACACCTGTATTTCCCCTGCTACGCGTCGGACGGCCGACGGTGACGGCTTATATAATACAAAAAACGTTGCTTTTTTGACAGCCACGGTTTACAAGATCACGACTTGACAGACTAGACAAAGCATCATTGCATCATATCATATATAGCAATGGTAATGTCCTTGCGTTCTGAAGCTCGCTCATCCATCATATGTAGTTTTCCGACTCTAATTTGGGTTTTCTTTTCTATTGAGGATACGCCAGCTAAGACTAGGAGCTGTCCCATTGGTGTTAGGCTTTGCGTCCGTACTTGGACTGATCCTAACTACATTCTGACGCATTGCCCCCTCGCTCTCCCGTCGGCGACGAAGACGTAAGATGGTGAACAAAACTCGAAACGAAGACATAAAGAAAATGATCAACGAAAGGGTTCTTCTACTCAGCGGTTGCGTTCAGCTGCGTACGGACTCGCTGTTTTTCCACACGATGCCCTTGTTCTAGGGTAGCTGTCGCGCTATACCCGATTGAATTAAATGTGAGCCAAGACTTCTCTGTGGGTCCTACGCTATACCCTTTTGAATTAAATGTGAGCCAAGACTTTCTTATGTCATCAACCATTTTGTCGACCTTCAATCCGACAATTATTTCAAACCACGATAACTTGTGCCATAAGGTAGTGAAAAATATGGGACTAGGTTCCTTTGCTTGCGTTTTTCTCGCTCTATCATATGTGTCATTTTTGGGAAGTTTTGAATAACTTTTGTCCTCCGAACTACCGCGTGAACCCTAACCCCCATATTCCCATATAAACAACTGCCCCAATAGTGCCTAGGTATAAAGCCTATAGTAACTCTATTTAACTCTAAAGTCTCTTAATACTTAATAAGGATAATTAATAAAGTCCTAATACTCCTATATAAATATCTTAATATTAATAGCTAATAATAAGAGAAACCTATCTTAATTATAGGTATTAGCCCTTATTAACCTAGGCGAGCTATTTAGTATATAAGGGGAAGGCTATAGCTAAATATATAGAGTATTCTTTTACTCCCGGGGGGTTAATTAATTCCTTAATTAATATAGCTATTACGGTATTTTAGTCTATAGCCTATTAGAGGTATAATAGGCGCTAGTAAAAGCGGTAGATTAAGGGCTCTATCCCGCTAGATTATTTAGTAATCCCGCTATACTTAAGGATTATAGTGAGTTAATTATATTTAGTAAATCGGGTTAATATATAAATCGCTTTAATAATAGAATATAAGACCCTCGCTAGATCCTTCTTACCTTTTATTATCTCCCGATCTAGGGTAATAAATAATTATTAGATTATATCAATTAAGGCTTATAGCTCTTTATCCCGAGCTTTAAGCTATAAGAGGCTAGGTTAATCTTAAATAAACGCGGCGTTAGCTATATTATATCCTTATAATATAAGCTTAAGCTAAGCCTAAGAGTTTTTAAAAAGTAGGTAATAATCTTATATACCGACCGGGCTTATATAGTTAATCTATAAGTTCTTATTATAGTTTTAAACTAGTGGGTTATATAGTGCTATTATTAGGCCCGCTTTAGTCTCGCTTAGTTTATTATAGTCGCGATTATAAATAGACTTAGCTAGTAATAGAACTTTAAATGGTATAAGGATCTAGAGATATAGCTTTAAATAGAGGCTAATAACCGGATCTATTATTAATAATATAGTAGGCGGGTGAGGTTAGTAATAATATATAAACTCCGCCTATTGCGATTTAGTTAGTATATAATAGGAAATAATAGCTTACTTATATTATTATTAATAGTATCGCTATAAGTATATATATTATAATATAAGTTATTCCTCTTTAGTTTATAGCGCTTTTCTAGTGAGATAGCTATAGTATTTTAGAGCTAATTAAGATATTATCTTCTAGGAAACCTATATAGTAATATTTTAGCTTATTCCTCTAGCGTTAGCTATATAAGATACCTATATTTCCCTTATTATATATTAAATAGCCGATAGTAATAGCTTATATAATATAAAAAATATTACTTTTTAATAGCTATAGTTTATAAGATCACGACTTAATAGACTAAATAAAGCATTATTATATTATATTATATATAGTAATAGTAATATCCTTATATTCTAAAGCTCGCTTATCTATTATATATAGTTTTCTAACTCTAATTTAGGTTTTCTTTTCTATTAAGGATATATTAGCTAAAACTAAGAGTTATTCTATTAATATTAGGCTTTATATCTATATTTAGATTAATCCTAACTATATTCTAATATATTGCCCCCTCGCTCTCCCGTCGGCGATAAAGATATAAGATAGTAAATAAAACTTAAAATAAAGATATAAAGAAAATAATTAATAAAAGGGTTCTTCTACTTAGCGATTACATTTAGCTATATATAGACTCGCTATTTTTCTATATAATGCCCTTATTCTAGGGTAGCTATCGCGCTATACCCGATTAAATTAAATATAAGCTAAGACTTCTCTATAGGTCCTATATTATACCCTTTTAAATTAAATATAAGCTAAGACTTTCTTATATTATTAACTATTTTATTAACCTTTAATCCAATAATTATTTTAAACTATAATAACTTATGCTATAAGGTAGTGAAAAATATAGGATTAGGTTCCTTTACTTACGTTTTTCTCGCTCTATTATATATATTATTTTTAGGAAGTTTTAAATAACTTTTATCCTCTAAACTACCGCGTAAACCCTAACCCCTATATTCCCATATAATTCCTAATAAATAATAAATATATATATATATATCTTTATTATCCTATCTTATCTCTTTATTTTTAATTATTACTAAATATATATCTACTTACTCTTTTTAATTTACTCTTAAAGATATACTATATATAGCAGGGAGGATAATAAATATAGCAAGTTATAAATAGGTTAATAGACAGGATAGACTAATTACCTAATTATAATAGATTAGATATATAGTAGGGGTAAGTAAGATATATAGATAGTTAATTCTAGGGGGTAAAAGAAAGAGGTATAATATTAATAAAGGCTTAAGAAGTATAATAGGTATATATAGATACTTACCCCTAGGTTTAAAGGGATTCTAAGACCAGTAGGGTATAAGGTCTCTAGAGTCGCGCTAGATACTATATTAGTTATATAGAAGTTATTTAAGGCGGTAATATTCCTTTATTAAATTTAATAACTAAAACCGCGATACTTAATCTTAATTATATTATTTTAGTATTATAGTTTTCTATTTAGGGCTTAATATATTACTACTTTTAAACCCTACTTAGGATCTATTATAGCTAATTTATTTATTAGCTTTTTATATTAAAGCTATTAATAATAGGAATATTATTATATTATAACTCTAGGACTTCTAATTAATTAATTATATTTCCTTATATATACTTATTATACTTAATATCTTTTAGTATAGTATATATAATTATATATTTATATATTACCCCTCCTCGCGTTATATAATAATTTATGACTCTTACCTTATAATAAGCTAAAACCTATATAAGCTAAACTAACTTTATTAAGCCTCCCCTCCTTACCTTTATACCCTTAAGTCTACTATAAAGTATAATAATATCCCTCCTTTAAGAGTTTTAATAATAAATAAACTTATATTTCTTTTTAAACTTAAGAGTAAGGAGTACTTTAGCTATATTAAGAAGCGCTCTTCCTTAGGCTTACATAATAAATCTTCTCGCGATAAAGCTTAGGTTATTCTTAAAGGATACCTCCTAGATATATATAGTAATATAAGGTATTCCTAAAAAGTAAGAAACTATCGCCTACTCTATTATATATACCGGCCTTTAAGCTTTACCCTTAGTACCTACCTATTTAAGTATAGGATTAATTTATAAAGGCCTTATTATTTATTAATAATATAGATAAGGGTCGGCCTTCTCGCTTATCTTTATTAGACTACCTAAATATAGGAAGATTATATTAGCTTTAACCTTTAGCTACCTAGCTTTTATAATAGATTACTAGGATATAGCTAAGGTATAGAGGCTAATATTATTTATATTATACTAAAGAATATTAACTTATAAAATCTATTATATAAGTATACCTAGCTAGCTATTAAATATAGCTTTTCATTAAGGAATAAGATAGAAGAAGTATAACTATACCTTTTAGATATTTAGTTATTTAGGTATATAACCTAGATATAAGCCCTCTTAATAATCTAGAGGTAGGACTATATATAATTAACCCTAGCTCTAGTATTATTATTATAAATATTATAGATAAGTTATATAAGTAATTATTAGATCCTAGGGGTCTTTTAATTATTAAAGCGCTAAGATAAAAGAATAATAAATCTATAAATTATTTTACCTCTATTACCTTAATTAAGTAATACCTAATTTACCTAATAATTATAGATTATTTATCTCTTATACCTACCTTATTATATTAGCTAATATTTATAACCTATATATCGCTATCCTCATTTCCCCTTAAGATATTTCTTTATATATTTAGCTATATATATTACTATAGACCGCTATATATCTATTAAAATATTAGCCCCTATTATTAAGTATCTATCTAGCCTAAAACCCCCTTTATTATTAATCTATTTAATACTTATTATATTTAGCTTATTTATACCTCTATTATTACCTAACTCTTTCGGCTAGGTCAAGAAGGTATTATTAAGTATAAATACCTTACTATATATTATTACTTATAGCTATTCCCTAAGGTCAATATCTATCGGTATTAGGTTCTTATAGAATTACCCTTAGCTAATTAAGTCTCTATCTCTATTATTCTCTAAGATTATTAATTAGGCGAGTATTATAATCTATTATATAAGTGGGTTATTCGCGGTATTAACTTAGGCTTCCTTAATACCTTTATAAATAATAGCTAGATATATACCTAGATACCCTTAAATCCTCCCTTTTCCGCCTCTATATTATTACCTTAAGGTCTACCTATTAGACCTCTTACTTAATATCTAGGATATTATTATCTAGCTCTCTATTAATTATATATCTATCTCCTCTAGCGTGCCCTTATCTTATAAATAAGCGATAAACCTATTAGGCTTATCTAGATAGACTAATATTATATTACTATTAAGGTTATAATAATAATAAGGCTCTTAAATATACCTTAATCTTTATTTTCTCTACCTCTATCTATATTATTTAATAGCCCGCGCCGCCTATAGTTATTACTTTATTATAGCCTCTATTTTATCTAGCTTATTTTAAAAGGCTAATTAAATAATTATATACCTTTAATAATCCTAAATAAACCTCTATCTCTACTCTCTTATATCCTTATCCTTATCCTTATTTTTACGCTACTCCTAAATTATATAACCTTATAGTTTAGTGCTAGCGCTATATCTAGCGTAAGGCTTATCGCTAATAGGTATTTAATTTAGTTTCTCTTAATCCTTTCCTAGACCTTATTATCCTCTACCTCCCCTAGGCGGAGGAAGTTTATCTCCTAGAGTTATCCTTTATAGGCTATATAGTCTATATCTAATAGCTATATTATATAGAACCTTATTATACTCTATTAATAATCTAATTATATAGATCGCTTAAGCGCGATTATATAGAGTTCTATAGCTATTATAACTAAATATACCGGATATATATATTAGCTATAAATATAATTCTACTATAGTTTACTAAAAGTTAAGGTAATTAATATTTACTATAAAAAAAAGATTTATTAAAATTATTAAGAACCTTATTCTCTCCCTCTAATTACTATAGGTTATAATTCTATATTATATAACCCTTAAGATTATATTACCTACCCTATTATTATTACCTATCTTTAAGCTTAGCTATTTTTATATAATATAGAGGCTATTAATTTTTAGTCTTATTATTAGATAATTATAAGTTAATCGAGCTAGTCTCTTTTAGGTTATTATTATTATTATTATTATTACCTCCTAAAGAGGAGTTATCTTCTTCCGCTCTTTCCTCTACCTTCTCTTTATCCTCTTTATCTATAGGCTTAATATCCTATTCTAGTGGCTTATATTAATAAAGAAACCGCTTTAAGAGGGACCGTTCTATATCGATAGCTTAATTTCCTAATATCTAGCCGCGAGATAGCTAGAAAGGTTATATTACTCGCCTTAATTATTAAGCTAATATCTTATCTATAATAGATATTCTATAATATTTAAAGAGGGGCTAATAAAGGTCTCTATAGTATCTAATAAATTAATAATATTATTATAGATAGGTAATATTTTAATTAGCTAGCTTATTATATCCTTAAAGATTTCCTTTAAATATATATCTTAGCTATAGGTATATAGAAGATATTCTATTTATTATTATTACTATAGGATTTTCTATTAATAGATTATAGGATAATAAAGTTAATATTATCCTTATCTAGACCCTAAATTAAGCTAGCGAGATAAGAGATATAGAGTAGCGTAAGTTTATAGTAGCATTAAATAGATTTATAGTATCTAGAGGGTAGATAACCTAAATTATTATATAAGTAATATATTATCTCGATTTAATATAGCTAGGCCGCTCTTTTAAATTTATAAAAATACTAGGGTAATAGAATTAAGGGAGTAAAATAAGGAGAGAGACCTTTAGGATAAATATAGCGATAATATAATAATAATAAAGAGGTCTTCTCTTATGCCTAGGGTAGGAGAAATAAAGAGCCTAATATTAAATCTAGAAGAAAGTTAGCTTAATATAATATTAAGTACCGCGAGTATAATTAATATTAACCTCTTTAGTATAATTACTATTAAATATAATCTAAATATAATACTTAATCTAGCGGCTAAAATAGCTATTAAAGGGGCCTAATAGCGTATATATACCCTATTAAACCTCTTTAAATCCTCTATAGAGCTAAAGAAAGAGGAGTATATTTTAAGTTAGCGGCTTTAGGGGTAGAAGATTTAATTAAAGAGAAAGTTAGATTAACTATTCTTAAGAGGTATATATTAATAAGTATTTATTTAATAAGGTAGCTCTTTAGGTAGGGTAGATTATAATAATAGTAATAATAATATATTAATATCGCTATTATTATTATTATCTACTATAATTTAATAATATTTAGCCTATACCTTAGTATAAATACTATAAATAATCTAGGTAGTAATAATATAATTAATCTCGGCTATTAATTCCTCTTAGGCTTACTATAATATATTAAGGACTATAAGTTTCTAGCGCCTAATTTACCTTAAAGTTAACCCTAATATAAATAAAGCTTAATAAGAAAGTACTAATAATAAGCCTAAGCGGTCTCTTTAACTATAAGAGTAATAGCCTAATCGGCAAGACTCTCTATATCTTTATTATACCCTTAGTTATATTCTGCCTATATAGCTTAAATTAATTACTAAAATAATAGCTTAATAGTTACTTAATTTATAGTAAGCGCTTAAATATTAATCTAATAGGCTAGCTTAGCTTAAAGTAGGCTCTAAGATATATAGAGGTCTATTAATAGCTTAAGCGAAATATAACCTCACTATTAATTAAAGTAGCTATAGGGTATCTAAAGTATACCGGAAGAGTTAATAGAGTTTTTTAGGCTAAGACCTTACCGCTCCTTATAATAGCTATTTCTATAATTATAATCCTTAACTTATTATATTAATCTCTATATTTAGTAATTAAATCTATATTCTTATTTATTATTAATAATATAAATAAATAGATAATAAAAGAGCTATATAGTATAGAATATAAGGATTTATTAAGTAAGGTTAAGTAAGGAAGCTAGATAATTAGCTAATAATACCTTAGTAATCTTAGAGAAGATATAATTAAGCGGGAGTATAAAGTAGGTAGCTTATATAGATATAAATATAGTTAATATCTTAATTAAAATTACCTAGAAAGGGTAATATTATTATTTACTATTAATAAAAAAAGGAGGAGAAATAAAAAAAGGAGCGAGAGGAACTTCTTAATATATTAAGCTAATATAGGGGCTCTAGCTAGGTTCTAGCCTATTATTAGCCTATATAGCTAGAATAATATTAAGCTAAAAGGTAATCTCTTTCTAAATACTAAAGTTTATATATATCCTTAATAATAAGATAGCTCTTATATACCGCTTATTAGCGTCTTATATATCTAGAAGATAGAAGTAGCTAAGCTATAAATAAATATATACTAGCGGCTTTAATCTATAGTAGCTAGGTCTTTTAATATCTCTTTATTAAAGGCGAGAAGTAATAGAAAACTAAAGCTAAAGAGCTAATAATCACTAAATATAATACTAAATAATTCCTTACTATAGTTATATATTTTAGCCTAAATAATATTAGGTAATCTAGCTTTTAGGTAGCTAGGGTTTAATTTCTAAGATAATTTTACTTTAATATAATATCCCTTATATCCTAGAGAAATAGGATCGATAATAAATAGCCTCTATAGGGGCCTCTAGGACTATATTAGCTATTTAGCTATAAAGATAATAGTAATAATTATCCTTCTAAAGAAGTATCTAAGGCTTATAGGTTAGCGATATAGGTAATATATAGATATAATCTTATATACCTATATTAAGCTAATAAAAGTATATATCGATCTAGGTTAAATTAAAGCTAGCTAAAATAATATCCTAAAATAGAGCTAAGCTTTCTTAGAGGCTTTATAATATAAATATATTTTTTAGATTATAGGCCTAAAAGAATAAGCGAGGGTTCTAGAAGTAAGAGATAGTATTACTCTTCTTACTCTAGATATAATATAGGTTTATATTTCTTATAATTACTACTTAGAACTATAGAAGGATATTAATAGAGATACTATATATTAAATAAAATACTTAACTTTTATCTTTAGTACCCTAGCGATTAATACCTAGCTTTTCCTAATAGGCATATAATTTTATATAGATTAAGTTATATAAGCTAGGGATTTCCTATTATATATAATCTAGAACTATTTCGCGGATAGCTAAGAGAATAATCTTATTATAGAGATCTCTAAATTATATAAGGGAGAGGCTATTAATAGAGGCTTATATTTATAAATTAGCTCCATTAGGGAAGAATATTAAAATAGAGAAGTAAATATCGGCGGCAGTAAAAATACCGATAGTAATATAATATATATATTAGGTCTAAGCTATAAGGCTATATTATTTAAGCGATAGAGATATTACTTTTATAAGGTAAAAAAAAGAAGAGTTAGAATTAATTAAGTACTTAGATAGCTAATAGGCTTCCTACCCTAAACTAAATATTATTAATATCTTATAGTTATATAATAATTATAGTATCTTAGGATAATAAAGCCTATATCTTATAGAATAATAGCGGTTAAGCTAGCTAATAGGAGAGGAAGCTCTATTATTATAGGAAGGAAGTATAAGGATTATAGGCCTTATTATATTCTATAAAGATAATAGGTAAGGGAGGAAGAAAATAGCTAATATATTAAATATACTTAGGAAGGGTAGAGGTATATTCTAGCTTATTATATATATATAGTTCTTAATCTAATTAAGATAGAATATAAATTAATTTATAGAGTTACTCTAAATAATTAATAAAATAATATATAATTACATTAATTATTAAAGAACTTCTATAATATCTAATTATATATATCGCTCTATATATATAGAAAATTAAGGCCGCTAGCTATATCTTATTAATAGATTATATTAAGGAAGCTACTAAGAATTAAATTATTTAAGTAAAGTAAAGAGGTTACTATAGCTATATTAGGTAATATAGGAAATATCGGCGTAAGTAGGAGAGAGCCTCTATATTAAGGTATTTAGATATCTCGCTAAATAGAGCTAGGAGGTAATAGGGGCATTAGGGATATCCAAGCTAATATAATATTATTATTAAAGCTAGAGCTCTTTAATTTAATATCGCCCTCGCCTTTTTCTATAGCTTTATTAGGAATTAAGGAAGGAGCTAGGCTATTATATAAGGTTAAAATAGAGAATTCTAAGGTAGGCGAGAGACTATATAAGTTAATAGATTACTAAATAAGCTATTATACCTTTATAAGGTATTACCGGTTGTAATATTACTAGATATAGAGATATATTTACTTATATAGCGATATAGCGGGATCTATCTTAAGACGACTAGCTCTAATAGCCTATTCCTTATTATATTATATAAAGAAAATTAGGCCTATAATATTAACTATCGAGATAGGTTCTATCTCCTCTTAATCTTCTATAGTTAGAGGATATATTTACTTATTAATTAGCTATAGGATTATCCTATTATCTATTATAACTATTAAGTTAAGTATTATTATAATTAATTAATTAGCGAGAGGAGTAATAGAGGCTAATTAATTATTAGTTAGCTATAGGGTAATATTATCGCGGTACTTAAGGTTATAATAATATCCTATTAAGTTTATATATTAATCTAATAATATAGAGGACTATCTAGGTAATTTAGGTATATATTAATAAAAGCGGTTTTATTTAATTATGTTTCTAGGATTAAATCGCCTAAAGGTATTAATAAATAGGTATTTATATTATTAAAATAATAAGCGTTAATATAAAATATATAGTTATTTAGCTAAAGTATTAAGCGGTATTATCTTAATTAAATTTATTCTTAGCCTACCTTTTCTACCTTTTTTTCTATAGTAAGCATATAATAACCTATAGTAATACTATAAAAGAGTTTTAATAAAGTATATAATAAGGTATATTATAGTAATTATTTTTCTTACCTATATAATATATAGCTACTCTTAAAAGAATCTTATTAGCTTATTTATTTATTATTTATTATAACTATATATTACTATTATTTATTATTATAGAGATATAGAGTTTTATATACCTACTTTTTTTATTTTTCCTTCTTAATTTATTAATATATCGCGCCTAATAATTAGGTTTATATATAACTAGATAGACGGTTAAAATTAAAGAGGCATTAGGGGATAGGGGTAGCGCTACCTAGATACTATAAACTACTAAATACTTATAGTAGAGGGGATTCCTCCTTCCTTAAGTATAGTTTTAATTAAGAAGATATATTTTTATTGATTTATCTTAGTTAATAATATATCTATAATAGCTATTAGGCCCTATATACTCCTTACCTCTACTCACTCTTTATATATATCTATATATCCCGCTATATAACTATCTATAGAGAAGTAGCTTATATTAAGATAATTGCGGATATTATTAATAAATAATAGCTAAGATTATAGTCTATCTATAAGGTTAATATTATTTAGTCTAATTTCGCGAATTATCTATCTATAGTAGAGGATAAGATCTATAAGCTTCTCTTTATAGTAATTTATTATTAAGAGTATTAATACCTCTAGTTTTAGTATATATAGTATTATAGTGACCCCTAAGAAGTAATTCTATTTATTATAATATTTAAAATCGAGAGAAAACTAAGAAAGCCCTAGAAATAACTAGAGGAATTAAATAAGGCTAGAACCCTAAGGTAAGTAGCTATTAATATTAATAATAATTAGGTCGAGTATAATATAGAGTTAATAGAGGCTAATAATAGGGGATAATAATAAAGTAGGAAGTATATAAAGACTTATTTAATTACTATTTTTTATTAAGTATCTAATATTAATATCTAGGTCTATAATCTCTAGTTTATTAATAGCTAAGGCAGTAAGGATACTATATAATATATAGCGAATGAGGTAGATACTATAAGTTAAAGTAGATATTAATATCCTCTATAGAAAGATATTAATAGATTATTTTAGAGAATATAGGCCCTATATATAATTATTATTATTAATAATAATATTCTTATAATAATAAAGGTTCCCTATAGCTTACTTAAGGTACTTAATAGTATAATCTATCCTAATAATATAATCTTAATCTATTAAGTAAGTAAGGTATACTTCTCTATAAAGCTAGCCGAGATAATTATTATTATTATAATAATAATTAAGGGAAGAAGATTATAAAAATAATATCTTTACTTAAAAGTCGGTATCGCTATACTTAAATACTATAAGTTCCTTATATTAGCTAGGCGATATAGTCTATATTATCTCCTTAAATTCGCTATAGGGAGGGTTATTTAATAACTCTTTTAATAGGAGGAGGTAATATATATATATTTTTAATATCATAATAATAGGACTAAGAGTTTAATACTTTAAGATCTCAATAAGAATATCTAGGCTTTATCTTTCTAATATAATATAATGCATCTAGAAATAATAGCGGGTAAATTAAGGTATTATTTTAATATATAATTCTATATATTTTACTAGAGAGAAAGAAGATCCCGCGGTAAGAGGTTCCTAAGTATTATTTCTATAATCTCGGTAGAGAGACTAAATATAGAAGCTATTACTTATAATTAAGATATAGATAGTGCTAATATTTAAGAGATAGCTTTAGTCTTAACCCTAAGTGCTATATATAGCTTTATATTTCTTCTTAGGTTAAGATCTAAAGTGGGATATACTATATATATTTATTCTTTATTATATTAGCTTAAGTAAAATAATAAAGATATTATATATATTTATTTATATTTCTATTAGCTATTACTATACGCTATTAATAAGGGTATAATATTATTTTATAAGTAAATTTTTAGTGCGATAGATTTAACTATAAAAGATACTAAAGAAAGCAAGATATATGCCCTAAATAATAATTAAAATAATATAAATATAGATTAATAGATTTATTATTATTTTTCTTACTACTAAATATTTTTTTATCTTATATCTTACTATAGTTAATTTTTAATGGATTTTTATTATACTCTCTAGCTAATACTTAAATTTAATAAAGATATTTATAACTCTCCTAACCTAAACCCTACTTGCATTATTGATCGCACCCCTACCGGGAGCTAGTTCCACGGGTTCAAGGGGCGTTTTATTCCTTTTATCCTTTTATTATATTATATATATTCTACTTAATTCTCTTTTTTCTTTTCTCTTATATATCTATTACCCTAACCCTAAATTTATTTACCCCCCTTATATCTCCCCTAACCTCTCTATATCCTATCTATTATCTATTAGAACTACCCGCCTATTATAGCATTCTCTTATACTAATAGTATAATATAAATCCGGCATAATCCTTACCTTCTTAAATCGCGCCTAATTTATATTATATTATTTCTCTATTTACCTCACTATCTCTATACCTACTTAAAACTAATATTTACTGCCCTTATATACCTCCTAAATAATTTCCTCCTATAATATATATATATTAATTCTCTTTATCCTATAAAACTATTACTCTACCCCTAATTAATAATAAAAACCCTTTAAGCTACTTATAGTAACCCTAAATTACCTCTTTATAATATCCCTAACTTATCGACTCTATAAATATATTAATACTATTAATAATAGCTTATCCTTATATCTATAGCCGCCCTCCTCTTCTTGCGTTTCTTTATATTAATCTAATAGAAGTTTATATATAAAGTAATATAATAGCTCTTTAAACTTAATCCTCCTCTATATAATATTATACTCCTCGCCCGCTACTCTATTATATTAATTACTATCTTACCTATACCGCTATTTATCTAATATAATCTCTAGCTCTAATACCTTATAATAATACTAGATATATAATTAGATACTCGCCTATGATTTTATCTAGCTACTAAAGTAATATCTTAATCTATATACCCTCCTCGGTATTAAATACCTTTTAAACCTCTCGCCCCTTACCTCTATTATCCTTATAGCTACTCTCTCTATCTTCTTCTATCTCGCCCTCACTTTAGCTCTTACCCTTATTATTATTAATTAATCTCGATACTTTATATTAATCATAAAGCTCTACCCTAATTATATTATTATACCTTTCGCCTATAACCCTATCTATAAACGCCGCAATAATAGCCCTTTAATACCCTAGAGTTAATATAAATATATCTATTTATACTTAATTAATATTATCTATAAAGCTATAATATTAATCCTCCCACTATAGCTACCTATTATATATAATAATTAACTTAATTACTTCCCCTACCCGCCGCCCTCCTTAACCTATTTATTATATAAAGTCCACTAAATTATATAGCTATTCTATATAGATTACTATAATAATCCCTTTAATATTAATCTCTATCCCTAAATTAATTATTATTATAATCTATTAACTTATCTAACCCTTAATCTATACTATTTATGCCTTATAGCGGTCCTTTTTATCTATACCGCTATAATAAAACCTATAGTTAATCTCCTTAGCTATAGCTTTATATTACCCCTTTAATTAGTAATATATTACCCCCTTTTAATTATTAGTTATCTATTTATTAAGCTCCTATATAATATTAATAATATACTTTTTAATAGCCCCGCGCCTAGGCTTAACTTAATTAACTTAATATCAATAGTTTAACTTTATTATTTAATCCTATATTATTACTATAGATTAAGCTAATATCTCCCTATAGAATTACTCCTTAAGTATAACTAAAAGTATTATAATTAATTATTATTAAGTAGCTATACCGATATAAGCTCTATAGCTTACCTAGCTTAATATAATACCTAATATCTATAATAACTATATAATACTTATAATAAATATTTACTATAATAAGCCTATATATAGTAACCTATCTATATATCCTAAAAATTTAATATTAGAAATAATATCTATATTAATAACTATTAATTATACTACCCGCGGTATGCCCTCTCGCCCAGTATATAGCGATAACCTAAACTAAATATAATTAATACCTATAGCTATTACTCGCGTAACTAAGTTATCTATAAGTGCTATAAATAGTATTATTATAATACTTATCTCTATCTCCTATATTACTACCGGCAGTATAAATAATATACTCTTTCTAGCCCTTATTAGTAATATATTAATCGCTATCTAACCTATCTTTAATAATATAATTAATTATATACTCTTAGCTTACTTATTGGACCGCTAAGTTACCTTTAGTCCTAATAGTATTTATAACCTATTAGCTATATCCTCCTCTATATCTTATCCCGCTTTATTAATCTTTACCCGCTTATATTTAATTATTTAAGTTAAGCTATTAATACCCTATTACCTCTCTATTTAATATTTACCCTTATATTTACCTTTATGCTTTAGCCCCTTCTCTTTTATACTCTCCCCCTCTAAAAACT
The DNA here is from genome assembly GCA_020883615.1 of Fusarium virguliforme. Lineage (NCBI taxonomy): Eukaryota > Fungi > Ascomycota > Sordariomycetes > Hypocreales > Nectriaceae > Fusarium > Fusarium virguliforme. The sequence continues at coordinate 2,443,998 of JAJHJD010000010.1, read as the reverse complement.
AATATTATAGCTTATTAATCTCCTTAAATATTATAATTATTTCTAGCTATAGCTTCCTAGGGAAGCTAATATATATAGTATAATACTACCTCGCGATCTATATCCTATATATTAACTATAAATCCTAAATAATATTCTAGCTTCCTCTATAATTAATTAGCTCGCCTATTATTAGATTAATATTAATATTATTATTTTTATCCTTATCCTCTATTTAGCTCTTAAGCTATTTCGCGATTAGCCCTTAGATTTATTATTCTATCTTAATCGTAATTAGCCCGTATTATCCTACCTTAATTCTTACCCCTATACCTACCTATATTACTTACGCTAGCTATCTATTAAGCTAATCGGTATCCTATACCTATAAGCTACTATCTCTCTATATAAATTCTAGCTACTCTCTATATAGCTTAGCTAGCTTATACTTCCGCTATAGTACCTATTTAGCTAATATTAATTATATTATATATCTAACTATTATACGCCTAATTAACTCGGGGATGAACTATATTACCTTATAGGCGTTATTATAGATCGCCTTTATCTTATCTCGGTCTATAATAATTATAACCTATCTATCTATTATAAAGATATTCTATATAAGCTACTATAAGTTATAATATTATAGTATTATTACCTCTAGACCCTAACCTAGAGTCTGCCCTATATATATATAAGCACTATAAGCACCTTATAAAGTAATTATAAATCTTAAAGCTACTTCTTAACTATATATTGCTTCTAATAGTTTTATATTAAGTCCTAAATTAATAATTCTATTAGCTTTATCGCCTTAGCCAGCCCGGGTTCTAGCTAATTATTCTTTAGATTAATTATAAATAATTAGCCTACCTCTAGCTATACTATATTATTAATAATCCTACCTATATTAATCTTTTAGCTAACCTTCTCCTATATCCCTCTAAATAATTAATCTAATAACTTTTATACTTTAATAACCTAACTATAGAGTATATTAATAAAATCGTTAACTATAATCTATTCGCTATTATAGAATAATACCTCTCTATTCTTAGCCTATTATATTAATAGCTATCCGCCTATTTTCTTATACTAGCCTTTCCTATATACTATCCACCTAATAATTATACTAATGATAATATAAATACTAATATATATTTATATAGTATATTAATCCCGAAATATAAGCACTACCTCTACCCTAAGCTTATCTTAATCCTAGGGCTAATCCTTAAATATTACCTCTAAAAAAAATAGCCAAGCCTACTATAGTATAGCTACTAGTATATCGATATATAAATATAGCTTTATATAATTAAGTAGGCGTAGTTAGATACTTAATACTATATAAAAGTATAATAGTAGGTTTATATATATATTACCTCCGATATAAGCTTTAATTAAAGTAATAATAAATAAATAAATAGCCCTATTAAGTACTCTATACTATAGAGCTATTATGCCCTTATTATCTATTGCCTTATTATTATCGTCGTTATTATTATTATTATTATTATTATTATTATTACTTTTATCCTCCCTATCTCTACCGCTATAAAAGCTACTATTATAACTATTAGGAAATCTATCGCCCTTAAGCTTATCTACTATATTATATAATAAGCTCTATTATTTATCTATAAAGTAAATAGCCTACCGCTTAAATACCTCTTTATATCTTATATAATATACTTATTAATAAAAGCTTAAATACCGATAATTAATAAACTAATACTTATTTATTAATACCTCTTTGCCTTTTTATCTAAATAGTATTCTATTTAGATTTATTATTATTATATTAGCGAGCTATTAAAGTATCTCTATTAGCATACTATTAAGTCGCTAATAGTAGTAATTAACCTTATAATTAAAGCTTTACCTAAGCTACTATAATAATTATTATTCCTAGATTATTTACTTATCTTCTAGCTAGACTTACCTAGCTATTACTGCCTTCGCCTTTATCTACTTAGCTACTTTAGAAATATTAAGTAAATCCTAAGAGTTAAAATACCTTACCTAACTTAGTCTCTTTACCTATACTAAATCTTAGTCTATATCCTCTTTTAAATCGCCCTTCTAGAGCTATATAATATCTTTTACTTTAAGCTTAGCCTAACTATTAGTAATAATCTTTTCTATAATACTATCTCTTATTATATTAATATTATTTAATATATTATTAATATTATTATAGTCTTAAATAATCTAATACTATATATACTTTCTATATATCTAAATTTATAATTAAACTTTAGTCTATTAATTCTCTATAGCTTTATATCCTATCTCTCTCTAGTAATAGATAATATTATCCTATATTATTATAAGATACCTATATATAGTATAGCTATAACTATATAGTATATCGAGTAATTTAATTACTATATTATTATTAGCCGGTAGTTAATTAAATTTTAGATCGGCTAAATCTATAATACTATAGTAGTCCTTAATATCCTTTAGTATCTATCTTATTATTTAATATTTATACCAGAAATATAACTTAATACCGGCATTAGGCCGAATTACTACTCTATAATTATAGTAGATAAATATCTAGTACTCTTTATTAAGTTATATAATATTATCTATAGTCTACTATATTACCTTTAGCTAATAACTAAAGCTTTTAATAAAATAAGTTAAAAATACTATCTATAGTCCTTTTTAACTATAAACCCCTTTCCTCTATAACCCTAACCCTAATTAGCTATTAGCTAACCCTAACCCTAATATTAGGAAATTTTAGACTAATTAATAACTCAATCTAACTCTAAGCGATATTACTCTAAAGTATAGACGGCAAAACACAATTTATATAGGCGATTTTACTTAAATCGCTAGAGAATAATACCTAGGGTATACCTATAATAGTAGCGTGCGAGCTAGGTATTAGTAATAGGGGGTTATCGACTAAACGAATATTTAGGTTATAGGAATATTCTTAAATATATTATATTTAGTTTTATTAAAGGGTTTAGAGGTAATATTATCTTATACGCTCGTATATATAATCTCTTCTCTCTTAAGCTAAGAGTATATAGGGAGCCATTATTTATAATATATAATATAAGAGAAATAAGTTCCTTAATCTATAATATCTAGGACCCTACCGCTACTATTAATTCTTATTTCTTTCTTATTTATTTATTTATTTTAATATAAACTATAATTACCTCTCGCTAGCCTTTCTACCTTATATTCTTTTTTCTTTTTTATTCTCTAAACTCCTATATTTTATAAGGAGGTATAACTAGCTTATAAGCTAATTAATACCGACTAGGGTTTATTTCCTTAGTAGGGGAAAGGATAGGCGGTAGTAGTTATAGAATCCGAAATATAGATAGAGGTAAAGGATAGTTAGATAATTAAGTTAACCGTTCTTATAGACTTTAGCGCGATTCTCTTAGAATAGCTTTAGTCGGCGAAGGCCTAGAAGAATATAAGGTAATAAGGCGATATTATCGTCTAAGATCGGCAAAAATATATAGTAATAATATCGTAATACTTTATAGATATAGCAAATTTAATTATAAATATTATATATAATTAGAGATAGTATTCTTTATTATAACCTAGATATTAATAGGTTAATTTATAGGCGAGATATTAAGATAGATATAAGGATAATAAGCCGCGATATCTTTCTATCTAAAATCTAACTTAATAATAGTATCGGGGGATATATATACCTTAATAGGGATACCGTAATACCTAAGGCTTTAATATTAATCTATAGAAACTAATAGGGATATTATAACGCCTAAGATATAATTCTATTAGATAGTTACTTCTTTAGGAACTTAGGTACCTATATATTATATATATATCCTCTATAGCGCGCGGCTTAGCCTTAATTATTAACTCTCGAGTTTTATATCTTTAATCGACTATAAAATACATTCTAATAATAGAGAGATATAGATCTCTTTTATCTCTAATATAATATAATTATAGCTATTTATTAGTCTAAATTTTATTGCCTGAATTTATATAGTTAATTTATTGCGAATTTTTATCTTACTCTTTAGCTCACCTAAGAATTTTCGCTAATACTTTTACGACCGCCCTAACCCCAACCCTAAAGACCATACTGATCCCTCACCCTCTCTTAACCCTAACCTTTTAATTTATATTAACCCTAATTATTTAATTAATTACTTTTTAACCTAACTTTCTATACCTGTTAGATATTAATAGCTAGCTATTTATATATATAGCTCTATTATATTTAATTAATCCTAGCTCTTTAAATTACTTTATTATATTTATTAGCTAGAAATATATAACCCTACCCTTTTAAAGCTTTAATATATTATTTCTTTTTATTCTTTAAGTTATTTTCTTAATAATTATTTATTTTTATAATTTATATTAACCTTACCCTTAATATTATAAAGTACCCTTATTTTTCTACCTATTTTTATAAATATTATTTAATTATATAAGTAGCCTTACCCTTCTAACTATAAACTATAATAAGTAAGTATTCTATAGAAGTAAACTATCTCACTTTTCCCTCTTATACTTACTTCTTTATTTAATTAATTAATCCCTTTATTAATACATATATTAGACCTAATTACTATAGCTAAAGCCTATTATGCCCTTTAGGTCTTTTAATAAAATATAGATTAGTATCTTAAATTACTTATTAATACTAATAAAAAGAAGGCCTACTATTAGTGAATTTACTTATTATCTCGATATTAAAAGCTCGAGATACCTCCTCCTTATAATAATAACTAGAGAGCTAAAGACGATATTTTAGTTAATATTTACTATTAGCCTAAAGTACTAGAGACTCTTACCGAGAAAGTAAAGGCTATATTATAAGAGAAAGCCTTCCTAGAGGCCTAACTTTAAGACTTTTAATAGGCTAATATAATATTATATTAGCGCTAAATACTAAAGAGGACCCAGTAATAGAAATAAAGTACTATAGTAAAAGAGGAATAAATGTAATTAATTAATTAGATTACTATAGATATATATTAAATAATTAAACCCCCTTAATAAGTTATTATTATCTTTTTTATTATCGTTATCTTTATTATTATTATCTTTAATAACTAAAGCTAGCTTAACCGGCCGCTAGGTATAATAGAGTTTACCATAAGACTAATTATAATATAAGAATCTATTAGGTATTAAATTAAGATATTAGCGGTAGAAGACTATAGTCGGTAGTTTTAATTAATTATATAGTTTTACCTAATATTATTTTAGTCTATTTATTTAGTTAAGCTCTTTTAGCTATAAAAGATCTTAATTACCTTAAGGTAGATATAATATAATTAGATTAATTTTATTCTACCCTATTTAATTCTCTCCCTTAGTTAAGCCTAAAGCTAATAATACTATTCCCTATAATCTCTAGTATAAGCTACCTCCCCGATATATCCTTTATCTTATAGTATCTACCTTACTTATAATTACTTTTAGCTAAAGGTAGCTATAAATATAGCGAGAAATAACCTAGGAAATTAATAGTTAGAATTAGACTATAGCTATTAACTATTATCTATACCCTCTTTCTACTAGCTATAGAGCTCCTAAGGTATAAGGTAATAGAAGTATACCCTAAAGTCTATAACCCCTTTTCTTCTCTAGAGGAATTAATATTATAAGAGCCTAGGCTTAACTATACCTTAATTCCTTCCTTATATATTTAATTATTACTTAATACTTATTAGGCTTATAATTATATAGTCTAGTATTAAGTAGCTAATAATAGATATACCCTTATATTAGCTATCTTATTAAATACTACTAGAATTAATTAATTTTAACTTTATCCTCTCTAGCCTATATTATAATTAAATCGCGGATAGACTATATTATAAGATACTATAGTTAGATATCTCTATCCTCTTTATCTTCTATATTACCCTAGCCTTCTATCTCAATAGCGAGAGAAGATATAGCTAAGAGGTAGATATTATATTTTTTCTTACCCCTCTTATAGCCTATTTAGTCCTAGCGTCTATTTAGTACTTAATTAAGAGTAATCTATTAGCATTATAACCCTAAGAGGATAGCTTAAGTAGCTAGATTAAGCTATTAATTAAGCTTTATTTAATTAGATACTTCTCGCCTAGCTTATAATATAATAGCCTCACTTAATAGCCTATCTCGGCCTACCTATCTACTTTATTAACTATAGTCCTTAATTTATTATAGTATCTCGAGATAGATAATTAATTAGATATTAGGGATATTAATACCTATCTTAAGTATATTAATTATAATAATAACCTAGCTATATTAATATAAGTCCTAGTCTACCCCTTCTATTTACTACTATAGCTATTTTACCTTATTATTAGCTATATTAATATCGCTATAGTAGGTATTATACCTTAGGTCCTTAATAAGCGCCTATATTACTACCTTTATCTAATAATAGATAATAACCTTAGCTAAATTAATATATTATTAAAGCTTTTAATTAATTAGACCCTAGCCTACTACTGAAATAATAGCCTATATATCTTACCCGCTATTACTATCCTCGATATTAAATATATAGATACTATAGCTAATATTAGGCCGGCTTATAGGGCTATAGAAGACAGTTATATTTTTAGGAGAGTAGTTAATTAAATAGAAGAACTATACTTTATCGGCGATAGGTAGTATAGCTATTAGGTAGACTATCTAAATACCTCGCCTTACTAATATATCGATCTCTTAGAGCTTTAGCCGGTATTAAAGTAAGCCTTTAAGGATAATATAGTATTTATTAATAATAATCTAGTCTAGCTAATATTAAATATTAAGTATATTAAGGTAGGTCTAGAAATACTTAAATAATACCGTTTTTAGTATTATAAATATAAGATTAATATAGCTAATTATTTAATTAAATCGCTATTAAGCTATATAATATTTATAGCCTTATAATAGTTATATAGGTTACCTTATAGAGATATAAGAGGTACTATAACTATAGTTACCTTACTTAGGTAATTAATAGCTAATAGCTAGAATAATAAGCTCTTATTACTATTAATAGGTATAATAATAATAATTAAGCCCCTATTTTATATAATAGACCTTATAATTAGATACTACCTAAGCTAGAAAGTAGTATTATTACCTAATAGCCTCTTTAGCTTAAGAGATAAGTTAACCCTATAGTGCTATTTCTAGTAGGCTACCTAAAGCTATTAAAACTACTCTATATTAAGGTAATTCTACTATCTCTTCCTACCTATAGTAATAATACCCTTCTCTATACCTAAGGCTAAAGGAAAGCTAAATAGGTAATATTATTCTTAATTAAGCTATTAAAAGCTCTCGCGGTATTAATATATCTTAAAGTAGGCTTCTTAGAGACCCCTACTATAGATTATACTTAATATCTATACTATATAGCTAGTCTATTTATTTATAATAATATCTTTTTTACCTAAGCCTTCTTAATTAAATACTTTATTATTACTATCGCTATTACTATTATTAACTTTACTATAGAGGCCCTAGCTAATAATAGATATATCCTAGATAAATTAATAGCTAATTATTATTATAATATACCTCTAGGAATTAATACTAAATATCTTAGCCCTAATTATCTTACCTTAGCGCTATAGAATTTAGGATATATAAGCTAGGGTAAAGGTCCTTAGTAATAGATTAATAATAATAATAGTATTTACTAGCTAATAATCTTATTACTTTAGAAGGTCTTTAGTAAAGCCTAGCTTTAGTCTTAGACCTATAAGTATTTAATTAATTACCCGGGATACTTAAGACTTATTAAGGTTATTAGATTTAGCTAAGCCTTTTATCTTTTAAAGGAATAATAAAAATATTTATTTTTAGTCTAATAATATATTAATATTAATAGCCTTATTAATAATAAGATAAGCTAGAGGTAATATATTAATAATATACTAACTTTATATAAAAGAAAGCGATAAATAACCCTTAATCGCTATAAATATAAGAGACCCTTATAGATACCTATTATAAGTATAACTATACTATAGTTAATAAAGATATTATAGATACCGCTAGGTACTATATTATAGTGCTATAATATAAGAATCTCTATAGCCTATATAAGAAGACGCTACTAAAGTAGATAAAGAGATTAAGGTACTTAAGTATCTAATTAATTAACTCTATATATATAGAAAGCGCCTATATATTTAGCGGAGCGCTAGGTTAATTAGAGTTATAATATTATTAAGCCCTTAGTTTAGGCTAACTCTAGATATAGGTAATTAATTAGGTCTTTATTCTTTCGCTAATAGCTTTATAGAGGCTATTAAGAAAGGAATAGCTTAATACCTTATTATATAGGTTATCTAAGATAGAGTCCTATAGGATAAGAGGTAGGATAGCTAATTAGCTATTAAGTAATAAGTAATCCTCTTAAAAAAAAAAGGTCGCAAAATAAAGTAAGCTAGGCTATATTAAGAGTAGACTATAGTAAATAAGCTAAGCTATAAAGCGGTAGTTAAATTCCCTTATAGAGAATATTAAGGCTAATCTAGCTAAGAGCGCTAGGGGCTATTATATTAGCCTTAGTAGCGATTCTATAGCTATATAGACGGAAGATATATTATATCGGCATAGCTTTTAACCCTAGTATACTATTAAATAGGTACTATAATATATAATATTTAATTAGCTTAAGGATACTAAGGGTAGCCTCTTTAGCTATAGTAATACTTAGGCTATTAGCTACCTTCTATTTAATTACCTTATATCTAATTAAATAGGCCTCCTTAAGGATAAGAAATCGCGAGATAGCTATAATAATAAAGAGCTATAGTATAAATATATTAAAGCTATATTAAGTATTATTAGGAGTAATACTAAGGATATTAAGGAAAGAGACTATAAGATAATTATATTTAGTATCCTTAATATAATAATAAAGTAGAGATATATAGAACCTAAGTATTACCTCCTTAAGCTAGCCGAGCGTCTTAATAACTAATTAATTAAATAAATCCCCTTAAGACTCTTTTTAATAGTCCTTAATATCGTCCGAGAGGTCTATAAGGTTATTATATACCTTTTTCTATCTATCGCTAAGCTTAAATAGCAGCCGGTCGGCTAGATTATTAAGCTTAAGGTAATAGAGAATATAGAGAATAAGCTACTTAACTACCTAGGTATACCTCTATTTAGTCTCTTATTTATAGTAATAGCTAAAAGGTTTCCTATTAGCTATATTAATATCGAATTTATTAATTTTAAATCGGGCTATATAGGGGATCTCTTATTAATAAAGTAGGCCCTAGGTCTCCTAGATTAATTAATTAAGTACTTATAGTATAAATATAAAGCTAAGATTATTAGTTTTATTTAATATAGTAGGGCTTAAGTTAATATTAAGAGAGATTAATTTATATAGAAAGTCCTTTTATTAATAAAGTCGCGGAGGTAGTTTACTAACTTAAGCTAGTTAAGCTATAGATATAGCTATATAAATTAGTCTAGCTACTCTATAAGGCCGGCTTCTTTCTAATATATAGATATAGCCTAGGCCTAGAATTCTAAAAAGAGGTCTATTTAATTAGATAGTTTAACCGTCGGTTACTATATATTAACCTCGAAATACTTATTGAGGAGACCTTTCTTAAAAAGCTATTAATAGAATACCCTAGAATACTAATGCGGTGAGAAATATATAATAGGGGTATAGGTAAGAGCCTTAGCTAGCTTTCCTTTCTTACCTATCTCGCTAGTCTTATTATAGTCGATCTATAGGTTTATTATATATCTATTAGAGAGTGCTATAGACTTAATAGTATATTAAGTCTTATATATACCTAAACTTATTCTCTCTCGCTAGTTTAAGCTTAGCGATAGGAGGGCCTAATAGAATTAGATATAGTAGCTAGTTAAGGTCTTTAGTAATTTTTAATTAATTAAATAATTCTACCTATTTAAGGATTAATTAGATCTTTAGTTATATAAGATTATAGGGGACCTAATATAAGTATTACTAGATATTATTACTTAGAATAATAATATAATAGATCTTATAGATAAGGATTAAGAGGTCCTTATTAAATATAAAATACTTTATTATAAATAAATATAAGGGAGGCTTAATAATAAAGATAGTTTAATTAAATAATTATAAATATATTATATATTAGTAATATAAATAGTGAGAGTTTAGGAAGGAGGTAATGCTACCTATTTATAGGTTTTTATATATTAGCTATAACCCTAAGTTAAATTCTATAACCCTAAGTAGTATAATAATTAATAATTAGCGTTCTTAATCTAGAGTAAATAAGGTATAGACTTAATAGAGGTTAATTACCTCGAAATAACCCTAAATCTTAATATTATATTAATATCTTATTATTAATATATAGTAGATATATAAGGTTAATAGTAATTAATTTATTAGATTAACCTTTACCTTATTGCTGATTTTTAGCTATTTATTATATCGGGAATATAGTTTTCTTATAAATATACCTTAGTAGTAGATTTAAATATGCCTTTATAGGTGAGCTATTAGCGCCGCGCTAAATGCCTATATAAATTAAATATGCCTTAGTTAAGGTATGTTTATAATAACTAATAGGGGTTAACTACCTTAAAATAACCCTAAATCTTAGTATTATATTAATATCTCATTAATAATATAGTAGATACATAAGGTCAACGGCAATTAATTAATTAAATTAACCTTTACCTTATTACCGATTTTTAGCTACTTACTATATCGGGAATATAGTTTTCTTATAAATATGCCTTAGTAGTAGATTTAAATATGCCTTTATAGGTGAGCTACTAGCGCCGCGCTAAACGCCTATATAAATTAAATATGCCTTCGTTAAGGCACGTTTATAATAACTGATAGGGTTATAGTAATATCTTATTAGCTATATATAGTATATATATAAGGTTAACGGCAATCAATTGATTAGATTGACCTTTATATTACTGTTAAATTTTAGCTACCCGCGACGCCGGGAAACCTATTTTCTTATAAATATCCCTTAGGTATGGAATTAAATATCCCTTCATGGGTGAGCTGCTAGCGCCGCGCTAAACTCCCATATAAATTAAACGTCCCTTAACTAAGGGACGTTTACAATAACTGGTAGGGCTAGAAACTCACCTCCAGCTTCCTTCATAAACCTTGCGTAAATCGGGAGAACCACATTGGGCCTCATTCAGCGCTGTTTCGATCACACACGCCGTGATTCTTGTTCCACTCGAGATAATCGGCTTTTGAGGATCCACACCTTTCGTTTTGAACAGTTTCATCAGTTGATCAGATGGCAAGAATGCCTTCGTCTCCGGATCCAGCATTAAGTCGTAGGGGATGTTTATGGAGCCGGGCATGTGTCCTGACGGTGAGCCTGGTCGTGGCCCGCATACTTTCCACTGAAGTCGTCGCTAGATCGCGAATCTAGAACCTGTATGCCCTCTCTACCCTCCTTGTTATGGTCTATGACTGCTTCGCGAACTTCCTCGTAGCTGGCAATTTTCCCTTCGTCTATCTCAGGAACCAGGTAGGTACAATGCTTAAAGCTATGTATCTCCCCTTGTTCTGTCAGAAGACCTTGTTCCACCCACAGCCGGAAGTTATTGAGGATGTGCACCTTCGGTGGCCAAAAGTCTTCAATATCCACCCTACCCTCGGTGCCGAGAAGATGCCTAGCTCCTTTGTATCATACACTACCAGAATGTCCTCCTTATGGATGCCTAACCCGCTTATGGAGGCGGCGAAGTCCACGGCGCTGGGTAGTAGATGAGGAAAAGGGGAGTGCGTGTCGATAACCTTATCGAGGTCTAAGAATCGAGCTTTCGGGATCCGTTTCTGACGGAAGGTCTGGATACCGGTGCGGCCCTTATTGTCATCGACTGGAAACTAGGAGGCGCATAAGGGAATAACTTGTGGCTCGAGGGAGATATCGGATGGTGGATTCGTCTTCATAGCATTGCGTAGGTCCCTCGGGCTCACGAGGTAGGAGGATATTGAACGACAGGTTGATGGCAAACTAAGCCTGCTGTGATAACTAAGAGGTAGCAGAAATGTGCGAGAGCTATATCTAAGCAAATGACCGCTCGGAAAGAGGAAAGCTGGTGGTAGTACAGCTATGGTGGACTGGAATAGTTGGCGTATTCTCAAGCCGTCTACGGAGTGGTAGCTGATGCTAGAAATGTCGGAGCTGAAGCTGTGATTTCGGTAGTGGCCATGCAGCAAGGGAAGACAGAGGCCAGTAAGTGGAAAAAGGGTTTTAAAGTGACTGTCTTGGAAAGGCCTGCGGCGTTGAAGATAATATAGCCCATCCTAATACTGACGTCAAGTGCAAAGTGGTGTGATAACCACAAGTAGATAAAACTGATTTAAATGGATGTGTGGGTGATGATGGGTCTGGCCGTCTTAAAGCTATTGATCATCATCATTTTAAGCGAGTAGCTTTAAAAGCCTGTATGTTCTCGTAACTGTCTCTTGTAAGAGTGAAATTCAAGCCGGAGGATGATAGCCGCACGTTGTGAGATGAGATTCGCCGCCAAGAATAACATGAGGGCCCGATGCGCCGCAAGTATTTGGCAAAGCCAGCATCGACCCTAGGGAAACAAAGCATCTGCCTTCTACTTTCTGATCCTTGACCAGTCTCAAAGGTAACTCTGATCCTTGTACTTGCAAACCCGACCATCTCGATCAACGGCCTGCACACTAAGCCTGGATTAGAACGGACCCGCCCAGATAAAACAACAAGCCACTCTCCTCCTCGGTATCCTCGGTGCGACGATCGAATTTTTGCGGCTGATCTTGGTAGGAAGCGTTGAGCTAGGTAAGAAGCGTTGAGCTTTCTAGAAAAAAAAGCGGCACGACGCGTCATAGCGCGTCAGGCCTCCCTCACCTCTAGTGACCAGCCAGGGGTCTGGGGCGAGCGTCGGGCCACACCAACCTGCAGTGCGCAAGAACTCGTCGACTTGCAATGCGTTTCCCGCTACCTTAGACTAACTCGCCTCCTTTAGGTACAGGCTTTGGTGGCCCCAGAGATCCAGGAACAACAAAACTTTCATTCCACCCTGCATTAACCTCTAGCAAAACTGGCCTCTAACTCAAGGTTCTTAGCTTTTTACTAGGTTACCAAGAGTTACTAGACGATCGTCTCTACATTTGTTGATCCATCTAACAAGCCACTGCCGTCTATCGGAGCATCCTTCCGCCAGTGCTATAAGCCTCAGCAGATAAATGAGCTCCGGTAGGTTCATTCTACAACCATGCATGAGCAGTATGGCCTGACATTCTCAAGTAGATACTCTCACAAACTCCTTTCTGTATATGGAAGGGGTGACACTGCTGCACGGCTATACCCCGAACGAGGCTATTGGAGACGAGCTTACTGTAGACAGCGCGGCCGTTCCGTCCCACCCGCGATGGGAGGGTTCGGAGTGGATTGACCGATAACCCTTCCTGGGCGCTTTCTAGGATGATGTTGACTTCACTGCCTCATATAGGCAAGCCCGTCTTCCCCACGACCACTCTGTATTCTACGGGGCCACCGTCAAGAACCATGCTCTATCATCCGAGCGCCTGGTAACGGTCCCTGACGAACCACCTTCGACCGTGACTCCTTCGCTCTAGTCGTCACAAGAGCCACCCAAAAAGCCTGGACGAAAACGTAAGACGCAGCTTAGTGAGCGCGCAGCTCCTGAGCCCGCTAGGCTCGATTCCAGAGGAGGAGAAAACAACGATGACCCGAGCAGGAGAGGGATTCATACTCACGCAAATGAGATGGGCATGAGCAGCGGCGCCGGTATTCGCAAACAAGACGCGAAAATAAAGAAAGTGCGAGAGAGAAACCGCGTCGCTGCCAACAAGTTTCGCACAAGAAAGAAGAAGGATCTTGCGAGGCTCCAGTCCGACGAAGAGGCGATAGAGCAACGCCATAGAACGCTGACCAGCTGCGTGGATGACCTGAATGAAGAGCTTCTCCACCTCAAGATGCAACTGTTGAAGCACACGGGTTGCAACTGCACCCTAATACAGAATTACATTGAAAACGAGGCACAGCTGTATATTCAGTCTATGGAGTTGGAATCGCAAAACTACGGAGACGGTTACACCCAGGCAGAGGATCTCCACTATCCCTAGCATACCTTATTGATTATTGCAAAGGGCGATTTAGTCAAGGGTCCCAGTTAGGAGTTTACATCTTTAACGTTACCAGTTGGGACAATACAACATCAACCTCCCCTGTTGACCTGGGGAGGTTTGGCGGGGCAGTGTCGCGGGATGCGTTGCCAAGACTGGATTGAGAACTCCGTTGTATACTCAAGATTACGCAGTAGATCTCTTACCCTTATATTTGTGACCTTGGATTCAATTTCATTATTTCTATAGCTCTTCTCTATACAGATTACACGGCGCTAATGTTAAGCATCGAAGCTAGGATCCTCAGCAAAACCATAGTAAGATTACACGATCAGTTCCATCACGCTGCATAGGGGTCTCAGCAGCCAGCTGGTTATAGACGAAGTCATAGTTCTTGGCGTCCGATGAAAACTCAAGGGTCTCTTCGTAGTGGTGTTGGGAGAGATGAGCCATGAAGGCGTGCCGAGTATTATCATTATCCCTTCGTTAAGACCCCATATAACCTGTACGTGCGTGACTGAATAGAGAGGGGTTGATACAGGCAGATGATATGTAAAAGCCGGTTGTATAGTTTAGGGAACGCGTTAACGGCAATCATGGGGCCACAAATGGTGAGCCTGAGATCTGGGTTCCTCCCACCACTCTTAGGTACCGCTAAATTTAATTAAACTTCCTTTTCCATGTAGGCCGCCTCAAACTCTCACTATCGGCTGGTAACCACACCTCTCACACGGGATTTATGACCTAAAGTCTAAGTTACAAATTTACAGAGCCGATTTGCGTTGACTAATGAATATAGAAGAGTTATAGGCATAATGATCAAGCGTGGGAGAGTAATAATTTATATTAATCCATTGCTGTTAGACACTTAGTTTGATATTCGTTATGATCTCTTTTAGAGGCCGGCTATAGGAGCTATTCTAATACCTCCTTGTGATTCCCAAACTTGGTAAATGCACGATGATCTTCCCCGCGAGTTGATATCTCTCAAGAATGTTCCCGCTTAGTTCCTGCGATAGCTCTATTGGTTCGCTGAATTGCGGCCAACTGGACAGGTAAACTCGCGCCAGAGCATACTCCCTGCGCTATAAGCAGTTCCCTTACCACACCCAACCTCAATAAGTGTGTTAGAATCGGGCATCGTCGACACCTTGTCACCAGGTCGCGCTATCTCTCCGTCATGGCCCACATGTGAGCTAACTTGCTGAGGCCGAATGCGCTTAGCCCTATGCTCTGAAAAGGAGAACAACTCCGCAGAAGCCTCGGTGTCCGCGGGTCTTTTCCCTTCAATGGGCGGCGCGGGACGAGCGGGGCAGGGATAACGAGGACGGCGGGAAGCGCTACCCCTGCGAACCGCTTGGCTCGCATGTTCTGGTGCACTCGCACTCCTTGCCGGGCGAATTGGACGGAAGCTCAGTGCTGCTGGTGACGGGCGCAGGAGCGCGACATGGTGGAGACAAAATATGGTCTGTGGGAAGATAAGAAGCGAAGTATCGAACAAGGGAATCCAAGGAATTTGTACGGCAGAGCTGGATAGCATGCTCCCATTGAGGCGAATTGATAAGACGCGGGTTTGCAATGATCTCGAAACTCGCAGCTGCAAGAGCGTCGTTTAGTTCGTGGAGGCGCTGTTGTCTGCGACTGCTCGCCAAACGATGGAATTCGGCGGTGGAATTTGCCTGGTGGGAAATTTCGAAGATATCGTGATGAAAGGCCTCAGTGTCTTGAATGGCGCAGGAATAAGTATTGTACTGGTCGTGAAGCTTGGTGAGTAAGTCTCCTCTCTTCATGTCGAATTTCCAGCCGGCCATGCCCATGAGGCGTCATCCATGCCGTAGGGAGAGAGCGTTTAGATTGACAGGACTTGGGTCGGGTTGAAGGTAGTAGGTTATGGGGTAGCAAGTGTGGAAGGAGAATGTGTGGGCATGGACGTTGCAACTTGTTCCTTGAGTTTTCACAGTGGTCGGTCAAAATGCCCAACTTAGGGCGGGGAAAGCCCATCTGTCATGCGACAAACCCAAGTTAAATCAGGCTTCCCTGCCACCCGCTCTGCTTATAAACCAAAGGGGGTGGGCGGTGACGCACGACGGAGGTATGCCCCTGGACCCCGCTGCCAGACGGCCGAGACCGACCGCAAGATGCGTTTCTGCTCGTCTTGAACATAAATCCTGGCTTTCCTCTCGGGCAGGACACTTTTATTAGATATCAGCTACTCCTCAGCCATGTATCGCGATAGTCCAGGAGCATCTACCTCCCAGTTCATGCCACGACCAACGGCCGCCCTACAAGCTTATTCCCGTTCCATGTATCAGTACACGAAGAGCAAAATGACGGTTCTACTCTGTTCCGTCCCAATGCCAAACCAGACTTCAGCGCCCCATGATCAGAATCGCAGCGTCGAGTACGACTGGAAGGGCGTGGAATGAGTGACTGGGTAATTAGGTTATGGGGAGCTTCCCGAGTAAATCACCAATGGGATCAGCATGAGCCCAATTGAGTTGAATGATCTCCAACTGTCCCTCATGGTATTGCGAGGGGGCAGGGCGACGTTTGGTTGAGTGTAGTGGACTGGGCAGTTTTCGGAGAAAAGATGGGAGGGAGGACGAAACCCGCCGTCGCCGAGGAGTCATCAAGGGTACCTACGTGCACAGGCCGTGTTTGAAAGGAAACGGGTTGGCTCAGGTGTCCCGTCAATCGGGCTTTTAGTACTGATCGGCTCCTGGCATCTGCCGAAGAATTAACTAGCTGCCGTGTGTCGCCCAGCCGGACCCAAGCCGTCAACGAATCATTAGATTCCCAAGAACAGAACCGGTGATGAGAGAAAGATTCGAAAGTTAAACGCAGAAGTTACGTCAACGCTGCTGCCTAGCCTAAAAAAACGGGCTGTCACCACTCTGGTAATAAGACGGAGCACAGGCGGAAATCAACCCCACTGACTTCGACACCTTTTAGTAGTGCACTCATGGTGATCCAAATGACCGAATAACGGATCATCGGATTCACTGCGCTTCAACCCTAGTCACGGGATTGTTCGTCACAATCCTCAAACTCGTCCATATCATCGTCGTTGTCATCGGTGGTGTCCTCGATGCCATCAACACCATCTAATACCGCATTCTCACCATTCGTTGTTGCTTTGAAATCTCCCATGAGCTCTAGCGCCTTCTCCAATCTTTCTCCCGCTAGCATTCGGTACTTCTCATCCTCCTCTCTCACACGATCCATGGCCTCCTGCTCCCTCCGATCCAGTTCAGCGCGTTGCTTTGCTATTACCGCTTGAGTCTTTTCCAGCCGTAACTGTAGAAATTGCTTATTTTGCGTAAGCTCCGCGAGTGCCGACTCAGCATTTGACCGTAGGTGAGATATTGCATTCGCGTACACTGTATTCCCCAGAGCTCCGGCAAGGTCTTCCGCATCAGCGAGAAACCGTTCTAATCCGACTGAGTTCGTACGTAAGCGGTGAACAGCTGTATGTCTGATGTTTGCAATCGAATGCAATAGTTCTTTCAAGGGCTTGCGGGTACTTTCCCGTTCCACTACCCCCTCGCGCTTCAAGAGTTCCGTCCATTTGCTGAGCTCTACCGATTCAGGACAATCCCACCCACGATTTCGCATGATGTCTGGCAGAACTCGAGCTCCAAACTCGTAACAAGCAAGTTCCAGAGTCTTCTGCAGTTTTTCCATAAGCAGATGTTCCTTGGGAAACGGTAGATATACCGGAAACAACGATGAACTGTTGACCTGACTGTCCATAACGTTGTTTCCCGTGTCTGGCCACACATCATCATCAGACTGCTACAGGTTATCTTAGCGGTTGTTGTAACTTACCATGTAGGGCCATTGTAACTTCCCCCCAATCAAGTACTCCCCGGCCGCCAGCCCATTCAGTTTGAATAATATCCTCGAGCGCCGCCTCCTCGCTCCTAGTGGCTTCTGCCTCTAGCATATCCCCCGCTGTGGTCTGGGCCACGGATGGCTCGAATAGATCCGGAAAGCGATGACCGGCGGTCAACGTTGACTCATACACCCCATCGGAGAGAAACTTCAGTACGGTCTGATGTACGGCTTCAGCGCCGTATTGGGTCACATATTGTCGGACCAAAATGTTCTTCTTCGAATGACTCTCGATAGACTTTCGTACAGGCGCAAGTTTTCGGAATTTAGCTTTTGGACCCACGAATATATCATTTGTCACTTGATAGATGGCCCGATCGTTCAATTGAGTAACCACTGCTGAGTCTATATTGGAAATACTGGGAAAGAGAAAGGCAAGTTATAATGGATAACGATCAAAAGCCATGAGGATGAAGGCGATGCTAGTGGATTACGAGGAAAATGAAGTCTAGCTTGAACCCTTGGTGATGGTGCGGGGTAGAATGCGCCCACCCGCAAAAACTTTTCCCCTTGTCTCACTGTGGCGAAGCACCTTGGCTGACCTGCTGACACAGGCGACCCAATTAAAGGGGAGCCCATAGGCTCGCGGTACCCGCGAAAATGACTAAGCACCGTTGCCGTAGCAATTTTTAACTACTAACCTAGCGGCATACGCCACGACGCAGTTATATTCTTCCTTCTTTAGTCATCCTTCTATACTATAACTTAGATATTTCTAGTATTATATATAGAGAATATAAGTTTTCCTAAAGACTATCTCCCCCTAAAATAAAGCTATAAGTTATAAGATACCCTTTTTAAGTCTATTAATATATAGGCGGCTATAAGGGGCTATACCTTTACTACCGGGAAGTCTACTAAAGGGAAGAATAATAGGTAAATAATTATATATACTTATAATCGATTTTATTATCCTCTTAATATATTAATAAAGCGCTAATAAAAGATAGCTACTTAAGGAACTAACTATAAGTTCTTATTATGAATTAAAGAATCTCTAGATAAAAATATATAGAATATTTAATATCGCCTAGATAAATAATTCTCTAAGTATAACTATATATTAAGCTAATATCTTTTTACCTACCTAATATATTATAAGCTAGGAGAAGAAGTTATAGTAGATCTATTATATTTATCCTATATTAATATAGCTCCTAGAGATATCTAAATATATATATAATAGAATTATAATTCCTTAGTGACTTAATAAGATATCTATAATAATATTATAGCTATTAAGAGAGAAATATATAAAGGGTAAAGCTCTATTTATATATTTATTAATTAGCTTAATAAAGAAGGCTTTTAGAGCTAAATATAGTTTAATAAAGATAGCTAGGTTATTATTATTTTATTTATTTATCTAGATTCCTTAATATATCTTTAGGCCTACCTAGATATACTCCTATTAGACTATATATATAAGATAAATAAGTATAGTATACCGCTACTTAATATAATTAAAATTAATACCTATTAGTGATCTTTCTATATAGTATTTATATTCCTTAATAAAGAGACTAAAGATAATTTTCTATAGGTATTAAATTAATTAAGGTTACTATATAAATACTATAGCGCTAGACTACCCTCTATTATTTTAATAGACCGCTATATTACCTATATAAATACTATTAAGATCTCCTTCCCTATATCTTATTTATTACTTTACCGCTAGTATATAAATAAGGTAGTCCTCTATTACTACTAGCTAGCTTTTATCTACTAAGATTAACTAGGCTCTATTGACCTAATAATAAATAATACTATAGAGACTAATAATTAATTTAAATTCTATTAGTTTTAATACTTAATTATAAGTATATTAAATAAGGAAGAGTTTAATTACTAAATTTTATAATTTAAGAAGAAATACCTATTAAACTACCTTAAGTAGGGTAGATATATCTAGACTTTCTAGCTTAAGTAATATAAAGAGAAGCTTATTAAGGCATAAGTTAATTAATATATTTATTTTAGTAATATAGCTATATCCTAAGTTAAGGGTATATATATATTAATAAAATCCTATCTTAAAAAGTCTATATTAAATCTCTTTAAAGCTTAAAGGGTAATAAAATATATATTACTTAATTAATTAAAAATTAAGATTAAATTAAGCCTAATAATAAATTTAAATCCCTATTAAACTTTTAGGGCTACTATATATTATAGTATATAACTAGATATTATATAAAGCCCTAAAAAAGGTAGAGAAGTAATAAAAGTTATTAAATAGGAAAGATCCTCTATTACTATTAACTTATATAGGGTCTTTTATTAGATCCTATAGACTATCTTACCTCTATACTTTAAAATCCTTATAAGAGTAGGGCTAAATCCTTTTACTTAAATACTTCTATTAATATTAGCACCTATAGCATAAGGGAGCTCTATAATTACTTCTAGAGCCTTATTAATAAATTAAGCCGATATTTATATACTCTATTATCCCTAAATAGAGTACCTAAAGAGAACCTAATATATTTAAGAGTATTAAGATAGCGCATAAGGCGCCGCCTATATATAGTAGATATTATATAGTTAATTATATTAAGACGGTAAAGGCTTACTTAATAAAGTTTAGGGAGTTACTTTAATAATAAGCTTTAGCCCTAGGACTTTTATAATTAATTAAAATATTAATTATTAAACCTAAGCTACTCTAAATCTAACTACTAATAAATATATCTAAGAAAGAGTTAATATTAATACTAGAAGATAGTTTATTAGCTATAATCCTTAGCGATTAGCTAGAGACTATAACTAGGGCTTTATAAAACTTAACTAGCGGCGCCTCTTAGTAGCTAGGATCTACTATTTATAAACTATCTCCTTTACCTAGCCCGCTATTACTATCGCCACTAAGGTATAATTTACTATAGGCTATATATAGATAATATATCGCTATAAGGAGTATATAATATATAATATAGCTAGCTAGCAGTATTAAGATAAATTAATAATATTATAGGGTAATAAGGCTCCTACTTAGGTATAATAATTAAAGCTATAAGTAATACCTAGACTATAAATAGATATTTAAGCGCTCTATAATATTAATAGGGTTATAAGAATAAATAAAAGAAGAGATAATAATATATCTAGGCTAGATTAAGGCTAAAGATAAATAAATTAAATCTTAAGTCACTAAAGAAATAGGAGATAATCCTTTAGCTAATAGAAGAAGAGGCATTAAAGATATTTAGAAGAGAATAGAAATAGATAATAAGGAATAAAAAGCTTTATATTTAGCTAGCTATAGGATAGAAGACTATATTATTATTAAAAGTTATAGGTATTAGGTAATTAATTAAGTAATAAAGCCCTTAAATATTCTATAGCTATTATATCTATATATAATTTAGGTAGCTCTTATATAAATTAAGTAAATTAAACCTTTCTATCTTAATAATTATAGCGAAAGGTAGCTATTAGCTTTATTAAATATATAAGTAGTAAGCTTTATTTTATCCCATAGAGATAATATCAATAGCCTATTTTATATTATTAATTCTATAAATAGTACTATATTTACTTATTTTCGCGGTACCCGCGAGCCTATGGGCTCCCCTCTCTCTTAGCGTGCTGACTAATCCGACGTCAGCATTGCCCCGACAACCACCTATTTCGAAATACGATCGCGAAGATCATTCTGGCCACGGCTTCACCTGATCAGCAGTTCCCAAATTTGCCCTTTATTGTCTGCTATGGTGAAATCGGTGTATAGATATTCTACCGAGCCGATGCAGCAATCCCGAATTCTCGATTGGGTTTCCAGCATCGATGCGGACTCAGAGCCCCCCTCATCGTCTCTAACCGCGGCCAAGGCAAACCAGCTCCAACGAAAACGTCCACTTCCCTCCCCCTCCATGTCGAGCAGCAATGCAACTTCGACTACCCCGAGTAGTAAACGGCCTCGAATCGATCCTAACCGAACACCACGCGCCAATCCCCAGTTGTCAGGGAGCAGCGACGCGAATTCGGCCGCCTCGAGTTCCGGGTACGATATTGATTATGACGACACCGAATCGATCGCGTCGAAGCGCACGCGTAGCAACAAGTCGAGTCCTACGAAGATCACGCACACACTTGCGTATTTGCACGTCGAGCATGTCATATAATACAGGGCCTTTGATGGGAGGGAGTCGGCCAGCGCCCCGGCATCGTTGAAAGAGTTAGTCGCATCAATCGAGGCTGACGCCTTTGGTCAGGGTATCATTTCTGGCCATGATCTGGTAAGACATGCCTGTTTCCTTTGACCGCTTTTTTTTAGACTTACCCTCGAAAAATAGGCGTTACTTGGCTTGGATGCACCCAGTGATCCCCTCTTCTCATCCGTATTCGCCTCGTCTCGATTCGTGGACCACACGGGCTCGAGAGCCCAACTAGGCGCATCTCTCTCTAAAAAAGCAGTCTGTGAGATATTGGAAGAAGCCCAGGAATGCGAAGAAATGAGATATTCCGAGGCGAACTGGAACTGCTTTGTTCATTCCCGTCTCATTCGGTTAGCCCTTCGCTTGTCAAACGCCAACAGCAACGACCATCAGGATGCTTCTAGGATACGCATCGGGTGCCTCAATGCATAAGCCTCTATGTGATAGCGCGGAGTTGCATATAAGCTGACGTGTTGTAGAACCACTGCGCAAATTATCAAAACATTCACTCCTTATATATTCCGACGCAGATATGATAAGCGCATCGACTTTTGCTTCTATATCGACCTCCTAGACTTAAATCCAGCTCGTCATACACTGAATTAAGTCTGTCACTAGACCTTGCACGGCTCCGTCAACCATACCGATTACCCTCCGCTCCTGAGACGGCCTGTCTGTCTGAGCATCGAGACTAAGCGCGCGGGCGAGGACTGGCAAGCCGCCCTCGAATAGATCAGCATCTGGCTTACCGCACAGTGGGCGTGTCTTGATAAGCTCGTTGGTACATCGGCAGTGGCCATAGGCCTTGAATTTCTCCCGGCTTTGATTGTCCAGGGTCATGACTGGTGGTTCGTGGCCACGACGCGAAATAGGCGCCCAGACGGACGATACGAGACCATTCTCTGGAGTAAGGTTTTTGTCGGGTCGACGGCATCTGCCCGCGGCCTTTATTAGGTCGTCACCACTATATAGCGCCTGGCTAAGTGGTGCTCCGAGACTTACTGGCCATGGTTTGCGACCTAGGTATTGAGATATGGATTGGAAGCAGGTTCTTGAGACCAGGCGCAGGCAATGAAACAAAGCATCGATCTTTGCACTGCACGGGACTAGCACCATCGTCGTCGTGATGGACACCGGCGGTGATAGGAACTACCAAGAAGTCAACGCAATCTCTTCACAGATGGCTAGGCGACATAGCTCCGGAAGCCCCTCTCGATGCCAAGTACTACCGTTCCTGCCTCCTCCGCGATTCAGGAACCTACTATGCCAAGGCGAAGCCGACCCGGTCGCCAAACCCAGGCCACCCGGAAGCCAGATCACCCGGCATCATCCGTGCCAAGGCGTACAACTGCAGCAAGGACCTCTTTGGGGTCATGTTCAGCAATTACCAGCTCTTCAGCTCAGGCTATCTCCCTCTCCTTGCCATCGACGAAGGTATGCTGAAAGACCTTGCGGGCATAGACTAAAATCGCTAACGCGCCTTTGCACCTCAGCTCAACCGCTCCTATCTTTTACATGCGTAGGATGCTAATAAGCGGCATCTGAGGGCTATCTCATCCCTGCGCCGGCACCCAAACTTTGGAATCCGGAAAGAGGTCACATTTCGGCTTGATGTTATTCTTGCCATGTGGACCGCCGGCGTATTGGAGCCCGAGAGAAGTCCTTACACCGGGCCGATGTCCTGGGAGGTTCCTCTTGATGCTGGAGCTAGCAAGCTACACTGTCCCTTTTGGGTTATTCCGACCAAAGTGATGATCTCCTTTGTGTCCACGCAAGCTGCTCGCTTGATCCGTCCACTCGACCACATTTTCCAAGAAGCATGTAAAGTATACAAGCAGCCGACGTCTTCGCCTGACTCTGTCCGGCAGATACTCGCATTTTATACTTCTCAGTTGCTCTGCCGCCTTCTCATCTATGCGCTCGATGACGAGCAGTCGGGGCAGAATTTCGACAATTGGATATGGAGGTCGGTCTGGACGGTGAGAACCCGCGGCCAAGGTGGGAACTTCCACAAGGAGTGGTGGGGTCTCGGCCTGGAGACAGCTATTGAAGCGTCGGGGATGCTCTGGATTCCCCGCAATCACATTGACTGGCAACGAGGCCACATCTCGCTTGAAGTACTGATTGATTTGTACATGTCTCGGAGCCCGCTCCAGGCGAGGTTGGCTCATCAGCCCAACGTCTAGGCTCTCACCACCACCTAGATCACCGTCGAGCTTCTGTTCCAACAGTTGGTCCGTGATGCCCAGGGGGCGTATGATCAGGGACGCAATGAGGATGAGGAGGAGCTGGTTGGCAGGGCGGTCGTCCTTGCCGCCGAGGAGACCGCCTGAGCGTACCATTAGCACTTCCTTGCCAAGATCGAGTCATACTGGGACCGAGTACGATGCGGTTTTGGGCGCTAAAGCTTGCCAGTTCTTGCTCGGCTGCGGCAAGCTCAGGTCGAGACTGCTGCGGAGGCTGGCCGCATCCCCACAGCCCAGACGATTCATGGAATTCACATAGAGGCATGGGCGGGGTATAGTGAAGCTGCGCCAGCCGATATCTATCCCGTAACAAGAAGCACTATGGCTGAAGAGCTACCTTGTTGGATGACCACGCGTCGGCGTCTACCATCCAAGAATGGCTGGTCTGATTTTCTGTTCAATCTACTATTCGGCCGCTCTAAGCTGCCAACTTGGGATCGGCTGTATTTCCTCCAAGTCTATCGAGTGTTCAAGGACATTTGGCAGAGTATTATGCGCCCGTCGGCGGGCCCATTCGACAGTCGTTTCAGCGTCAAAATCGGGCGTTACATCCAGATTGCGTTCAACAGCGACCACAGCAAAGAGGTTGGTACAAGCCATGGTCGGGGCACCTGGTATCATGATAAGCCAGCTTTCTTCCAAATCCAGTACTGGGCTCCTTATTTCTCACCTCCTCGAGGACAACAAGATGCCCACCTATCGTCTGTGTACCGCCGCCCCAACTATCCCGAGGGTCTGTCGCCTTGCATGACTCCGATGATCCCGCGCGCTAGAGAATATCAGGGCATCGAAATGTCAGGCTGGACTCACTGGTTGGAGATCATGGCCAACACAAACCATCTGCGCTCTTCCGGCCACGGCACTATTCAGCGTCATTGCCGACGGGCATTACTGTATGCCACCTATCTAGCGGGTCCGACCTGGGGTCGAAGCAGTGATGTCAATTCATACAGCCATGGTCTCTTGGGGAGTTGGACGTTCGTGAGCGTGGGGGGGAGGAAGATGTTTTCCGGGTTCCCGTGTCAGAAACACATATCTCGCGGCAGATCGCCGAGTCTACGGTGAGCCGGCCAACTATTCTGCTTCCAACGCGGGATAACCTAGTGGGTTTGCTCAATACCATAGAGTCGCTCCCGGGCCATTCAACTGAGTTTAAAGCACGTCTAAGATGGACGAGGCGTCGACTTGATAATAATGGCAATCAGTATGGCCTCCGCAGCCACCTAGTGGCTAAGCAGCAAACAATAGAGCCTACTGCCGAGAACCAGACTCTTTTAGAGCAGTTCCTGAGCCAATCCAAGCCTCCGGAGCGCGATATTGAGCCCGCGTATGGCTCCGATACTACAGTTGAAGAGGAGGACCAGGAGGAGGTAGAAGGGACGGAAGAGAACGAAACTGAACCAGGAGAGAGTGACGCGCCCGAGTGGGAAGATAGTGAGATTGAAGAACAATAGGATACAAAAAGCAAATAGTCTCAGAAGATCGAATACAATGCTCTATTGAAATGATGCTTTACTCTAAACCGTTTCTGTTTGTGGCACTTCGTTGAGACCTGACTCTTCGTATTCCTATTAACTATCCTCTTGCTATAGCATTATTTCAGCGGTCGAGGAAATTGCCTACGCCGCAATGGCTGTGATTAAAAGGCCCAAGTATCGAGACTGTTATTTTTGTTGAGCGTAAACTGGCCGTACCTGATCGGGTTACGGGTGAAGTTATATCTCTTTTGAGCCCTTCGAACCTTGTAAGCCTTGGAGTTGCTAGTCGTCTATACTGGCCCCACCTTCAAACCTGGGGTAAGTGTCCATGCGTACTCATTACACTCCTTAAGCCTTTCTTTATTCCACACTTATTATCCCCCGCCATATACGGTGTATCTTGAAGAGTAAACAAGGAAGAGTGGGTGAATAGGTGTTCGGCAATCATTAAAGATAGATAGCTAAGCCGGGAATTGAAGTGAATGGACAGACAGGCGGAGTTGAATTATATGTACTATTGATTAATTTAATACATATTATTCGGCGCTAAGGCATCTGTGCAGCATGTGCGGCGGCTAGAAGATCTCCCACAGCCCAGTGAAGAGTTACGGGTTTTATATGCTTAGCCAGACTTCAGTTTATGAGTCAGCTACATGGCTTTTGGTTTGCCTATGTCTTTGGGTTTTATCGCTCAGTATCTATTATACTCTATCGGCCACTCACCCTATTCTATGCACAACTAAAGCTGCGGCATGGGGCTCACTCTAGAGTGTCAATCGATCAGAAGAGCGAGAATCATCATAGACACAAGCGGCTCTCCCTCGACATCGGCTGGCGGTAGCCGTACAGTGACAGGCTTCTCAGTAGTCGATTGACGCCTGCATCTATGGTCTTCCCGAAAGCCGCCAGTTCCACTCTCGCATTTTCAAGTCTCGCGGCGGTCAGGTTTTAGATGGTGCGCTCTATATCTAGAAAATCACTGTTCCGCATACTAGCCATATTCACGCGATGATTTCTAGACCGAACCCCTATATTAAAGACGAGAAAGGCAAGCACGGGATGCGCTATAAACCGGCCGCCATAACGCTAGAGTACCAGCTTAGCCTATACCTCTAGACTCATATTCCGCGACGATACCAACTATTACGTAGCGACTTCCGCGTCGAGGGCACGAGATACCTCTACTTCCGCGCCTATAACGCATTCCTCGGCTAGTCGGGGACCGCCCTTACCTAGCGGGAATAAAATAGGAAATACTTTTATCAAAAACCACAGATCAAAGGAGTCAGCAAACTCTTACCCCGGGAAACGACGATATAGGGCTTAACCGCACCCCCGCGCCGCACCTCGGCCGACCCTTTCTAGGCGGCCCCGCGCCCCTGCTGCCCGGGAACGGCTCCGCTCATAGACCCCAGGAGATACCGCAATTTCTCCACGTCCGTGATATCTGGCCGGCAGTCTAGACCAAACATGCCGGACGATTCAATCTCGTGCACTCAATCGCCGTCATTACCAGGCCCACCGCCACCGTCTTCCGGGCGACCCGGGTCGTTGCCTGCCGCCTCTCCGGCCATGCTCTGACCCTCCTCCAGTAACGCCATGATCTCCCGGATATCTGCCGCACCATAGTCGTCAAGGCCACGCTCGGTCGGCGGGACGATATGCGCTATTTGCGTTTTTTCTCTTGCCGAAGGTTCATTCCATTCCAATCGATCGTAGACCTAGGAGGGCACGCCGTATGACGGGCTCTCCCAGCTATCCAGCTCCGCCGTATCAATGCCGACGTCAGCATATAGAGGATTATACCTCTTCAACCATACTAGCGCCTTTTCCATAACATAGCGACAGACCGAGAGAAGGACGGCTAGATCACTTAGCTCTAGCTTCTCTAGTCCCTACCATAATATATAGATCTCGTCTATAACCTTTAATAGCGGATATAAAAGGATATTTATTATAAGCTCCTAAATATTATTTAGGAATAGAGTAATATACCCTTTAATATACCTCAGGTATATCGCACCCTACCTATACCTATCCGAGATATTATATTTAGTAATAAAGCTATAATACAAGTTTAGTGCGATAAGCTTCTCCTCTACCGGCATAAGGCCCTTTAGCTCGTCGGGAAATATATATTCACACCCCAGCCGTATATATAGCTATGCTGCTAGAGATAAGGCACCTCTCCTTAGGTGCCTTATATAGTCTACGCACCTATAAATCTTCTATCCTATAATAAAGTATTAGGCGCACTTAAAAGGTAAGCCATCGCGCTTCTCAATTATACTTAATATCTACTAGTCCCACTTGACTTCCTCTAGCTTAGCTCTGCTATACTTGCGATAGCAGAATATATAGGTGAGGATCGGCAGCGTTCTTACGTTATGGAATGCTTTATAGAAGTTCTAGACCGTCTTGACTATCCTCTCCTAGGGTATGGGCATATACTATATTTGCTCGCGAGATAGCCGCTCCTTCTCTGTAAACTCTTCATCCAATACACGCAGAACGCTGGCGAGATCTCCCTTCTGTTTATCGTCGCTCCTCTATCCATAAACTGCAGTTCTGCAACGTTTCGACCGGGCCTGATTAGTGCTACTAGAACATTGTCTCTTCCCCTGCCGCGTCGAGCGTTCTCGCTCCGCCCTGGCCTGTTCATACTCCTTCTCCAAAGCCTCAAAGATGTCTGCTGACATGCGGAGCCCCAGGCCCGCGAGGGTTCCGCTTTGCCGGATAACGGCATCAGAGCGGCTGAAAAGCCAAGATGGAGCATGGCGGACTCCATCCCGCCCGGCCATATCGACTTGAATCTGTTCACTCTCTGGCGACCCCGACATCTCTATTGTCTGCCATACAACCAGAACATGGCGGCCCTACTGCTTCTCGTGATACAAACCCAACCCTCCCTGGGTGCTAAATATGCCGCTTCTCCTTCTACCTCCCCACGCACTCCATTCCACTCCTGCTTGCTCCCCCTGTTCTGACTCTGGGCGGATGCCCCGCGCCATACTTGCCCTCGGTCCCCCTCACCACGCACCGCAGTGCAACCGTGCCGAATCTTAACCCTTCTACCATCACCTCATGTCAGGCACCAACTTGACCATCGATCACCACCCTCTGCTCCCTGGTCAATCGTAGCTTCAGCCCTACATCGAACACCGGCCCCCTTCCGAGTTGCCACACGCGCTCCCCCCGGGGCTCGCTCCGCCCGCAGTGTCACCCCGTCCCTCACCTTTCCCTAGCTTCTCCCGTCTCGGGCACACCTAAACAATCACGCCGGCTCGGCAGTTATCCTTCCACCTCTCTGGCCGTTCATCTGCCGTGTTCGCGCACTACTACCTCAGAACGCCCTTTCCACATCCAACACCCATGGGAAGATATAGATCATGCTCACCCTTGCTTCTGCGCTGCCCATCACCACCTCTACCTTCGCCTTCCGTTACCCCTCGCACCAGCAGCCGTCTGCCTCCACCGATATAATGCCGCATCCCGCCATACCAACCACTGACGTGGTTCCTGCTCGCAGGCCGCTCGAAACCTTACCGCAGAGATGCTCATCAATGCAACAACCTCCACGAGGCCCTTCCGTGGATTGATTGAACTGCTTATTCAACATTTCAACGGTTGATTGAGTCAACGAAGGCTAGCCGTTGATTGAATTGATATTGATTGAAGTTCGTTGAACCCCCCAGCAGTATTATTAGGTGCTCATCGCCAACCACGGTACCACCGCCCTGCTCTCCTCCTTGTTCAAGTAGCTCGTGCAATAATCCGTCATCTACAATTTGTTGCCCACCCGTCTATGAGCCCCGCTCATAACCATGACCGTAGAGTTGACTTAGCCCTATTGTGCTAGCATCTAAGCGGTTGCGAAGAGGAGTAACCATTAAGCCAACTGCCGAAAAGAGGCTCTCACATTCGGAATGCCAGATTCGGCGCTCATTGCTGGCACGGTCATGACGTCCAAGGCCGTGCGGGATTACTCGGATTACTTAGAGATCCAGTATTGGACGGATCTGTAATATCCCCATCAGCTAATTATACGTACGTCTGACTGCCAGCGGTTGGATTCCAGTCAAATGGCACGGCAGGCTTGTTGTCAGTCGATAGGATAGAGTCAACAGGTATTTGGCTTGGGTGGTTCGCCATAACTTACCGGTAATTAAAGTAATGGCCGATAGGTGTCCGAAAGAAAGCGTAGCAGGTAGGGGGATTTCCGACGCGCCGCGACGGGATTCAAACGATTCAGCCACCATTTACTTGGTGTTAGTGCATGTTAGCAATTACTATATTCTACCCGAGAGAAACTATCTAGATCTAACATTGCCAAGCCTGGCAAGGGTCCCATGTCTAGCGTCAACGATCATCAATCAATATCAATCCACGAGCGGAATGTATGGATTGATGGATCACGTCAGCTAACCAGCCGTGGATTGATATTGACGTGGATTGATGTCAATATATTGATCAACACGTTGATCTGGTGGATTGACGAGCAACTCTGACCTTACCTTGAACAGCTCGGTCCCCAACCCTATCACCAACCACATCGTCTCCTTTCTGAATAACCAACCCCAACCTCGTTGCCTATACCTTATTTGGCCTTTATACCAATTCAAAGCATATAGTTCAAACCATCTACTTTCGTTCGTCAAGGCTCCTTTGGGCAAACCCCTCCGGTTTGCGTCCCCTGTTTTGAGTTTGCGGTAGCTCCCTCTAGGGTCGCACGTGATCTCCCCAAGTTCCCCGCCTTTTCAGGCCTGATTTCCCCTTCCTACAGCTCATCATTCATCTGCCCCGGCCGAGAACTTACCTACTGTAGCAATGCCAGAACAGGTGCCCCAGGCCACCACGCAGCCTCGTCGGCGAAAGCCCGTCCTCAGAGTCAAGACGGGCTGCTTCACCTGTCGAAGCCGCAAGAAAAAGTGCGACGAGACGCGGCCGGTCTGCACGGGATGTCTTCGCAATAAGATACACTGCCGATGGCCCGATTCTCATGATCACTCTCAGCAGGGTGCAGAGCATAGCAATGAGGCACTGGACTTGGGGCCGTCGGCTCCAACCCCAGACAACGATTGCCGACGACCCTCTGAGGCCTCGACCAATTCAACAGATGTTGATTTTGACATGGGCATTGGAGAGACGACGGCAGAGTCACCAGCGCTTGACGTCGGCTATCCGTCAGTCCCGTTTGAGCGGCGCACAAGCAGCACTGAAGTTTCGCCGCAGGGGCCTTCTTCTATTGCCACCACAGAGGCAGTCAACGAACTTGACGAAGTGGTCAATTGTCTTCCGGATCCAACGCAAGATGCAGCGCCAATTGATGCCGATGCAGCAGTTGAGACCGCTGAAGAAGCCATCAGCAACGCACTCATCAGTCTATCTCGGGCTAACTTTAGCCAGGGAACCTTGAACGCAGAGCACACCTCGGTACCTATAGGTCCATCTATCATGCCAGGCCTGGACGCTCACTCGTTCGAGCTGATGAGCCATTATCTAGCTCGCACAGCTGTGAGTATGGGCAACGGGTCAACCACAGAAAACCCATTCATTGTTCAGCTCATACCGCTCTCGTTCGCCAATCCGGTCGTTCTCGAGCTTATGCTGTCCCAGAGTGCCTCTCATCGCGCTGTCTTGGACGGAGAGGACCGGACAGAGGCGATAGCCCAGACGTACTACACCAAATCTATTCGCCTATTTCGCAATGCAGTCACCGATTACCTGGCTGGCACGGAGCCGAGTCCCTTGTGGGTTACGATTGGTGCACTTATCATGTGTTTTACTGAGGTACATCTGTCTCCGTGCTGAAAACGTAGTAGCCCCAGCCCAAGAGTTAATCAACTAATTTTGAGTACAGACTGCTACCAATGGTGTCATCTTTGACCACCTCCAAGCAGTCGGACCGCTTGTCAAGGACCTGGTCTCAAGGCATCGACACCTGCTCCCGGACGGGTTGCGCGCCTTTGTCACCGAGTACTACGTCTACACGGTAATCATCAGCATGATCTCCATGGATCCGTCCGCAAGTACGGGGCTGCTCCTCGCCCCTGAACTAGAGTATGAAACACAATCTCTGGTCGAGAGTGGCTATGTTGGACAGCTCTGTGGCTCGTGGCTCTCATTACTCCTTCTCATCCCTCGCATCTTTGACTTTGGCCGTCGAAGGGTTGCAGCAGGCGTTCAACCGCCATTCCCTACAGCAGATGACTTTCTCAATTTTTGTCAGCTACAAGCCGACATCAATTCATTCACGCCGTCGCCGTCAGCAAACTCCGAGGTCGCCATCTGCGGCTACATCTTCCAACAGGCAGTACATTTGTACCTGCTAACAGCCCTGGGAGTCGGCGACGCAGGACAAGTAACCCAACAGCTCAGTCTGAAGAACGTGTTGGCGGGCGCTTTTCTTTACCTTGAGCAGCTCCCGGCATCAGCGCGCATCAATACAAGCATGTGCTGGGCCCTGGCGGTCATTGGATCGTGTACGGCCGACGACGAGCGACGAGACGTGCTTCGGCAACGTTTGAACACCATGTTTGTCACTATTGGTCTGGGCAACATCTCATCAACACTAGCACTGCTGGAGCATATTTGGGCACGGCCACGAGATGAACAGAGTCCATGGATTATTTGCCGGATTATGTACGAGCACGAAATATGGATCTCATTTGCCTGAATCATGCGCAAAATTGGGGGATTTTTTCACCCTTCCTTTTTTAACCTTTCTCATATTACATCTGTCTATCTGACCTCTAGTGCCCTTGGTTCTTCGGAGCCTGAGGGGCAGGACCCTCAGGAGTCACATATGCCTTGGTCAATCCACCGTCCACAACGAAGTCATGTGCGTTGACGAAGCTGCTCTCATCGCTAGCGAGGAAAAGGGCTGCTTGACCCTGCTCGATAGCCTCGCCGAATCGACCGGTGGGGAAGTGGACTTCGCGGCGGAATCGCTTGGGCTTGTCGTCACCGAGGAAGTCCTGAAGCATGGGGGTGCTGTGAAAAGAGTATGTCAGCGACCACGAGTACGGCATAGGACGGATGGCATGATTACTTACTTGAGGGGTGCGGGGCAGAGAGAGTTGAAGCGGAAGCCTGCAAGGGAAAAGCGTCAGTTGTTGTCCTTTTTCGCAGATGAGCGTAGACCTACCTTCGCGCGCATGAATAACAGCCATCTCCCGGGTATACGCAAGGACGGCACCCTTGCTGGCAGTGTAGGCGACCTGAGGTGTTGCAGAACCGACAATAGCGACCATACTGGCCGTGTTGATGATACTACCCCTGGCCTTGCCTTGCATGCTTCCTTAGTGATCGCACAGCGTGCTTCGAGCCGTACCAAACGCCCTTGACGTTGATGTTCATAGTCAAGTCCCAGATACTGTCGGGGCACTCCTCCGAGTCGCCGTCCTTGGGGTGCATGATGCCGGCGTTGTTGAACATGACATCAACGCCGCCCCAAGAGTCAAGGTGCGCAACCGCTGCCTCCACTTGTTCTTCTTTGGACACGTCGACGACCTTTGTCTCGACTTTGCCGGTGTGGTTGGGGACGACGCTCCTGACCTTGGTAAGAGCTTTATCGAGAGCGGTGTCGTTGACGTCCGTCATCAGGACAGAAGCACCCTCCTGGAGGAAGAGAATCGAAGATTCAAGACCGACGCCGCTGATAACGGTATGCGGTTAGCATTGTTTAATCCCGCCTGTAGTTCCACAACAGAATACTCATAGGACTGAAGGAGTAAGCACGTACCCAGCTGCGCCGGTGATGATGGCGTTCTTTCCTGCAAGTCGTCCGACCATTGTGATGTGCAGCGAGGGGTTTCGGGGCAAAAATGTGTTGTTAACGAGGAAAAACAATACCGAGAACACGAAAAGGGCACAAGGCCAATATGACGTTCTTTATACATTCTGTCGCGATACAGTAACACAAAGATGCGGAGCTTACAGCAGCACCCTTTGGGCCTCCGCTACGCGCCGGCATCATATCAGACACAGGCTCACGATTCTGGACTTACGTAGATCACTCTACTGTACTTTGTCCTGACTACCGGTCCCGCCATCGGAAGCGCGGTCCTGATTGTGATTGGGCAGAGGGTCTTCGACGAGACTCTACAGTATACAGCCGATACCGATCTACCCCAAAACAATGTCACTAAGGAACACCTCACCTGAGCGAAGACGCATCTAAACTCTCTCCCACCTACGTAATAAGGGTTTCCCAGATGAGGGGAGGAGGGGTTAATGGCGGGGTAATGCCCACGAATAATTTTACGGGGGGCGCGACAAAGATCACGACGGCAATGCAATGGCGCTTGGTGTTCTCAGTTGATGATTGCAACAGAGCAATGCGGCGCGCCAATCATCTTCTATTCCGCCGCCTTAACGGGGAATGCTCCATTGAGACGCGGAGAGTGTCTCGCCATCTCGTTCTACCATTCATCTATGAACGGAAACATGATAATAAGCTGGCCGTTAAGAGTAGGGGTCTTCGATGGTTTCCTGGCAACACCACTCCATCATCTTGTTTGCAGAACACATCAGTTAACTAAAAGATTGATTTCTGTCTGCCTCCCCAATCCCTCGAACACCCCAGTCCTACATCCTCATCCGCGACAATGGTGTCTATCATCAAGACCATCTCCCCCTCAACAAACAAGGTCGTCTGCGAACGGCCAGAGACCTCCCTCGCCGAGGCACGCGAGATTGCCCGGCGTTCAGAGGCGGCCTTCCAGTCCTTCCGCAAGCTCCCATTAGCCAAGCGCCGAGCCATTGTCGAAAAGGGCCTTGCTGGCATCCAAAAGCGCAAGTTCGAGCTTGGCCGTGAGCTCGCCGAGCACATGGGACGTCCCATTGCGGTGAGCCACAAGGAGATTGAGACAATGCAGAAGCGGGCTGATTATCTCCTTGATACGGCCGAAGAGGCGCTGGCGAGCTTGCCAGGGCGACCTGAGAATGGCTTCCGAAGAGAGATCAAGAAGATTGCCGTCGGCCCCACGCTCATTGTCTTTGCCTGGAATGTAAGTTACTGCCCCGCGATAACATTTTAGTGCCTGAGGACTCGATCTGACATTTTTTGCGTGATAGTTCCCTTATCTCATCATCGTCAACGCCTTGATTCCAGCGCTACTGGCCGGAAACTCGGTGATCCTGAAGCCCTCGCCCCAAACACCGCTCATCAGTGAGCACCTCGTCGAGATATTCAACCAAGCTGGCCTACCCAAAGATGTTCTCCAGGTCATCCAGTCCGGCGATCACCAAGCCCTCAAGGAGCTGGTCAAGCTCCCAGAGCTCGGCCTTATCAGCTTCACTGGCTCTACAGTCGGTGGCTTGGCCATTCGTGAGGCTGCAAGCGGTCGCACTATTCCTGTCAACTTGGAGCTTGGAGGCAATGATCCGGCCTACGTCCGACCGGATGCCGATCTGAAGTACGTCGCAGCTCAATTGGTCGATGGCGCTGTCTTCAATTCGGGTCAGAGCTGCTGTGCTATCGAGCGTATCTACGTTCATGCCGACGTGCATGATGCCTTTGTTCACGAGCTCCAGGAAGAGCTCAAGACGTATGTATCTACTCTCAATGCTGATGTCTCGATCGCGAAACATAATAGCACCGTTTCATTAACCCTATTCGTGCAGGTATAAGCTGGGCGATCCCCTCGAGAAGGACACCATGGTCGGCCCGGTCATTTCTCGCGCTGCCCAGAAGACCATCAACGCGCAGATCCAAGACGCGAAGACCAAGGGTGCTGTGGACGCGACTCCCAAGAATGACAGCTTTGCTAGTGCATCTCCATCGGGCAATTATGTCACTCCCACACTGTTGACCAACGTGACACATGACATGGAAGTCATGCGTGAGGAGACATTTGGTCCCGTCATTCCCGTCGCTAAAGTCAAGGACGATGAGGAAGCTGTGCGTTTGATGAACAATAGCGACTACGGTTTGACTGCTAGTGTCTGGACCAAGGACATTGCTCGCGGAGAGGAGCTGATCGAGCAACTCGAGGCCGGTACAGTGTTTATCAACCGATGTGACTACCCGAGCCCTGTGAGTGATCCCCGTCTTTTCTTGAGTATAACAAATACCGCGCGGAACAACTGCTGATACAAGTTACTGTAGGATCTTGCTTGGACTGGATGGAAGAAGTCGGGTTTGGGCTGCACCTTGGGCCCTCGTGGCTTTGACCCATTTGTCAAGCTCAAGAGCTACCACGTAAAGGAAGCTCAGGCCTGAGTAAAATAGAAAAGCCGATTAGAAGCACCTAATTATACACTGTTCATTTCGATAATGAATTTTCTTTTTTGAAAAGATTAGCACGTTTCGTAAACTACTAAAAGTCAGACGCGGGAGTTGTTATGACTCTTGGATACAAAGTGGTGGGTGCTATCGCGTACTCTACATCAAGCGCTTGCATTGTTACCGTCAAAATCGCCTCGTTTTGGGAAGAGATTTCTATCAATGAATGTCATTCATCTACTTAGTTTCATCCAGCAAAAATCTCCAGATAGCTTCTCCAACCAAGTCTCCGTCGTGTTTGTTGTTGGCTCTACGGTTGGCGTTGTCGAATAACGTGTCATCAAAGACGCCCTGACGATGCCTAACATCAAGAATATTTCCCATTATCGTGCCATTAAACTCTGGGTGGGCTTGGACGGAGAATATTCGACCCGGAATATACAAGCCTTGGATTTCGCAGGCTGGACTAGTCCCCAGATTGACGGCACCTTGAGGTAGTTGGAGCACGACATCGCGATGCATCTGATGTAGAGACTTTTGGAGTATTAGCCTCTGGCTTGAGAAAAGCAGTGAGATGACCTTGGACCAGTCACGAGGAATAAGGCTTACTAGCGATTTCACACCAAAGAGCTCGGCGCCTTTGTCAGTCAAGTCGATGTGTTCGACAGACACTTCCCAGCCGCCGGGGCTGCGTTGAACGTGACCACCAAGAGCTCTTCCAATTATTTGGTGGCCAAAGCAAATGCCAACAATGGGAATTCGGCCAGTATCGTAGGCTTTACGGACGTAGTCGACGGTCCGAAGAATCCATACGCCATTTTCGAACGAGTTGTGTTCTATTTGCCAAAAACTCTGCTTAGCACCTTGTCCCGTTTCCATTGACAATGCAACTGTAGAATTGGGGGTATATCATACTGCTGCCACTCAGAAGTAGGCAATTGACCGCATCGAGCTCTGACAGGTCTCCCATCTCAACCATGTTGCTCTTAACGACCTTGAGTTTGGGTGCCGGGGCGGCGGCGGTTGTCGTATACTTGGCAAAGCCATTCTTCAGAAACCGTTCGAAGATATCGCCATACGTGCCGTATTTCTCGATGACGGGTTTGATAGGAGTGTCGCACTCCAATACCGCAACTGTAAAGGATCGCATGGTGACGGATTGTTTGGAACAAGGGAGACAAGGGGGGGGGGATCTCGGCAACGTTGAGTGTCGAATGCTGGTTGTATGGATGGCTGCTCGAGAGTATGTCTACGAGTCCCTGCACATGATAGCCAAGCCCGCGATCCGCGATCCGCGGCCGTTCACGAACTGCAGTTTAGCCGAGCGCGGAGAAGCTCCAGTAATTGGGATGACATCCTGAGAATGAGCATCTGAGGTACCAAGGTACCGAGGAGATAACTTATGTCGCCAAGTGTTGATTCCAAGCGACCAGCTACTAGCCCGCGTTAGGTGACTAGCCTGAATCTTACTCACCCACATAGCGGAAACGGTTCTAATTGGCCCTCGCTAAGCTACCGCAGCTAGCGGCAGATCTGATTTAAGTTGCGCATCAATAGCTAGAGTCTTCAAGACCGTTGATCTGGTGTTGGCTGGCGCGACCAGATTAACCGCGATTGACAAGCGTGGGATAGACCCTTATTGACTCGAGGTATAGTATGGACAATGAGCCGGGACCATTGCCGAGGCTACCCCAGAGGCGCGTCCGGGAAGAGCCGCGTCAATTTGTTCGCGGAGTCGTTTGCATAAGATGACGATGTCCAAGCGAGACTTTCCAATAAGGATGACACTTGACGCGTTCTGTTGAACCATCAGCAAATATTCCTCTACAAACCAACTCCATTTCGTATCGACGAGCCAGCTTCAGTCCTTATCTTTGCTCAAATACTACTACTTGTTTAGCCACGGTCGCATCGCTATCATAATCATGGCGAGCTCAAGCAATGCATCGCATGAAGCGCCGACAAACCAAGCTCTAACCAACGGCGTAAACGGCACCAACGGCACAGAATCACCAATCGACCGCATCACGAGATTGTTAGCCAATGACAACAAAGTCAAGGCGGCAGGCATTGACTGTGATGGCCTGCTCCGCGGCAAAATCATCCACAAGAGCAAGTTCCTGTCAAGTCTCAAGTCTGGCTTCGGCATGAGCTCAGCCATCTTTGGCTGGGACATGCATGATGTCCTGTACACCGAAGAGACGAGCTTGACAAGCGCTGATAGCGGCTATCAAGACTTCACAGCGATGATTGACTTGGACTCCTTTCGACGATTGCCCTTCGAGGATAACATAGCCTTCTTTCTTCTTCACTTTTATATCCAAGACAAGCCTGTCTTCGCAGATGGTCGCGGCCTGATCAAGTCGTTGACCCATGACTTGGCCGCCAAAGGCTACAAGGCACTAGCTGGAGGTAAGTCAACACTCTCGAGATCCAGAACTTGTAACGTGTACGAATGCTAATAACTCGTCTAACCAGTGGAACTCGAGTTCATGAACTTCCAGACACCTTCTGAAGACGGTTATGGCAATCCCAATGGCCGACCGAACCTCGCCGCATTTCTCACTACAAACCCGCCCAAGGCCCTCCGTCCTGTGACAGCGGGAGCTTTCGGCTACAGCGCTACGAGGCCTATCATGGCCAAGGAGTACTTCCACGATATCTTCGACAAAAGTCTCGAAATAGACTGCCCTGTCGAGGGCTGGCATACCGAAAGTGGGCCATGCGTGTACGAAGCGGTATGAATTGAATTCGAGTATGTTAGAGCTCGCATTGCTGACTGATTGGAAACATTAGGCCCTCGCTGTTTCTCCCGTCTCTCGTATGGCTGATAACGTCGCGCTCTTCAAGTGAGTCCGGCTCTATCCCTCACAACCTGAAAGAGCGTATTGAACACCATGGACTGACACATCTGGGACAGGCTTGTTTGCAAATCGATCGGCGTCGAACATAATA
Organism: Fusarium virguliforme; assembly: GCA_020883615.1. Lineage (NCBI taxonomy): Eukaryota > Fungi > Ascomycota > Sordariomycetes > Hypocreales > Nectriaceae > Fusarium > Fusarium virguliforme. Next base: position 2,404,942 of record JAJHJD010000010.1, on the reverse strand, counting down.
TCACCCCGTGCTTCATGGCCAAACCTATCCAAGGTCTGCCCGGTAACTCGGGCCACATCCACGTATCTCTCACGACAAGTGAGGGTAAAAACGTATTCTTCCGAGAGACACCCGATACCGATGCGCCATGGCCCGACATGGCATATCTCTCTGACACCGGCCGCCATTTCCTCGCAGGAATCATCGATGCTCTTCCCGATATCATGCCCTTGCTTGCCCCCAACGTCAACTCATTCAAGCGTCTAATTGAGAACTATTGGGCGCCCGTCTCTGTCAGCTGGGGCTTTGAGGATCGTCTCGCGTCTATTCGCCTGGTCGCGCCACCAAGCTGCAAGCCCTCAGCGACGCGCTTCGAGATCCGCGTACCCGGCGCAGACATCCACCCGCATTATGCTCTCAATGCTATCTTCCGCGCAGGACTGCGTGGCATTGAGAATAAGATGCAAGTCACCATCCCACCCGAGTCGGCACGTCCCAAGGACAGTCCGCCGAACGGTTGCCCAATAGCCTCGAGGCGGCCGTCGAACGCTTTAATTCCAAGGGCTCAGTAGCTCGACAGATCTTCGGCGATGAGTTTGTTGGCTTTTTTACGGTTTCACGAAGACATGAGCTGAGACAGTGGAGGGAAGCTGTGACTGATTGGTAGGTGATGCCTGCGATCCCATCAACTGTTATGTACTAACCGAATCCACCCATAGGGAGTTTTCCCGCTACATCGAGACCACATGAGTATTTCTGGATTGATGGGGAGGGATTGGACTGAACGTTCTCTGATCAAGTTGATGAATGTATGCAACCACGTAGCTTGAATGATATGTTGATACTGTACTTTTCATCCCAGTCGTGTTCGATAGAGATTAAATCCTGGAGTAAACTTGGCATCCGCGTTTAAGTCTAGAATCATTATTTGTTGCGCCACCACCTCCGTCTTGATACACTCGCCGAGTGAGCCCAACCCCTAGAGGATTGTCAAGTGCGGTTTTGGATGTTTAAGAGATCAGGAAGTATCGGGTTTCTAATTGCGACATAAACTTGATCCATCGGACTTTGAGACTTGGCATGTTCTGACGTAGTTTCGCTACTACTGTTCACGCAAGTTGGGTTCCAGGGCTATTGCATGCTTGGTCACTGTGCATTTCTGGAACGCGAACGGCGATATAATGAATATGAGTAAATTCATCCCAACTATCAACGTAGAGCTTCAACAAAAAACTATGACACGCAGTATTGTGAATATTGGGAGTCGATCAGGGATTAACAATGGGATGATAATCGACGCGAGCCCTAGCATACCACCATGCGATAAGAACAGAAAATGTGATGACATAAACGACGCAGACGTAATTCATGTTGTCGCCTTGGACTGGATACTCGGGTGGGAAAGCGTACATCTATAAGATGTTAGTTCTTCTGATATCTTGGAATGAGGATCGCATTGTTATCTTACCACTGTGCAGAACACCAACCATAGCAGAAGTACAAAGTTGCAGACCATGCCAATCTTTCCCAACCAGAATGGGCCGTGGTTGAGCTTAGAACGCCCCTTCACCAGGAGGCAAACAACGGGAATGCTATAAGAGGCGTATAGCAACACAACGCATGCCGTGACCATGCTGTTGAAGGCAGTAGAAGAAGCCAGGTACAAGCAGCCGAGGATACTGACGATAGTGCAGCTTGTTACGTGTGCCCAGATTGGCGTACGGAGGCGCGGCTGTATCTGGCTCAAGTATTTGGAGCCCGGCAAGCCGTTATCTCGAGCAAAGGACCAGCATAGTCGAGCTTGCCAGGTGTGAGAAGCGATGAGACATCCGCCGCCGGTCAGCACAATCAACGAACATAGCACAATAGCGCCAGCTTTGTTGCTCAGCGCCTGGTCGAAAAGCTCAAGGATGGGCACTCCAGACGGCGTGTTGCTAACAGCGTCGAAGTCCTTAATACTAAACATCATTGCGATACCAAAGAGCCAAGCCGTCACGAAGCCGACGCCGACCGTGCCAAGGATGGCAATAGGGATGGTCCTCTCTGGGTTGAGAACCTCTTCGGCCATGTGAGTAGCGCAGTCGAGACCGTTAAACGCCCAGTTGCAGTTGATCAGGCCTACAATGTAGGCAATGCCGTCGCTTGGCCAGCCGGTGTTGTTAACGAACTGGGTAAAGACGAACTTGGCCGATTGATGCGTATCAGCTTTGCAAGGGACGACGAGAATGATGACGAGAAACGAGATGATGGAGGCCCATAGCGTGAAGAAAGTAACGCCCGGTAGTGCTGTGCTGGAGATGTTGAAGAAGGCACAGACAAGATTGACGACCTGATAACTGACGAAGCTCATCCATGGTTTGATGGCTCTATTATGTATTAGAAGCAGAACTTTGGTCGATAGGACCCTTTCAGGGCAATTCCGTCAAGTTTGGGTTGTACTCACAAGCTCGGATTCGCCATCTGGATGCAGCCCATGATCAAGCCTCCAACTCCTAGAGCAATACTAGCACACGTAAACAGAGAGCCGGCCCAGGCGATCCATCCGGTCAAGTAGGACAAGAACCGACTGTAGCGTCTGCTGGCGAGCTGGCTCGTCCAAAAGTATTGTCCACCCGCATCCGGCATAGCCGAGGCTAACTCGGACAGCGACACGGCGATGGCGGCGCACACAATGGTGATAAGGATGATGCCGTAAACGAGTTGGACGGGTCCACCAGAATTGATGCCTGTGACGAGGGCTGTGGAGATGCCGAACCAAGAGTTGGCGAGGGAGAAGCTGATGCCGAGGACTGAAAAGACGGAGAAGTTCTTACGCAGCTCATGCGTGTGACCGACTGGAGTGTGTCCAATTCACGTCAGCGCAGGCTCTCTCGCGAAGAGGGCACTGCTCTTGTCAAGGGACAATGCCTACCTGTCACTGACTTACTGTGGCCGAAACCCGCGTCTTCCTCGAGGGGATAGTCTTTCTTCAAAGCGGTATCTATATCACCCGACGCCATGATGAGTATCGTGTTGAGTAGACAAATTTCTCCAAGGGAGTTCAGAGAGAAGCGAGGAAGTAAAGAGGCAAAGGCAATTTAGGGAGGCAGCACGTTGCAACCCCTTAGATGGATATATAGTACGGTTGATATGCCGTTTACAGACAAGGCCGCATCAAATCAATCACGACTCACTATCCCGGCCCTCCCCTGCCGACTGACCTACCGAGTCAGCGCTTTGCGGGGCCCCGTATCTCATTCCGCGTTACGTCAAGATTTCCTGCGATATCTGCACATGGTACAGGCCCAGGGGCACAGAGATAAGCAGCTGCCCATGGGGAAGCGGGTTCGCACAATGTTATCATGTCGCCACCCCATAAGTCGCAGCGAAGCCTGGACTCTACAAATCCGGGGGTCGCGCAAACGTGTTTTATTGGTGATGTATCTTTAACGCGGACAAAACGACGAATTGAGGCAAGCGGTGGTCTTGACAGAAGTGCGCGGATCAAGGGTAAGGGAGATAGATGGTGGCCGAGGCCAACCAATATCCTACGTTTCCGCGGTGGATCCACTATCGCCATCCAAAGCCGAGCTATCTTAAGAGACATGACTGACAAGAAGAGTCATCAAAACACACTCTGGCTGAAACAAGGTTGACTGAAGACATCATTGCTCGCTGTCTTGGGTTCGGAAGCTTAGATTCCGTAGAGCAATTAACAAATGCGCCCACGCATGCCCGTACACCCTGTAGCCTGCCAAGCTTATCACGTCTCGGATCGTCGTCAGCCAACAATAACAAAAGTTAGAGCTATTTTTTGAGAGCGCCGATGAGCAGTAAAGGCCAACTTCTCTGTTGGCTCATACACGAGTACAGCCCAGGTGGATCAACGTGATAAGCAAGGGACAGAGATCACGGAAATGTACTATTGTCGCAAGGACCTGATACAGCATCTCAGAAATTGCCACTTGTTACAGCTTCTCTCTGGACTAACCAAGACGAATTCATCTGATTGTATGTGCAGTTTTTCGACGGTTACATGTCCTCGTAACTCATCTGGCTTGCTTAATGGATCGATAGATTTGTTCAGCGCAGCCCCTATAACCTACTGTAACTGATCGAGATATCCCAGCTGGAGGAAGACGCTACGATGAAGGACCTCGAGGCGCACCCCGCAATCATTAAGGCCAGTATTGCACATCAGCACTCAAGTGGGCCTTTCTACGCCCACGGTTAGCGCGCGATTGAGCCCTGACTACACGCAATATAAACACTAATAAGCCCACGACCTTCTGTCCACCCATGCTTCGCTCTCATTCACCAAGATTGCCATCGATTGCTCCAATGGACCACTCTCTGACGCAGCACCGGGCCTATATCGGCAAATCCGTCTCCGAGCTACCTACGCCCTCCTTGGTAATCAGCCTCCCCGTTGTACAGAGGAATATTGTTCGACTGCACCAGGATGTTGCCGATCTCGGCATCAGCTTTCGACCGCACGTCAAGACACTCAAGGTAGGAGATCCAGCCCGCAGAGACATGACCAAACGGCGAGGAGTGTGGAGGGAGCCGCAGATATTGGGCATGCAAATTGAGAAGTTGAGAATAAAACACTTACGCAAGCTTAGACAATCGAAGTGACAAGGTTGATTCTCGGAAACGGCAACTACCGCTCCATTGTTGCTTCGACATTAGCCGAGATCCGCGGCGCCCTGCCTTTGGTCCAGGAAGGCATTCTTGATGAGGTGAGTTAAAGCCTGGAATACACAGGCACTACCCAAATACATGGCGAATCTGAGCCGCTCACATGCTGCTAAAAAGTGTCTATATGGTCTGCCCGTCTATCCCGGCGTACTGCCTGCACTCGTAGAGCTGTGCAAGTCAATACGCATACAACTCATGGTCGACAATGAGCAGCAGATTATTTATCTGGACAAATTTGTCACCGACGGAACAAAGCCATGGGACATTTTCATCAAAATTGACGTTGGGTCGCATCGAGCCGGTGTCTTGGCAGGGTCGTCTTCATTGCGGTCCCTGGTTGAAAAAGCGGAAAAGTCGACCGCTGTCAACATCGTCGGCTTCTATTGCCATGCAGGCCACTCGTACGCTGGACGTTCTACCACCGAGGCGGAGAAGACACTGCATGATGAGATTTCGGGAGTGCTTGATGCCGCAACTCTTCTGCCCGCTGACCGCAAGCTCTGGGTGTCGATTGGATCGACGCCAACAGCCCATGTCGTCAAGAGCTTGAAAGCGACCTTACCAGCAAACGTGGAGTTGGAATTACACGCCGGTATGTGCCCCTACTTTTCCTGTCGACTCGCTTGTTTTTGTTGTCGCTTTCGGCTTAGTCAGAGGAAATTTTTCCAGGAAACTTCCCTTCCAATGATCTTCAACAAGTCTCAACAGCTGTCATCTCCGAAGCGGACCAGGCTGTCCGGGTAGCCGCCGAGGTCTGCAGCGTGTATCCAGACCGCAATGAGGCTCTTGTAAACGCGGGCGTGGTTGCTTTGTCAAGAGAGACGAGTGCGTTCCCCGGTTTCGGACGTGTTACAGACCAGCCTGATTGGAACGTGGTTCGGTTGTCCCAGGAACACGGTATCCTAGGGACAAGCCAACCTGGGGTCGAAGTCAATAATGCCTTCACCCTTGGACAGCGTGTGAATTTGTATTGTAATCATGCGTGTATTACAGCAGCGGCATTCTATGTTTATTATATTGTTGACGAAAAGGATGTGGTTGTAGATACCTGGATTCCTTGGAAGGGCTGGTGACAGCATAGATTTAGGAAAGAAACCCAGCACCCACTACTAAATGAACTCACACCATTCGTCTTCCGAAAGTGTGGTGCTTTCCACTTCCCTACATCAGCTCAAGCCTCACAACAATAACAATGTAGGCTCTTGTACAGTTACGACAGCTCAGTTTCAAATGAAATCGATAACCTACTGGTTACCTGACACTCGTGTGAAAATCGGTTTGATCGCCTTTACAGGCCTGAGAAGATAAGCTTTCTCACTTTTGAGTGAAAAGCTTTAGGGTAAGCTGTTCTACCTACTGAATGAGTGCACAGAAGGATCTCTCCTTAGTTGCCTTAAGTCCTTTGAATCGATGATCCAACGCCAATACGACCTAGGGCTCTGCAGAATCCATCGAGATAATGACCCAGCTCTCCGAACGGAGTACGAGGATTGGATTGGATCCACCAAGAAGGTATCCAGGATGAACCCACGGCACCCTACACATCGGCACAAAACGGACCTGCTGAACGATCTGGGGGCGTAATAGCAACTAAGGCTCGCTCAATGCATCTTGGAGCTAACCTTCCGCCGGATCTGTGGTCAGAGACTTAGCCAGCCGCGGTCTATATACACAACAGATTGCCTCAGCAGTCAACAGGCTGGAAGACTCCATTCCAGCAGCTTCATCAACGGCTTCAATCGAACAATCGAGACTCAGGCTACGAGAACACTCAGCCAGATATTACGCACTTGAAAGCCTACGGCTGCAGAGCCTATCCACTGACTAAAAAGGCACTTCAAAACGTGCAAAAGAAGGATCTCAAAACCGAGGCACACGTCGAAGCAGGCTACCTCGTTGGCTATGACACTACCATCTTCAGGATTTGGATCCCCGCGAGATCTGAAGTTCAAAGGGTCAGAGATTTGACCTTCAATGAACAGATCTTCTACGACCCAGCGGATCACCCGGAGCCTATTCCAATTCAGTAGAAGCAGCAGCAGCTTCAGTTCCCACAACACATTAAAAGCGACTCAGAAGAAGAGATCGAAGATATCAAGGCACGAGACATCCAAAGCTCAAGCCCTACCACGCAAGATGACGACATTCACTCTGAGATCATCGTCAACACGCAAATTCTACAGCTCGAAGAGAGCACTAAGACAAGCAGTCAGGAAGATCAGCTCAACACTCCAGAAGAACCTGACCTTCACGAAGCCTACCCCACGCCTCAGCCGACGAAAAGCCCGGCACCTACGGAACCGGTCAGGCAACAGCCACGCTCGCAAAGGCAGCGAAGGCCAGCCCGCAAGGTACTAGAGAACGAGGCTCAAAAGAAAGCCGGATTCCATGTCTACACAAGCAGCTTCCTCCAAGGCAGAGAGGAAAAATTACACCGGCGATCACTGCCGCCGGAGCCCAAGAATTAGAAGGAACTTCAAGGTCACCGCTTCGAACGGGAATTCAAGGAGGCAACCAACGCAGAAATGGGCTCCCACTAGTCTAGAGGCACCTTTAAACCAGTAGCCGCTAACGAAGCGCAAGGAGAGCCGCTCCCGCTCACTTAGGTGTTCAAATACAAGTTCAACAAGCACGGATTCCTTACGAGGTTCAAGGCCCGGCTATACATACGGGGCGATCTTCAGCAGCCCAACGACAAGGAGACATACGCAGCAACTCTAGCCGGAAGAACTTTCCGTGTGCTTATGGCTATCACCGCCAAGCTTGACCTCAAGACAAGGCAGCTTGATGCAATTAACGCCTTCACAAATAGCTTCATCGACGAAGACATCTACGTCCTATATCCAGATGGCTGCGGCCGTCGCGGATAGATACTCAAATTGATAAGAGCCTTATACGGGCTACGCCATTCACCTCTACTATAGCAGAAAGACCTATCCAGCACATTCAAGGAGCTCGGGCTCAAACCCTGCCCGGAAGGCCCATATGTCTTCAATAACAGCTGGCTAACAGTCTTCTTTTTTATGGATGACATCGTCTTCCTGTACAGAGCCAGGCACCAACAAGCCGCAGGCCAATTAATCACACAGCTACGCGCCAAGTATCAGATGAACGACCTAGGAGACCCACATGGGTTCCTCGGGGTCAGGGTCATACGAGACAGACCTAACAGAAAGCTATGGTTATGCCAGGACTCATACATCGAGAAACTAGCCACACAATTCGGCATTGAAAAGAACGGCAGGTTCAGGGGCAATCCCCTTCCAACCAATAACCTACAGCCATACGAGCAACAAGCTACAACAAACGGGATCTCTATCTACCAACAAAAAGTCGGAGGCATCAACTACGTCGCAGTCATCACACGGCCCGACGTGGCCAAAGCAGCGTCCAAACTCGCAGAATTCCTACTGAATCCTTCTCCGCAACACCAAGCTATTGCAGACAAGGTCATCAGCTATCTCTACGCAACAAGGCATCTTGCAATCCAATTCGGCGACACAGGCCCCAGCCCAGCGGCCGGACCCATCCAAGTGGAACACAGCAGTGATCTGAAGATAGCATCAGATGCAGCATTTGCAGACGATCAGAAGACCAGAAAGTCATCGCAAGGATCTATTATCTGCTTATTCGGAGGTCCAGTCAGCTGGAAGGCCGGGAAGCAAGATACGGTTACAACCTCATCAACAGAGGCAGAACTCCTAGCCTTCACGCACACAGTGAAGGAGGCAATCGCAACGCAACGACTATTCAAGCAACTTGATCTTCAGTTAGACCAGCTCCCAACGATTGAGTGTGACAACCAGCAAACTATCCGACTCATCAGCCTCGAGACCCCTCGGCTGAAGACCGCACTTAAACATGTCGACACTCACAACTGCTGGGCAAGGCAAGCCTTCCAACAAGACCATTTCAAGATCCAATATACACCAGCAGCCCTCATGCTGGCCGACGGACTCACCAAGCCCCTACCGGGTCAGAAATTCGATCAATTCGTCAAGCAGCTCGGACTCGTTGATATTTCACCTTTGATTGAAGAGGCTCAGGATGAATCCGACCTCGACGACTAACTATTGTTCACTTCAACCCAGCCAATCAGAATGTAGAATCAAGGCTGAGAATAGCTTCATTTTGAATACCATTCAAACTGGGGGGTATGTCAAGGGCAAGGATCACAACCATCGTGAATGGCTTCACGGTCAGCGTGAACGCTACACCGTCATTAGCGTCAGGCAACAGCCTGCTGCCTATGAGATCGGCAGACTGAACATAGGTATAAGTGACCGACTCTCGTCGCTCCTTTAGATAGAAAATCAAGCGCTCATTTGATCCTCATGGCCCATTAGTACCTGCGATACGTTCACGCTCGTCTTCAGAACCAGGAAAACATACTGAACACCTGCAGTTTCAAACATTTCAACTTCGAAGCATACCTTAAGATTCGCAATGACGGTCAATATCGGAGCGGGGCTTCGATATTTCTAAACTCGGTAAAGCACGCGATCCAGCGAATCATTGCATTCGCGATGATACCAAACTTTCCATGCGCCTAAGATTTCGGGTCTACGGAAGCATCCTCACTTGCAGCCCCACTATCCATGTGAACCGCCGCCCCCCTCCCCACGGGGAATAATATGACACATGGTGGAACCGTTGCGCTAAAATTAGCGCCGCTTAATTCACCAAGCTGGGACTCGACGCCAGAGCAGAGGCCTTCGAGCTCCATACCTAACTCACTATACTAACTTACCGCTTAATTCATGAGTGACCAGCAGATACCATCTAGTGGGGTTTTTAAGGGAAGCCGTCACTAACCGCGGGGTTACAAGGAGACTACTGAACTAGGGTTGTAGAGCCAATCAATTAGGTAAGGAGATGTCTGATTCGGCGCCGCGCTGGCTGTATAAACGAGGGAACAGTCACTGACATTCTGCTTCCAACGCATTCCTCATCATCACATCAACGAACAGCGTCAGTGCATCAGACTTTCGACATGTCAAGCCATGGCATACGCGAATCCCCCAGGATCATCCGTGATGACCCGGAGCAGCTTCGGATCACAAAGGACGTGAGTCCAAGCAAAAATGGAACGGTCTCTACCCATTTCGACACGGATCCCTTTAGCAATTCGGCTGGGAAGCATCACATCTACCCGTTGGGAGTCATCATGATGGAGCCAGATGATGCCTGGCCAGAAGCATTATCGGAGACGGCGGGCGAGCCGGTCACGCCTTTCATAGTGGATGACCCAGCATTCTGGCCGGTGGGCTTGCACAAGACCATCGCTAAGGGATGTGATGCAGCATCGAACAAGATTCCTACTGCAGAAGCCGCTGCGGGCATCCTCGATGCGGCCAAACGGCTCGACGGCCGCACGCAGATGATCATCGGCAATTGCGGATACATGTGGGCCTCAAGAGGTCACCTTTATGGTCAGACATCGACCCCACACTGCTGAGTGGTCTGGAATTTCTCGATCTCTCGCTCCGGATGACCGCATTGCCGATTGGGATCATCACCTGGGATGCCGAGCCGCTGATACCATTGCTGCATGACCATTCTGGCTTTGAGCGCTTTCGTTTATTGAGCGTAAGAGATCTACCAGATTTTGCCTCATGGGCCACAGATCCATTTGCACAGCAAACGCCGTGCCCGTGGACGGAGGACGGCATGGCAAGACAGTTACAGGAGCGGTTGACGCAGGCGGTCGCCAAAGGAGGCGTTTTTGATGGCATTGGCATCTTGGTGATCGAATGCACGTTGGTGCCCGGATCCCGACCTCGGGTCGTACCAGTATATTCGAACGACCGGCTTCAAACCCTACTGTTCCTGCCGTCACTTGCATGGTCCCATCGATGCGTTAGTTGGCCTCATTGAGCAACATCAGTTTTTGCCACAGGCTATCGAACGGATTGAGTTTGAGACATACACGTCTGCGCTCCGCATCTCTAACTGGCCAGAACCGAGAGATCTTATGGATGTCCAGTACAGCCATCCGTATTGCCTTGCCCTGGTCGCGTACCAGGTCCCGAAGGCCCTTCTTCCGCTTACCGAACAAGTGCTTAACGATCCTGAGGTGACAGCTCTATCTCAGAAGGTCAGTCTCTCAGTGAACACGGAGCTGGACAAGATCTATGAGGAGACGGGCAGGTTGCCAGCTCGTGTCACGGTCGTAGCTGACGGCCAGCGATTCACGTCTCCCAGGACAGAGCCGACAGACGATGGTTTGCCTTGGGAAGAACTTGAGCAGAAATTCCGCACGGCCACCCGGTTGGCGGCAACACCGGCCCAACAGAAAATGGTGCTTGATCCCGTCCGAAAGGCCAAAGAGGGAAATCCGACGGCCGTTAGGGACATGCTGGCAACTGTCTCACTGGTTGAATAGCTTATAGGAGGAAGTGCGGGCATGTAGATAGGTTGACTGACCTAATAGTAAAATCCCAATTGATCAACTCGCTGTCACGCTGAATGGGCCGGATCATCTTCCTCATCCGCTGATTGATCTTGCCTCACTTGACTCTGTGTGGCAGGCCTCCCTGAAGACCAATTTGTCCATGTCACAATTGACCGGGGATTATGACAGTGCATTGAAGCTCTTGATTTCCCATTAAGACTCGGTTGCGGTTCCTCATTTCACAGTACTCCATGTCCCTCGGGGGCTGTATCACTTACCCAACCTTTGCGGAACGTAGGTGAAGGCCTCACTGCGGATCATCTCACCGAAAGAGACCGTCGTGGCTTGGATCCTAACCTCGATCCAACCCTCTCCCCAGAATCCCCAGATTAACCCGGGGGGTTATCTCGGCAATCAAGCCCGGCATTTGCCGATGATGCCACGAAATGATAGTATTGGAGAGGTGGCTGGGCGGGGGAGGGCGCAAAAGCTTCGTATTGGACACAGGAGTCGCGCTTCGAGTACGGTAAGTTGGGGGTCGAAAGTCAAACCAGGGGCATTCATGCTGGCGTCTTTGGTACTTAGGCTTCAACTGGATCGAGGGGCTCTGAACTTCTGAGTCCGCCCTTGCAAGACCCTCTCACCGGTAGGGTGTGGTTCGGTGATCAAGTCGGAGCTGCAAGAATGCCAGTCAAACTCATGGTGGACGAAGAACTCCAATCCGTTTTGGGAGAAAGGGTGAGAGCAGAGGCAGCGGAGCCCCGAGAGTGACCGAGTCATCCCCAGTCAGGGTTCAAATCCACTCAACTTCAGGCCTCAGTGGATTTAAACCCTGTCCCCAGCCCGGAAGGATCCAATCAGCGGCCCGGGGCATGTCACTCTGGATGCTGCTGGCTCCTGTCGGCATATCCTAAATAGTCATTCACATTTAAACTGAGAGTGTCACATCATATCACCAAGGCCGCTCTGACACACGGGCTGTATGACCAAGAAGGATCAAAACTTAGATGAAACAGATCGTGAGGAACACTTCGTCATGGCTGACGAATACGACCCGATCCAAGGAAGGATAAAACAGACCAACTTCAGTCACTCATTCAGTTAGAAATCAAGAGCTTCAACGCACAGTCAACATCCCTCGTCAAATATGACAGGCCGGCTGCCTCCCAGACATTACCACTGCTCCCTTCTTGCGAGCTCTTCTTGAGCTCCGATTCAGTGAGCAAACTTGAGTTGAGGAAGCGGGTGGAGATGATGTTAAGGTTGATGAGTTAGCAAGGTAGCGTTTAAATTGGCATACTACCGCACAGCAACACGTGCACTCTGGGACTTGCAGGCCGCCCTGTGTCTCCTCGCGCTTGATTTCGTGCATGGGCAAGTGCTTTGATCGACGGCGTGTATGAAGACATGATCCGGCTGTACGCGTTCTCCATCGACCCTCTTATATTACATCTCTCGACATAACGTACTCCATAAGCGAGTGAATCAGATAAGCGAGTGAATTAAAAATCCCTTAACTTCTCTTCTTTTCACTTAATTAATTATTTCTTAACTAATCACAATTAAATAAAGAGGTAAATATCAATCTTATTCTTTAAGCTCTTTAATAAGACCTCAAATTAAGTATCTAACGCGCCGCAAAGATCTATAAAGTCAATAATAATACCTTACTTCACTAATACTATAGTATTCTTTCCTAACGTAATATTATCCCTAAATTATATAAACTATCTAATCTAGAGGAATAGATTATTATTTAGTTTATTCTTAACCTAGATTTATATAGGTTTCCCCCGCGACTATATAATATTAAAGAAATAGCTAATTAATTACTTACTAACCGGGATATATTACCTATTAGAAAGAATTAGGCTTCTAACTTTATTAAGCGATACTTAAAGCTTATAATGTATTTTAATCGTAAATATAACTATTAGAGAGCTAAATATAAAGATCTAACTATTATTTATAAGTAGTTTATACTTATAAAGAATATAATCGCGAAATATAATATTACCCTTACTAATATCTATAACTTTAATAAGACTAGCTTTATAATAGATATAATCGCAAGCGGAATAATTATTATAAGTATAAAAAGGTATAAAAGACCGAAATTAATTTAGCCTAGAAATTAAAAATAAGTTATAATTATTTAGGCTATTAATATAGAAGGCTAGCTAATCCCGCTATTTATTATAGTTATAGGCTAATATTACCTTACTAATTAATATTAAGATAGTAACCTCCCGGGCGATTAAGCTATCGCTATAACTAAAAATAGCTAGACCGATAATAAGATAGGTCTTAAATAGATTAAGCACTTTAATCGGCATATAAAGACCTAATTAAGTAATTACTATCGTCTTTTAATCCTTAATAGATATAAAAGCTACTACTTAACTAATTTTAAGATATATTATAAGGAGAATAATATTATTATATTTTATATACCGCCTTATTTATCTTATTTACTCTAGCCTCTTAATATTAGGTACTTTAGACCGCTTAAGAAGGTCTATAGTCGGCAAATAGAGTATATAATTAGATACTTTATAACCTATATTTCTAAGACTAAGTGCTTTCTAGCCTTTTATGCCGCCCACTAAGCTATAATAATAAAAAGTAATATCTAGGGCAGTTTTAAGGGAGCTAGGCTTATTCCTCTAGACTTAGAAAATATACTATTAAAGCTTAATATATAGCTATAGACTCTAATACCTATTGAGGAGGGGGCTAGCCTTCCCGACCCTTAGGTCTTAAAGACCCTAAAGACTATCCTTAAGACTAGCTCTTAGTCTAAATACCTTAAAAGATAAATTAAAAGATATTAAAATAGCTCTCTAGTATCTATTTTAGAGGCTATAAAGTTACTTTCTAAGGGAATAAAGGGAATAATATATTAAATAGTATTATTAAAGTTAGAGAACTAGATCCTTTAATAGGTAAATAAGACCCTTAATAAGTAGTATAAAGTAAAAAGAACCCACCTATAGAATAGAGGGAAGATAACTATAGATAAAGGAAGGGAAGTAATTAATTAAAAGGATATAAATATATAGGTAGTGGCCGAATTATCGAGAAGTAGTAGTTAAGGAGGGTCGGCGTAACTGAAAGAAAGCTATTATAGGATATACAGTAAGACCGGTCATAATACCAGAATATATTAAATAGTTATTACAATATCTAGGGAAGAATATAGTAATTAATTTTAATTACTTATATGCTTTATTATATTTTTATTTTATATTCTATAGTAATAATTAGGAAAAGTGATTCACTTACTTATTTAATTTACTCGCTTATAGAGTACGTTAGTTATAATAGTATCGGGTTCGCTGAAGTCATCTTACTCTAAAAATGAGTCGGCATTAGTGTAATAAAGCTAGAAGAGAAGCAAATAAAAAGAAGAAGAGCGTAGGGGAGGATGCAGATTGGGTGTGACTGGCTGAGTCGGCCCTATGATGGTATGGTTGGATTCCTAAGGGATAAACCGGTCGTGCTAGGTTTATATTAATAGTAGAGAATATTATATTATAATCTTAAATAAAGTATTATATCTAATAATATACTTAAAGGTATTAAGTATAATTAAGTTATATTAATAGCGAAGGTAGCTACTATATAAGGAAGTATACTAAATATATTCTAAATACTTAAGGTTTAGGGGTAAGATTAATACTCTTATTTATCGGTCTAGGGTAGGACTAATATTCTTAAAGCTTAATCCTTAGATTAATATAAATAATACTTAGTCCCTTTAGTCCTAGGCTTAATTAAAGTATTTCTACTATATATCCCTACCTAGCCCTTATTATAGCTATAATATAAGGTCTCCCCTCTATTAATTTTATCCTTAAGGCTAGCTTTAGCGACTAAATATTTTTAATAGGTAACTTTAATTTATAAATATCTTCCTCTATTATTAATATAATAATAGGCTAAGTTTCTAAATATACTTCTTCCTATAAGCTTTCTAAAGTATAAAGTCTTTCTATTTATATTAAGACTTTTAGTTTTAAGATTATACCCTATATTTATTATTTTTATTAGGGCTTATCCTATAAGGTAATTTCTAATTATTCTAGCTATTATTCTAATTATATAGATATAAAGGTTATATATAATAGGGCTAAAGTAGCTTCTTTTTATAAGTATATATTTAGGTATTTTTTAGTAAAAGGCTAATTTTTTAATAATATCGAAAAATATCTAAGAGTATAAGCGCCTAGAGGATAAAGAGGCCTAAGTAGAGGCCACCCTTAAGGAGGTAATAGCTAAGCTTACTTATATCTATAAGTAAAAGCGGTTACTTAAG
The DNA here is from genome assembly GCA_020883615.1 of Fusarium virguliforme. Taxonomy (NCBI): domain Eukaryota; kingdom Fungi; phylum Ascomycota; class Sordariomycetes; order Hypocreales; family Nectriaceae; genus Fusarium; species Fusarium virguliforme. Next base: position 2,389,571 of record JAJHJD010000010.1, on the reverse strand, counting down.
GTATATAGTAATAAGGCTTTTAAGTATAGCCTCTATACCTTAGAGGAGTTAAGTAAGCTTTAAAAGGAATTATCTATTATTATTAAGGTATATTCTTTTAGAGCTATTAATTTAATTAATTAAAATACTATCGGTCTTAATAAGTCTATACTTAATATTATTAATAGAAGTTCTTTAGAAGGTATTATATATTAATAAGGTATTTTAATAATTCTTATATATTTTCTATATTAAGGTAATCCTTTTATTTAATAAAATATATTATTTTATTATTAATTTTATCCCTATTAAGGATAGCTTCTATAATATATTCTTTTAGTTTATTAACCTCTATTTTTAATTTATTATTAATCTTAATTTAAATAATATTTTCTATTAATTTAAATAATAAAATATAAAAGATTAAATAAAGCTTAACCTTTAATAATAAATCTAATTTATAGTTATTTTTTAAGATTTTCTATTTAACTCTATAGGGTCTAATATATTAATAATTAAGTTTTTTATTTTATTATTTTATTATAATATCTTTTATCGCGAGATAGACTATATCTCCCTCTAAGAAGGTTAATCCCTTAATCCTTTTTTTATTAATATAGTTATTTATTCTATTTTTAATAAATTTAAGTTTTATTTATATTACTTTATATAGATTCTTTAATTAATTATTAATAAAGATTACTTTAGGGTTAATAATTATATTTTAGGTTTATCTATAGGTATTTAGGGTAAATCTAAAGTTAATATAAGCTAATATAATCTTTATATTTTTATTAGTTATTATATTATAGGCTAATTATATAGCTAATAGCTTTATAACCTAATTATTTTATTTATAATTAATATAATATTAAAGGTATTATTTTAATATTTAGTTTATTTATTTTATTTATCTATTAATCTCTTTATAATATATTATAGAGAGCTTATAGTTAATCTTAAGATCTTTAGTTAGTCTTTATTAAAACTTAGATATAAAGGGTAGTCCTTAATTTAAGATAATCTTAAGTAATAGCCTATATATCCTAGCGATATTATAATAAAAGAGGTATATAAATTCTTCTATATTTATTAATTTACTATAAGGGATAAAATATAAAAATTTCATAAGTCTATCTATAATAATAAGAATATTATTATAGAAGTTTCTAATAGCTAATTCTTTTAATAGGGGTAATTTAGTAATAAAATCTATAGTAATTAAATCCTAAGGTTATTATATAACCGGAAGTAATTATAACTTTCTATAGGGTTTATAGCATTATATTTTTATTTTTATATATAGGTCGCATTTATTTATAATTTTATAACTATCTTTTTTATATTAAGAAAAGTATATATCTTCTTAATTTATTCTAGGGTTTTATTAATTCCTTAATATCTATATAATAAGTATTTATATATCTCGCGTATAAGGTTATATTATAGTCTATCTAGGATTTATTATTTATTTATTTTCTTATTATCTAGGAGTTATTTATTATACTTTAAGATTTATTTTAATAGTAGATTACCTTATTTTATTATATAGGTTATCTTAAGTATTTATTTAGTATTATATTTTTAGTAGTATTATATTATACCTTAGGTTTTATCCTTAAATAGGTAGTTATTATAGATATAATTTATAGCTTTAAATATTATCCTATAGTTCCTATTATAAGGGAATTAATTATAATAATAATTAAAGATCTTTTTAAAAACTTTATTAAGTATAGTAATTTTTCTTTTAAATATAAGGAGTCTATCTTCGCGGTAATTATATCTCTATATATAATTAATAAAGTTAATAACCTATTTTCTATAGTCTTAAATAAGCTTAAGGTATTTTAATAAAGGTATTAATTCCTATATTTATATAATAAGTTTCTATTTAAGGTATCCTTTTAAGGTATATTATAGTAGTTATTTATTTACTTTAATCTTTCTTATATTAAGGTCTAATTATCTATTAATAATTTAGCTCTTTTATTTTCTTTTCCCTTTATATAGATTATAATATAATTAAATTTTAAGAGGTATTTAATATAATATAGTTATTAGCTATTTAATTCTCTAATAATAATAAAATATAAAATATTCTTATAGTCTATATAGACCTTAATTTAATAGGGGCTTTTAATAAGATAATATTAGAATTCCTTAAAAGTATTAATAAGAATAAGGAATTCCTTATTATAAATAGAGTAATTAAGTTTTACTTTATATAGCTTATAGGAGTAAAATACAATTAAATATAGAAGTCCTTTATTATCTTATATTTAATCTAGGCGCCTAATATAAAGTCTAAGGTATCTATTTTAAATTTAATTAATTAAGATAGATTAAATATCTTAAGGACTAATTTACTTAAGATAAATTCCTTAATTTTATAGAAAGCTTCTCCCGCCTTATTCCCTATTATAAATAATATATCTTTCTTTATTAAATTAATTAATAATATTATAATCTTTCTAAATCTTTTAAGGAATTTATAATAGTAATTAATAAAATTAAGAAAGGCTTATATTTCCTTAATATTTATTAATTCTTTTTAATCTTTAATTACTATAACTTTCTTAAGGTCTATATATATCTTATTATAAGAGATAATATATCTAAGAAATTCTATTTTTAAGGTATAGAACTTATTTTTCTTTAGTTCTATTAATAAATTAATATCTTATAGTATCTATAGTACTTTATAGATATATTCTATATATTTTTCTTTTATTTTAGAGAAAATAAAGATATTATTTAAATAATATATAATAAATATATCTAGATATTTTTATAATATATTATTAATTATTTATTAGAATATAATAGGTATATTAATAAGTCTAAAAGATATAATAAGGTATTTAAATAGTCTATATTTAATATAAAAAGTAGTTTTCTATTTATATCCCTCCTTAATTTAAATTAAGTTATAGGCTCCCTTAAGGTTAAATATAATAAAATACTTTATTCTAAAAAGTTAATCCTTTAATTTATTAATAAGAGATAGTAATATATAATCCTTAATTATAATAATATTAAGTATTCTAAAGTTAATATAAAGGTAAAGCTTCTTATTTTTCTATAGGATAAATATAATAAAGTATCTAATAGATAATTTACTTTCCTTAATATATCCTTTTTATATTATTTCTTTAATATATTCCTTTAATATTAATAGCTATATTATATTAAGTAGGTAGAGTTTATTAAAGTTAGGTTATTTTCTATTAATAAATTTAATTTCTAGGTTATAATATATATATAGTAATAAGCTAGTCTTAAGTTCTTCTATAAAGAGTCTTTTATAGATTTAATATTATAATAGGATATTCTTAAGTTATTTATTTATAGTTTCTTCTTAATTTACTTAAGGTTTTTTTTAATTTATAGAATTACTTTATAATACTTATAATTATTTATTAATCTTATTATTTCCTTTTATTATATTATTTATATTATATTCCTTTAGGTAGAGTAATATCTTATATTTACCTCTTTTTAATTTCTTTATTATCCCTAATAGAAATTTAAGATCTTATATTTAATAAATTATTATCTCCTTAGGGGGGTATCTCTTTATTAAAGGAGATCACTTAATTAATCCACTAATTAAGATATAGGTTAAACCTATATAACTATAGGTACCTAAGTATTAAATAGTATCCCGGTATAGGTATAATATTAAATAAGATTCTTTAGTTTTTTCTATTAATAAAAACTATAAGGTAATTAATCTTATATTTAATAATCTTATTATTATAATTAAACCTTTCTCCTTTTAGGTTATATACTAAATAAGAGTCCTTCTTATACCTCTATAGTAGCTTAAGCCTATTTACTACCGCTAGATTAAAGTAGTTCTATTTAGCTTTATTATTTATTAAAGTATTTAGCTATTCTCCCTTAATTATATTTATAGTTTAAAGTATTTCGGCTATTAATTATTAGTAATTATATATAAAGCTCTTTATAGAAATTATTTCTTTTTTTCCTCCGCTTATAGCTCTATAATAGATAGGTATTTTAGTTTTTTAATAATATCCTTTCTAGATGGTCCTTACTATATTCTCTATTATTATAGGCCTTAATTAATATTTAGTATTTTAGCTATAGAGTAGTTCTTAGTATTATATTCCTCCTTAATGCCTAGATCTATCTAAGGTATCTTTATCTTAATGAGGTATTCTATATACTCCTATAATATAATTTCTTTCTATATAAATAAGGTTTTAATATATTATTACTAAAGGTATTATTTTAGTCCTTTATTATACCTTTTATTTATATAGGGGTATAAAAGCCTTCTTCTATTATCTTAATAATCCTATTTAAGGTAGCTCTTTTTTCTTTATTATTTTATTTTATTTCTAGCTTTATTCCTCTTACTTAAATAAGGGTATTTATAAATTATTCTAGAGATATAGTTTATTATTATAATAGGTAGAATTAAAGTTATATTACTTTAATTCCCTTATATTATTATTTAATATAATAGTCTTTTACTTTATATAAAAAGTAGGGTTATATATTTAATTATAAAAGGGGGATAGAGAAATAGTCTTATTCCCTCTTTTTATATAGGTATATCTTATAGTAGTAGTCTCTATAGGAGACCTATATAATTTATAATATTATAGATATCTTAATAATATCTTATTATTATTATATAGGTTATATTAAGGTTTTAATAAATAGGGGTTTAAAATTATTTCTTTATAATAAGCTTAAATATAGATATCTTTTATATCTTTTACTTTCTATTATTCTTAAGCTACTTAGATATATATATTAATGCTATTATTTTAGTAGTATATTCTTTATTTATTAGTCTAAATATTATAGTCTTTATTCTATATCTATTAATATCGCTTAATATTTTATTATATCTCCTTAAGCTTTTATTATATTTATTATATTTATTATCTATTATAATTATATTAAAATTAGATTAACTTAAGTTCTCTTTATATTATTACGCCTATTAAATAATTACTATAGCTTATAGGTTTATAGTATCTATTAAGTTATATTACTATAATAATAATTTATCTAAATCTAACTTTCTATCCTTTTATATTTTTTTCCCTTTTTATTAATTTAGGTAGGGGGATCTAGGTTTAATTAATTTTATTTTAGGGGTTATAAATACTTATAATAATATTAATATATCTTTTTATTAAAGGTAGTATAACCTTATATATATATTCCTTATAGTATAATCTATAAGTAATATTATACTTTACTTATTCCTTATTAAGTATACCTATATATATAGTATAGCTACTTACCTTAATATAGCTATAGTTAGGTTATAATTAGATTATATTATTATAATAGTCTTAGTTATTTAGATCGCTATTTATATATCGCCCTATTAATAAGTATAGCTTATATATTTCTTACCTTCTAGAAGTAATTATTATTTTTAATATTTCTCTAGCTAATATTTTCCTTTAGCGATATTTTATATTTTTTTCTTATATATATTTACCTTATAGTTAGGTTTATAGTAATAGAAATACTTAATTAATTTCCTATATATTATATAGCCCCTAGCACTATAGTCTAGCTTTAATACTATATAAGGTATTATAATATCTCTTTCTACCTTAATTTATATTAAAATAAAGGGTATTAGCCTTATAATTATTAAATCTTAGGTTTTATAGTTTCTTCTATAAAAACTATTAATTATTGACCTTAATAGCTATCCCGATATAATTAATAAGGGTCTTAGGCCTATCTCCCTTATATAATTTAGCCTAAATATCCTTCTTAAGTTTATTAAAGAAAAGCGATATTAGGGCGTCTTAATCCTATAGTAATTTAGATATTAATTAGAGGTATTTTATTTTATACTCTAAGGTAGATTAAGTTTATTTAAGGGCCTTAATCTCTTATTTAGCCTATACCTTCTTATTAATAGTTCTAAAGGCCTAATAAAGGGCTCCTTTAAATATATTATAATTAATATAAAGGTTAGTAGTTTATAGCGAGAGGTTAATAAATAAGGTCATAAGGTACTCTTTTATTATTAACTTAAATTATATAGTAGTATACTTTATAAGGTATCCCGCGGTATATTAAACCTTATTAGGCTTAATAGTAAATTAAGTTAGGTAATAAGTTATAAAAGTATATATTTAGGTAAGGAATATCTATAATCTATATAAGGTTCTATTAAATAGTTTTAGTGGGTTTATATTACGGCTATAATAAGGGCCAGGCGGGGATATATAGCAGAAACACTCTAATTAAGCCTAGGACTAAAGGGACCGAGCGTCGCTTATATTAGTCTAAGGACCGAGCTTTAAGAATATTAATCCTACCCTAGACTAATAAATAAAAACGTTAGTCCTATCCCTAAACCTTAAGTATATAAAATATATTTATTATACTTTCTATATAGTAGCTACCTTAGCTATTAATATAACTTAATTATATTTAATATCTTTAAGTATATTATTAGATATAATACTTTATTTAAGATTATAATATAATATTCTCTATTATTAATATAAACTTAATACGACCAGTTTATCCCTTAAGAATCTAACTATACTATTATATATTAATAGCTCTTATTTAATAGATTACTTATATTACCTTAAATAATATTAAATATAATAGCTACTCCCGCTACCCCACGAATAATTAATAATAGGGCCTACCTATACTAGCTATACCTACTTTAGTTAACTTAATTAATATAGAGATAGAAGATACTTCTAGCGCTAATAGTAATAATAAGGAAGTTAAGTAACTTAGAGCTTAAATTACTGCTATAAATACTGAAATAGATAATCTCTATAAAACTATAGAGAGAATAACTAACTCTTAATATATTTAGAATAAATAATATATTAATAGTATTAAGATAATTAATAACCTTATAATTATTACTATAAAAGGTAAAGATATAAGAGAAATCCTTAAGCTAAACCCATTAGAATTATTTAATAAAACCTTATATAGACTATAGATATTCCTTACCTAAATATATACTTTTATAACCTATTACCTAACTTAATTTATTATTAAATCTAATAAGGTTTAATATGCCGTAGGATGCCTTATAAAGTACGCCACTATATAATTTAAGCTAATAATAAAAGAATACCTTATAACCTTATTTATTAACCTCTTACTATAAATTATTAACCTTTATATTAATTATAATATATTTAAAGGAGCCCTTTATTAAGCCTTTAGAATTATTAATAAAAAGGTATAAGCTAAATAAGAGATTAAGGTACTTAAATAAACCCGATCTACCTTAGAGTATAAAATAAAGTACCTTTAATTAATATTTAAGCTACTATAAGATTAAGAGCCCTTAATATTACTTTTCTTTAATAGACTTAAGAAAGAAGTATAGGCTAAACTCTATAAAGAGGATTAATTTAATAACCTAATTAATTATATCGATAGGGTAATTAAGATTAATAATTAATAGTTCTTATAGAAGAAACTATAAAACCTAAGGTTTAGTAACTATAAGGCTAATACCCCTTACTTTAATATAAACTAAGGTAGAAAGAGATATTATAATACCTTATATAGTACTAAAGCTAGACCTATAATACTAAAGGCCGCGCGATATAATAAGAAATTAATTAAGTACTTTTATTACTATAAACCTAACTATAAGGCGAATATATATAAGAAGAAGGCATAAGATATTACTAAAGGAAATATTAGCTAGAAAGGTATTAAGAATAATAGCCGCTATTAAAAGGTAAGAAATATATAAGCTATATTTATTAATAAGGCGATATATAAATAATAATCTAAATAATTAAAACTATTATAATAATATAATCTAATTATAACCTAACTATAGCTATATTAGATAAATAGCTATATTTATATATAGGTATACCTAATAGAAAAATAAATAAAGTATAATATCACTTATAGATTATATTATAAGGAATATATATATAAGGTTATATTACCCTTAATAAAAGGATATATTAATATTATTATAAGTATTTAAAACCCTTAAGATAAAGTTAATTAAATATAGATCCCCCTACTTAAATTAATAAAGAAGGAAGAAGATATAGAAGGATAGAAAGATAGACTTAAATAAGTTATTATTATAGTAATATGACTTAATAGATATTATAAACCTATAAACTATAATAATTACTTAATAGGTATAATAGTATAAAGAGAACTTAAGTTAATCTAACTTTAATGCGGTTATTATAAATAATAAATATAATAAATATAATAGAAGTATAAGGAGATATAAAAATATTAAGCGATATTAATAGATATAGAATAAAGCCTATAATTTAGATTAATAAATAAAGAATATATTACTAAAATAATAGTATTAATATATATATCTAATTAGCTTAAGAGCGATAAAAGTAAAGGATATAAAAGATATCTATATTTAAGTCTATTGTAAAGGACTGAAGGATATAGACTATAAAGTCCTCGTAAGGTGTAGGGTAGGTAATAGAGATAGGAGGTGAATAGGCGGTGGAATCAGTCCTTATGAAAAGCTGATTAGCTAGATAAGGAACCATATAGCCAGAAAAGTGGGTCAAAAGATAAATAAGGTTAAAGAGGAAAAGAGAGCTTCTGATTGGTGGTCTTATTGGTTGTATTATATGAGAGGATATAGATCTAAGAGAGGTTCTATTTCTAAGGGAGTCCTCCTTCTTTTATAGAGATAACTCGGGATCTATTCGTCCGACTCGGCCTAAAGTCATACCGTCGGATAGCCCTATTTCCGGGCTATCTAACCATATAGGGTAGGCTCATACCGGATAGCTAGATGCCGTATTATGGCATAATGAAGTTAGAAACTCCAGTAGTTTTATACTAGGATATTTGAAACCGGACCTTAGTATGCCGTATTTCATGTATGAGGTTATCGGGCTAATCGGGCTCTTTAAAGAGCCTGAGGGCCGAGGTCACGTGACTTACCTAAATAGGTAATAAAGCTAGAAAATAGCTAAATAATATAAAATGTAACTCTCTAATATCTTGCTTATATAAGCATATATTGCTTAGATAAGTATTGCGCTTTATAGCGCTAACCCGATATAATATAGTTATAAAATCCTAGGGTTATATCTTATAAGCTTAATTTAGCTAGAATTATTTGTAAATTCCCTTTATATAATAAAGGTTATTTATAATTATAAAGAAGAAGCGCTAAACCCCTATCTATTAGAACCTTAATATAATCTATATAATAATAATAAATATTATTAAGATATCTATAATATTATAAAATTATATAGGTCTTCTATAGAGATTATTATTATAAGATATACCTATATAAGAAGAGGGAATAGGATTATTTCCCTATCCCCCTCTTATAACTAAATATATAACCTTACTTTTTATATAAAATAAAAGATTATTATATTAAATAATAATATAAAGGAATTAAAGTAATATAACTTTAATTCTATCTATTATAATAATAAATTATATCCCTAGAATAATTTATAAATACCTTTATTTAGGTAAGAGAAGTAAAGCTAAGAATAAAATAAAATAATAAAGAAAGAGGAGCTATCTTAGATAGGATTATTAGGATAATAGAAGAAGGCTTCTATACCCCTATATAAATAGGAAGTATAATAAAGGACCGAGAATAATACCTTTAATAATAATAATATATTAAAACCTTATTTATTTAAGAAGAAACCGCGCTATAGAAGTATATAGAATACCTCATTAAGTTAAAAACGCCTTAAATAGATCTAGGCGCCAAAGAGAAATAATAATACTAAGAACTATTCTATAATTAAGATAATAAGTATAACTATAAGGCCTATAATAATAGTGAATATAGTAAGGACTATCTAGGAAGGATATTATTAAAAAATTAGGATACTTACCTATTATAGAGCTATAGGTAGAAGAAAGAAGGAAATAATTCCTATAAAGAGCTCTATATATAACTATAAATAATTAATAGCTAAAATACTTTAAATTAAGAGTATAAATTAAGGGAGAATAAATAAATACTTTAGTGGATAATAGAGCTAAATAGAATTACTTTAATTTAGTAATAATAAATAGGCTTAGGCTATTATAGAGGTATAAAAGGGATCTTTATTTAATATATAACCTAAAAGGAGAAAGGTTTAATTATAATAATAGGATTATTAAATATAAGATTAATTACTTTATAGTCTTTATTAATAGAAAAAATTAAGGACTTTTATTTAATATTATATCTATAATAGGATATTATTTAATACTTAGGTACCTATAGTTATATAGGTTTAACCTATATCTCGATTAATAGATTAGCTAGGTAATCTCTTTTAGTAAAGAGATACCTCCTTAGGGAGATAATAACTTATTAGATATAAGATCTTAAATTTCTATTAAAGATAATAGAGAAGTTAGAAAGAGGTAAATAAGAGATACCTTTTTACTTAAAGGAATATAATATAAATAATATAATAAAAAGAAATAATAAAATTAATAAATAATTAAAGTATTATAAAGTAATTCTATAAGTTAGAAAAGAACTTAAAATAAATTAAGAAAAAACTATAGGATAAATAGCTTAAAAATATCTCCTTATAATATAGAATCTATAAGAAACTCTTTATAGAGGAACTTAAGACTAGCCTATTACTATATATATATTATAATTTAGAAATTAAATTTATTAATAGAAAATAACCTAGCTTTAATAAACTCTACTTACTTAATATAATATAGCTATTAATATTAAAGGAATATATTAAAGAAATAATATAGAAAGGATGTATTAAGGAAAGTAAGTTATCTATTAAATACCTTATTATATTTATCCTAAAGAAAAATAAAAAGCTTTACCTTTATATTAACTTTAGAATATTTAATATTATTATAGTTAAGGATTATATATTATTACCTTTTTAATAAGTTAAAGAATTAATTTTTAGAATAAAGTACTTTATTATATTTAACCTTAAGGGAGCCTATAATTTAATTTAGATTAAGGAAGGATATAAATAGAAAACCGCTTTTTATAAAATATAGATTATTTAAGTACCTTATTATACCTTTTAGACTTATTAATATACCTATTATATTTAATAAATAATTAATAATATACTATAAGAATATCTAGATATATTTATTATATATTACCTAGATAATATCTTTATCTTCTTTAAAATAAAAAAAGAATATATAAAATATATCTATAAGGTATTATAAATACTATAAGATATTAATTTATTAATACAACCTAAGAAAAATAAATTTTATACCTTAAAAATAGAATTTCTTAGATATTATCTCTTATAATAAGATATATAGACCTTAAGAAAGTTATAGTAATAAAGGATTAAAAAGAATTAATAAATATTAAGGAAATATAAGCTTTCTTTAGTTTTATTAATTATTATTATAAATTCCTTAAAAGATTTAGAAAGATTATAATATTATTAATTAATTTAATAAAGAAGGATATATTATTTATAATAGGGAATAAGGTATAAGAAGCTTTCTATAAGATTAAGGAATTTATCTTAAGTAAATTAATCCTTAAGATATTTAATTTATCTTAATTAATTAAATTTAAAATAGATACCTTAGACTTTATATTAGGCGCCTAGATTAAATAATAAGATAATAAAGGACTTTTATATTTAATTATATTTTACTCCTATAAGCTATATAAAGTAAAATTTAATTACTCTATCTATAATAAGGAATTCCTTATTATTATTAATACTTTTAAGGAATTTTAATACTACCTTATTAGAAATCCCCACTAAATTAAGGTCTATATAGACTATAAGAATATCTTATACTTTATTACTATTAGAGAATTAAATAGCTAATAACTATATTATATTAAATACCTCTCGGAATTTAATTATATTATAATCTATATAAAGGGAAAAGAAAATAAAAAAGCTAATATTATTAATAGATAATTAGACCTTAATATAGGAAAGATTAAAGTAAATAAATAACTACTATAATATACCTTAAAAGGATACCTTAAATAGAAATTTATTATATAAATATAGAAATTAATACCTCTATTAGAATACCTTAAGCTTATTTAAGATTATAGAAAATAGATTATTAACTTTATTAACTATATATAGAGATATAATTACTATAAAGATAAATTCTTTATATTTAAAGGAAAGATTATTATATTTAATAAAATTTTTAGAAAGATCTTTAATTATTACTATAATTAATTCCCTTATAATAGGAACTATAGGCTAATATTTAAAGCTATAAACTATATCTATAATGACTACCTATTTAAGGAGGAAATTTAAGGTATAATATAATACTATTAGAAATATAACCCTAGATAAATACTTAAGGTAACCTATATAATAGAATAGAGAGATCTATTATTAAAATAAATCTTAGAATATAATAAGTAACTCCTAGATAATAAGAAAATAGATAAATAATAAGTCCTAGATAAATTATAATATAACCTTATATATAAGATCTATAAATACCCGCTATATAGATACTAAAGAATTAATAAAACCCTAGAATAAATTAAGATAATATATACTTTTCCTAATATAAAAAAACTAATAATATAAGTTATAAATAAATATAATTTATACGCGAAAATAAAGGCATAACGCTATAAACCCTATAGAAAACTATAATTACTCTTAATTATATAATAACCTTAGGAATTAATTACTATAGATTTTATTACTAAATTACCTCTATTAAAAGAACTAGCTATTAGAAACTTCTATAATAGTATTCTTATTATTATAGATAGACTTATGAAATTTTTATATTTTATCCCTTATAGTAAATTAATAAATATAAAAGAATTTATATACCTCTTTTATTATAATATCACTAGGATATATAAAGTACCTCTTAAGATTATCTTAAATTAAATACTACCTTTTATATCTAAATTTTAATAAGAATTAATTAGATACCTTAGAATTAACTATAAGCTCTCTATAGCTTACTATAAAGAGATTAATAAATAAATAAAATAAATAAATTAAATATTAAAATAATACCTTTAATATTATATTAATTATAAATAAAATAATTAAATTAAGAAGCTATTAGCTATATAGCTAGCCTATAATATAGTAATTAATAAAAATATAAAATTATATTAGCCTATATTAATTTTAGATTTACCCTAGATATCTATAGATAAACTTAAAATATAATTATTAACTTTAAAGTAATCTTTATTAATAATTAACTAAAGAATCTATATAAAGAAATATAAATAAAACTTAAATTTATTAAGAATAAAATAAATAACTATATTAATAAAAAAAGAATTAAGAGATTAACTTTCTTAAAGGGAGATATAATCTATCTCGCGATAAAAATATTATAATAAAATAATAAAATAAAACTTAATTATAAATATATTAGACCCTATAGAATTAAATAAAAAATCTTAAAAAATAATTATAAATTAGATTTATTATTAAAAATTAAGGTCTATTTAATCTTTTATATTTTATTACTTAAATTAATAAAAAATATTATTTAAGTTAAGATTAATAATAAATTAAAAGTAAAAGTTAATAGATTAAAAGAATACTTTATAAAAACTATCCTTAATATAGATAGGATTAATAATAAAATAATATATTTTATTAAATAGAAAGATTACCTTAATATAAAAAATATATAAGAATTACCGGAATACTTTATTAATATATAATACCTTCTAAAGAACTTCTATTAATAATATTAAATATAGACTTATTAAGATTAATAGTATTTTAATTAATTAAATTAATAGCCCTAAAAGAATATACCTCTATAATAATAGATAATTCCTCCTAAAACTTACCTAACTCCTTTAAGGTATAAAGGCTATATTTAAAAGCCTTATTACGGCGCGCTTTAAGTAATTACTTCTATTTATAGATATAAGTAAGCTTAGCTATTACCTCCTTAAGGGCGGCCTCTACTTAAGCCTCCTCGTTCTCTAGGCGCTTATACTCTTAGATATTTTTCGATATTATTAAAGATTAACTACCTATTAAAAATACCTAAATATATACTTATAAAAAGAAGCCACTCTAGCCCTATTATATATAACCTTTATATCTATATAGTTAAAATAATAATTAAAATAATTAAAAACTACCTTATAGGATAAACCCTAATAAAAATAATAAGTATAAAGTATAATTTTAAAATTAAAAGCCTTAATATAGATAGAAAGACTTTATACTTTAGAAAGCTTATAGAAAGAAATATATTTAGAAACTTAGCTTATTATTATATTAATAATAAAGGAAGATTTTTATAAGTTAGAGTTATTTATTAAAAATATTTAGTTACTAAAGCTAGCCTTAAGGATAAAATTAATAAAGGGGAGACCTTATATTACGGCTATAATAAGGGCTAGGTGGGGATATACGGTAGAAATACTTTAATTAAGCCTAATACTAAAGGGACTAAATATTACTTATATTAATTTAAGGACCGAGCTTTAAGAATATTAATCCTACCCTAGATTAATAAATAAAAATATTAGTCCTATCCCTAAACCTTAAGTATATAGAATATATTTATTATACTTTCTATATAATAGCTACCTTAGCTATTAATATAACTTAGTTATACTTAATACCTTTAAGTATATTACTAGATATAATATTTTATTTAAGATTATAATATAATATTCTCTACTACTAATATAAACCTAATACGACCGGTTTATCCCTTAGGAATCTAACTATACTATTATAGTTTAGCTTAAGGATTTCTCCTATATCCTTACCTTTATAGTAATAATTATAAGGTTATTAATTATCTTAGTATTATTAATATATTATTTATTCTAGATATATTAAGAGTCGGCTATTCTTTCTATAGTTTTATAGAGATTATTTATTTTAATACTTATAGCGGTAATTTAAGCTCTAAGTTACTTAACCTCCTTATTATCTCTATTAAAGCTAGATACTTTACCTATTTCCTTATCCTAGAGGTTAACTTATATAGATATAGTAGATAAGTAATTAATAGGTAGAACCTATTAGTAGTTATTCGCGGGGGGTATAGGAGTAGCTATTATGTTTAATATTATTTAAGATAATATAAGTAATCTACTAAATAAGAGCTATTAATATATAATAATATAGTTAGATTTAAGGGATAAACCGGTTATATTAGGTTTATATTAGTAATAGGGATAGTCACGTAATTAAATAAAGGGTATTATTATATCTAGTAATATACTTAAGGGTATTAAATATAATTAAGTTATATTAATAGCTAAGGTAGCTATTATATAAGAAAGTATAATAAGTATATTCTATATACTTAAGTTTTAGGGGTAAGACTAATGCTTTTATTTATTAGTCTAGGGTAGGACTAATATTCCTAAAGCTCGGTCCTTAGATTAATATAAGCGACGCTCGGTCCCTTCAGTCCTAGGCTTAGTTATAGAGTTTCTGCCGTGTAACCCCGCCTGGCCCTTGTTATGGCCGTGATACGCTAGGTAAAGCCTCTCACTAGGGTCCTCTATAGTACTCTAATACCTAATATAGTTAGGTATTAATAATTCTCTATTACGTTAATTTACTTAGACCCTATTACCTCCTAATATTTCCGGTCGGTAGGTATATTAATCGATCGCATTAGCTAGTAATAAGCTATTAAAGAATAGTCACTAACCAAGAATAAGCCCCTTTCGTATATACTAGTGTACTCTCGGCCGTAGATGCACGTCATATGTAAATCCTTAGGGTCTAAGGTAGTGGTCGATTTATCATCGTCGCTAAAGGTTGAATCGATATCGTCGTCGTCGCTGGGCTCGCTTTTATCACGAGGGGATAAGTGCGGCGGCTGTTCATGGGCCATCGGTGCGGTTGCGCTTCGTGGTCGATGTTCGTCGCGGTAAGCGTCACAGTTGGGCTTTAGTGCGGCCGCGCTTAGGCGCCGTGTGGTGGAATGTCTCTCATGCTGTGGGAGTGCCTGGGAATCGTGACAGCGTGGCATGTTGTGATGGCCTCTGGGCAGCACTCAGGGTCGATCCAGGAAAAGAGTTGGCACTAGTTATTTTATGAACATCCTCATAATGAGGTAAAGGAGAATTTTTATTCCTTATCCTAAAGCTTATACCGCTATTTAGTCCCGGCCATCTTAGTATTAAGGCCTTCCATCCGCCTTATTCGCCTTATTTACCTACTGCCTTATTCGCCTAGAGCTACCTCGTGGCAGGGAGTGTCCTTTATCTACTTTAGAAAGGAAAGAGAAAACGAGAGGGTGCCGCATATAATAAGTGTATCTCGCATCCTGGGGCCCTAATTTAATCAGTCTTAATACTCCCGAGGGCCAGTTTAATGACTGATAGTTACCGTGCATTCAACTATAACCAAACTCTCATATTTAGGTTTCTTCACTGCTGTACAGGACATGGTTCGCAAAGTTACAACCAGCCGGGAAGAGGTCGGGAGCACCGGGCAAAAAATGGCAGCAGCAGCATGGCTTGCAGGAAAATGCAATTCATCCATGGCCTGTCCATCCACTATATACTACCTTCAAACAGAAGGGCGGCAGGCGGGACGCGCCGAACGAGATCCCTGACGACAACTGCGTAGTTGTAGTACAGGGGTCACCGGCTCAATTAAGACAACCGCAAGATGGCTTACAGAAGATGCACTTCCCCACGGCCAATCGTCGACTATATACGTCAACAAGGAAGAGAGCATCGCCGATGAGGCAAGACCCCTGTGAACTCTAGGCAGGGATTTTGGATTTAGCGCGTTCGGAGTGCGACTGAATACTGACCCCTGTTTGACGAGACAGTCTTGACGTCAAACAGGGATCCATGAGTTCTGACCGTGTGTGGGTTGGGGATGCCCCACCGCCAATTATCCCTGTTTGACGCCAAGACTGTCTCGTCAAACAGGGGCAATATCGAGCGCAGCAGAGCAACATGCAAGATTTTCTCCCTTTAATCTCAAATGCTCTCGCTCGAGTAACTGCACCGCACCAGACAACGACTTTGTCCCGATCGCAATCGAAGACCCCGCTATCTATGAATTTAACGTAGGCCATGAATATCTTCTTGCTATTAAATTTGGGGAACACTACGAGTGGGCGAAGCTCCGGTTTAAGGCTTTTTCTAGAGCATCACAGCAATATTACCACAGCTTTATCGAGTCAGTCCCATGCTGCAAAGATGCTCATGACGATTCAAGTGTGGACGAGTTTTTCGATTCCTTGATCAGTCGGCGGTTTTCGCTTGGGGAATGGTTAAAAGCTCCGTAAGCCTGAGATATGCTGCAAACGATGCCTTGCTGACAACAGAAAGGCGTCTTCGGCATCCAGCTGCCACCGGTCAAGAAGCTTGCAGAGACCGAAGTCAGCAAGCCGCTGCGGTCCTAAAGCCGTACACCGTTCAGAAAGCGCGAGAAGAGCTTGAAGCATTTGCTAACAGTTGGGACGAGGACCAAGCAACCAAGGGGCCTCTAAAGTAACCAAGAGGAAACGAAAGAAGGGGGAAACGAAAGCGCCGGCCAAGGGGCAAGCTGCGGCAAGACTCAAACGTGCCCGTACAATCCACCGGAACGTCCAACAAATATATCTCTCCAATGCCGGTGATAGTGCGCAGCTGCGAGACTTGAGGGCCGATGCCGAAGATGCGAAATCCTTAGAGTATTTTGTGTCGATGGTTGAGCAGGGGATCGAGAAACTCCGAAACTCTCCCGATCACGAGCCTCGTCAACAGTACTTGCCTTTTGAAACGCTGATTCAGTACCGACGGTCTGCATCTCGTGGCTCTGGGGAGGGTTTACGACAGGCCTTCGATCATCTCGCTGCGAGACTGTCTGGACTCGAAATCAAAGAGTAATGAGTTCGAGAAGGAAATCTAGACTCAGACACTACTTTCTGAAAACACAAGATTAATTGAGCGAGCAGAAAACCCTCTATACTCGGCAAACGGCTCCTCCAGCGATTTCGAAGTAAAGCAAAAGGAGAAGAGGTCGAGGATTTTAAATAAAATCGTCAACAGTCTCCAGGAGGAGCTTAGGATGCGTGCATGGAGAGTCATTAGCGCGTTGAGAGGTAAAATCGGCCCTTAACCGTAGCCACGGACTCTAATCTTAGAAAGAAACCCACCCGAGCCTTCGCGATTTCTACAGAATTCCGGAGGATCGAATTGACAGCTTCGCTAAGTCTGCGGCCACGCGTGTCAAGCACTGCAATTTTGGGACGATTCCTGACAGCGTGCCATCTATTCACATTCCTGCCGTATTAAGTTAGCTCCTAGACAAAAGGTATGGTATGCGGACTTCTTATCCCTCGACATTTCACTAATAGATATCTAGGTTTGACACTATATATCAATATCTCCATCTTGAGAACTTCGCGAACAAAGATCCTAGTATAGCTGCTAAGCTTAACGATCTTGCATCCCAGTACGAGGAGCTTGAGAATGACGAGACCGTGCGTGCGTCCCTAGAGACCAGTGGAAGTCGGCTCATGGCACTATCCTTTTCGAAGTTCAAGGGCAGTCACCTAAACGAGGTTCGATGTGAAGCATATCAGTCCATCCAGCTTGCTGGTTCCGACCCTCTTCCGGCTCAGTCGACATCCAACGATGACTGGGCGAATGAAACACCGACACGGCCGAATATCGAGAACGGTCACCAGCAACTTGCCGAAGCAAGCACTAGCTCTTCACCTGATAGTCGACAGTCCATCCAACCGAATCTCAGAGCCGAAGTCACATATCCCCACCGCTCTTCGTCGCCCTCGCCTCATCAGTCTCAACAATATAATAACCTGTCGTCGCATAGTTCAACAAGCCCGACGAAAGGTTAGGAACCACTCCATCAACAACACTATAGGCTCCTTCTCAACATGGGGCCCCAACTCCAACTCGCGACTGAGAGAAGAGTTTCAGACACTGCCAAGTCGATTAAGTTTGCAATAAACGAGAATATAGACGGCCTGAAAAGCCTATTTGAGCGAGGGCAAGCGTCTCCACAGGATGTGAGCGCTTCTCGGGGTTTACCTTAATGAGAGTAGGTATTACTACCCAGTTCTCCTTTAACAACCGAGGTCTGCTTTAGAACCGTGCTGAGTAAATTATCAGTGGGCGCTTTATTCCGGTATGCACCAATACAAAACTATTCAGTTCTTAATCAGTCAGGGGGCGCAGGTAGATAAAGAGTAAGTTCTATAATTCAAAGCAGCGTCAACTACTTGATAGAGCCACTAATCGATAAACAACCCCGGCATAGTTCCTACGAACATATGTTTGATTTCGCATTCCGCGGAAAATGTAGCTATACGGAGCTATCGGAACTGAGTTGCGTTAGGAACGGCCGAGATAGCGACTGGATTGACGGTCAAAACTTTCCCCTAATCCATCATATCATCCTACGCCTACCTCATGCTCATGACAAGTCCCTCGCGGCCGAACTCCGAGAGAACCCGAGCGTCGTGCATATCAAGGACGCGCTAGGCCGCACCGCGCTCGACTGGGCCACAGCACGAGCTCAACTAGACGACATAAAGCTTTTGATCTCCCATAGCTCCGACCCGAACACGATGGATATCCAGGGCCGTAGCACGGTCCTACACGCGGTCGACAGTCACAACGACGAAGCCGTCCGCATCATCCTCGAGGCTGGCGCGAATCCTAACCCGACGGTGCCGGAGGGCCAGTTCCGCAGCAGTCCGCTCACGTCAGCTAGTTTTGGCGGCCTTGCGGGGACGATCAAGCTGCTCCTCCAGTTCAAGGCCGAAATACACGCGTGCAATCCAGAGGGTCGAACAGCGCTGCACTGGGTAGCCATAACGCAGAACGTCAAATATGCGGTCATTCTACTTGAATCAGGTGCCAACATACACTGCCAGTCGAACGAAGGACGCACACCGCTCGTGACAGCTATTATCTACAACACTCACGCAGTTCTAGAGCTCTTTATCGACCGGTATACCACTGCCGATCTCATTGAAAAGCCCAGGTTGCTGCCCATAATAGCTGAGCACGCGGACGTAAAGACGATGTCGATCCTTGCGTCATCCCTGCAGCTAAAGGTAGATCTAGGCGGGGACAGCTTCGCCGCCAGCCGCGAGATCTTGCGGCAGCGTAGGGACTATTCTCAGGAGCTGAGCGATGGGTTTGAAAAGCTCTTAATGTGACGGTTAGGTTCCCAAGGGAAAAACCATGCTGGTTTATATTGACAGAAGTACAGGATGGGGGATCTGAGCGAGAAGGAGCACTATCACGTCTGGTGATGTGCTTGAGGGCGTCAAGTGTAACTAAGTTGCGTCAATAGCGGAGTTAGCTTGTATAAATGAAAGGTGCGGGTAAGTGTGTACTATATATTCGGGTTTTCAGTGGGGAACAGTAAGCGAGCTGATGCTGCTCAATATTTCTCGAGTGAGAAGTATACGTATGGTCGCAGCTATGATCTAACAACACATTTTCCCATACCCCGCTTTTCCCCCACCTCCACCAAAATCATCACCAACTTCAATTATTCATCACGCAGTCAAATTAAGTCGGAATGGTACTAAAAAGATATCATTCTCCTCATGCGAGGATGAGGATTATTTGGAGGTACAATTTGGGTATGTCAGCTGCCCGAATCGCGCGGGAAGAAGGCCTCTCTCGCCATGCGACTTATGGTGTGGTAAGAAGGTATTCCGACCAAGAGAGTGCCAAGAACAAACCCAAATCCGGCCGGCCGCGCATCTTTGGAGACAGGGAAAGAACACGAATTATGAGAGACATTTCCCAAGAGCCTCATCTTCAAGGAAGCCGGATTGAGCTATTGCCGGAAAACCATAGTGTCACACCTACGGAAAGATGGCATCATACACTATAAATCACTTTTAAGGCTCTTCATCAGTGAGGCTATAACTTGAATCCGCTTACGCTTTACTAGGCGGTATGTTCATATGGCTAAGGGTTTTTAGGAGCGTTGGACCTTCTCAGATAAAGTTATCATCGCTCGAGAAGAGGGCCAGAGGCGTACGTGGCTCTTCTGCAGACCGGTATGTTCCCTACCCACGGCTATGGCTCTTCTGACAATCCCTAGCAGGAAAGGCTACTCAGGAAGAATGTTCAGACTCGAGTCACTATAGCCCGCTACTCGCAGATGTTCTTCGGTGCCTTCAGTTAGCTCAGACGAGTCCTCTTAGTCCCCTTATCCGGCGACCTAGAAGCTGAGTACGGCGGAGTCACAGCCCGAGTTCTGCTAGCATGCCTACAGCCATACCTTCTACGAATTATCACCAGGAATAGCTTCTTCCAATATGATAATTAGTCACTTTATAGTTCGCATCTCGTCACGAATTAGGCCAGAGAGTGGTGTGTGAACAGAAGGGCAGAGGCTATTGACTTCCCTCCCTAGAGCCCTGATCTCAACCCCATCGAAAACCTATGGCTTATCCTTAAAAGCCGGATCTGTGCCCGTTATCCGGAGCTCGCGTACTTACCTAAGGATAAGGAATCTAAGAAGGCTCTAGTGGAAGCCGCGATCGAGCTATGGCAAGAAATCGAGCCGGAGGTCATACAGAACCTCCTCTGCTCAATGAATCGAAGGTTGCAGGCTGTAGTCTGCGCACGCGGTTGGTATACGAAGGATTGAGAGTATCAGTAGAAACTAAGATCATGGAGCTTTAAAACAGTATATCTATTGCTTCAATTGACCTTTATTCAATTGTGCCATAGCCGATCGAAAGTAAAGTCTTTATTAGGTGGAGGTAGTGTCAGACAATTGGTTCCGTAGGAATCATTAGTGGCACTAGTCGATTGATGAGAATTATCTAAAGAATAAAAGAAATCGAACAGCCATATGTTCGGGCATAGCTATTTAAGCTCATGTCGTTAGGATTATGCGATAGGCTAGATATAAAACCGGATAGTTACATCCGGTCACACGAATATTATGCGATAGGTAGAGTTACGCCGAGTTGACTCGGAATGTGTCGTTACTATTTTTCTGTTATCTCTCACCGCCTATAGACCCACTTCCGTTTTCTATTTTAGAACTGCTCACCTAACTATTTATCCTTCATTCTTCTTTCTTTCTTTTCTCTTTCTACAAACATTCTACTTAGTTTATCAACAAGGCCTAGCTCTATGTCCGATAAAAGCACTTTAACGCCCCGTATATTTCTCATACGGCATGGTAAGTTTTCAACCCAGTAAGAGCATTCAGTTCACTCCAAATAAACCGCTTTTTAATAACACTTTCTACAAATAGGCGAGACAGAATGGGCTAAATTAGGAAAATACACTAGCATCACGGACATTAAGCTCACACCGGCCGGGATTCAGCAAGTCTCGTCTCTGGCGATAATGCTTATGGGCGCTGGCAAACTCCTCGACCCGTCTCGCATCGTGCACGTTTTCGTCAGCCCGAGGAAGAGGGCGACAAAGACGTTTGAGCTGCTCTAGCTTCCTCCTTTATTCTATATCCCCGAAGCAGAACGGAAGGTTACACATACCGAGGATATTGCGGAGTGGGATTATAGCGAGTATGAAGGGCTGAAGACTAAGGAGATCAAAGAATTAAGAAAGCAGAAGGGACTCGACAAGGACAGGGAGTGGAGTATCTAGAGGGATAGGTGCGAAGGTGGAGAGTATAATATGATTTTCCTTTTTCGTGTTTTCTATACTCAATAAGCTATTACTAACACCTTCGGTTTTTTGTTCACTCATTACAGGGCCATACAGCAAGTTACCGAGCGCCTAGACAAACTTATCTCGGAAATCCGGGACATCCAGAGGCCTTTCATAAATAGAGATAGGCCAGCCGATGTCCTTCTTATACGGTTTCCTCCCTCTCCTCTTCCCCTCCTTTCCAGCGATCCCACCTGTTCCTCTCCCCCTCATTGCCCCCTATTTTCATCTTCTAGGTTCATCATCGGTGGCTAACGCATGAAAATCACAGGTTACACACGGCCTCATTCTCCGCTATTTCATAAAACGCTGGCTCGGCTGGCCGGTCGACTTTCACTTCCCAATAATACTAGACCCAGGGGCGGTCACGGTTCTAAGGTACGTGAGTTTAAGATCTCATGCTATCCTCTCCGATATACAACCCGCCAGAAAAACAAGATACATACCAAGCCAAATCCATTGCGTGAACGCTAACTTCTCCCACTTGAAAAGCTATAAGAACAACAACGTCGATAAGCCGGCCTTTCATGCCGGAATGGCGCTCCCTTCGGGAGGTACAACGGGTTGCCATTGTGGTCAGGCTGAGGGTATTGAAGAGGGAAAGTGCTTGAGGGGAGAATGACCTGTTCTTTGTCGTCTATAATGGGAAGCCCATAAACGACAGGTGACTACGTAAGGTTAATCAGGATCTATTGGGCATTCATGGTGGAAAGACGAACAGCCAGTTGACTCCCAGCCTTGATATCGCCCAGACCTGAGCATTCAATCGCCAAATAAATGGTTGGGTAGGACGGTCGTCCGCCGCGTCTCGTTGCCCAACCAATGTTATGCCGGCTCGCAGAAATTATCTCTTCTCATACGTTTGACGATTTAGATACTGTTGAGCAAGCTCTTCTTCCGTGTCATCTTCGGGGCCCGCGACCAGCCCACCATGTCGACGTGCAGTCTCAACAGGAAATCCGAGCCCATCTGCCACGCAAGGAAGACAGCCAACTATCATATATTGACTGACTCAAACTAGACACTGAATCTATAATGCCTTGAGGAACGAAGAGAGGAACGAACGAAGTGACGAAAGGTGTCGTAGGGTAGGCATGATCTTCACGGCCTCATGAACAACTGCGTTAGTAATCTAGCCGTATGCTTTAAGTAACTCTACGATGGAGTACCCCGCACAAGAGATAACCTCAGACAACAATCAATCAACACACTACTACTGCTTATTATCGTTTACTTGATCCTTAATCCTTTTAGCACGCTCAGTGCGACATAAATCTACCCCTTATAAAGTGGGGCAGAAAAATCATTTCTACTATAATTGATATTGTCATTGTCTACTAGGGACGCCGGGACCGCCCAAAACAGTGCTATAATTGCCAACAAATCACGGATCACAAAGCCTATCAATGCGACAGACCACAAGTTTGTGGCAGATGTGCCAAAGAAGGCCATCACCATAGCGGATGCATGGGAACGATCCTAAAATGCGTCCCGTGCGGAGGCCCCACGAATCGTTCAGCAGAAACTGCCGGAAACTCTACCCGGTCTAGCATAAGTAGAACGTTTTAGCTGTTCTAACTGAATGTGAGGAAGCAAGGCGTAGTGCATAATAGTTTAATGAATGATAAGAAACTTAAGGATGTAATGGTATTAGCTATCTAGGAACCCCAAGCGCGGAGAATCCAGGGCAGGCTCTTTATAACCCTAATAGAGCACCATAAGTGGATCAAAATAGTGCCGACGGCTAAAAGAGAAGGTAGATAGGTAATTCGGAGTATACTTTAGGTGAATAAGGATATAGAAGCGGAGTAAGTGCCGATAGAGTCCCCGGATATAACGGCGGCGACTATATGGCTACTAGATCGGCTAGTCCTAGCAGTATCGGTCTATATACCAGGAGGAGATATCCAGGCTCTATAGGATACGTGCGTTAACCTTCACAAAGTAATTACGGATATAAGACGGGAATTAGGAAAGGTAGTAGATATAGTTATTGCCGGCGACTTTAATCGCTATAACTAACTATAGGGTAGAGACGAGGTTTCAACAGAGAGATAAGGTGAGGCGGATCTAATTATTGACCTAATAAATAACTTTATACTTAGGAGCCTCCTCCGCCGAGGCATGAAGATATGGTATAGTGGGGATTACAAAATAACCATCGACCTTATTTTAGCCTCTAAGGAGCTCGCAGATATAGCTATTAAATGCATAATATATGACATAGAGTATAGATTAGATTATCGCATAATTAATACGGCGTTCGACGTCTTAGTCCCTACGCCGAAGTAGTAAGAGAGACTTCTACTTAAGAATGCGCCCTAGAAGAAGATAAATAATAGGATTATAGATAGACTGGGAAGCAGTCTAGTAGGGAATACCGTGCAGCAGAAAACAGACAGGTTGATATCGGCAGTCTTAGAGGCTGTCTAGGCGCTGAGACCTAGAGCTAAGCTGTCACGGCCATAACAAGGACTAGGCGGGGAAGTACGGCAGAAACACTCTGACTAAGCATAGGACCGAAGGGACTAAATATCGCTTATATTAGTCTAAGGACTAAGCTTTAAGAATATCGGTCCTACCCTAGACCGAGCGATAGGAATATTAGTCTAACTACCTAACCTTAAGTATATAGAATATACTTATTATACTTTCTTATATAGTAGCTACTTTAGCTATTAATATAACTTAATTATACTTAATACCCTTAAGTATATTACTAGATATAATAATACCCTTTATTTAAATTATATAACTATCCCTACTAATAATATAAACCTAATATAATCGGTTTATCCCTTAGATCTAGCTATATTATTATATATTAATAGCTCTTATTTAGTAAATTACTTATATTACCTTAAATAATATTAAATATAATAGCTACTCCCGCTACCCCCGTAAATAACTAATAGTAGGGCCTATTTATACTTACCGCGCCTACTTTAATTAACCTAATTAATATAGAGATAGAAGATACTTTTAGCGCTAATAGCGATAATAAGGAAGTTAAATAACTTAAGGCTTAGATTATTACTATAAGTATTAAAATAAATAGTCTCTATAAAATTATAGAAAGAATAGCTAACTCCTAGAGGGTTTAAAATAAATAATATATAAATAGTACTAAGATAATTAATAACCTTATAATTATTACTATAAAAGGTAAAGATATAGGAGAAATCCTTAAGCTAAACCTATTAAAATTATTTAATAGAACCTAATATAGACTATAGATATTCCTTACCTAGATATACGCTTTTATAACTTATTACCTAACCTAATTTACTATTAAGCCTAATAAGGTCTAATACGCCACGGGATACCTTATAAAGTATACCGCCGTATAATTTAAGCTAATAATAAAAGAATACCTTATAACCCCCTTTATTAACCTCTCGCTATAAACTACCGACCTTTATATTAATTATAATATATTTAAAGGAGCCCTTTATTAGGCCTTTAGAACTATTAATAAGGAGGTATAAGTAAAATAAGAGATTAAGGCACTTAAATAAACTTAATTAGCCTCTAAGTATAGAATAAAATACCTTAAGCTAATATTTAAGCTACTATAGGATTAAGAGCCCCTAATACTACTCTTCTTTAATAAACTTAAGAAAGAAGTATAGGCTAAACTCTATAAGGAAGACCGACTTAATAACTCAATTAATTATATTAATAGGGCGGTTAAGATCGATAATTAATAGTTTTTATAGAAGAAACTATAAAACCTAAGATTTAGTAACTATAAGGCTAATACCCCGCGCTTTAATATAAATTAAGGTAAAAAGAGATACTATAATACCTTATATAATACTAAAGCTAGACCTATAATATTAGGGGCCGCGCGATATAATAAAAAGCTAATTAAGTGCTTCTATTATTATAAACCTAACTATAAGGCGAATATATATAAGAAAAGGGTATAAGATATTACTAAAGGGAAATATTAACTAGGGAGGTATTAAGAATAATAGCTATTTTTAGAAGGAAAGAAATATATAAATTATACTTATTAATAAGGCGATATATAAATAGCGATTTAAATAATTAAGACTATTATAATAATATAATCTAGTAATAATTTAATAATAGCTATATTAAGATAAATAGCTATACTATATATATAAGTATACCTAGCGGAAGAATAAGTAAAGTATAATATTACTTATAGACTATACTATAAGGAATATATATATAAAGTCACGCTACCCCTAATAAGAGGATATATTAATATTATTATAAGTATTTAAAACCCCTAGGATAAAGTTAATAAAACCTAGATCCCCATACCTAAATTAATAAAGAAGGAAGAAGATATAAAAGGATAGAAAGTTAGGCCTAAATAAGTCACTATTATAGTAACGCGACCTAATAGATACTATAAACCTATAAATTATAGTAATTACTTAATAGGCGTAATAGTATAAAGAGAACTTAAGTTAACCTAACTTTAATATAATCATTATAGATAATAAATATAATAAATATAATAAGAGCTTAGGGAGATATAATAAAATATTAAGCGATATTAATAGATATAGAATAAAGCCTATAATATTTAGATCGATAAATAGGGAATATACTATTAAAATAGTAGCATTAATATATATATCTAACTAGCCCGGGAATAATAAAAGGTAAAAGATATAAAAGATATCTATATCTAGGCCTATTATAAAGAAATAGCGCTAAACCCCTATCTACTAAAACCCCGGTATAACCTATATAGCGATAATAAGATACTATTAAAATACCTATAATACTATAAAATCACATAAGTTTCCTATAGAAACCACTACTATAAGATATACCTATATAAGAAGAGGGAATAAGACTATTTCCCTATCCCCCTCTTATAATTAAATATATAACCCTACTTTTTATATAAAATAGAAGACTATTATATTAAATAATAATATAAGGGAATTAAAATAGCATAACTTTAGTTCTACTTATTATAATAATAAATTATATCCCTAAAGTAATTTATAAGTACCCTTACTTAAGTAAGAGGAATAAAGCTAGGAATAAAATAGGATAATAAAGAAAGAGGAGCTACCCTAAATAGGATTATTAAGATAGTAAAAGAAGGCTTCTATACTCCTATATAAATAGGAGGTATAATAGAGGACTAAGAATAATACCTTTAATAATAATAATATATTAGAATCTCGCTTATATAGGAAGAAACCGCGCTATAAGAGTATATAGAATACCTTATTAGGTTAAAGATACTATAGATAAATCTAGGCGCTAAAGAAGAGTAATAATACTAAGAACTACTCTATAGCTAAGATAATAAGTATAACTATAAGGCCTATAATAATAGCGAGTATAATAAGGACTATCTAGGAAGGATATTATGAAAAAAACTAGGATACCTACCTATTATAGAGCTATAGACGGAAGAAAGAAGGAAATAATTTCTATAAAAAGCTCTATATATAACTATAAATAGTTAATAGCTAAAATACTTTAAACTATAA
Organism: Fusarium virguliforme; assembly: GCA_020883615.1. NCBI lineage: Eukaryota > Fungi > Ascomycota > Sordariomycetes > Hypocreales > Nectriaceae > Fusarium > Fusarium virguliforme. Next base: position 2,361,476 of record JAJHJD010000010.1, on the reverse strand, counting down.
GTATAAATTAAGGGAGAATAGCTAAATACTTTAATAGATAATAAAGCTAAATAAAATTACTTTAATCTAGCGATAGTAAATAGACTTAAGCTACTATAGAAATATAAGAAGGATCTTTATTTAATATATAACCTAAAAGGAGAAAGGTTTAATTATAATAATAGGATTATTAAATATAAAATTAATTACCTTATAGTTATTATTAATAGAAAAAACTAAGAAATCTTATTTAATATTATACCTATATTAGGATACTATTTAGTACTTAGGTACCTATAGCTATATAGGTTTAACCTATATCTCGATTAGCGGACTAGCTAAGTAATCTCCTTTAATAAAGAGATACCCCCCTAGGGAGATAATAACTTATTAAATATAAGATCTTAAACTTCTATTAGAGATAATAAAGAAGTTAGGAAGAGATAAATAAGAGATACCTCTCTACCTAAAAGAATATAATATAAATAATATAATAAAAAAAATAATAGAATTAATAAATAATTATAAGTATTATAAAGTAATTCTATAAGTTAGAAAAGAACCTTAAGTAAATTAAGAAAAAACTATAAAATAAATAGCTTAAGAATATCCTACTATAATACTAAATCTATAAAAAACTCTTTATAGAAGAACTTAAGATTAGCCTACTATTATATATATATTATAACTTAGAAATTAAATTTATTAATAGGAAGTAACCTAGCTTTAATAAACTCTACCTACTTAACGTAATATAGCTATTAATATTAAAGGAATATATTAAAGAAATAATATAGAAAGGATATATTAAGGAAAGTAAGTTATCTATTAGATACCTTATTATATTTATCCTAAAGAAAAATAAAAAGCTTTACCTTTATATTAACTTTAGAATACTTAATACTATTATAATTAAGAATTATATATTATTACCTCTTATTAATAAGTTAAAGGATTAACTTTTTAGGATAAAATATTTTACCGTACTTAACCTTAAGGAAGCTTATAACCTAATTTAGATTAAAGAGGGATATAAATAGAAAACCGCTTTGTATATTAAGTATAGACTATTTAAGTACCTTATTATACTTTTTAGACTTATAAACGTACCTACTATATTCTAATAAATAATTAATAATATACTATAAGAATACCTAGATATATTTATTATATATTACCTAAATAATATCTATATCTTCTCTAAAATAGAAAAAAAATATATAGAATATATCTATAAGATACTATAGATACTATAAGATACTAACTTACTAGTGGAACTAGAGAAAAGTAAATTCTATACCTTAAAAGTAGAATTTCTTAGATATATTATCTCTTATAATAAGATATATATAGACCCTAAGAAGGTCGTAGCGGTTAAGGATTAAAAAGAATTAATAAATATTAAGGAAATATAAGCCTTCCTTAGTTTCGCTAATTATTATTATAAATTTCTTAAAAGATTTAGAAAGATTATAGTATTATTAATTAATTTAATAAAGAAAGATATATTATTTATAATAGGAAATAAGGTATAAGAAGCTTTTAATAAAATTAAGGAACTTATCTTAAGTAAATTAATCCTTAAGATATTTAATCTATCTTAATTAATTAAACTTAAAATAAATATCTTAGATTTTATATTAGGCGCCTAGATTAAATAATGAGACGATAAAGGACTCCTATATTTAATTATATTCCACTCCTATAAGCTATATAAAGTAGAACTTAACTACCCTATCTATAATAAAGAATTCCTTGCTATTATTAATACTTTTAAGGAATTTTAATATTACTTTATTAAAAGCCTATATTAAATTAAGGTCTATATAGACTATAAGAATATCTTATATTTTATTATTATTAGGGAATTAAATAGCCGGTAACTATATTATATTAAATACCTCTTGGAGTTTAACTATATTATAATCTATATAAAGGGAAAGGAAAATAAAAGAGCCGATATTATTAATAGATAATTAGACCTTAATATAAAAAAGGTTAAAATAAATAAATAATTATTATAGTATACCTTAAAAGGATACCTTAAATAGAAACTTATTATATAAATATAGAAATTAATACCCCTATTAGAATACCTTAAGCTTATTTAAGATTATAGAAGATAGATTATTAACTTTATTAATTATATATAAGGATATAATTACCGCGAAGATAGACTCCTTATATTTAAAGGAAAGATTATTATACCTAATAAAGCTTTTAGAAAGATCTTTAACTATTACTATAATTAGCTCCCCTATAATAGAGACTATAGGCCGATATTTAAAGCTATAAACTATATCTATAATAATTACCTATTTAAGAAGGAAATTTAAGGTATAGTATAATATTATTAAAACTATAACCCTAGATAAATACTTAAGGGAACCTATATAATAGAATAAGGTAATTTACTATTAAAATAAATTTTAAAATATAATAAGTAATTCCTAGACGATAAAGAAATAGATAATTAATAAGTGCTAAATAAACTATAATATAGCCTTATAAGCGAGATATATAAATACCCGCTATATAGATATTAAGGAATTAATAAAACCCTAGAATAAGTTAAGATAATATATACTTTTCCTAATATAAAGAAAATAATAATATAAGTTATAAATAAGTGCGATTTATATGCGAAAATAAAGGCATAACGCTATAAACCCTATAGAAAACTATAACTACTCCTAGTTATATAATAACTATAAGAATTAATTACTATATATTTTATCACTAAATTACCTCTATTAAAAGAACTAACTACTAAAAACTTCTATAATAGTATTCTTATTATTATAAATAGACTTATAAAATTTTCCTATTTTATCCCTTATAGTAAGTTAATAAATATAAAAGAATTTATATACCTCTTCTATTATAATATCGCTAGGATATATAGGCTATTACTTAAGATTATCTCTAATTAAGGAATACCCTTTATATCTAAGTTTTAATAAGGATTAACTAAATACCTTAAAATTAATTATAAGCTCTCTATAATATACTATAAGGAGACTAATAGATAAATAGAATAAATAAACTAAATACTAAAATAATACCTTTAGTATTATATTAATTATAAATAAAATAATTAAATTAAAAAGCTACTAGCTATATACCTAGCCTATAATATAGCAATTAAAAAAGTATAAAGATTATATTAGCTTATACTAACTTTAGATTTATACTAAATGCCTATAAATAAGCTTAAAATATAATTATTAACCCTAAAGTAATCCTTATTAGCGACTAGCTAAAGAACCTTTATAAAGAAATAAAGACTAAATTAAAATTCATTAGAAATAAAATAAATACCTATATTAATAAAAAAAGGATTAAGAGATTAACCTTCTTAGAGGGGGATATAGTCTACCTCATAATAAAAAATATCGCAATAAAATAATAAAATAAAAAACTTAACTATAAATATATTAGACCCTATAGAATTAAATAGAAAATCTTATAAAATAACTATAAATTAGACTTATTATTAAAGGTTAAGCTTTACTTAATCTTTTATATTTTATTACTTAAGTTAATAGAAAATACTATCTAAATTAAGATAGGTAATAAACTAAAAGCTAAAGTTAATAGATTAAAAAAATATATTATAGAAACTATCCTTAATATAGGTAAAATTAATAGTAAAATAATATATTTTATTAAATAGAAAGATTACCTAGACTTAGAGAATATATAAGAATTATTAAAATACCTCACTAATATATAATACCTTCTAAAGGACTTCTATTAATAATACTAAATATAGGCTTATTAAGGCTAATAGTATTCTAATTAATTAAATTAATAGCCCTAAAGGAATATACCTCTATAATAGTAAATAACTCCTTCTAGAGCCTACTTAACTCCTTTAAGGTATAAAGGCTATACTTAAAAGCCTTATTACCTTACGCTTTAAGTAATTATTTCTACTTATAGATATAAGTAAGCCTAGCTATTACCTCCTCTAGGGCGGCCTCTACCTTAGCCTCTTTATCTTCTAGGCGCTTATACTTATAAATATTCTTTATTACTATCTAGGATATTAATTACTAACTATAAGAAGAGTAAAATATATTTATAAAAGGAAGCTATATTAGCCCTCTTATAAATAACCTTTATATTAATATAGTTAAAATAATAATTAAAATAATTAGAAATAACCTTATAGAATAAGCCCTAGCGAAAATAATAAGTATAGGGTATAATTTTAAAACTAAAAGCCTTAATATAGGTAGAAAGACTTTATACTTTAGAAAGCTTATAGAAAGAAATATACTTAGAAACTCGGCCTAATATTATATTAATAATAAAAGGAGATTTTTATAAGTTAGAATTACTTATTAAAGATATTTAATCGTTAAAGCTAGCCTTAAGGATAAGATTAATAGAGGGGAGACCTTATATTATAGCTATAATAAGGACTAAGCGGGGAAATATAGTAGAAATACTTTAATTAAGTATAAGACTAAAGGGACTAAATATTATTTATATTAGTCTAAAGATTAAGCTTTAAGAATATTAATCTTACCTTAGATTAAGCGATAGAAATATTAGTCTAACTACCTAACCTTAAGTATATAGAATATATTTATTATACTTTCTTATATAGTAGCTACTTTAGCTATTAATATAACTTAGTTATACTTAATACCCTTAAGTATATTATTAGACGTGATAATACCCTTTGTTTAAACTATATAACTATCCCTACTGCTAATATAAACCTAGTATGACCGGTTTATCCCTTAGATCTAGCCGTACCGTCATATAAGCCGTCGCTACACGCAAAGAGATAGTGGACCGACAATCTCACATAATTGCGATATATATATATATACTAGAGGAACTAAGCCCGGACCGCAAGACGCACAAGAATAAGCACTTCCGACCTAGAAAATATAGCAAAGGGGGCAGAAAAGTAGTCTTATAACGCTATATAATAACGGAAGAATTCTTACTGGAATAAGTTTCTAGCGGATAACGATAATATCTAGAAGGCCGCTAAGTACCTAAAGTCCGGCAATAATATAGCATTTAGAAAAGTCCTATAGCTAATAAAAGTAAATAGGATAATAACGACTAACTATAAGGAGCAGGCTGAAGAGCTACTAGCTATATTCTTCCCGCTATTGCTAGATAATATTAAAGATAAAGGCCTAAGGTAATAGAGAGCTCTAGTAGTAATACCTATACTTACCTTAGAGGAAGTAGAATATCAACTATTCGCGACTAAGTCATAAAAGGCGCTAAGAGAAGACAGACTACTAGCGATTATCTAAAAGTAGGTCTGGCCGTCAGTAAAACACGACGTCCTCACTATCTTTTAAGCATCCCTTAAGGAAGGCGTAATACCGGACTAGTGGAGGCATACCCGGATAATCCCACTTAAGAAACCAGATAAAGATAATTATACAATCGCGAAAGCGTGGAGATTAATCTCACTTCTTACCACGCTCGGTAAAGTATTAGAGTCGGTAGTCGCCGAGAGGATCTCCCACGCTATAGAAACTCACGGGCTTCTTCCGACTAACCACTTCAGCGCGCGGAAGCAGCGATCGGCAGAGTAAGCCCTTATACTCCTCTAAGAATATATTTTCTCGGCATGGCGCTCGCGCTATATCGTGAGTCTTATCAGTTTCGATATGAAAGGCGCATATAACGGCGTGTGCAAAGAGAGGCTGCTATAGCGGATAAAGGCGAGAGGGATCCCGGAAGGCCTCCTGCGCTAGGTCGATGCCTTCTGCTTAGAGAGAACCGCAACCATTATAATCAACGGCCAAAGCTCCGAGAGCCGGCTGCTGCCATAGGCGGGGCTTCCGCAAGGATCACCCCTATCGCCGATCTTATTTCTGTTCTTTAACGCGGATTTAGGGCAGACCTAAATCGATAGGAATGGCGGCGCTATCGCATTCGTCGACGACTATACCGCGTGGGTGTCGGGACCGATAGCTTAGAGTAATTAAATAAAGATATAAGCCATTATCGATAAGGCTCGCGACTAGGAGAAGTGAAGTAGTGCGACCTTTAAGGCGGAAAAGACGGCGATTATATATTTCACTAGGTATACTAGTAGGGTAGACTTAGAGCCATTTACTATCAAGGGTGAGAGAGTCCTGCTAAAGGATTAGGTCAAGATCCTAGGGGTTATTATGGACTCGCGGCTCTACTATAAGCAATATATTATAAGAGTAGCGACTAAAGGCCTAGAGGTGGTAATGGAGCTAAAATGACTCAAAGGGCTGGCTCCCTCTGTAACGAGATAACTCTTTACGGCCATAGTAGCCCCCAAGGTGGACTATACCTCTAATATCTAGATGCATACATACAAGACGAGACCGGCAGCTGCCATCTAACGAGTGTAAAGACTAGGAGCATAAGCAATTATAGGGTCCTTTATAAGCGTGGCGATAGGAGTAGCGGAAGCGGAAGCCTATATAGCGACCATCTATGAATGGTTCTGGAGAAGAGCGAGCAAGCTTTGGGTAGACCTATATACTTTGCTACGGACCAACCCACTCCGCAGCCTCCCACGGGAAATCAAGGCGTTCAAGCGTTTCATCTCCCCACTTAGGCGTATTACCGACGTTTGCAAGGAAATACCAAAGGGCACCATGGAAGTTATTCAGCCATACACGCTAGCACCCTGGGAGGCACGCATGCAAGTTACACTGAGCGACAGGGGGGAGGAAGAAGAAGACAGGATCAAGGACTTGGCTGAGGCTCAGTGGGAAGTCAGAATAGCGACCAGTAGTTCTGCAAGGAACGGACTGGTCGGCATGGGAGGAACCGTCCGGCTTCCGCTCTCCTTAACAAAAGCGGGAAAAATCATCGAAACCTTTTCGGTCACCTTAGGCACAAGGGAAGAACACAATCCCTACACAGCTGAGTTGGCAGCTATCGCTCACGGCCTCAAATGGCTGCCCGAGATGAGGTATCGGGTCATTGCCATCCTGACAAGCAACAAATCTGCGGCGTAGGCCATACGCAATCCCCGTCAGCAATCCGGACAAGGGCATATCCGGGACATATACAACTCCATGGAGGCACTTCAGAGAGACAAGAACAGGGTCAACATAGTCTGGTTACCCTCGCGCGCTGAACTTAAAGTCCAGAGAATAGCCAAGACATCAGCCCGCCAAGCAACGGAGCCGTACGCCACGCCACGACGAACATCAGTGAAAGCAAAGTCCACAATTCTGAACCAAACAAGGGCAGAGCTCCGAAGCGAAAGAAGACTGCCAGAAGGGTCGATTCAGCCCTGCCTGGAAGACACACTCGCCTACTATACGACCAGCTGTCGTGGAAGGAGGCCAGCGTGCTGGCACAGCCTAGGACCGGAATGGCCCGACTAAACAGCTATCTATATCAGATTCGAGCTGCGCCGACAGATGAGTGCCCGTGCGGACGGGCAAAAGAAACGGTAGAGCATTTTCTCTTCCGCTGCGTGAATTGGACGACATACCGCAAAGAGATGCTTCAATGTACGGACACAAAACGCGGTAACCTCTCTTTCTATCTAGGAGGAAAGGCGGCATCAGATGGACAGAAGTGGACACCAAACATGGACGCTGTGCGAGCCACAGTCAAATTCGCAATCGCTACGGGTCGCCTTAATCAGAGATGATCCAAATTCCGCTAACTAACCTATCAACACTAACTAAAAGCCCCTCGAACAATCAAAAGCAGGCACTGCTTCAGCCGCCGAAAATAGGAAACTGAACACTTGGAGGAATTGGGCTTCAAGTTGACTTGCTACTACCGGTACCTGCACCCTTTGGTATTCTTTCTGGGGCGCCGAGACCCAGTCAATAGAGTCGGCACATAAAACATCCGTTTGCTATACGAGCCCTTCTAGACACAAGCTTATCACAGTTGCCTTCGACTCATCATCCGGTCTATGTGGCATCAAGGTCGTCCTATCGCTGTTGTACTCCGTCACCGCATCCATCCTCTCCAACTTAGCTCCTTCTTCAGACCACAAAAGAGGCGCCTTAGACCACTCTAGCACAGCAAGTGAGGCCGACGCTTTCGGAGAGGAGTATCGGTTTTGATGAGGGGATTAAGGACGGCGGAGCCTGATTGACGGCTGCAGCCGAACGCGACATGGACAAGCCACCAGCTTGGGTCAACGCAGCCAATACATCGGCCGGCTTGCACTCAAAGTCTATCACTCCCATCCACACCTCCAATCTACGGGTCTGCTGATGACAGCTTAGAAGGCCAGATACTCGGTCGAAGCTATAGAGGCGCATGCAACGGGGATTTTACAAGGGGCTTCCGATAACTCGCTAAGCGGCAAATAGCTATCTATTCTACCGAGCCCTAGATAGTAGCTATCGTCGCTATGGTAGACCGCTTTATCTATATAGATAGATATCTATACTATATAATCCATAAGGAGCATCTACGTATTCTTAATATCCGCTAGACTCTTATAATAGAGCTAATGGTTAATATCCTATTACTTATATAGTATACGGTCCATGACTTTAATGAATCTCTAATATATACCTTTTAGCCCCTTTATTATGCCGACGGTATCCTCTCGTGCCTAGCTACTTAAGTCGACAGCGAATCTATATGCTGCTAGCTTATTATCTTTAAGGCGAGGGATATTCTTAAATAGGTCATCATAAAGCCGATATCTCTAGAGTATTAGTTCTTAATCCGGAACGATAAGGACTACCTATTCTATATAACTGAATCCCACGCTAGAATTAATAGCTCCTAGAGATAGGGTCTATAGTAGCTTAACCTAAGGATATAACGATAGTCGGATAGGTAAATCATCCTATAGGAGTTTAATAGCTCTAAAGCAAGGGAGGGCATCTACTTTAAGATCATCGACCGCTATCTCTACTATATCTCGCTTAAGTCGAAACCTCTAATAGACTACGAAATCCAGGACCGGTTTTATTAGGCTATATGGTTTCCCGTAAATTAAGTAATACCCGAGAGCCTCGAGAAGCCCCTAAAGCGTTACCTCTAGCGGTATTATAATTTAGAGAGCCTTATCGATAAGCGGCAGACTTCCCTATAACTAAATAAAGACGAGAACATAGGGTATATCTCTATCATAGAAATATATTAAGACTAGCCCCTAGGGAGTGCGAGAAGCTAGCGGATATATTATAAGAAGTGACTTAAGTTCGGTTAAGATTATTAAAGCTCTAGAGAGCCCCCTCTACTTATATTACTAGTCTCTAATAGAAACTCCCCTATTAATCTAGAGTAAGAGTATAAAGAAGACTTCCGGGTATATCACTATAGGAATATCTATATTAGCGATAATTAAAGTAATATTATTACCTATACCTTTATAGAGTATTTAATCTATACTTATAGCCTATCTTACGATATATTTATAGATCTTATATATAAAGTATATAGTACTAGACCTTTATTATAACTTAAAGTATAGCTAAAAATAGATATTATTAATCTTAAGTATAAATAAATAATAAAGTTATAGCTAGGGAAATTAAGCCTATCTTAGCCTAATAATATATTAAATTAGATTTATAAGATTCTTAACCTATTATAGATTTCTTATAGTATTAAATAGGCTATAGATAAAGAAATTCTTATTTACTCCCCTAAACTAGCGCCTAATTAATTAAGGCCTATTACCCTATTATTATTTAATTTAAGCCTCTAGTTTCCTAGGTTTCTAAAATATCCCTCCTATACTATAAACGCTAGCTATATAAGTATAGTATTACTTAGAATACCTCTACCCTCGCTAGAGTCTACCTATAGTAGCCTAGATAATATTATATTACCCCTATTAATTAATAGATTAAGCGAGTAATTACCCTCTAGAGGTAGAGATAAAAATACCTTACTTTTTATTAAATTAGGCCCTCTACTCTACTAAAAGATAAGTATAGGAGACGGCACTTAATATAGCTTTAATATATTATATAACCTATTAATAGAATTACTAATATCACTTAGGCGCCTTAGGTATTATTTATATTACCTTTCCTTAATTTAGCTACCTTAAGAGCTCTATAGCGCTTATAGTCTATTTACTAAAGAATTAGATAGTTTAAGATTATAGGTAGGTGATATTTCCTTAACTTAGCTATTATCGCTATTTCTACTATTTCCTTTCTCCTCTTCTAGCTTATTATCTTAAAATTCTTTATTTTTATTAATATTATTATTAAATATAAACTTATCTAACTTTAGTAACTTATATTTATTTAATCTTTAATATATATATTATCTAAAAAAATAGGTTAGCCTTATAACGGTATAGTTAGATTCCTAAGGGATAAACCGGTCGTACTAGGTTTATATTAGCAGTAGAGAATATTATATTATAATCTTAAATAAAGTATTATATCTAATAATATACTTAAAGGTATTAAGTATAACTAAATTATTTTAATAGCTAAGGTAGCTACTATATAAGAAAGTATAATAAATATATTCTATATACTTAAGGTTAGGTAATTAAATTAATATTCCTATCGTTTAGTCTAAGGTAAGATTAATGTTCTTAAAGCTCGATCCTTAGACCGATATAAGCGATATTTAGTCCCTTTAGTCCCTTTATTTAGTTAAAGTATTTTTATTATATTTCCCCGCTTAGTCTTTATTGTAGTTATAATATAAAGTCTCCCCTCTATTAATCTTATCCTTAAGGCTAGCTCTAATAACTAAGTATTTCCGGTAGGTAACTCTAATTTATAAAAAATCTCTTTATTATTAATGCGATATTAAGCTAAGTTTCTAAGTATACTTCTTCCTATAAGCTTTCTAAAGTATAAAGTCTTTCTATCTATATTAAGGCTTTTAATTCCGAAATTATACCTTATATTTATTATTTCTATTAGGGCTTATCCTATAAGGTTATTTCTAATTACTTTAATTATTATTTTAATTATATTAATATAAAGGTTATTTATAATAGGGCTAATATAGCTTCTTTTCGTAAATATATCTTACCTCCCTCTGCGGCTAATAGCTAATATCCTAGATAATAATAAAGAATATTTATAAGTATAAATATCTAGAAGATAAGGAGGCTAAGGTAGAGGCTACCCTAGAGGAGGTAATAGTTAAGCTTACTTATATCCGTAAGTAGAAGTAATTACTTAGGGCGCGGGGTAATAAGGCTTTTAAGTATAGCCTCTATGCCTTAGAGGAGTTAGGTAAGCTCTAGAAGGAGTTATCCGCTATTATAGAGGTATATTCCTTTAGGGCTATTAATTTAATTAATTAAAATACTATTAGTCTTAATAAGCCTATATTTAGTGCTATTAATAGAAGCTCTTTAAGAGATATTATATATTAATAAGGTATTTTAGTAATTCTTATATATTTTTTAAGTTAAGGTAGTCCTTTTATTTAATAAAATATATTATTTTATTATTAATCTTATCTATATTAAGGATAGCCTCTATAATATATTCTTTTAGTTTATTAATTTTTATTTTTAATTTATAATTAGTCTTAATTTAAATAATATTTACTATTAATTTAAGTAATAAAATATAAAAGATTAAATAGAGCTTAACCTTTAGTAATAAATCTAATTTATAGTTATTTTATAAGATTTTATATTTAACTTTATAAGGTCTAATATATTTATAGTTAAGTTTTTTATTTTATTATTTTATTATAATATTTTTATTATAAGATAGACTATATCTCCCTTTAAGAAGGTTAATCCTTTAATCTTTTTCTTATTAATATAGTTATTTATTTTATTTCTAATAAATTTAAGTTCTATCTATATTTCTTTATATAGGTTCTTTAGCTAATCGCTAGTGAGAATTACCTTAAGGTTAATAATTATATTTTAAGCTTATCTATAGGTATCTAGGGTAAACCTAAAGTTAATATAGGCTAATATAATCTTTATACTTTCATTAATTATTATATTATAGGCTAGCTATATAGCTAATAGCTTCTTAACCTAGTTATTTTATTTATAATTAATATAATATTAAAGGTATTATTTTAATATTTAATTTATCTATTCTATTTATTTATTAATCTCCTTATAGTATACTATAGAGATTTTATAGTTAATTCTAAGGTATTTAATTAATCTTTATTAAAATTTAGATATAAAGGGTAGTCCTTAATCTAAAATAATCTCGAGAGGTAGCCTATATATCCTAGTGATAATATAGTAGAAGAGGTATATAAATTCTTCTATATTTATTAATTTGCTATAAGGGATAAAATAAGAAAATTTCATAAATCTATCTATAATAATAAGAATATTATTATAGAAGTTTCTAGGAGTTAGTTCTCTTAATAGGGGTAATTTAGTAATAAAATCTATAGTAATTAATTTCTAAGGTTATTATATAACTAGGAGTAATTATAGTTTTCTATAGGGTTTATAGCGTTATGCCTTTATTTTCGCGCATAAGTCGCACTTATTTGCGACTTATATTACCGTTTTCTTTATATTAAGAAAAGTATATATCGTCTTAACTTATTCTAGGGTTTTATTAATTCCTTAATATCTATATAGCGGGTATTTATATATCTCGCTTATAAGGTTATATTATAATTTATCTAGGACTTATTATTTATTTATTTTCTTATTATCTAGGAGTTATTTATTATATTTTAAGATTTATTTTAATAATAGATTACCTTATTCTATTATATAGGTTACCTTAAGTATTTATCTAAGGTTATATTTCTAATAATATTATATTATACCTTAAATTTCTTCCTTAAATAAGTAGTCGCTATAGATATAGTTTATAGCTTTAAATATCGGCCTATAGTTTCTATTATAAGGGAACTAATTATAGTAATAATTAAAGATCTTTCTAAAAACTTTATTAGGTATAATAATCTTTCCTTTAAATATAAGGAGTCTATCTTTATAGTAATTATATCTTTATATATAATTAATAAAGTCAATAATCTATTTTCTATAATCTTTAATAAGCTTAAGGTATTTTAATAGAGGTATTAATTTCTATATTTATATAATAAGTTTTTATTTAAGGTATCCTTATAAGGTATATTATAGTAATTATTTATTTACTTTAATCTTTCTTATATTAAGGTTTAATTATCTATTAATAATATTAGCTCTTTTATTTTCTTTTCCCTTTATATAGATTATAATATAATTAAATTCCGAGAGGTATTTAGTATAATATAGTTATTAGCTATTTAATTCTCTAATAATAGTGAAATATAAGATATTCTTATAGTCTATATAGACCTTAATTTAATAGGGACTTCTAATAAGGTAATATTAAAATTCCTTAAAAGTATTAATAATAGCGAGGAATTCCTTATTATAGATAAGGTAATTAAATTCTACTTTATATAGCTTATAGGAGTAGAATATAATTAGGTATAGGAGTCCTTCCTTATTTTATTATCTAATCTAGATGCCTAATATAAAGTCTAAGGTATCTATTTTAAGTTTAATTAGTTAAGATAGGTTAAATATCTTAAGGATTAATTTACTTAAGATAAGTTTCTTAATCTTATTAAAAGCTTCTTATATCTTATTTCCTATTATAAATAATATATCCTTCTTTATTAGATTAATTAATAATACCGCGATCTTTCTAAATCTTTTAAAGAACTTATAGTAGTAATTAGTGAAACTAAGGAAGGCTTATACTTCCTTAATATTTATAGGTTCTTTTTAATCTCTTATCGCTATAACCTTCTTAAGGTCTATATATATTTTATTATAAGAGATAATATATCTAAGAAATTCTATTTTTAAGGTATAGAACTTACTCTTCTTAGGTTCTATTAATAAGTTAGCGTCTTATAGTATTTATAGTACTTTATAGATATATTCTATATATTCTTCTTTTATTTTAGAGAAGATAAAGATATTATCTAGGTAATATATAATAAATATATCTAGGTATTCTTAAAGTATATTATTAATTATTTATTAAAATATAATAGGTATATTAGTGAGTCTAAAAGGTATAATAAGGTACTTAAATAGTCTATATTTAATATAAAAAGCGGTTTTCTATTTATATCTATTATTAATCTAAATTAGGTTATAGGCTCTCTTAAGGTTAAATATAATAAAGTATTTTATCTTAAAAAGTTAATCCTTTAATTTATTAATAAGAGGTAATAATATATAATCCTTAATTATAATAGTATTAAGTATTCTAAAGTTAATATAAAAGTAAAGCTTTTTATTCTTCTTTAGGATAAATATAATAGGGTATCTAATAGATAACTTACTTTCCCTAATATATCCTTTCTATATTATTTCTTTAATATATTCCTTTAATATTAATAGCTATATTATATTAAATAAATAGAGTTTACTAAAGCTAGGTTACTTATTATTAATAAATTTAATTTCTAGGTTATAGTATATATATAGTAATAGGCTAGTCTTAAGTTCTTCTATAAAGAATTTCTTATAGATTTTATATTATAGGGGGAAATTTTTAAGCTATTTATCTTATAGTTTTCTTTTAATTTATTTAAGATTCTTTTCTAATTTATAGAATCACTTTATAACGCTTATAATTATTTATTAATCTTATTATTTCTTTCTATTATATTATTTATATTATATTCCTTTAGGTAAAAAGGTATCTTTTATTTACCTCTTCCTAACTTCTCTATTATCTTTAATAGAAATTTAAGATCTTATATTTAATAAATTATTATCTCTCTAGAGAGATACCTCTTTATTAAAGGAGATTATCTAGCTAATCTATTAGTCGAGATATAGATTAAACCTATATAACTATAGGTACCTAAGTACTAAATAATATCCTAATATAAATATAATATTAAATAAGATTCCTTAGTTTTTTCTATTAATAAAGACTATAAGGTAATTAATCTTATATTTAATAATCCTATTATTATAATTAAACCTTTCTCCTTCTAGGTTATATACCGAATAAGGATCCTTTTTATAGTTCTATAGTAGCTTAAGTCTATTCGCTATTATTAAATTAAAGTAATTCTACTTAGCTTTATTATCTATTAAAGTATTTAGCTATTCTCCCTTAATTTATACTTATAATTTAAAATATTTTAGCTATTAACTATTTATAATTATATATAAAGCCCTTTATAGAAATTATTTCCTTCTTTCCTCTACCTATAGCTCTATAATAGGTAGGTATTCTAGTTTTTTTAATATCCTTCTTAGATAGTCTTTACTATATTCACTATTATTATAGGCTTTATAGTTATACTTATCGCCTTAATTATAGAGTAATCTTTAGTATCGCTACTTTTCTTTAGCGCCTAGATCTATTTATAGTATTTTTATCTTAATAAGGTATTTTATATACTCCTATAGTATAGTTTCTTCCTATATAAATAAAGATCCGATATATTATTATTATTAGAGGTATTATTCTCGGTCCTTTATTATACCTCCTATTTATATAGGGGTATAGAAGCCTTTTTCTATTATCCTAATAATTCTATTTAAAGTAGCTCCTCTTTCTTTATTATTCTATTTTATTTCTAGCTTTATTCCTCTTACCTAAATAAAGGTACTTATAAATTCTTCTAGGGATATAATTTATTATTATAATAAATAGAATTAAAGTTATATTACTTTAATTCCCTTATATTATTATTTAATATAATAGTCTTTTACTTTATATAAAAAGTAAGGTTATATATTTAATTATAAGAGGGCGATAGAGAAATAGTCCTATTCCCTCTTTTTATATAGGTATATCTCGCAATAATAGTCTCTATAGGAGACCTATATAATTTTATAGTATTATAGGTATCCTAATAGTATCTTATTATTATTATATAGGTTATATTATAGTTTTAATAGCTAGGGGTTTAGCGCTACTTCTTTATAGTAGGCTTAGATATAGATATCTTTTATATCCTCTACTTTTTATTATTCTTAACTTAATTAAATATATATATTAGTGCTATTATTTTAATAATATATTCCTTATTTATCGGTCTAAATATTATAGTCTTTATTCTATAATTATTAATATCGCTTAATATTTTATTATATCTCCTTAAGCTCTTATTATACTTATTATATCTATTATTTATAATAACTATATTAAAGTTAGGTTAACTTAAGTTCTCTTTATATTATTATACCTATTGAGTAATTACTATAGTTTATAAGTTTATAGTATCTATTAGGTTATATTATTATAATAGTAATTTATCTAAGTCTAACCTTTTATCCTTCTATATCTTCTTCTTTTTTATTAATTTAGATAGAGGGATCTAGGTTTAATTAACTTTATTCTAGGGGTTTTAAATACTTATAATAATTAATATATCCTTTTATTAAGGGTAATATAACCTTATATATATATTCCTTATAATATAGTCTATAAGCGGTATTATACTTTATTTATTCTTCCGCTAGATATACCTATATATATAGCATAGCTATTTATCTTAATATAGCTATAATTAGGTTATAATTAAGTTATATTATTATAATAGTCTTAATTATTTAGATTATTATTTATATATCGCTTTATTAATAAATATAGCTTATATATTTCCTACCTTCTAGAAGTAGCTATTATTCTTAATACCTCCCTAATTAATATTTCCCTTTAGCGATATCTTATACCTTTTTCTTATATATATTCGCCTTATAATTAGGTTTATAGTAATAAAAGCACTTAATTAGCTTCTTATTATATCGCGCGGCCCCTAGTATTATAGGTCTAGCTTTAGTATTATATAAGGTATTATAGTATCTCTTCCTACTTTAGTTCGCATTAAAGCGAGAGGTATTAGCCTTATAGTTACTAAATCTTAAGTTTTATAGTTTCTTCTATAAAAACTACTAATTATTAATCTTAATTACCCTATCGATATAATTAATTAGGTTATTAAGTTAGTCCTCCTTATAGAGTTTAGCCTATATTTCTTTCTTAAGTCTATTAAAGAAGAGTAATATTAAGGGCTCTTAATCCTATAGTAGCTTAGATATTAATTAGAGGTACTTTATTTTATATTCTAAGGTAGATTAGGTTTATTTAAGAGCCTTAATCTCTTATTTAGCCTATACCTTTTTATTAATAATTCTAAAGGCTTAGCGAAAGGCTCCTTTAAATATATTATAATTAATATAAAGGTTAATAGTTTATAGCGAGAGGTTAATAAATAGAGTCATAAGGTATTCTTTTATTATTAGCTTAAACTATATAGTAATATACTTTCTAAGGTATCTCGCGGTATATTAGACCTTATTAGATTTAGTAATAAATTAAGTTAGGTAATAGGTTATAAAAGTATATATCTAGGTAAGGAATATCTATAGTCTATATAAGGTTCTATTAAATAATTTTAATAGGTTTCGCTTAAGGATTTCTCCTATATCTTTACCTTTTATAGTAGTAATTATAAGGTTATTAATTATCTTAGTATTATTAATATATTATTTATTCTAGATATACTAAGAGTTAGCTATTTTTCTATAGTCTCGCGGAGATTATTTATTTTAGTGCTTATAGCGGTAATCTAGGCCTTAAGCTATTTAACTTCCTTATTATCGCTATTAGCGCTAGATATATCTTTTATTTCTACGTTAGTTAGGTTAGCTAGAGCGGGCGCGGTAGGCACCTATAGGCCCTATTATTAATTATTCGCGGGGGTAGCGGGAGTAACTATTATATTTAATATTATTTAAGGTAATATAAGTAATCTATTAAATAAGAGCTATTAATATATAATAGTATAATTAGATTCTTAAGGGATAAATTAATTATATTAGGTTTATATTAATAATAGAGAATATTATATTATAATCTTAAATAAAGTATTATATCTAGTAATATACTTAAAGGTATTAAGTATAATTAAGTTATATTAATAACTAAGGTAGCTACTATATAAGAAAGTATAATAAGTATATTCTCTATACTTAAGGTTAGGTAATTAGATTAATATTCCTATCGTTCGGTCTAAGGTAGGACCGATATTCTTAAAGCTCGGTCTTTAGACTAATATAAGTAACGTTTAGTCCCTTTAGTCCCTTTGCTTAGTTAGAGTGTTTCTGCCGTGCTTCCCCGCCTAGTCCTTATTATGGTCGTGATAAGCCTAGGCTTACTCTATAGAAATCCCTCTAATTAATCCTCCCTTATAATCTAGAATATAAGAAATTACTTTATTTATAACCTATATTATAAATATTAATAAGACTTACTTAAGTTATAAGCTATAATATATTTATTATTAATTCCTTATATAGAAGCTACCTTAGCTATTAACTTAACTTAGCTATATAAGCTATATTACTTATTATTAGATATAATACTCTTTTCTTAGATTATAATAATACTACTTTTATCTATTAATATTAAATTAATATATCTAATTTATTCTCTAGAAAATACTAACTATAATATAAGCCCTAGCCTTTAATATACTTAATATTTAATATAAATTAGATACTATAAGAACTTTTACTCTTAAGTGTATTAAATTTAAAGGCTTCTTTATAAAATCTACTAATATAAGTTTAATAATCGATAGAAAGTTAATATTAATCGCCGGATTAAGGCTAACTATTATATCCTCGAGATTATTATAAACTATCCTATTACCTCCCGTTAGGGATTAAATAGGTAAAATATTTCTATAATATCTATAATTACTTTAATAGCTTAGGTTCTATTAAATACTCGCTATTATACTTAATAAGGTTAATATTATAGTATCTTAAGATATAAACTACCTTATTAAAGTATCCTATAGGTTTTATTTAGGCGGTAATTTAAATAGGGATCTATTAGCGGGTAGATTAATAAAGGGTTTATATATTAATATTAAGAATCTAGCGACTTTATTAATTTAGTAATATTTTAATAATTATTCACCTAATAAATTCCCTAATTTATAGCTTTAGGGCCTTATCATTAGGCTATTTATCCTTTTAATTATATTATTTATTTAGGATAGAGAATTTAGTATTTAAATTAAATAAGTTAGTAATAATATTTACTTAATAAGGTCCTAGTAATAATTTTATTCCTCTTCTATCTCCTTTATATTCTCTTCTATATCCTTTATTTCTTTTAATTTCTTATTTTTCTCTTAAAATTCTTATAGTTATTATTACTATTTAACTTTCTTTTTCTACCGATATTCCCTTAAGGCTTTAGTATTTTATTACTTTTATTTATCTTTTACCTTTAATACTTATATAAAATCGATTAGGATAGATATTAATTTATTACTTCCTAGGAGGGCTATAAAATACTATTCTTTATATATTCTAAAATATATACCCCTTATACTATATATATATACTCTTATATAAGAGTAGTATTATATTTTCCTATAGAGGCATACCTAAATATAGCTATATATCTAGGGAATATATAGATAGATCTTAGATCTATTAAATATATTAAGGCGAGAGTATAATAAGTAGCGGATAGATATATACCCTAGGAGATACTATAAATAGTTAGGAGTATAATCTTTTAGTAGTTATTATTAATAAAGAAGAGCCCCTAGTAATATATATAGAAAGTTAGGAGCCCCTTAATAGTAATATTATACTTTAAGAATTTAATATTTATATAATACCTCTATTGCCGAAGAGGTATTAAATTTAGGTATTAATTAATAGGGATCTAGCCCTAGAGTTAATAATAATAGATAGATAAGTCTCGGAATTTATAAGTATTATTATAGGCTTAATCCTTACCTTAGGCTATTAATAATAGGGAATAAAGAGTTTATAACTTAAGAGCTATTCGCCGATAAAGAGCTACTAAAGGAGGCTATAGACTAAATTAATATTACCGGAAGGATTATTAATATAGGCTAACCTAGTCTAAATAATTATATAATTAATAATACCTTAGATAATAAATATATATTTACGGTAGATTCCCTAACCCTATTTAAATATAAGTAGGTATTAGAGGCTTTATACCTTCTAGCGTCCTCTAAGGTCTATTAAGTTAAGGAGATACTATAGACTATAAGGGCTAATCCCTATTTTAAGTATTATATATTAGCTTATACTTTACATAAAAAGGTATACTCTTTAGTTTAATATAAAACCTTATTAAGATTCCTAAGAGAGGAGAGGTTATATTTATAGATTAATATCCCTTTATTATATAAGATATCCTTAAGTATTCCGCGCTACCCTTTAATACCCCTATAGTATATTAAAGAATAGCCCCCCTATTATTTAATATAAAGGTATTCCTATTAATACTAGCGAGTAGCTTTATTATTCAAGCGAGGAAAAATAAGTAATTAAATAATTTAACCGCGACTATATTAATATACTAATTCTACCCTTTAGTACCCTTCTTATCTCGACTCTTATTATTTTATACCCTAAGTCTAGGCTAATATATTACTAGAAAGTAATGGGATATTTAGGTAAATTTAAGCCTTAATTTATCTCCCCTTTTTATTTTATTTTTTTACTAGGATTACCTTTAATATATTAATTAAATACTAGGCTATACCTTTTCTTCTATATTATTATCTAGGGATTTAGCTTTTAATTATAATAAAGAATTATATTATAACTATCTATTTATTATATTCTTTATTAGCTTATTATTATCTATCTTAATTAACCTAGAGATAGTATAACTCTACTTAAGTAGTATTAATAAGGAGGGTTTTAAATAAATAAGGGGCGAATTATATTAATCTAGCTTATATTATTCTCTCCTATATTACTAAATACCTTATGGGGATATTAGCTTAATATAAATATATATATAGGGGTTAGATATTACTTACTTTAGAATAATTATATTAAGAAAGGGATTAAATAAAGATATATATATCCTGCTTATTTATATTAACGATAGGACTATAGTAGCTCATTATTAGAGGTAATAACTTACTATAGTCTATAAACCCCCTAGCCTTAATCCTAAGGGTATATTACTATAGGACCGCCGACCTAGGCGGAATATATACTATGCTTATAATACTATAGGAAATAAGGAGTAGCTCTCTCGATATATTATTAGTTTATACCTTTTCTTAGGTTAGAGAAATAAGGGTCTATTAAAAGGCTAATATATATAACTACTTTATACTATAAGTTATATAGCTAATAAGTAATAGCTTATATCGCTTTAGAGGAGCTTAATCTAAGATTCGCGGGTATATAGCGCTATATATAATAAGGAACTTTAATTAACTAAACTAGCTATCTATTATAGTAAGGCGCTATTATATAATTATTAAGAGACTTAGAAGATTAATATATATACCTCTATAGTCTTATATATATTCTATTATCTTTAATTATTAAGAAAACTTTAATATTTATTTACTTTAGTTATCCCTTAGATAACTCTATACTTTAAACCTAGTCTTTAGAACTTATAGCTATTATATTAATACTTACCTAAGCCTAATAATATATAACTTAATCTATATCTATTCCTTATTATTAATTTACTTTAGTATTTATTTATTTTAACCGCTAGAGTATTAGGCTAGATTAAGCCCGATATTTATTAATTTAATATATTTATTTATTATATTAATATCTCTTAAATATATTAAAAGATATCTATCTTATTCTCCCTTTAAACTCTTAATTATTCTACTTAATACTAAATTAAGTATATTAAGCTTTATTAATATATTAAGATTACTTTAGGAATATAAGAAATTATCTTACCTTTACTTAATATATTAATAAGATAGGATATAAAATTAATTATTACCTACTAAAAGAAATAAGCGCTATGATAATATATAATTAAATAGGGATATTTATATTTAGGGGTAGAAAGAAAGGGTAGGAAATAATAAAAATAAAGGATATATTATAGCTCTAAAGCTATCTTAATATTAATGTTTCTAATATAGCTAGATATATTTAATACCCTATCTATAGTATTATTTTAAAATTATAGAAGAATAATTTATCTATTAACTTTACTTAAATAATCTAATTAAAAAGGAAATAATTAAATATAAGTATTATATATAGGTTTAATAGTTATTAAAAAGAGTCTCTTATAGTACCTTAATAGCTATTACTAGCTATTCTATAGTCTATAGTTCTATATCGCTTAAGTTAATTAATATTATAGCTTAAGGACCTCTATATTAATACCCTTATTAGCTTCTATAGTATCTAGATCCACTATTAATAGCGCTAATAAGTCTATCCCAGCTAGCTTAATAACTTCTATTTTATTAAGCCCCTCCCTATCGGGCTCTAGCTTATTATCCTCCTTTATAGATAGTAAGCTACCTTCCTTAAGACCGATATTTATAACCTAGTATATATTAATAGGCCTTCTTATATAAACCTTATTTATCTCTTCTATCTCCTTTATTAATTTAGGCTCCTTATATTATATATGCTTTATCTCTTTATTAGCTATCTCTAGGACCTTAATAAGTTACTTTTAAACCTTAGAGATCTTATTATTATAGTCTCTATTATAGAGGAATTAATAAGGATTATATTTATATTTACTTTATATAAATTTAAGATCTTTATCTAGGTTATTATATATATTAGGTAATCCACTATTAGGATTAAATTATAATATTAATAAAGGGCTAAATCTTCTATTATTTATATATCGCAATAAAGGAAGCTTATCTTTATTAATACTTCTATCCTTTAATATATCTTACTTAGCGAGCTTCTTAATCTAGGTAATTTATATAGCTATCTTAGCCTTATATATTAAATTTTAGCTTAATAAGATAAGCCTTATAAACTTATTAAAGAATTCCTATATATAATTATTATAAAAGATAATAACTATATTATATATTCTATATATTAAGGGGGTATCTTTATTAGATACTATAGATAATAACTTAGGCTTTTTCTTAACCTAGGGTTATATTTAGGTATATATTACTTTAATAACCTCTAGCTATTATTAGATAGATTTAGGGCTTAATATATATTTTAGGGGCTTAATATAAGATTCTAAAGGCTACTCTATATTAATAGGGTCTTTAAGAATAATATCCTTAATAAAAGGCTTAATAAGGACTATAGAAGGGTTATCCTTAAGCTTAAGGGACTTAATTAATACTTTATTCTAGAGAAACTTAGCCTCTATATTCTTACCCTTAGTAGCGGTAATAGCGGCTAGCTTAGCTTAATAATACTTAATCTAGCCGCTAAGGTTATTAAGGTGCTTAAGCTAATTAGGGATATTTATAGAAAGGTTTTTTAGTATATCTATTATAGGGCCTATTATAATTTAATATTAAGAGAGAGCTTATATTCTCGATTTATAAGTCCTAAAAGTAAAACTAAAGATATTAATAATTATAAAGGGTTAAAGATAATAGGATATACTTAAGAATAATAATAATAATAAATTAAAAAAGGATTAGCTACTCTATAATAATAATTAATATAAAGTATTAATTATTAATAGAGCGATAGGGAATATTTAGAAGTATATTAATAGGCTAGCCCCTAACTATAAGTATCTATACTATAGCTATTTTAAGAACTATTTACTTTTTAGGCCTCTATAATCCTCTAACTTTCGCGGGACTATAGTCCTATATTAGGGCCCACTTTATTAATATCTTTCTACTCTTAATATAATAAATAGGTATAATAAGGGTAGGTAATAGAGAAGGAATAGTGAGGTATAGTAAGGTGTGGCGATCTTAGCTAGATTAATATAGCCTAGAATAGCTAGGCTATATTTATATAATAGGTATAATATAGCTTACCTTTAATTAATTTATTATTTAATAATTAATTACCTATATATTAATTAATCTTCTAGGTATTTCTATATTACTATATAATTTATTAACCTCTACCTACCTTCTATTAACCTATATTATTATTAAGAATTATATAAAGTGAGATAGGTTAGTTATAAATAGAGTAGTATTAATATAATATTAATTATTAATTTAAGTAAATATTACCTTTATTACTCTTAATATTTTTAATTTAGCCTTAAATTAATACTCTCTAAAAGTAATAAATATCTTACCCTTATTTAACCCTATAGTCTTAATCTCTCTAGAGCCTATTATAGTTATCTAATTAATAATAATATAATTACGAAGTTATAATCCCACTTATAGTAGCTAATATATTAATAATATAAGATCTATATAATATATAGAACTATTAATAAAGTAGGGTAATAACTAGCTAGATTATTAAATAGGGTATAATAAGGCTAGGTAGGGCCTAATATAGCTTAATATAATATATTTTAATTAATTTAATATAAGTAAAGCTTTAGTCCCGCTAAATATAGTCTATCATATATTATACCCTCCCTTAATTTTCTTTATTATATAATATTAATAATACTTTAGCTAGGTACTCTAGGGGTTTTAATATATAAGTATTTATATTTATAGGAGTTATAAGAGAGGTTTAAGGTCTAGCTTAATAAATATATTAAATACTATCTTAGATAGTATATATTAATTAAAGTAAGGCTATACTATTAGTAATAAACCTTATTATAGCCCGAGAGTTTAAATAAGCTAAGTTTATATAGTTACCTAAGTAAATTTAACTATTAGGCTATAGACTAACTTAAGGTCCTTATATTTTATTACTCTACCTAATAGAATATAGATAAATATCTCTAGCTCCTACCGTAAGATATATTATTTATCCGTCCCGGTTTTATACTTAATATAAGTATTAAAATTAAATAATAGAATTAATACTATAATAGTATTAAGCCTAATAGAGAATTTATTATTAGCTAAAAACTAAATAAGATATTTCTCTTTAATATCTATAGGGCCCTAATATTCCGGAAGTCCCTCCTTAATAGGTGTTCCCTAGTCACACTCTTAGCATAGCCTCGGTATTAAGCTCTCCGGACGTATATAAGACTTGGCGAACGATTAAAGAATGCCTTATAGCTCCTAAGATAACTTATACTTATTCTAGCGACTCCCTCGCCTAGGGGGTAGTAAATCGCTAGGCAAGTTTAGACTCTACACTAATCTAATAGAAGGTCGCGGAATAAGGTAAGCCGGGCCGCATCGAGAGCAGACTACAGCATATAGGCCAGGCTATAAAGCGGCAGCTAAATTCCCTTATAGAGGATATTAAGGCTATCCTAGCTAAGAGCGCCGGGAGCTACTATATTAGCCTTAATAGCGATTCTATAGCTATATAGACGGAAGATATACTATATTAGTGTAGCTTCTAACCCTAGCGTATTACTAAATAGGTACTATAATATATAATACTTAATTAACTTAAGGATACTAAAGGCGGCCTCTTTAGCTATAGTAACGCTTAGGCTATAGGCTACCTTCTACTTAATTACCTTATATTTAATTAGATAGGCCTCCTTAAGGATAAAAAGCTATAAGATAGCTATAATAATAGAGAGCTATAGTATAAATATATTAAAGCTATATTAAGTACTATTAGGTATAATATTAAGAATACTAAAAAAAGAGACTATAAGATAATTATACTTAGCGTCTTTAGCGTATTAATAGAGTAAAGATATATAGAACCTAAATATAGCTTCTTTAAGCTAATTAAATATCTTAGTAATTAATTAATTAGATAGATAGATATCTATAAGACTCTTTTTAATAGTCCTTAATATCGTCCGAGAGCTCTATAAGGTTATTATATACCTTCTTCTATCTATTATTAAGCTTAAATAGTAGCCGGTCAGCTAGATTATTAAACTTAAGGTAATAGAAAGTATAGAGGATAAGCTACTTAATTACTTAAGTATACCTCTACTTAATCTTTTATTTTATAATTATAGCTAAAAGGTTTCTTATTAGCTATATTAATATTAAACCTATTAACTTTAAATTAGGCTATATAGAGGATCTCCTATTAATAAAGTAAGCCTTATATATATCCTAAATTAATTAATTAAATACTTATAATATAAATATAAAGCTAAGATTATTAGTTTTATTTAATATAGTAGGGCTTAAGTTAATATTAAGAGAGATTAATTTATATAGAAAGTCCTTCTTATTAATAAAATTATAAAGGTAATTTATTAACCTAAGCTAATTAAGCTATAGATATAGCTATATAAATTAGTCTAGCTACTCTATAAGGCTAGCTTCTTTTTAGTATATAGATATAGCTTAGGCCTAGAATTCTAAAAAGAGGTCTATTTAATTAAATAATTTAATTATTAATTATTATATATCGACCTTAAAATACTCCCTATAGAGACCTTTTTTAAAAAGCTATTAATAAAATACCCTAGAATACTAATATAGTAAGGAGTATATAGTATTTATCTAAGTAGTAAACCTTAATAGCCTCCCTTTCTTACCTACCTAGCTTATCTTATTATAGGTTAGCTATAGGTATTAATTCCCCCTGTGGCGCAGCGGTTATGCGTTATGGAAGACTGATTATCTCGTACGACGGTCGCTAGTCCGAATCTAGCTGGGGGCATGATTCTTCTTTGTATATAAGGAACCATAGTGCGGGCTAGCTAGCAGCCGCGAGCCTAAAGGGCCGGCTAAAGCCGGCCGTATAACCAGCTATAGTTATATAATGAGGTAAGGGCCGCTATATGTAAAAAGAGGCTTACTTTATATACTATATATTACCGGGAATCAAACCCCTACCCTATAGGATAAATAGGCCTCGCTATTATTAAGCTATTAACTCTAGTGGAAGTAGTTAAATTAATAATTAAAATTATTAATAATAAGCCGGGGCTATAATTAAAGGAACCTAGGCCTGACCGTTAGGTTAATTAACCTAACTGATGGGTGATTTAACCTAACTAGGCTAGGTATGCCGAGACGGAAGGTGCCGAGACTAGCCTCGGCACTATACAGAGGGATGGCCGAATGCGGTAACCTTAAGTGACGGAAGGCTTAGGCGCTAACGCGGTAGGGGTTTTTATCCGGTCTTAGGTAGGTCTGCTGCCGGAAGCGGTTTCCTCTATACATAGCCCACCTCTTAATTATACCCTAAGAGAGGTCCTTTAGATACCTTAGATAGATAGCTTTAGGAATAAACCACATTAATAAGTATTAATATATCCGGTAGAGGCTATAATAGATATAATAATAAGTCGAGTTATATATATACTTAAAGCTATTTACCCTAGCTTTAGGGAGCTTAATAATTAAGAGCCTAAATAAAATCGGGTAAGATAGCTAGCTAAAGTCCTTATTATTCTTAATATAATTAAATAATTCCGCCTATTAAATAGCTCGCTAAATTTCTAATTTAATGAGATTATAGGGGTATTATCTCAGGTATTAATAGATATAGTCGCTAAAATAATAACCTTATAGATCTTATAGGCGAGGATTAAGAGCTAAGGAATATAGGTAATATACTTTATTTTTAGTTAATCTAATAAGATATTATAAATTAAGATAGTTTAATTAAATAGTTATATAATATAATAGCTATAATATTATATAAAAGTATAAAGAGGTAATATTTAAGAGAGAGCCTATACCTAACCTTAACCTAGCTTTATTACCTAGCTAACCCTTACCCTAAGTTAAATACTATAACCCTAAGTAATATATAATTAATAATTAATATTTCTAATCTAGAATAAATAAGGTATAGACTTAATAGGGGTTAACTACCTTAAAATAACCCTAAATCTTAGGGTTATAATAATATCTTATTAGCTATATATAGTATATATATAAGGTTAATAATAATTAATTAATTAAATTAACCTTTATATTATTATTAAATTTTAGCTACCCGCGATATTAGGAAACCTATTTTCTTATAAATATCCCTTAGGTATAGAACTAAATATCTCTTTATAGGTAAGCTACTAGCGCTATACTAAACTCCTATATAAATTAAATATCCCTTAACTAAGAGATATTTATAATACTTAATAGGTATAATTTAGAGCGGAATAGTTATTATAGGTATAGATAGGTATAGAAAGCTGAAGTTAATATAGCTTAGAAACCGGGAATAAATTATAGTTATTTAGGCGATTAATATAAATAGCTAAGCGATCTCGCTATTTATTATTAATGCGGGCTAATATCACCTCACTAACTAATACTAAGATAATAACCTCTTAAGTAATTAGGCTATTATAATAACTTAAAATAGCTAGACTAATAATAAGACCGGTCTTAAGTAGCTTAAGTACTTTAACTAGTATATAGCTAAGCGATTAAACAATCGCTATTATCTTTTAATCCTTAATAGCTATAAAAGTCATTACTTAATTAAATTTAAGAGATATTATAAAGAGAATAAGATTATTAGGCTTTATATACCTCTTTATTTATCTTATATACTTTAGCCCCTTAATATTAGGTACTTTAATATACTTAAGAATACTTATAGCTAAGAAATAAAGTATCTAATTAAATATTCTATAATTTATATTTTAAAGATTAAGTTCTTTCCGGCCTTTTATATTATATTTTAGGCTATTATAATAGAAAAGAATATTAAATTAGCCTTTAGAGGAGCTAGGCTTATTCCTCTTAACCTAGAAAGTATAATCTTAAAGCTTAATATATAGCTATAGACTCTAATACCGGCTAAAGAGGTAGCTAAATTATTAACCTCTTAGGTTTTAAAGACCCTAAAGACTATACTTAAGGCTTAACCTTAATTAGAATATATTAAAAGATAAATTATAAGGTATAAAAGTAGCTCCCTAGAGTTAATTCTAGAAGATATATAGTCTTATTCTAAGGGAATAAAGATAGTTATATATAAGGTTACCTTACTTAAGGCTAAGGTTAAAAAACTTAAAGAGGTAAATAAGATATTAAGCTAGCGCTAGAGGGTAAAAAGGATTAAACTATAGAAAAGAGGGGTAATAATAATAAATGAAGGAAGGTAAATAATTAATTAAATAGATATTAATATATAGGTAATAGCTAAATTATTAAGGAGTAATAATTAAGGAAGGTTAGCGTGACTAAGGGTTTAGTATTATAGTATCTATAGTAAGACTAGCTATAATATAAGGACCTATTAAGTAGTAATTAAGATATCTAAGGAAGAGTATAATAAATAGATATAATTAATTAGATAGTTTATAGTATTTTTATTGCGGTTTCTAGTTTAAGAGGTTAAGATTTTTAATCTATTTATTTATTTAATCTACTTACTATATATATATTATTACTTAATTATATAATATTATAGTAGCTATATTATATATAAAGTATCTATACTTTATATAGCCTATATTATATATATAGTAACTATATATAGAACTCTCTTAAAAATAATATTTTAATAGTTATTCTATAAGCTTATTAAGCTTAATATTTATACTTATATTATTTAATTATATAATATTATAGTAGCTATATTATATATAAAGTATATAGACTTTATATAGCCTATATTATATATATAGTATCTTTATATAGAACTCTCTTATGAAAAATCATATTTTAATATTCTATAAGCTTATTAATCCTAATATCTATACTTATATCATTTAATTATATAATATTATAATAGCTATATAGTATATTTTATATATATATTAAGTATAGCTCTACTATAACTATTAATCTTTACTTTAACTCTCTTTTTATAATTTACTCTTAATTATTTAACCCGAAATATAAACCCTACCTATAATATATAGACTTATACTATTTAATTATATAGTAATATAGTATCTATAAGTTATATTTCATCTATATAATTTATATAGCTTTTATTAATAATATTATTTATATTTTATTATATTTATACTTAAAAATAATTATTTTTTAACTTTTAAGCTTCTTAACCTTAATATATATATTTAAACTATTTAATTATATTAATATAAATAATTATAGAATTCTATTTTATATTTATATACTTTATATAACCTTTATTTTATTAAGTTATACTTTCTTATTATATTTATTTTAAAAATAATTATTTAACTCTTTATAAATCCCTTATTTATTTTTAAATTATTATATTATTTAATCTTAAATTAAGTAAGAAGTTATATAGCTTATTATTATATATATATATATAGTTATAAGCTTTAATTCTTTACTTTTTAAGATTTAATATTTTAAAGTAAACTTAATATTTCTATTATAATAGCAAGAGTAATATATTCTCTTTTAATACTATATAATATATTATATAATAAAATAATATATATAAAAAAAATATAACTTAATATATATAAGATAATTACTATTAGGTATGACTTTTTCTTTACTTTAGAAGATTATTTATATAAGTGTAAAGGACTGAAGGATATAGACTATAAAGTCCTCGTAAGGTGTAGGGTAGGTAATGGAGATAGGAGGTGAATAGGCAGTGGAATCAGTCCTTATGAAAAGCTGATTAGCTAGATAAGGAATCATATAGCTAGAAAAGTGGGTCAAAAGATAGATAAGGTTAATAAGGAAAAAGAGAGCTTCTGATTGGTTGTCTTATTGGTTGTATTGCATGAGAGGATATAGATCTAAGAGAGGTTCTAATTCTAAGGGAGTTCTTCTTCTTTTATAGAAATAGCTCGGAACCTATTCGTCCGATTCGGCCGAAAGTCATACCGCCAGATAGCTTGATTTCCGGGCTATCTAGCCATAGAGGGTAGGCTGAGACCGGATAACTAGATCCCGAGTTATCGCATAAAGACGTATGTAACTATAGAGGTTTTATATTATGGGATTTAAAACCGGATGGAAAATACCCGTATTTTAAGCCCGGCTTTAACGGCGTCATTAGGCTTATGATAAAGCCCTATGCCCGAGGTCACGTGACTTACCCTATAGGGTAATATTACTAAAATTATATAACTTTATGATTTTTATGTAACTCTCTAATATCTTGCTTATATAAGAAGATAGTACTTATATAAGTATACCGCTATAAAGCGCTAGCTTTATACTATATTATAGTAAATTCTTATGCTTATATCTTATAAGCTGAATTTACTAGAATTATTTATAAAGTCCCTTATATATTATAAGGTCTTTTACAATAAGTAAATATATATTAAGATATATTACTATTTATTCTTATTTAATTAACCACGGGTTTTAATAAGGCTTTATACTCCTATATTATTTAATTAATTAATATATATTATATATATAAGACCCTTACTATCCTATTTCTTCTTATTCCCCTTCTTCTTTTACTTTATTATCAGCTATAGGTTATTTTTATTCTATATATAGCTAGGTAACTGACTTACCTAAGAACTAACTATCACTACTACCTACTAGAAGGGTCTTATTATAAAGTTTAATATAATATCCTATTAGGATAGTCTAATTAGCCTAGGAGGGATATAAATAATATAATTACCGGTTAATAGCCTATAGATTAAGCGATTCTAAATTATAGCTAGCTAACCTCTTACCCCTAAGTCCCTAGATATAATAATAATACTATCCCTAATAGCCCTAGGCGGGGAACTATTATTATAAATTAATTAATAGGTATTATAATTTAATTACTTAATACCTTTAATCTTAGGCCTAAACTCTATAATTACCTAGCGATTATTAAGATAGTAATTAATATAGAAGTAATCTTCTTTCTCCTCTTTATTATTATTATTATCCTCTTCTTCCTCTTTATCTTCTTTATACTCTTTATTATCTTCCCCTCCTCCTCCTTTTTT
The DNA here is from genome assembly GCA_020883615.1 of Fusarium virguliforme. Classification (NCBI taxonomy): domain Eukaryota; kingdom Fungi; phylum Ascomycota; class Sordariomycetes; order Hypocreales; family Nectriaceae; genus Fusarium; species Fusarium virguliforme. The sequence continues at coordinate 2,329,962 of JAJHJD010000010.1, read as the reverse complement.
TTCTTCTTTTTCTTCTTTTTTTCTTTTTTATCTATCTTAATATCTCTATCTTAATTAATTAATATAATCGGCTAGCTATAATCTATATTAACTAAGATATTTAAACTTAAGTTAAAATTAGAGGTAATTATTTCATTATTTAAACCTATACTATCTAGGTCTATTTATTAGCTATTATCTCTATTAATTATTTAATTATTTAAACTTAAGCTAGCTAGGGCCGCTAGCTAGCTATTATCTATATTAATTATCTCATTATTTAAACCTAAGCTAGCGGGGGCCGCCTATTAGCTAATACTTATACTACCTATCTAATTATCTAAATTTAGTGAGTTATTATTATCTAAAGAAAGATAAGAGCTACCCTTAAAGTTATTATTAAATATTAGCTATAGATACTTTAGGGGTTAAGGGGTTATACCTATAAGTAAAGATTAAGCTATTACCTTTCTCTTTAGTTAAGGCTTATTTATAATTACCGCGCTAATTAATTTCTAGATATTAATATAGGCTAGAGAAGAGGAGCTATTAGAGTTAATACTCTTACTATTAAAATATATATAAGTTAGAAACCCTTATTATAACTTATAGTATTATAATATATATTAATTAATTAAATTATTAAGTAATATATAAGGCAAGTTATTTATTAAGGCTAAGGCCCTAAAAGGTCTAAGACCCTATAGGATATTAGCTATATTACTAATATAAATTACCGGCGCTAGGATAAGGTAATAGGTAGTCTAATTTATAAAGATATTAATATATTTATTAGTAATAGGTTAATACCCTCCTATATTAATATAGAGTAAGGTAATTAACTATTTTTAGCTTAATAGAAATAGGCTATAGTTAATTAAGTAAGTATAAAGGGAAGGAATTAAAATAAAACTACCTATAAGAGATAGGGTAAGGTACTTTCTATCTTAAATACCTAATTTATCCTTAATTATATATTAAAAGAAGGCCTTAATATAGTTTAGGTTATTATTATAATACCTAATATTATAACCTCCCTTAATAGACTAAAGTTAGATCTAATACTCTATTAGCTAATCGCGAATTAATAGATTAAATAATTAAATAAGTATTAAGTTATATTAATTATTAAATTCTATAGCGGTTACTATAGAAAGGTTATATAGCTAATAACCTATAAGACCTATAAGACCTTAAAGTAAATTAAAGAGGGAGAATATAGATAATAGCCTATACTTCTACCTAAATTATTATAGTATTATTAAGAAACTATAAATATTAAAGTAAAAAGGTATATTAATAATAATACGATATTCTCGCTATATAAAAGCTATTATATAGAAGTAACGCTCTTAATTAGCTATAAGGCTATTAAAATAATAGAAGTCTCCTTACTTTTAGTCTTAAATAAAAGTAATATAATACTTAATAGCTTTATAAATAATAAAGCTAATATAAAATTACCTCCCTAAAATATCCTAATTAATACTTTAGGTTATAACCTATCTAAAGATAATAATAACCTATTTATACTATTTTATTAATAGGTTAATTATAAATAATAGAATTATAATAAAAGATTATATTATTAATAATCTAAATAGGATACTTTATAATTATAATCTTATCCTTAAGCCTATACTAAAGTATCTATAGGAGGTATTATATACCTTTATTTTAAATAAGGTTATAGTTAGATATATCTTTATAAAGGCGCTATAATTAAAGTATATAGTTAGCCTAGGAGAGATTAATAAGGTTATTATAATAATAATACTTAAGCTCTAGTTTATTAAGCTTTTATTTAATTATACTATTATTATTATTTCTAAAGGGTACTTAAAGGTAGATAGGTCCTAATAACCCTATATCTAGCGAGGGTTAAAAAATAGGAGTTATTAGTTATTATATAGGGTATTAATAGAATCTATAAGGGTCTCCTTATTTTAGAGGAAATTACCTTCCTTCTTAAATAAAACCTAGCCTATAAGGAACTTTATAAGAGTATTACCTATAAAGAGTATATTACCTATTAAAGCACTATAGATAATACCTACTATCTTAATTAAATAATCTAGCATAATAAAGGTTAAGATAATTAAGTAATTATAGTGTATTATAGAAGATATATATATAGTTATATAGTTATATCGCTATAGGTTATAATCGCTAAATAGAGACTATTATTATAGAGAATTATTTAATTAGATAGTTATAACCTATATATACTATATAACTAAAAGGGGAATCTCTAGATATTAATACTTTAATTATTATAAAATAATTAAGTTAGGCTATTTAGTAACTATATATAAAGAACTATTGCCCTACATATATAGATACTTTATTATAGTCTACCTAAATATATATTAATATATTTAATTAGATAATTATATATAATAGAGAAGAAGAAAAGTCTCTAGGAAGGGAAATAAAAGTATTTAATTTCTATATCTAGAATAAAGCCTTATTCTATTATATTTATATTAAATAAGTCGGCCTATACCTATTTAGATAGTATACTTAATTTAAAATAAAGAAGAATTTAAATAAAAAGTATATAGTATATTTATATTATATTCTATAATTAGACCTTAATTAAAGATATTTATTCCCTACCGATAAAAGAATATCTATTTAGATAATAAACTAAAATATAATTAAATAACTCTATTAATAAAGCCTAAATAGGCATTTATATTCTATTTAATATATAACTATATAGTCTACTATATCTATAATTAAGAGTTAAAAGACTATTTAATTACATAATATACTATATTATTAATAAAGAATATCTATAATAAAGTCTATATTATATATATATTTATTCTATATATAGCCTCTTAACCTATTATATTTATTTTATTAGGCGGGTATTTAATTAAATATACCCTAACCTCATTATATAAAATTATATTACCTTAAAGGATGCTTAATATTATAATCTATTAATAATATATATTAAAAGGATATCTCTTTATTCTATAGTTATTATTATAATTAAATTATAAATAGTTAATAGAATAAATTATATATAACTATAGAGTAGAAACCTCTATATATATTATTTCTTTATATTATATAGTAACTCCTTTATTATCTCCCTCTTATAAATATAATTAACTCTATCCCTAATATAACCGATTAATTAACTATATCTTTATTTATATTAAAGGAGATTTTACCTATTAAGAAGTATTCTAAGCTTCTTAATATTATAGAAGTCGCTATTATTAAATTATTTATTAATAATTTCTAGAAGGGTATTAATTCCTAATAGAGTAGATATAGTAATCTCTAGTTAGGTAAGTCTAATACTATATTTAATTAAATAGGGTTAGGTATCTTTAGGTACCTATATATCTAGATTTACTTTTATATAGCCCTTAATAGAGATAGTAACCCTCTTTATATAGAGCTTACCTTCCTAGATATAAATAAGGATTAGCTAAGGGAGTTTATTAAGGTATTTTTCAAGAGCTTTAATAATATAGACGCTATACTTAACTCCCTAATTACTAAGGCCGGCATTAATCCTATCTAGCCTATATATATACCTATAGATTTTATTTACCTTAATAATTAATTCTTTTATTAATTAATTAAAAGACCTAAATATATTAAAGCCCTAGGTATCGCCTTCTTTAGTATATAGAACCTAATATTCTATAGCTATTACTATATCTTATACCTAAAGAATATTAATTAGAACCGAGAGTATATCCTCTTCTTCTTTATAAAATATATATTAATCTTAGGCTTTATAAATAATAAATATACTAATTATATTTAATACTAGAAGCCCTATAAATAATAAGTAATACCTAGATTTATATAGAAGATCCGCGAGTATTATACTAAAGCCTAGATATTATTAGAAAGTCTTATACCTAAAATAAAGTATAAAATAATAGAAATTAATTAATTATATCTTAAGCTCTACCCTTATATTATTTATACTTATCTTCCTATAGGGATAGCTAATAAATAGATAGGCAAGCTAACTATAATCTAGAATAATATAGAGTTAAAGAAGTTAGACTAAAATAATTAATAGGTATTCTATAACTTTAATAGACTATAAGGGTATTCAGTAGAATAATAATATTAATATATAATTTAATTTAATTTTACTCCCTCTATATTAATATAACTTATTTAATAGAGATTAAATCTAATTAATGAATTAATAATTAATTATAATACCCCTTAGAGTATCTATTCTCTTTAGCTATAAAGTAAGAAATAATATTTATATATACTATAGTATTTATTAATTTAACTATAAACTATTAAGTATTTCCTTTATTATCTAGTATTATATATTTATCTTTAATAAGGTATATATATAATTAATTAATATAGTAAATAATAAGATATAGAAGTATCTCTATATTATAAGATAGAGAATATCTATTAAATTATATAGCTTATATATAATTACTCTTAATACTACCGAAATAACTAATTACTCTTCTTTATTATAATCTTAATCCGCCTTAGCTTTACTATATATATTTAATAATAGACTATAATCTATATTAGTGGATACCTCTAGAGAGGGATATTTATAAATAATCTACGGATAGGTATTATAATTTAATTAATTAACTATAATAGCGCCCGCTAGAACCTTTTAGTAGTCCTTCCTATATAGAGGCTAATCTAATACTACCTTTAGCCTAGCCTTATATTAATATCCACCTATTATCTCCTACTTATAGGGTTTTTAGTATTAAATATAATTAATATACTTACTATATATAAAGCTTTTAATAGAGATATAGATTAAGAAAGGGTAGAGAATATACTCTTTATTCTAGTTAATATTAATATAATATAACTTAATATAATAATAATAGATAAATAGGTTCTAGAGGCTAAGAAAGGTAATATTAAATACCTTAATATATTTAGGATATCTAATTAATTAATAAAAGAACTACCTATATAGATAGGTAAAGTCTATAGGTATATATATAAGCTAGAGCGGTTACTTATTAATTATATTAATTAATTGTTAGATAATTATATTATTAAAGCGGTATCTTATAAAAAATTACCTTATAATAGTATTAAGTTAGTCGCTAGGTCTATTAAGGAAGGTAAGCTTAATATAAAGGGGGAAGTTATTATAGTCTAGAGTAGCCCGAGAGTAAATCTAGATATTAATAGACTATTAGACTTATTTAATTAATTAATTAATATTATACCTAATAAGGTAGATAAAGAAATAATATATAAGGAAGGGGATAAAAGGGTATACTTATAATAATAAGTCCTAAATTCTTAATATTAAGGGTATTAATAAAAAAGTTATTATATTTACTTTAATATAATAATATACCATTCTAGAAGTTAAAGGTAGAAGTAGAAGTCTTTATAATCTTAATAATATTAGGTAATATTAAGTAAGGCTAATCCTATAAGATATCGGTATATATAATAGCGGGATATATCGTAAATTAAATAATTAAAGAGAAATAATAAGGTCTAACCGCATAAAGAGCTTAAATAGAGAGAGAGAGAGAAAAAAAAGAGAAGGAAAGCCTATATATATAGACTCTACCTATATAGCCTAGCGATAATAATTTATAGTCGGGAAGGCATAAGGAAGAGTTACTCTCTATATTTATTTATATTTCCTCTTTATTATATAGAGGGATTCTTCCTTAATACCTCTATTATCTTCTAGAATAATTATACTATATATATATATATATATATATACCTAATTCTTATATTCCCTAAGTAAATACTCTTTAATATAGCCTACTTAATTAATTATTAATTTCTTTTACTCACCCCCCTCTATAACCCTTAAGGTTCTCTTATTATACCTTTTATATTTCTTCCTCTATAACTATAAGACCTTTCTCTTTCTTTTAATTAAGATTTATTCTCTACTTTTTATATTAGCTATTCTCTAGAATATATTATTTATATAGCTATAATATTATAGCCGCAATAAGATTTCTACCCTCTTTATCTATATTATATTATTAATCCTTTATCTTTCTTCTATATATAACTCTTTATATCTTAATTAACTAAATAATTAATTAATTAGCTATTCCGACATACTATTATACCTTATTATAAGCCTTCCTATTAAGATTCTAATATAGAAGCCTCGCCTATATTTACTTTAGTTACCGAGATTATCCCCTATATACCTTAATTATTTAATTATTCCCTCCTCTCTCCTGATATATTAATTATAGATTCTAATATAGGTCCCCTCTATTACTAATATTAAATCTTTAGTAAGAGTCCCTTCTATAAACTTATAAGAAGACCTAATATTAATAACTACTTAATTAAATAACCTTCCTACCCTATATGATTTCCCTTTACTTACTTAATATAAAAGTTCTATTCCTTTAAGCTATATAGCTATTATATATTAACTATAATATAAAAGAATTATAATTAATATATTATTATTAAAGAGAATATCTACCTTTAACCTTAAGGCGCCTAATAATATTAGCCGCTTTTTTATATATAATAGCCTAACCTATTGTATAGGCTAGGTTAAGTATAAAGGCGGCTAAAGGAGGTTCCTTAAATAAAGGGAAGTACTTAAGAGTCCTTTAGTAGATCTATATAAAAGATAGCCTATATTCTTCTAGCTATAAGAGGAATAAAATTATTAAGAGAGGTCGCTATTTAATTACCTTATTATAAAGGACTCTAATAATTTAATTAAATAAAAGCTTAATATATTAAGGGCTTAACTAATATACTTCTAGAATCCTAGCTTCCGAGAGTTATAATAGGATTATACCTTTAATTATTAATAACTCTTCCTTTATCTTAATAATTAATATATATTAATAGATATAACCCTAGGCTACCTTCTCTAAATACTATAATATAATCTTAAGGATATTATTATAATAATATAAAAGCTAATTAACTTTATATCTAAGACTATCTAACTTAATAATAAGTTTCCTATTAAGAGCCCCTTCCTTATTAACTTCTATCTCTATACTAACTATAAATATAAGATAGGCTAAAATAAAGCCTACTTATAGAGGTAGTATATATAAAAAATGTTTTTTCGCTAGCTATATCTATTACTAGGATCTAAAGTATTATATAACCTTTATTTAGGATTAACTCTAAGGGTAGCTATATTATTTTAATATATATTTAATTAATTAATTAAATCGCATAAGATAGGTCGCCTTAATATAGAGGGAATACTTAATATAGGCTAATTTATTATTCTCCTTGATTTTTTTACCTTCCCTTTAATAGAGTAACCTAATAAATAAGAGTATAGCCTCCTTTCTTTTTATTACCTATTTATAACCCTATAAGGCCTTATAAGGCTAGATATAATTTAGCTAATATCTATCTACCCTCTAAAGGTTATCTAGATTAATAAGATAAAGGTAGCGCTTACTTAATTATTTAATCTCTTAATTTAGGATTAAATTTTAGATCTATAGGCTAGAGATAATATTTTCCTATAGAAAAATATTAATACCTTAGTTATTATCTATTAATATATACTCTTTAATAAGATTAATATTAAAGATAGTAAATATAGTCGCCTAAAGATAGAAAAATATAAGTTCTTTAGATTAATTACCTATTAATAATTAGCTATTAATAATTATATTAATAAAAGCTAGCTATTTATTAACTTTAGAGGTTATATATTTATAGAACCTATCTAGATTAACTTAATCCTAAGCTAGCTAACCTATTAGATTTTTACCCCTACCCCTACTACCGAGAATAAGGTTAATAGCTATTATATATACCGCGGGATTAACTTAATTATAAGTAATAACTTTAGCCCTAGCTCGTTATTAATTAGGCTAATTTATATCTATATAACTTAAGGCCTTACCTTTATTTAGAATATCCCTATTTAAATAAAGATTCTAGATATAAATTAGAGCTCTACTAATAACTTTAATAAAAAGGGTAAAAATAAGATATTAAATTAGGCCTCCCCCCTTTAGTATCGGGAATAAAGGGTCTAATAATAGCTATAGGGATATAGGGACCTTCTATACCGGCCTTAATATTTAATTAGATAAAGCCCTCTCTAAAGAGCTAATTAAATAGATTTACTCCTATTAATAAACCTCCTATAATATCTCTCTAATAAAGATAGCTAAAGATTACTTTTATATTTACCCCGCTATTTAATTAAATAATATACCCTCTTAATAGCTAATTAGTCTAGTTTATATCTATTAAGAAGTCTCCTATAAAGCCCCCCTTATAGGTAAGAGTATAAGGCTATTCCCCTTAACCCTTAGTATTTAATTAATTATCTCCGCCCTAAAAGAGCTAGTCTATATAGTCGCTTAGTCTTAATAAGCCTCTTATAAAGACTCTATCACCGCTTAGTAAATAGAAACCCTCTATAATAGGTTCTATATCTAATTAATTACTATACTCTTAGATAAATTAGTCTATCTAGAGTCTAAGTCCTAGCTAGCTAATAATTAAGAAACCCTTATAGGAGAAGCCTATATTAGCTAAAATAAAGATATTATTACCTCTATTATTAGACTTATTTAATTAGCTACCCTCCTTCCTTTAGAACCCTTTTATTTAGTTAATTAAGCCTTAGCTAATTCTTCTAAAGACTCCTATATAGAAGATATTAACCTAGGCGCCTATATTATTAATTAGGCTCTTATAGATATTAAGTATATTATTCTTTAAGCTAGGCCTTAATACCTTAAAGAAGTTAGCCATTAATAGCCTAGCCTCTAAAGAAGAAGATAAATACTACCTAAATTTATTTAAGGATTCTAATAAAGAAATACCTAATATAATATCCTCTAGGTTAAATAATTAATTAATTAAGACTAACACTATAAATATAAGACCTAAAGGGTCTATAACTAAGACTAATATTAATATTAAGGGTAGTAAGAGACTTCTTTACTCTAATTATAAGACTAATAATAATTTTAATATAAAGATAAGACTAATTAACTAAGGTATATATATTAAATTAATAGCCTTTAATAAGGAAATATATTTAGTATATATATTATAGTGCGAGATAGAATAATTACCTACTAAAAACTATATTACCTATATCCTAGCTAATATAGTTAGACTAATCTAATAGGATATTATCTTAAGGGCTACTATATAGCTATAGGCTAACCCGCCTATATCTAATAAATCTTAGGTAGATAGGTATATTAAGCGGGAAGAATAAAAGAGAGAGATAGCTAAAGAGGAGGCTAAAGGTAATAAAGAGAACTTAAGCTAAATAGGGATAAATTAATTAAATAATTCTAAAACTTTAGTTTATATCTTTTTAATAGATAGGCTTATAGGATAGGTAATTAATTATTATATATAGATAGAAAAGGGGGATTTATATTTTATCTATTTTACTATCTATAGAGAATAAAGATATATTACTTCATTTAATATTAAATAGTTAAGTCTTATAAACCCTAAATAGATTATTATTAATAACTTTAAAGGTAAAAGGTACTTTAGCTTAATAATAAAGTAATCCCTTTAACTTAAGGATAGACTTAAGTTTAATTCTCGGAGGTATCTAACTAGCTATAATATATTTTTTTGGGCGATCTAAATAATATAACTTTTAGTTCTATAGGTTACCTAAAAGGTATTTTTATTTTATTTTTTAGTATTCTATAAAAGAAACTATTTATAATATTATATAGCTATATAAAATATTAATAAAAATATATTTAGTTTATAGAATTTATATATAATCTATATATTATTTTATTATAATTTTATTTCTCCTATTTCTTAATTTATTCTTTTTCCTACCCTATACTTAGGTATTCTTTTATTTTTATTTTATTCCCTAGTATAAATAAAATAAGATAGTCTTATATTTTATAATACTAAAATTCTATTCTTACTACTTATATAGTTTTTATATAATTACTACCTCTTATTACCTAGAAAATTATAATAAAAGTTTATAAAGTAAAATATAAATATAAGTAAAGAGTATTATAAGATAAAGATAAATATATTAACTTTAATTACTTAGGTAGTATAATTTATATAATAAAAAGTTACTCTTTATTATATATATAATAATAATTAGGTAATATACCTATATAAATATATATATATATATATAGTTTAATATAAAGTTAAAATACTTAAAAGAGAAATTTAAAATATTTTCTTTTAAATTTAATTTAATATAATAACCTAACCCCTTTATATAAGCCTTCCTTTATATTATTTTTAAAAGTATAATATTAAACTCTACTAAAATACTATTAATTAAATAATTTAATACTAGGTACCTAGATTTTATTATATTTTATTAAGGGTAAAATATATTTAAAGAGTATATAAAGCCTATTTATAGAGCGCCCTTTATATTTAGTAATCTCCCCTATCTAGGCCTATAAGGTTTTATATAATTCTTTAGCTAAATTATAATTTAATAGGAGCCTATTATATTTTACCCCCTAAAAGATAGGCGCTAATCACTTAAGGATAATGTAATAAGCTATTATAAAGATAGTTGGTATAATACCTTTATACTTATAGATAAGATAACTTCTCTTCTCCTAGTAGCTATCTATAATTTCTTCTTATTAACTATAAAGGTCTATTAATAATAGATACCTAAGGTAGATAATAAAGGAAAGATCTAGTATATTCTATATAAGGAAAAGCCAAAATACTTTATTAAGATCTTAAGTTTATCGGTATATATTACTTTATTAATTAAAGAGGCTTAGATATAGCTTTAGTATATAGTTAAATACCTTTACAGCTTAAAGTATATAATATATATACCCTTATAGCTATTTATATTAGAGATATTATAGGAGTATACTATAATATAGGCTATTATCTATTTCTAAGGTAATAGAAGAGCTATAAGGCATAGGTATATTAGGTAGGGGCTATAGATTAACTTTAAAGTATTTACTATAAAGACTATAGTTAAAAAGCTATTAATAGGAAATACTAAATCGCTAAGGTAGAGAGAAATAAGCGATAATAATATTAGGTCTATTACCTTTTATAAGCCTTCTAGCTTATCTTAATTAACTATATTAATTATAATTAATTTATAAATAGCGATAGACTTCTTAGAGACTAGAAAAGACCTTATAATAATATAAATTAAAGATGTACTTAAATTTATTATACCTAGGGGCTAGGAGGTTAATAAAGTTAGGGAAGTTATATAAAGTCTTTAGTTAATTTAATATAATTAAATAATTCTACCTATTAAATAGTAAGTAATATATTATCTTTAGCTATATTATAAGGTATATATTTTAGGTGCCGCTATATTTAATCACTAAAAACCCCGACCTTATATATCTAGTAGATTAAGATAGAGAGGGGTTTATAATAGGTAAAATACTCTATAATAGGTATATAATATAAGTAGTTTATAGAAGGGTATTAATAGTAATTTAAGATATAAAATAAGATATTATATATAATAATTCTGGTAAGAGTAATTACCTTTATATTTTTATATATATTTAAGCTAAGCTCCTATAGTTAATTTAGATTAATTAATTAATTACTAACTAATAATTCTAGACTATTAAGGTAGTAATTAAAATAATGGATAATAACTTAGAGAAACTATAGGCTAGGGTCTAATTAATTATAGGCTATAATATAGGAAAATTATAGTCTAGAGTTTAATTAATTATAGGCTATAACTTAACTTAATTATAGGCTAGGGTAATTTTAATTATAGGCTAAAGTTAATTTAATTACGACCTAGAGTTTAATTAATTAAGTATTAATAAATATAATAAATTTTAAGCTTATTATTATTAATTATTTAATTATTTAATTACTATACTATCTAATAACCCTATTGCCTCCTACCTCCCTCTATAGCCGATATAATCGCTATAAAGACCCTATAGAGCTAGACTATATTATAATCTACCTATTTAATCCTTTATATTAGCTAAATCTATATATTATATAAAGATATAAGGCTTTAATTAAGTATTAGTATTACCTTCTTATACCCTTAATCCTAGAGAATATAATATATAAGTATTAATTAATCTAATAGAGTAATAATAAAGGTTATAAGGATAATACCCTTATATTAATATATATTATTATATAATTAATGCCGATTACCCTTTATATCCTCTTACTAGCTATTATAAAGCTCCTATAGTATTATATATATAAAGTAGGCTATAAAGGGTTTAATCTTTTCTCTATTAATAAAGAATCTCTTTATAGTAGCGGTATATTAATAGCTATATATTAGGCCTATATTATTACTCTATATTATTATAGGATACTCCTCTAGGTTATAATTAATTAATTTAGTCCAAAAGAAAGAGTAATAAAGGTACCCTTCAAGTAAGAGACTATAAAGTTATTGCCTTAGCTTAATAAACTCTATCTATTTAGACCGGGCTTTAGCCGCGAGGGTATTATAGAGTATCTATAATATAACCTATTAATACTAAAGGTTTTAGCTTATATTATCTTCTATTATATTAGCCTCTTTTACTTTAGCCTAAGGCGGGTTTATATAATAATAATTTATTATTCTTTAATACCCTTATAATATAGTTAATCCCTCTATTTATTTAGGGCGAGATTAAATATAATATAGTAATAATATTTAGTCTAAGTAAATTAATAGGTAGCTACCTATATAAAGTAACCTAATCTTATTTAATTAAATAGTCTATACTTTAGTAATAAGACTCTAGCCTTACTTTACGTTCTATCGCGGCTAATATATCTACTTTATTAACTATATATATTAATAGAGTTAGGTATCTAATAATAGAGAATAAGCTAGATATTAAGGATATTAATACTTAAGCTAAGGGCATTAATAGCTATAATAACCTAGCTATCTTAATAGTAATTATAATAAAGGCCTTCCCTCTATACCTATAGCTATTAGGCCTTACTATCTTCTATATTAATATCGCTATAATATATATTATATCTAAGCCCCTATATAATAAATTTAGTATCTACCTTAATAAGGTAATAAATAATAACTTTAGCTAAATCCTTATATATATAGAGCTTTTAATTAATTAAGCTATAGATATATTTAATAGTATAGGCCTATCTATCCTTTATAGCCTTCTCTAGGTTTATAATCTAGATACTATAGTAGATATTAAGATAAGGTATAGGAAGATAGAAGATATTTACCTATATATATATAATTAATTAATTAAAGGAAGTTATCTTCCTCTATAATAGGTAATATAATAATTAAATAAATTATCTAGATACTATAGATAGCTAGGTCTCTAACCTTATAAAGTTTAAGGTAAAATAATAATTTATTATTAAGAATTATATAATATTTATCTATAATAATATAATTAAGTTAATATTATAACTATAGTATAATAAGATAGGTTAAGAAACCCTATATAGATATAGTTTCTAGTATAATAAAGATAACTTTAATAGAGCTAACCTTTTAATTAAATTACTATTATACCGCCGAGATATATATACCCTTTATCTAGGTATAGAGATCGCCCTATAGGGAGATTAATAATATAATAATAATAATAATACTACCGGTAGAATATATAGCTAGAAGTTAGAAGAATAGGCTCCTTCTACTGCCTATAGGTATAATAATAATAATTAGACTTTTATTCTCTATAATAGCCTTTATAATTAAATACTACTTAGGCTAGAAGATAGCTTAATTACTTAATAGCCTATAGAGTTTAGTAGCTAGATTAATATAATATAGTTATACCTATTAATCTATTTAAAGCGCTTAAAATACCTAAATATTAAGGTATGTAATAAACCTCTTATTATTTAATTAGATAATAATAGAGGAATAAGCTAATATAAAGGGGAACTTAAGTAAGGTATATTACTTTTAATTAAACTCTTAGAAGTTATTATAATATTAAATAATTTTAAAATTACCTTCTTATAGATATTAACTATAGATTATATTAAATATCTAATTATTATTCCTAACCTATTTATATAAAACTATATCCTTATCGCTAAGACCCTCTTAATTAAATACTTTATTATTACTATTACCTTTATGAATATCCCGGTATATATTATTATATATAATAGACCTAGCCTAAAGGAAGCGCCGGCTAAGTCTTATTATAATATACCTCTATAGGCTAATATTAAGCTTTTTAGCCCTAATAATAATACCCTAATAATATAAGGACCGAGAGAGCTAGATAAAGGTAAAATACCTTAAGGAGAGGCTAATAACTTTAGGCTTCTTATATATTAAGCTGGAATCCTATATAGTAAGCTCTTAAGACTTATTAAGATACTTAAGGTTAATTTTAAGCTAATTAAATATTTAATTAATTAATTTAAAAGCCTTTAATTTAATTAGATCATTAGCTTTATTTATTCCTATAGTTTTCTAGAGGAAAGGGGAGAATATCTAAGGCTAATTAAATAATAGGTTAGCGAGGATATCTTCTATAAAGGGTAATATAAGCTAGAGGTAATATACTAAAAGTATATTAATTTCCTAGGGTAGGAATTAATAAATTACCTTAAGTCACTATAACTAAAAGAGGCCCTTATAGATACCGGTAACTAATATAATAAGGCTATAGTTAATAAAGATATTATAAATACTACCCGCTAAGGTATTATAGTAATAAAGTATAAAAAGCTCTATATTCCTTATAGGAAGACCGCCGCTAATATAGATAAGGATAGCGAGGTAATTAAGGAATTAATTAATTAATTCCTAAAAGGCTAAGAAGGTTATTATTATAGGGGGGGCCTTAAGGTATTAATAGCCTTAAAACTATTAACCCTAGAGGTAGGGCTAGCTCTAGATATAGGCGATTAGCTAGGGCTTAATTCTCTAGCTAAATATTTAATTTAATATATTAATAAAGGAAAAGCTAAGTATATAATCTATTAAGTTATTATTAATAGAGTCCTAGGGGATAGAGGGTAATTAAAGAGGCTAGCTATAAAGGAAGGAGTAATCTTATTAAAGGAGAAGCTATTAATAGAGGATACTTTAGGCCTTATAGAGGATAGATTAATATAAGAATATAATATTCTATAGTAATAGGTATATCCCCTTATAAATAATATTAAGGCTATCTTATATAAGACTTCTAGGTCTTATTATATTAATATTAATAATAATCCTATAGCTATAAAGTTAAAGAATAAATTATATTAATATAGCTTCTAACTTAATATTACTATTAATAAAATACTTTAATATTACCTTCTCTATAACTTAAAAGATATTATTAATAATATCTTAGGCTTCTTTATCTTATTTATTATTAGAGAGTTCTTATTTAATCTCCTCCTATCTAATTAAATAAATAAAAGCTAAAATAAAGAATTAAGAAATAGCTATAATAGCTAAAAGCTAAGGGGTAAAAATATTAAAGCTATACTAAATATTATTAGGAGTAATACTAAAGATAATAAAAAAAGAGATAATAATATTATTATATTTACTATCCTTTACCTTATAGAAGAGTAAAGAAATAAAGAACTTTAAGGTTATACCTTTTAGCTCTTTAAATATTAACTTACTTAATTAATTATATAGGTCACCGGTGGATTCCTTTTATATTTCTTTTATATTAATAGTAGCTCCTATAAGTTTTTAATATATTATATCTTATACCTTTATAGTCTTAAATAATAGTTATTTATCTTTAGAAAGTAAGTAATAGCGAAGGGTATATATAATTAATTACTTAATAATATTAATATATCTCTTTTTAGTCTCTTATTTATAATTATAATAGAAAGGCTTTAGGGGGGCTTAATTAACTTTAAGCCTATTAACTTTAAACTAGGCTATATAGGGGATATCCTATTAATAGAATAGGCCCTAGGTAGCCTAAATTAATTAATTAATTACTTATAAAATAGATATATAGAGTAGGTCTTTATTTTTATTAGCTTTAGTTAGGTCTTAATTAAGGTTAAGAGAAATTAATCTATATAAGAAGTCCTTCTTTTTAATAAAGTCTTATAGGTAATTTATAGACCCTATCTATTTAAGCTATAGCTAGAGCTAGAGAAATTAATTAGGCTATTCTATAAGGTCGGCCTCTCTCTTATAGATAGAAAGAGCCTAGGATTAATAGGAAATAAAGGGATCTATTTAATTAGATACTTCTAGTATAAAATCCTATCACTTAACTTTAAAATAATCGCTATAATACCCTCCCGGGAAGAGTCTCTAATAGAATACTCTTAATTACTACTTAATAAAGGGTAGAAGTAAGGCCTTCTTATTCTATTAAGTAAGAGAGGGTCTTCCGGCTAGATATCTCTTTTAACCTTACCTATAGGCCTTATAGAAGTAACGATAGATTTCTAGCTTATTAAAGTAGACTTTAAAATAATAAGGGTTAAATATATACCTTAGTCTATTATTATAGACCGGGAGGTTAGCGATTAATAGCCCTAGGGGGAAAGGTTAAGGGAGTTATTAAAGATCCTTATATCTTAATATAGGATTAAATAATTAAGCCTATTATATAATAACCTTAATATCTAATTTATTAAGGTTATAAGGCTTTTAGGTTAAATAGTATTAAATTTAATTACTAAAAATAACTATCTTATAGGTCTTATAAGTAAAGATAGAGAAGGTATAATTATAGGTAAAGTATTCTATAATAGGTAAAATAATATAGGGCTAAGGGTAGGAATAATTTAATTAAGTAATAGAGTATAAAGTCTTATAATATTTTCCCTTAAATATAGATAAAAAGGAGGGTAAGTTAGAGAATAAAATAAAAGGGGCTAGACTAGAGTTTTATAGACTAATTAATATTATTCTATATTATATTAAATAGGAAGGGATAAATATCTTTCTTAAAAAGTAAATATAGATTAAATTTTAATACTATTAACCTAAGAATATTATAATAAGAGTTTATATTTTAGATATAATAAGTATTTTTAGATAATATAAAGGTCTTATTTATATAGTATTAATAATAAAATTTTAATTTATACTTAGGTTAATTATATAATATCTATTCTATAAATATAGCTCTTTAGTATATAGAATAATACCTTGGTAGTTTAAGTTAAGTATATTATTTTAATATATATATTATTAATTTATTAAATTTATAATTATGTATTTTCCATTAAGTATAAATTAATTATATAATTCTAATTCTTTTAATATACTATATAGCTATCTATATTATTATAAAATAAGTTAATCTTTATTTTAGGCTATATTATATTAACTATATATTAATATTAAGTTAATATACTTAACTCTAAGTAATTAATATAAGGTAATAATAGTATTTCTTAATATCTAGAGGTTATAAATATATATAGTAAATCATAATTAATTAATTATATCCTTCTCTATTTATATATAAATTTTAGATATTAATAATTTAAAGGGAGATTATTTTTTAATACCTTAGGTTATATTAAGTTAACCCTAAGCTATTAATATTTAGTATACTTAACCCTAATAACTATAATAAATTAAAACTAGTATTTCTTAACGTCTAGAGGTTATAAATATATATAGTAAATCGTAATAAATTAATTATATACTCTTCTATCTATATATAAATTTTAGATATTAATATTTCAAAAGGTAGCTATTTTTTCGTTACTATAGGCTATATTAAATTAAGCCTAAGCTATTAGTAGTTAGTATACTTAACCCTAATAACTACTATAAATTAAAACTAGGATTTCTCGGCGTCTAGAGGTTATAAATATATATAATTAATTATAATTAATTAATCTTATGCTTTTCTATTTATATATAAATTTTAAATATTAATAATTTATAGTAAGATTATTTTTTATCGCCTTAAGCTATATTAAATTAACCCTAAGCTACTAATAATTAATATATTTAACCCTAATAACTACTATAAATTAAAACTAGGATTTCTCGGCGTCTAGAGGTTATAAATATATATAATTAATTATAATTAATTAATCTTATACTTCTCTATTTATATATAAATTTTAAATATTAATAATTTATAATAAGACTATTTTTTTATCGCCTTAAGCTATATTAAATTAACCTTAAGCTATTAATAATTAGTATATTTAATCCTAATAACTACTATAAATTAAAACTAGGATTCCTTAATATCTAGAGGTTATAAATATATATAATTAATTATAATTAATTAATTATTTATTCTTCTATTTATATATAAATTTTAAATATTAATACTTTATAAGGAGAGTATTTCTTTCTCGCCTTTAGCTATATTAAGTTAACCTAAAGCTAGTGTCTTATTAAAATCTCTAACCCTAAGTATTAAGATATTTAACCCTAAGCGCGAAAAATCTAACCTTAAGCGCTAAAATTTTAACCCTAAGTAATAGAGGTTAACTATAATAAAATAACCCTAGATTACCTTAATTTATAATTATCTTAATAATTAGATATTATAGATATAAAAGCTTAGTTTTAATTACTTAATTATATACTCTCTATCTACTTATAAGTTTTAAGTATTAATATATAATAGGAATATATTTTTCTTATAATCTTAGATAGAAAATAAAAGAATCTAGTCCTTAGGGGTAGTTTACTAGCGCGACGCTAAGCTCTTACCTCAAAGAATCTAGTCCTAGCTAGCCCCCGATTATAATATATAGTAGGGTCTTATTTATAAGAGATTACCTCTAGAAGTTATTCTTAAGGTTATAGGATTAAAAGAGGAGCTTAGAGTTATAAAAATAAGGGAATTTAGAGCTATCCTTATAGTTAATAATAAGAGTATTAGCCCTTTATATAAATATATCGCTAAAAGCCGCGAGAGTATAGCTAGGGATTATATAATAGAGATAATAAATATATATTTAATTGCTAGCCTATTAATATTAGGTATTAGGCTTCTCTCGATAGCTATTTAAATATATATAGATATTAATAAAGGATATAGAGAACTCCTAAAGCGAGGGCCTAATAATAATCTCATAGATAATAAATAAGATAATTTTATTATAAAGCTTAGCTTAATATTAATATAAAAGGGTATTAATAATACCCTAGGAGTTAATTTTCCTCTAGACTTTAGCCTTAAGAAAAAAAAAGATAGAGATATTAGCGCTAAATATATAAAATATACTAAAGTAGATATAATAGGTATAAAAAAGGTTAAGCCTATATAGTTAAATAACTTAATTATTAGCGATATTAAGCTTAACTAAAGGGAGAAAGGAGAGCTAGAAATTAAATAATAATTAAATTACCGCGAGGCTTTAAGCCTTAAGCTAGATATTATTAATATCCTATTATTATATTATAATAATCTTATTCTCTAGGATCTCTACCTTAGATTTAATAAAAGAGAGATATTTATTAAGTAAATTAATAAAAAAGGGGACCTAGAGAATATTATTTATAGTTAATTAATTTAGTTAAAGTATAATTTTAAGGCCTAAGAGCTATACCTTAAGATAATATATCTATATATTAATTAAATAATAGGAAATAGAGAGTTAAGAGTATTATAGATAAAAGCCTAAGAGAGGGAATTAATTAATATATTTTTATTAATAGGTAATAAATAAATATAGGCTAGACCTTAATTTTAAAAGGAAAAAAAACCTAAAAAAACTCACTAATAAGTTTTATATTCTTCTTATAAGAATTTAATATCGGCTTAATTTTTATACTCCTTAAACTTATTAAGGTAAGAGTAGAGGATTCAGTTCCTAGGGGGCGCCTTAAGGCCTAATATATCTCTCTCGCCCTTTACCTTTAATTATAAAGAAGGGAGAGAAGGAGGCTAAGGTATTAACTCTAGCGGTAATAATAATAATAAGGATTATAATAAGAGGGTTAATTTATTATTAATTTCTAACTTAAAGGCCTAAAATATAACTTAATCTTATATAATTAATTAAGTTAATAAGAATTATAATTCTTCCTTTAGCTATAATTATATAAAATAAGTTTCTATAATAGATTTTAAAACTTAAATAATAATCTCGAGCTAGATTAACTCTAGATTTATTTATATAATAAGTCCCTAAGGCTATATCTTTATTAGTATTATTAAATATATTAAGTAATAATCTCTTATAAAGAGAGAGTAAGATATTATTAAGGCCGCCTATATAATCTCTAGGTCTATATAAGGCTACCCCCTAGAGGGCTTAAGGTACCTTAAGGGCTATAGTAAAGAGGCCGCTATTAACTCCTTAAGCTTAATTATAACCTTCTAGATAGTAGTAAATATAAAGTCTTTTCGACCTAGCCTAATAGAATAGCCTAAAGCTAAGGATTATAATAAAGAGGTAGGGTTAAATTAAGATAGAGACTATAATAAAGAGGTAGGGTTAAATTAAGATAGGGGCTTTAATAAAGAAAAGGGCTTATTAGATAATATAGGCTTTTAGCCTAAATAGCTTATAAAGTAACTACCTATAGTATAGCTTCTAGCTAAATCTCTAGTTTAGGCTAGAGAATAGACTCTTATTAAGGTTATAATTAAAAAAGGTATAGACTTTAATAGAGAATTAGCTTAAAGGTAGGTAGATATAGGGTTAGATCTTAAGCTTAAGAGGAAAATTCCTTATTAGGCCCTAAGGTAAAGAGAGGAAATTAATAATAAGGTTAATTTTATTATAATAAAGGCGCGAAAGAGAATCTAATAAAATCGAGATTAATTAAAGATAACTATAAGATAGAGGGAAATATTTAGGAGAGGTTTAAGCTTATTAGCTTAAGAGGCTAAAGAATTAATAGATTTTAAGATATATCTTAGGTAAGTTAAATAGAGGATTATAAGTAAATTTCTATAAGAGTTTATTATTAGCGAGCTTCTATAAGTCTTTAGTAATATTTATAGTTATACTCTTATACCTATATTCACTAAGTATTAAGAGAAGGAGCTATAATAATAGATAGAATATAGAGATTAAGACTAATATTTTAAAGATTTTTTTTAAGTAGGAGTTTAAAATAAGAGAGAGAGAGAGAGAGATCTTAAGAGGTTTTATTTTTAAAATTAAGGTTTAGGATAAGATACTATAATATTAATAGGAGTACTATAATGCTAATAGAGGTGCTATAATACTAATAAAGGTATTATAACGCTAGCCTAGCTTTCTCGAGCTTTTAATTAATTTATAATAATAAATAATAAGAAAAGTATAGATATATAATAATAATTAATAAGGAAAGTATAGATTTAATCTCACGACCCCCCTATAACTAAACTTCTATAGCTTATTGCGGCCGAGCCCTAACCCTAAAATAAGGAAGAAATATATCACTATATAGCTAAGAGAAAGGGCTATTTAATAGTATAGGTCTCGCCACGTGCATCAGCAGGCTGAATTAGCTAGAATTATTTTAAGGTGATTTAAGATAAGATAAAAATTTCACTAAGATATTCGCCGCCCCTTGGCACCTTGGGGGCTAACCCGAGCCCGAAACCCACCTCTGATTAAAGGTACTTACAAACTAAGACCTATACTATATTACTTTTTTCGTAGAATTTTTATATCGGCTTAAATTTTCCCCGTTCCGCCTTATGGCCTAGTTCTCTAGCCCTTTGAACTTTTTTGCCTTTCACCTCCTATACCCTAGGCCACTTTATTCACTTAAGCCGAGTTTTCACGTAATTTATTTAACGGAACTCCCGCAATAGTTTATTATAATTATACTAAAGATAATATAGCTAAGGCTATATTAGATACCACTAATAGAGGCCTCTTATAGAATAAGGCGGCTTAAAAACATAGAGTACCTTAGTTGACCCTTTCTAGACGACTTTCTAATTAAGCGAGTAAGAATGAATATATTTAGGCCCACTAGCGTTTTTCTAAGAGCTAGGAGGAGACCCTTCTTTATTAGGTGCTGCGATAAGAGTCTCTAGGCTATACTCTTTTATATAGCTAGCTCTATGCCTATATTAAGGCTATCCTTAAATAATAAGGCGATAATAAGCCTCTAGGCAAACACTAGACTACTAGGTTCATTAAGCGTCACCTATAACTATCTACTAAGCTTAGGAAACGCTAGGAAGCCGCTAGATTTAATAGATTTACTTTAAAGGCAGTTAATTAATACTTTAATATTCAGGAGACAGAATATAGCTAGATTAAGCCTAAGAATATAATTAATGTAGACAAGGGCGGTATAATAGCGGGTTTCAGTAAGTCTTCTATAAGTACTCTATGGGTTTCCATAGATTATAACTAATTATCCATAAGGCTTAAATAGCCTCATAATCAGGAGCTCTAACCTAAAGAAGAAGGCGATATTAAAAGGCGTCTAGTTACACACTTAGACTTCATTTATTAAGGCTATTACCGCAACTAGTCGCGCTTTAAAACCGGGAATTATCTTTAAAGGAAAAGAACTATAGAAGTAGTAGTTTCTTAATGAATTTAAATTAATAGCGGACTAGCACTATATTATATCCCCGAACGGCTAGACTAATAACTATATAGCTCTCAAGTGGTTAAAAGATATCTATCTACCTTAAATAGAGCCTTATAATATATTAGATATAAGACTTATTATCCTTAACGGTTATAAAAGCTATATATAGGTAAGACTTTTAGAGTTTTTACTATAAAGCCTCCCACTATAATATGACGGTATAGGTTCCTAAGGGATAAACCGGTCGTGCTAGGTTTATATTAGTAGTAGAGAATATTACGTCGTAAACTTAAATAAAGTATTACGTCTAGTAATATACTTAAAGGTATTAAGTATAACTAAGTTATATTAATAGCTAAGGTAGCTACTATATAAGAAAGTATAATAAGTATATTCTATATACTTAAGGTTTAGTAGTAGGACTAATATTCTTATTCTTCAGTCTAAGGTAGGACTAATATTCTCGAGGTTCGGTCTTTAGACTAAGGTAGGTAACGCCCGGTCCCTTTAGTCCTAAGTTTAGTTAGGATATTTTCTATTATATTTCCCCGCCTAGCCTTTATTATGGCTATAATATAAGGTCTCCCCTCTATTAGTCTTATCCTTAAGGCTAGCTTTATCGATTAAGTATTTCCGGTAGGTAACTTTAACTTATAAAAATCTTTCTTTATTACTAATACGATATTAGGCTGGGTTTCTAAGCGTACTTCTGCCTATAAGCTTTCTAAAGTATAAAGTCTTTCTACCTATATTAAGGCTTTTAGTTCCGAGATTATACCCTATACTTATTATTTTCATTAGGGCTTATCCTATAAGGTGGTTTTTAATTACTTTAACCGTTATTCTAATTATATTAATATAAAGGTTATATATAATAGGGCTAGAGTAGCTTCTTTTCGTGAGTTTATATTTTTAGGTATTTTTATTAGGTAGTTAATCTTTCGGTAGTATCGAAAAATATCCAGGAGTATAAGCGCCTAGAGGATAAGGAGGCTAAGGTAGAGGCCGCCCTTAAGGAGGTAATAGCTAAGCTTACTTATATCTATAAGTAGAAGCGGTTACTTAAAGCGCATAATAATAAGGCCTTTAAGTATAATCTTTATGCCTTAGAGGAGTTAGGTGAGCTTTAGGAGGAATTATCCGCTATTATAGAGGCGTACTCTTTTAGGGCTATTAATTTAATTAATTAGAATACTATCGGTCTTAATAAGCTTATATTTAGTATTATTAGTAGAAGTTCTTTAGAAGGTATTATATATTAGTGAGGTATTCTAGTGGTTCCTATATATTTTTTAAGTCTAGGTAGTCTCTCTATTTAATAAAATATATTATTTTATTATTAATTTTATTTATATTAAGGATAGCTTCTATAATATACTCTTCTAATCTATTAACTTTAGCTTCTAGTCTATTATTAGTCTTAATTTAGATAGTATTTTCCGCTAACTTAAGTAATAAAATATAAAAGATTAAATAGAGCTTAACTTTTAGTAATAAGTCTAATTTATAGTTATTTTATGAGATTTTCTATTTAACTCTATAGGGTCTAATATACTTATAGTTAAGTTTTTTATTTTATTATTTTATTATAATATTTTTTATTGCGAGGTAGACTATATCTCCCTCCGAGAAGGTTAGTCCCTTAATCCTTTTCTTATTAATATAGTTACTTATTCTATTCCTAATGAATTTAAGTTCTATCTATATTTCTCTATATAGATTCTTTAGCTAATCGCTAATAAGGATTACTTTAGGGTTAATAATTATATTTCGGGCTTATCTATAGGCATCTAGAGTAAATCTAAAGTTAGCATAAGCTAATGTGATTTTTATGCTTTTATTAGTTACGGTATTATAGGCTAGCTATATAATTAGTAGCTTTTTAACCTAGTTATTCTATTCGTAGTTAATATAGTATTAAAGGTATTATTCTAGTATCTAGTTTATCGATTCTATTTATCTATCGGTCTCCTTATAGTATATTATAGAGAGCTTATAGTTAATTCTAAAGTATCTAGTTAATCCTTATTAAAACTTAGATATAAAGGGTAGCCCTCGATTTAAGATAATCTCGAGAGGTACTCTATATATCCTAGTGATATTATAATAAAAAAGGTATATGAATTCTTCTATATTTATTAATTCGCTATAAGGGATAAAATAGGAAAATTTCGTAAGTCTATCTATAATAATAAGAATACTATTATAGAAGTTTCTAGTAGCTAGTTCTTCTAATAGGGGTAGTTTAGTAATAAAATCTATAGTGATTAAATCCTAAGGTTATTATATAACCGGGAGTAGTTATAGTTTCCCATAGGGTTTATAGCGTTATGCCTTTATTTTCGCGCATAAATCGCATTTATTTATAACTTATATAACCGTCTTCTTTATATTAAGAAAAGTATATATTATTTTAATTTATTCTAGGGTTTTATTAATTCTTTAGTATCTATATAGTAGGTGTTTATATATCTCGCGTATAAGGTTATATTATAGTTTATCCGGGACTTATTCTTTATCTATTTTCTTATTATCTAGGAATTACTTATCATACTCTAAGATTTATTCTAGTAGTGGATTACCTTATTCCACTATATAGGTTATTCTAAGTATTTATCTAGGGTTATATTTTTAGTAGTATTATATTATATCCTGAATTTCCTCTTTAAATAAGTAGTCATTATAGATATAGTTTATAGCTTTAAATATCGGCCTATAGTTCCTATTATAAGGGAATTAATTATAGTAATAATTAAAGATCTTTCTAAAAACTTTATTAGGTATAGTAATCTTCCCTTTAAATATAAGGAGTCTATCTTTGCGGTAGTTATATCCTTATATGTAATTAATGAAGTTAATAACCTATCTTCTATAATCCCGGATAAGCTTAAGGTATTCCGGTAGGGGTATTAGTTTTTATATTTATATGATAAATTTCTATTTAAGGTATCCTTCTGAGGTATATTATAATAATTATTTATTCGTTTTAACCTTCCCTATATTAAGGTCTAGTTATCTATTAATAGCATTAGCTCTTCTATTCTCTTTTCCCCTTATTTAGATTATAATATAGTTAAATTCCAAGAGGTATTCAGCATAATATAATTACTAGCTACTTAATTCTCTAATAATAGCGAAATATAAGATATTCTTATAGTCTATAGACCTTAATCTAATATAGGCTTCTAATAAGGTAATATCGAAATTCCTTAAAAGTATTAATGATAGTAAGGAATTCTTTATTATAGATAGGGTAGTTAAGTTCTACTCTATATAGTTTATAGGAGTAAAATGCGATTGAGTATAGAAGTCCTTCGTTATTTTATTGTCCGATTTAGGCGCCTAATATAAAGTCTAAGGTATCTATTTTAAGTTTAATTAGTTAAGATAGGTCAAATATCTTAAGGATTAGTTTACTTAAGATGAATTTCTTAATCTCATTAAAGGCTTCTTATACCTTATTTCCTATTATAAATAGTATATCCTTTTTTATTAGATCGGTTAATAGGGCTATAATCTTTTTAAACTTTTTAAGGAACTTATAGTAATAATTAGCGAAACTAAGGAAGGCTTATACTTCCTTAATATTTATTAGTTCTTTTTAATCCCTAACCGCTATAACTTTCTTAAGGTCTATATATATCTTATTATAAGAGATAATATATCTAAGAAATTCTATTTCCGAGGTATAGAACTTACTTTTTTCTAGTTCCACTAATAAGTTAGCATCTTATAGTATCTATAGTACCTTATAGATATATTCTATATATTCTTCTTCTATTTTAGAGAAGATAAGGATATTATCTAGATAATATATAATGAATATATCTAGATATTCTTATAGTATATTATTAATTATTTATAGAATATAGTAGGTATATTAGTAAGTCTAAAAGGCATAATGAGGTACTTAAATAATCCATACTTAATACAAAAAGCGGTTTTCTATTTATATCCTTCCTTAATTTAAATTAGGTTATAGGCTCCCTTAAGGTTAAGTACGGTAAAGTACTTTATCCCAAAAAGTTAATCCTTTAACTCACTAATAAGAAATAGCGGTATATAATCTTTAATTATAATAGTATTAAGCATTCTAAAGTTAATATAAAGGCGAAGCTTTCTATTCTTCTTAGGATAAATATAATAGGGTATCTAATAGATAACTTACTTTCCCTAATATATCCTTTCTATATTATTTCTTCGATATATTCCTTTAATATTAGTAGTTATACTATATTAAGTAGGTAGAGTTTACTAAAGCTAGGTTACTTTCTATTAATAAATTTAATTTCTAGGTCATAATATATATATAATAGTAGGCCGGTCTTAAGTTCTTCTATAAAAAGTCTTTTATAGGTCTAATATTATAATAGGATATTCTTAAGCTATTCATTTTATAGTTTCTTCTTAATTTACTTAAAGTTCTTTTTAATTTATAAAATTACTTTATAATACTTATAATTATTTATTAATTTTATTATTTCTTTCTATTATATTATTATATTATATTCCTTTAAGTAAAGAGATATCTCTTATTTACCTCTTCCTAACTTCTCTATTATCTTTAATAGAAATTTAAGATCTTATATCTAATAAGTCATTATCTCCCTAGGGGGGTATCTCTTTATTAAAGGAGATCACCTAGCTAATCCGTTAATCGAGATATAGGTTAAACCTATATAACTATAAGTACCTAAGCACTAGATAGTATCCTAATATAGATATAATATTAAATAAGATTCCTTAGTTTTTTTTATTAATAAAGACTATAAGGTAATTAATCTTATATTTAATAATCCTATTATTATAATTAAACCTTTCTCCTTTTAGGTTATATACTAAATAAAGATCCTTCTTATATTTCTATAGTAGCTTAAGTTTATTCGCTATTACTAGATCGAAGTAATTTTACTTAGCTCTACTATCTACTAAAGCATTTAGCTATTCTCCCCTAACTTATATTATAATTTAAAGTATTTTAGCTATTAACTATTTATAGTTATATATAGAGCCTTTTATAGAAATTATTTCCTTCTTTCTCCGCCTATAGCTCTATAATAGGGGGCCTTCTAGTTTTTTAATAGCATCCTCCCTAAATAGTCCTTACTATATTCGCTATTATTATAGGCCTTATAGTCGTATTTATCGTTTTAGCTATAGAGTAATTCTTAATATCTCTACTCTTCTTTAGCACCTAGATCTATCTATAGTATCTTTAACCTAATGAGGTATTTTGCGTATTCTTATAGCGCGGTTTCTTCCTATATAAGCGATATTCCGATATATTATTATTACCAGAGGTACTATTCTTAGTCCTCTATCGTGCCTCCTATCTATATAGGGGCGTAGAAGCCTTCTTCTACTATCCTAATAATCCTATCTAGGGTAGCTCTTTTTTCGTTATTATCCTATTCTATTCCTAGCTCTACTCCTCCTACCTAAGTAAGGGTATTTATAAATTACTCTAGGGATATAGTTTATTATTATAATAAGTAGAACTAAAGTTATACTACTCTAATTCCCTTATATTATTATTTAATGCGATAGTCTTTTATTTTATAAAAAATAGGGTTATATATTTAATTATAAGAGGGGGATAGGGAAATAATCCTATTCCCTCTTCTTATATAGGTATACCTCGTAGTTATAGTCTCTATAGGAGACCTATGCGATTTCGTAGTATTATAAGTATCCTAATAGCGTTCTATTATTATTATATAGGTTATACTGCGGTTCTAGTAGATAGGGGTTTAGCGCTATTTCTTTATAATAGGCTTAGATATAGATATCTTCTATATCTTCTACCTTTTATTATTCCTAAGCTAATTAAATATATATACTAGTATTACTATTCTAATAGTATATTCCCTACTCGTTAGTCTAAATATCATAGTCTTTATTCTATATCTGCTAGTATTACTTAGTATTTTATCGTCCGTGATAATTGCATTAAAGTCGGGTTAACTTAAGTTCCTTTTATGCTACTACTCCTATTAAGTAGTTACTATAGTTTATAGGTTCATAGTATCTATTAGGTTGCGTTACTATAATAGTAATTTATCTAAGTCTAACTTCCTATCCTCCTATATCTTCTTCCTTTTTTATTAATTTAGGTAGGGGGATCTAAGTTTAATTAACTTTATCCTAGGGGTTTTAAATACTTATAACGATATTAATATATCTTTTTATTAAGGGTAATATAACCTTATATATATATTCCTTATAGCGTAGTCCGTAAGTAATATTATACTTTACTTATTCTTCCGCTAGGTATGCCTATACGTGCGGTATAGCTATTTATCCTAGTGCGGCCGTAGTTAGGTCGTAACCGGATCGTATTATTGCGATAATCTTAGTCATTTAGATCGCCATTTATATATCGCCCTATTAATAAGTATAGTTCATATATTTCTTACCTTCTAGAAGTAGCTATTATTCCTAGTGCCTCTCTAGCTAATATTTCCCTTTGGCGATATCTTATGCCTTTTTTTTATATATATTCGCCTTATAATTAGGTTTATAGCAGTAGAAGCACTCGATTGGTTTCTTATTGTGTTGCGCGGCCCCTAGTATTATGGGTCTGGCTTCGGTACTATATGAGGTGTTATAATATCTCTTCCTACCCTGGTTTGCATTAAAGTGAGGGGTATTAGCCTTATAGTTGCTAAATCTTAGGTTTTATAGTTTTTTCCATAAGAACTATTAGTCATCGATCTTAACCGTTATTCTAATATAGTTAATAAGGGTCCTAGGCCTATCTCCTTTATATAATTTAGCCTAGATATCTCTCTTAAGTCTATCGAAGAAAAGTAATATTAGAGCGTCTTAATCCTATAGTAGCTTAGATATTAATTAGAGGTACTTTATTCTATACTCTAAGGTAGATCGGGTCTATTTAAGTGCCTTAATCTCTTATTTAGCTTATATCTTCTTATTAATAGTTCTAAAGGCCTAGCGAAGGGCTCCTTTAAATATATTATAATTAATATAAAGGTCGGTAGTTCGCAGTAATAGGTTAATAAATAGGGTCATAAGGTACTCTTTTATTACTAGCTTAAACTATATAATAGCGTGCTTTATAAGGCGTCCTACGGTATATTAGACCTTATTAGGCTTAATAGTGAATTAGGTTAGGTAGTAGGTTATAAAAGCGCGCATCTAGGTGAGGAATATCTATAGTCTATATAAAGTTCTATTAAATAATTCCAATAGGTTTAGCTTAAGAATTTCTCCTATATCTTTACCTTTTATAGTAGTAATTATGAGGTTATTAATTATCTTAGTGCTATTAATATATTATTTATTCTAAATATACTAAGAGTTAGCTATCCTTTCTATGGTTTCGCGGAGGTCATTTATTTTAGTGCTTATAGCGGTAATCTAAGCTCTAAGTTACTTAATTTCCTCATTATCGCTACTAGCGCTAGAAGTATCTTCTATCTCTGCGTTAATTAGGTTAACCGGAGCGGGCGCGGTAGGCGCAGGCGGGCCCTATTATTAGTCATTCGCGGCGATAGCGGGAGTAGCTATTGCATTCGATATTATTTAAGGTAACGTAAGTAATCCACTAAATAAGAGCTATTAATATATAACGGTATAGGTTCCTAAGGGATAAACCGGTCGTACTAGGTTTATATTAGCAATAGAGAATATTACGTTATAAACTTAAATAAAGTATTATATCTAATAATATACTTAAAGGTATTAAGTATAACTAAGTTATATTAATAGCTAAGGTAGCTATTATATAAGAAAGTATAATATATATTCTATATACTTAAGGTTCGGTAGTAAGATTAATATTCCTATTGTTTAGTCTAGGGTAGGACTGATATTCTCGAGGTTCGGTCTTTAGACCGAGGTAGGTGACGCCTAGTCCCTTTAGTCCTAAGCTTAATTAGGATATTTTCTGCCGTATTTCCCCGCCTGGCCCTTGTCATGGCTGTGACATATAAGATCGCTAATAAGTATCTAGGATAAGTAGATAGCTATATACTTTCTAAATAAGATCTATTATTATTACCTCCTAATATAATAACGTATATAATAAGCATACGCTGCAGGCAAGTATGCGCCGCACTTGAAATTTCACCTTAAAACGCAATATTAAATAAATTCTTAAAATTCAAAATTGAGTTTAAAATAGTCATAACTTTTAGACTATATGTATTACGTAATAATATATAAGTATAAGGCTTCTTAGACTTTTAAAAAAGTCCTTATATAACTAGTATAGAAAAGATTATATTCGCACTGTATATATTGCTATTCCTATATATAGGAATTTTTTTAAAAATCTAAAAAAATACTATATACTTTCCTTTTTAGTTAAATAGCGGAAAATATTTTTTCTAGATTGTTAAGAACTATATAGCTAGTTTTAGAAATTTAAGGTTTACTTCTTTTAGCTTATATAGTATAGTGCGGCACATACTTGCCTGCGGCGTATACTTATTATATACGTTATTCTTATAGTTTATAGCCATTAAATCATAGAATTTTTAATATTATTAAAGGTATATATTAGAAAGAACTCTAAAAGCTAGCTAATTTAATTAATTCTACACTAGTTAATAAAGTTAACTTTATTTAGGCTTATGCGAAAGCTAAGGAAGTAGGTATAAGGAAGGAGATTATCTTATCTAGCTAGAGGGTTATTAGAAATTAGCTAATAAACTATTATAAAGCTCTAATATACCTAGAAATTTAATTAAATAAAGAAAAAGTAATAGAATAATTCAAGATATTAAGCCCTCCTTAACTATATTTAGATAATACGCCGAAAATGAGCTAGTAAATAAGAGATATAGCTAAATACCGAAGTCTCCCGACTAGGCGGAAGTATAATAAGATCATAAAGGGGTTAGAAGTGTTACGGCTTGGTCCCCGTAACGGCGCTGTAAGCCCTATAGGCAGTGAATGCACCTTCTGTAATTGCTACAATAGCGATTATGGCCCAATCTTTTGCCCCGTGGCGCAGCGGCTAAGGTGCCCGCAGCTGTGACCGTGCCGTCACAAGAAGCTTTAGAGGTAAAGGTAGCTATTTAGAATACGCGGATTATTAGCCTTAAAGAGTAGGTAGCCTAGCTATAGCGAGGGAAGAAAAGAAAGGCGGTATTAAACCTAAACCGACGATTTATAGCTCTAGTGGAGGCTCTAGCGGCTAGAGAAGCTCTTTATAACCTAAAGGAGGTAGAAATAGAGGTAGATATAGATAAGGAGGTTAAGTCGGTAATTAAGGTAGGTATTAGGTTAGAGGACGAAAGTAAGGACTTTATAGTCGTAATAAAGCACTACTAGCGGATAGATAGCGGTCGGGAGGTTAAAAAATCACGCAGAGAGTAAAATTCAAGCAATTCTCTATAGAATACCTAAGTAGCCTTATTTTTAATAGATAAGGTAGTTAGTTTCTACGCGCATTAAATATTGGATTTTATATAGGGCGATGATTTTTTATGCTATGCTTTAAGTAGTGTGATTCTTAAAGTAGTAGGGGATGGTAGTTCTTATTATCGTGATTATAATTATTCTTAGTTAAGTTTTTATAATCTTAATGAGAGGCCCTTTAAGGCCTTATATCTTTAAATGATCCTATCTAGGACTTTGAACCTTAATTGTAGGACTTTAAACTTTAATCTTAACCCTGAAGTTAAGGGGGAACTCTCAGTTCTTCCAATAGTACACCCTGGAACCATAAGATGTGCAAAAGCTGAGTCACGCCGAGATTTTATATTCACATTAAATACGCGGCTATGTCTTCCCCGAGTAACCCACACCGTCCTCGATTATCTCGAACACATTCTTTTTCGCTTCCTCTATCCCACAGCCCTCTATAATGTCGCAAAACATCTACGACAGGCCAGACTTCTTCCAAGCCTACTCAGAGCAGATTGACCGCTCCTCCAACGCCGACCTCGCCATTGACCCGGCCTGGACCCGCTTGCGCCCGCTGCTTCCGGACTCAGTCGAGGGTCTCGACATCCTTGACCTCGGCTGCGGCTCAGGCTGGTTCTGCCGCTGGGCCCGCGACGCCGGCGCTCGATCGGTCCTTGGTATCGACATCTCGGAGAAGATGCTCGCCAAAGCGCGGGGGCTGACAGATGGCCGGTACACAGGGATCGAGTACCTCAGGGCGGACCTGGACTCGCTGCAGCTGCCAGAGGAGGACACGGGGAAGTTCGACTTGGTGTTTAGTTCGCTGGCCTTGCATTACCTCACCAACCTGTCGGGCCTTATCGCCCTGGTCAACCGCGTTCTCAAGCCCGGCGCGCTCTTCGTCTTCAATGTTGAGCACCCTATTTACACGGCACCACACAACCCGCGTGTAATTGATGACCCCGCCACGGGAGAGAAGTGCTGGGCCTTCAATGGTTACTACAAAGAGGGTGAGCGCGTGGTCGACTGGCTGGCCCCGGGCGTCCGAAAACAGCATCGCACGTTCACTGGCTACGTGAACCTTTTCCTCGGCGCGGGATTCGATATTGTGGGATTCCTTGAGTGGCTCCCAATTGAAGAGGAGCTGCTTTCGGGCAAGGTAGCGGAGATAGAGAAGCTGCGACCACTGTTTTGGATAGTAAGCATCAGAAAGCGATGATAAGGCGATTAGGCAGAAAAATAGCACCGGATAGGAGCATGAGAAATGGCGTGTGGCATCTACTCTTCGTCCCCGCTGCAAGTTATAAACATGAAGCGACCCAAACTCGGCACAACATCTGTTCGTGCTCCTTCTCCTGCTCTCTCGCTCTCCTGATAATGTAGACATCTTCGTTGATTTCGTACTTGGAGTATGGGCGGGCAGACTCCCTTCTGGAAGTCTACGAGCAAAGGCGAAGGTTGAGAAGGAGAAAGTTGAGCCACGGCAGCAGCTCAGGGAAGCTGAAACGTATCTCAAAGTCACATGGCAGAAGTTAATCAAGTCCGAAGTTTCTTGTTAGAATCAACAAAACATGATTGCCGAGAGAGACAACGAGATGGAGACGCTGAACGGGCCTGTTGACGATCAGGGCCTTTCAGCGGATGACGACTTCATGCAGAAGAGTCAATGTGTCATTGACAACTCGCAGAGGCCTCGCTGCCTCTTGGCCTCCGTTCAGTGCTGGCTGTTGTTTCACATTGATATGATCATCACGCTGCTCGATATCGCTTTTATCGTCCTGGCCACCACCCTCCGGGAGCAGGTCAGTTCCAGCTACATGGGCATTGGCCTGAATAGCGTCTTGGGGTTGGCAGTGCAATGAAGAGTGTGCTGAGCTGTGGGCCATGTTGGAAGTCACCCTCGGTGCAGTAATGCGTGTGCATGGTTTCACGGTGATGACACGGGGAAGGAGGGCGTCCTTGAGGAACGATTCACAGATGCAGAGAACTCGGACTCGTCCAGCCAAGGTGCCGTCGAGCTGCGCCGTGTCACGGCGTCGTGTCGCGTTGCCAGCGGATAATTTTGTCATGAATTGGTATGTTTTGCGTGTTCTCCGCGGTCAGGTCATGTACAAGCACGCCCTTTACGCCTGCTTCTTCCGACACGCCGTACTCGTAAGAAAATGCCGCATCTCTCTCTCTATCTACTCCCCATTCGAGGGTAGTGGGGATGGAAACAGACAAGATCGCAGGTGCGTACCGAGGTAATCATCTAACAAGGATTTCCAGTCATCTACGGATAGTTGTTGTGCCGTTTGTACCCTTCGGTCAGATCGGCGATAATCCCTCTGCTGCTCCAGCCAACCCGAGGGGATGCAACGAGATCCTCGCCCTTTTCGAAACAACACAAAATTTGTTCTGTCCAATTCCTCAAGGCCAGCCCTTTCGTTTCTTCCCAACACCATGTCTTCCCCGTTGGCCCCCTTGAAGTTTATTCTACTCAAGATTCCTCTCATTTTCAAGACCATCCTACTTCACACCTTGTCTCTCAGCCCAACTACACGCAAATGGAACCTCCGCACAGAGCTGATAATTGCAATGCTTCGCGATTTTGTTCGCAATTCTCCGCCGTCCACCATATCCGAGCAGCAAGAGATGTTTCTGCAGGACCCTGGAGTGAAGGGCGAGATCCGGGTTAGCAAAGTCACCATGCCTGCTCCACCCGAAGACGGTCTACGGAACTTGCTATTTGAAGCGATTGAGGCCCTTGGACGGGGCAGCGAACAGTACTGCAAACCGACGACTCAGCCAATGGGTGCTGAATGGGTCGGCTATCGATCTGGCGTCAGCGCAAGGACACCCGAGCCGTCGATTTCGGAGCTGGAAAAGTACAAGAACTTGGTCAGTGAAGTTCAAACAGACCTCACTCTGCTCTACTTTCACGGAGGCTCAGACTACCTCATGGATCCTTGTTCGACCCGACCGACAACGTCCAAGTATGCCGCCCTCACGAGAGGCCGCATCTTTTCAGTTCGCTATCGCCTAGCACCGCAAGACCCGTTCCTGTCTGCGCTTCTCGATGCTCTTGTCGCATATTTATCGCTTCTATACCCGCCGCCCGGGGCATTTCACGAACCGGTCCCCGCATCTCGCATCGTCATCTGCGGTGACTCTGCTGGCGGAAACCTTTCAACGGTTCTGCTACAAACACTATTACAGATTCATCGCGCCGCTAATACTGGAGAAGTGCCGACTGTCATGTTCCACGGCGCCGTGGTACCGTTACCGCTACCAGCTGGAGTCGCGCTCAACTCGCCGTACCTTGACCTGACGCGCTTCATGCAGTGGTCTGAAGCGAATGCAAAGTACGACTACCTGCCGCTACCATCATTCTCGCCTGCTTTGTCTCCTCCTTGCAGGATATGGCCTACCGATCCGCCCAGAGTCGACCTGTTCTGCGAAGGTAGCGCGCTTTGCCATCCTCTCGTGTCACCTATTGCTGCGGCATCATGGGTTGGCTCGCCGCCGATTTTTATCGTCTGCGGCGAAGAACTGCTCACTGACGAGTGCAAGACATTTGCGCAAACGGTAGCTTTGCAGGGAGTTACAGTGGTCTGGGAGCAATACGAGGCAATGCCGCACTGTTTCGCGTTTCTTCTAGAAGGAAGTGTCGAGGCTAAAGAGTCCTTCGATGGCTGGACAAGATTTGTCAAGGGAGTTGTCGAGAAGCCCGACGCGATTGTGACAAGAGCAGAGTTTATTTCCGCCAATAGCTTGGAGAGGCGACTAGTTGGTATTTACAGGCTCATAAATTTGGGAGATGGAGATATTCTCAAACTCATGGAATCCGCAAGACAGAGGATTGTGGAAAGACTCTCTTTAGCTTTGTAAAGGGACACTAGGGATGGTAGGCTTATAGCAAGCACACAATTCCGCTCGCAATATGTAAATGTAGGATAAAGATCGAAGTAGGACCTACCGGCCTAGCATTAAAGAAATAACCCTATGAAAACATTCGTACATAAGCAATGAACAGACTGAAGATACACCAGCCAAGCGACATTCCCAACTTGTTCGTACCAGCGTTGCCTGTCTCCTCAGATGAGATATTGGATGAGGAGCCTTTAGACGAGTTATACCCCAGATTTCGAGAATAGTTTCCAGATCCTACACTTCGTGTCCAACTAGGCTTCTCACCATCATCCAGCACATCGGACCGTTCCGCATCAATACTACCCAGGAAGTCAATAGTGACCAGACCCTGAAGGATGTCCCTCTCCGTGTCTCCGTTATCGAGCATATTATTGCCAGGGTCAGTATTCATAGAGAACCAGCCCTGGTAAGTGAAGCTAGCCGACTCGTTATTAAATTTGAGCATAATTTGGGGGCCCGTAACCTCCTCGTCGAATCCTCTGTGGTCCCATAAGGTGATGCCCCACCATGTGTCTGCGGGCAGATTACAAGAGCTCATATTATACTGTATACCGCCAACACTGAATTTGACCACGCGATTAGTTGATCCTGAGATGTAGAATGGTGGACTAAAGAATTCGGCCATGGAGAGATTCCAATACACAGTATTGGAGCCGGAGGAACCTTCATAACCGGGCCTGAAATTAATGAGTTAACAGAGGTTCATTTGGTAGAAGCTCATGAAACAGCACAGACGGAAGGAAAATTAAAGGAAGAAAAGGCTGTGTGTGTGAGAGACAAGGGAAAGAAATAACTAGTGCATTGAGGCAATCATGGGCTGCGGGTCTCCCTTACTCATCGGTATAGAAATACCACTCTAAACCATTAGGAGGATTAAGGGTAGTCAGGTTGAAGTTTGGCCGCCATGCACTCAAGAACACTGCCACTAGATTCTCAGTATCGGCGTTCGGGTTTGTCTCGGTGATTGCAAGCAACGAGTCGTATCCAAAGGTGATATTCTGTCCCTGGAATCTCGTGCAAACATCTGTTTTGTCGTCTTCGCGTTCGTATAGAGGTGTAAATTTGAAGGTTGTTGTGCCATTGTAGTACCCGTCATAGAATGAGAACAAGCAAATGCGTACGGAGTATCCGTATAGCTATATGTCTTGTGTTTTCTTTCTACCTTCTATATCGATATGGACTTTAATCTCAAAGAAACAGTCGTTCACTTACGATCCAATCCAGGGATAAAACCAATAATTTAACTCCGTCACATTGCGGGGCCTGAGGTTTGAGGAGGGGTCATAGCTATCGGCTTCCGACGCATGCGTTGGAGAGAGCGTGAGTACTAAGTGTAAAATGATGAGTGAAAGAATGCCCTGCATAATTTGTTTTTACAAATATCAGCTCTAATCTTGGATTGTGGAAGATATATAGATAACGTTTATATATATCAAGGTAGGGCAAAATTTAAGAGGGAACAAATAACATGAGATTCTCGCTTGGAACCCAATGTGCTTGAGTCATCATGACCAGATGCGGAGTTTGATCCGGGTTTCGAACCAAAAAGGCAATTCGGACGGAGCAGGGGTGCCAAGTGCCTCCATGGGTCTCGCCCTCGACTCGGATTCGAGCCATTCCATGTCATGGTTTAATTGTCCGCTAACCCTTGAAGGGAATGGCAAGCTACAGGATGAGATGACAGGGAACATATTAAACGCTTGACTGAGGTTTATTGGAAAGTAGATCCCCTGGCCAAACATCTGTTGGTTCTCGTCCACGTGCTCGTACGCGGGGACTGCATTGAAAGCGGGAAAATCCGGGGAAAGCGTCGATTCACGTCGTCAATCATTTCTTTAATCGGCCAGACCATGGATTTCAACGGGGTGTTACCTATGTCCATTGCAACCTTTGCAAGCATCCCGAGTATTAGAAGTGAGAATGGAAAGCTCTTGCTTGGCATACCGGAGCTTGATGAACAGCAGCGAGAATTTGCCTCTAATGGTCACGAGCTTGGTTGTCAGATGTGAAGGATTGGCCAGGGTATGTGCGTCTAAAGTGTCTAAAGTTGGAGGAAGGGTTCTTTCACCCACTACAGAGTTGGGCTATTTTGTTCTGGCGAGACAACTACGAGCAATGGAAGCGGCAACTTGACGAAATGCACGAGTTGACTGGAAAGCGCGGGTAGATGGCGTCAACGAACAAACTGCTTGCCCAGCCACCGGTACAATACCGTCGAGGACCCTGGCCCTGTCAGAGGCCAACCTCGTAGCCCTTTCACTCGAGGGGCCTTATCCATGCATTCTTGAGTAGCCTTTGATTGGAGACTTAGACAAGTCCTTATGCATCGCCCACTCACAATAGGTAGGGAATCTCCGTCTAGCGTCGACGAGACGTCAGCTGCATCACCCTCAAAAGTGCGAAGGATTATAAGAAGTTCTTACATCGGAACATTAGGCCGACTCAATCACATGATGCAACATACCGCAGTAAGACACTTCCACAAGATGCGATTAGATCTCGCATTTGAGGGGATTGGGCCGAACATCCGCTCCGCCGGTCCGATATAAGGCACCGGACCACGCCTTAAACCACAGACAACATAGATAGATAATTGAAGCCCGTCACGCCAGAGTCAACCTGGCTTCTCTGAACTCGGGATAGTTGGCTTTCTTTCCAGGCTTGCATTCGGTGGCTCTTGACCCGAGTCGTTTCAACTCCCTCCCTATTAGGTAGGCAGCAGGCTGTTGCCTGACGCTCATGATGGTGTAGCGTTCACGCTGACCGTGAAGCTATTCACGATGGTAGTGATCCTTGCCCTTGACATCTTCGATATAGCTCTTGCGTTTAGAAGGATCGAGAAGGAGGGCGGCGGCATATACGGGGCCATCCTCGGTCATAGTGTAATACTTATCGAGTATAAACCAGCACATATCGATAGAGTGAATTATACGATTATCGCGATTGCTCGGCCGCGAGTAGTGGGCCGAATTAGCTGATTAGTATGCCGTAAAACGGTATAATCTATGGAGAAAGCAGGAAAATGTAAAACTTAGCCATACACCTTCCACTTTTCGCAGTGCCCTAGGAGAAGGTCCAGCAGCTTAAGTGACTGTGAGATTAATGCCATAGCGCCTACCCTGCCACGCAGCCGAAGCTAGGTACTGAAAGACATGTTGATAGTGAGTGCGGAATGATGCCTGATGACCGGCAAGTCCTGCGTCACGATTAGGCTCAAAGAAAACTGAGGCGTAAGGACCGTTCTGATTGAATGAGACGAAGCTCCCTCTCCTTAACCACCCTTTTTTTTTTTTTTTTTTTTTTTTTCATATACTCCGTTGATATGATCGTGCTGGCAGGTGACGCAATAATGGAGCGCGGCATGGGTGGAGTCAAGCTCTCCGCCAACCGGTTGTGTGGAGCATCGAACAGAAACCCCTAAAACACTCGGGCGATAATTACTCTTAGTCACTCATGGCAAAAACAGCGAATGAGCATCATTTCCGCGGGAGAGCAGACCAAGTAATCGCGCATGTGGGTGATTCATTGGATGGTTTTCCTCTCGCGGAAAACAAGAAGTGACACGTCGTCTCGGGATTTGCCGTTGCGTTGCCCTTGTGGTGCGACGATCACGCTGATAAATAATAGCCACGACAAATAAAATAATTGAATAGCGAGGTTCTGGGAGACATCTTGATTCTTGGTGCTGTTTGCAAGACGCAATCCGCCCTGCTCTCAACGCCAGACCAGACCCATCGCCCCGAAAAGACCAATGGCTAACCCCAAGACAACTTTTTCATTGACATGGGAGGATACTCAACCAGGCTCGGTCAGCAAGTCGGCCGGGCCGCTGCTGCGGCCAACTCTAAGGGCCGTATCCGAGGTTCACCGTGATAGTTCGACTCATGGCATGGAACCTACAATTTCATCGGCGTCACCAGACACTTGCCCCTCGGACGAGGTCGCAATATCACTGGTTGAGCAATACTTTAACAGTCTCTACCCCCTTTCCTCCTACAATTTCCTTCACAAGGCTACCGTCGTCCAGCGATGTCGTGATAAAACCATCGACAAGGCACTAAAGCTTGCCATTTGCGCTATTACAGCCATATATTTCTCCAAACATGGGGCTGAGCGCGATGCATGCACCCGGGAGTCAGAACGCCTAATCCTCGATCGCCTCGAACGACCCTCGATTTTCCAGCTCCAGGCTTCCCTGCTCGTCACTCGCTATCGAGTCAGCATGGGACAGCTCTCGCGGGCTTTCATGATGGCTGGCCTCGCCGGACGGTGGGCAGCGGCCCTGCGCCTCAACTACGAACACTCAGGCCTAAGACCGGCTGCCCAGGAGGTTAGGAGAAGAACTTTCTGGTCGTTGTACCTACTTGATGAGAATTTCTCTTCGGAATCGAAGGGCTATGAACTGTTTCACCCGGACACTATCCATCTTCAATTACCTTGTGAGGAGATCGACTTTACCGAGGAACGGCTGGTAAACACTGGATATCTACGCTCCGATAAGGGATTGGAGCATCGAGCCATAGGCCTTCATGCAGCTTTCGTAAAGCTTACGTTTATTCGGCGGCGTATTAGAATATATGTTTATGAATTTCTTTATTGCCGACACCGCCTAATCCCTTACATCGCTTGTCCAGTCCAAGATTTAACCACTACCGTCTACGTTGCCGCTTCCTCCCACCGCGCATGTGAAGATGCGGATATGCTAATCACGTGCAAATAGATTAAATCGACGCCTGCTTCTTAAAGAAATTAATATTTTCAACCTGCTTTGTTCCATAGAAGAATTCGAAAACGACCTGCTTCGACTCCGATCTAGGCTTGCGCCCTCTGGCCAGTACCCACCCTCAGACCCCATAAAGCTCTATAGATCACCGCAGCATGCAAGCGTGCACCTCAGCTGGCATCAATGCTATTGTGACCTCTATGGTATATTCCTCACCGAATATCCTGGGCTCTCTCCCTATCTTGGCACAGAAGGGATAACACCCACCAAGCTAGCTTTAATGAAGGACAAGTGCTTTGGACACACAGAAGAGATCGTGGAAATCCTATCGAGCATTATTCAGCAGAAGGACGAAGGGAACATACTGGAGTTTGATGTCGCGGTATGTGCCTACCATAGCGCGCGCCTGATCTTATTCGGCACTTGCACAGGGAGGTATAATACTGGGTTACCGATGCAGATGGCCATCGACAAGGCACAGCTATGCTTGGATGTGATCACCCAATGCTTTGGCTTCGCATCCCACGTAAAGCCCATAGTAAGTCACCAATGTCCAACCTAAGTGACGTTAGAGCCTAACAATTGGTAGCGCCAGGACCTTGAACGGCTAATCCGCCAACATAGACTTTGGCTCAAGTCACCGGATCACCGGGACGTTGCAGCAGCGGACATAGATCCTTGGCGACCATCCCAAACCTCGATAGCTGCCTACATCCGAGAACGCCTCGCCATACATAATCTCCTAAGACAGTCGGACAATGATGAGGATGGCTGCGATGCCAACAGACCTAATGAAGGATCCTAACCAACCCACTCCGCGGATGAACCATTGGAATCCAGCATATCTCGTCATAGTCATAGTACAGCCACCTTCCTGAGGAAAATTTCGAAGTCGACTCATCTCTCCTTTGGGGACTGAGTGGATCCCGAGAACTAAGGGACGCGCCGATTTTGGATGAACGGAAAATACATCCACAATAAGCATTATACTGTCAGACAGTACGTGTATTCGGTCCATTGACGCAGGGTGGGTGTGTTCGTGTTGTGTGCCTCTGGGGAAGTCTCTGCCCCTGAAGGATTTACTGTATCCATAAGCAATCTTAAGACCCTTGACCCGCACGTGATACCCAGCATATGCCTTCTGTTCAACATATACAAGGCATTCCTCCTTTATCATCCACTGATTTGGGATCTATGAGGACGTCTTCCTTAAATGAATATACATCTATTTATGCTTAGATATAAAGATTTATACTACTGTCGGAAGGGTTCTGAACGCCTACGAGGTGTGACCATCTGGACAGAGCCACGGGTCCTGGAAGTGCCAAGCGTAGAAAGAGACTTGGATTTACGTACCATCTCAAAACTCCAGTTGCGCCCGAGTTTCTAACCAGTCCAAAATTAAAACCGGGTTTAGGCGCTCTCAAGCAGAAGGCCCAGTCATAAACTCAAGGGTCTAAAGAAGCGAGTACGACATACAGCTAGGAACAAAACTAATCGGGCCGTACAATCAGCCCAGCTCTCCTACTGGCATGGGGCCCAGCCCAAAGGAAACTCGTTAGTCTTGATGATTAAGCGTGGTTCACCAATCCATGACCGTTACAGCCAGCCAACGGTCACTGCCAGCTAGCCGTAAAAGGTGAACTGATTGGCTTGTTGGAGTAATGGCTCAGGCTAGTGGACTTTTGTCGGACGTAAAAGAATGGCTTGGCCGAACTTTTCAGCCCGGAACTTTCCACTTCTCCTTATCATCAGCCCATCCTTGCACGTGGGGGTCCTGGCTAGTGCACCAAAGTCAGGACCTTTGGAGAGATCGCCAGAGAAGTTGTCGAATGTGGCATATACCTCGTTGACCAGCTTCACAGTCGGACCGACTGTGCGGCCCTATTACCCCGCAAACTCCTTACGCGCGGGACTACCCCGCAACCCGCGCTTTCGTAACCGCGCTTTGGGGCATCTCCATGACGAAGCTCGATTAGGAACAACTGGTACGCCTCTCGCTGGGACGTATAAATGTTGGCCTCGGTGACCGCTTCAAAGCAGACGAGTACCACTACTCAAGTCTTCAGCTTCATTCGTCTGGTTTCAATATGCTGATCCCTCACGCGGCTTTGTTGCTTAGTACACTGTACTACACGATCGCCCTCGGCGACAAGTCTAGTTCGTGTCAAGTAACCAGCCAGCATCTCAGCGACCCGCCATATGAGAACTTCTTTTACTCAGACTGCAATGTCGACGCACAAGTCGTTGTCACCAGCCCTCTGAGAGACAGCAACCTCTCCATCATCGGTCCACGGCTGATTGTAGCATGGCCTGCTGGGAACAGCGGAATATGCACTTTCTTCCAACCTCAGAGCGGTGAAAATGGGACTCTTGCTGTTGAGCTTGTTAATTCCACCGTTGGAGGTCCTCTGGGCGCAGTACACCGAGAGGAAGACTCGTCCGAGTACCCGTTTGTTGGCGTTGAGGGGGTCCTCTCGTTTAATGCTTCCGCAGAGCTGACAGTGGCTATACTTGGGAGCATCCGGAATATCCGCGACTTCACCGAAGGACCCAGTATCCTCAGCCCTCTTATTCAGGACGCCGTTAATATCGCCACGGTCAATGAAACGGGTGTTCAATTCTCTCGTCTCTGGCTGGACAACGTCACCACTACAACCCTCACATTGAAGCCCTGGGAGAACAACGGCAGCCAAATCAGTATCGATAATAAGACCGTTAGCTTCGGGGCAGGGTTTTACCGGTTTTCTGCGTCCTTCAACTACCCTCAGCTTAAGCAGTTGACTCCCGGGCAGGTCTTGAACGAGGAATCCCAGTCTCTAGGCAAGCAAGACCCGTCACAGGTCCGCTCCCTGTCTTTCTTCTCATACGCAGAAAAGCTTCTCGCTGGCGGTTGGAGGTTCTTGACGTACTTTGGCCGTGATAGTATGATCTCTGCCCTCCTCTTGGAGCCCGTCCTCAGCACCGGCAATGATTCAGCCATGGAAGCCGTCATTGGGGCCGTTTTAGAACGCATCAATCGGACTGACGGCTCAGTATGCCATGAGGAGACTATTGGCGACTATGCGACGTTTCTGAATCTGCAGAACAACATCTCTTCGACGGCTGCGGGCTTCGTGTATCCCATGATTGATACCGATTACTTCCTTCCTATCCTCATGGCACGGTACTTCAATGCCTCACAAGGAAGGATCAAGCCA
This sequence comes from Fusarium virguliforme, assembly GCA_020883615.1. Taxonomy (NCBI): domain Eukaryota; kingdom Fungi; phylum Ascomycota; class Sordariomycetes; order Hypocreales; family Nectriaceae; genus Fusarium; species Fusarium virguliforme. The sequence continues at coordinate 2,286,395 of JAJHJD010000010.1, read as the reverse complement.
CTCTTAAACACCAAGGCTGGCGAGATCAATATCCAGAATCAGGACCTGAGCTGGGGAAATCTTAGCTACATCGCCGCGCAGAAAATCATGAAAATCACGGAGGCTTTTGAGAAAAAGCAGTCGATCGAGAACCTGATTCACCTCAAAGAGAATGAACTGGTAGGCCAATGGCGTGACTCCACCTACGGTCTCGCAAATGGTCGAATTCCTTTTGATGTGAACTGTGCCCTCGTGCCAGCAGCACTTTACGCCATTTCTAGCTTGGCAGCAATGCCAGGCGTATACCCCAACAACTCCATCACCAAGAATTGGAGTACCGTTGCAGCTAAAAGGGCCAAGGTCTGGGAAGACAAGACGCTCCTCTCTTCCAGTACAATATCACCGTTGATGATGCTACATCTCTTCTGGAAGAATATACCAGCAAGAACACCTTCTACGACGGTCCGACGCATGCGGACTCTCTTGCCAACTACTCTTCCTCCGGAAAAGTCATCGACTACGCTATCGCGATCAATAGCACCGCATCACCAGAGAAGATACCCATCACCCATACCGACACAGCGTTTCGTCTCTTTCTGCTCAATTCCACCAACGATGAGCAGCTGATGACATTTATTAACTCCACCGCAAATGCAATCCTTCGTCCGTTCCCCGCGGGCCTGACTACGCCCTTTGGTGCAGTCGTCGCGAACCCGGCACTATCCGGCGACGATGTCTTGATCGCCAACTTCACCAACTCAGCGTACCATGGAACCGTCATTTGGAGCTGGCAACTAGCATTGATGGCGAAGGGCTTGGAGCGCCAACTTTCACGATGTCCTGCGTCAGTTTCGAAGCGTGCCTCTCGGGATACTGACGACGTTCCGACATTCTGCCGCGACGACGGAGTGTACACTGCTTTGAGACGTGCATACAACGTTTTATGGGATGTCATCGAAGCTAATTCAAACCAGCTGCAGTCTGAGGTCTGGAGCTGGACCTACAGTACGGCAAGAGGCGGGAAGAATGGGAGCTACAGGTTCTCACCCTTGGGCGTCTTGCCGCCTCCACCCGGGCTCAGCTCCGGAACCGAAAGTAATGTACGCCAGCTGTGGAGTCTGGCTTTCCTAGCTGTAGAGAGGAAGGGGGAATATGCCGAGAATTAAGAATGCATTCTTACCCAAGCACCAAACCCTCGGGAAGACAAGATGCGGCCAGGAGGCGTGAGAGGATGGGCTTGGTTATAGGCCAAAAGCCTTCTAAAGGACGTTTACGAAACACCAAACTCATCAATAGAGCGAAGCATACCTCAAAATTAAGGATAATTAAGACAGTGAACATGCAACGAATAGCGAAGAAATGTATTGCGCTTTTTCGACAAGCAACTTCTGCAGATACCTGTTGCTGTGTCACGCAGGGATGCTGAGTGCACTTGGCAAAAGGCAGTTCTTGTTGTCGTGGCTGTAATTATTCTTGGTTAAGTTTTCATGATCGGCCCTTTGGGGCCTTATATCTTTGAATGTTCCCATCTAGGACTTTGAACCTTAATCGTAGGACTTCAAACTTTAATCTTGATCCTGAAGTTAAGGGGGAACTCTCAGTTCTTCCAACAACTTATTAAACATGAGCTTTACCCTTTCAGCTGGGTCAGGCATACAAGCCACGACCCCTCATCACGGCGGCGCACTACCCGCCCACAACAATGCGTGACTATTCGAGCCAAGACGCCAGACTGGCAAGGCGCATCCTCGCTGATCCGGGGCTGCCAGCCTAGAATCCGACCCCCTCACGCTGGCAGACGCCTCCCTGTGACGGCTTGATGGGGCTACAGTCTCCTCGCCTCCCGGAGCACCGCGACATAGTCGTTACCGGCTCAGGGGTGACAGGCTGCAGCGTCGCTTGGCACCTCTTGGAGAAAGGCGACCCTCAAACCACGGTCGCTATGGTGGACGCCCGGGAGATCTGCTCCGGTGCTAGGGCCGCAACGGAGGTCGCATCCACTGCACCGCCGTCCAGGACTACGACAAGTACTCGCGGCTCCTGGGGCAAGCTGCCGCGCGGGAGATTGTGAGGTTTGAGCTCGCACATCTCGCAGCATTCCACGACTTTGCCCGTGAGCTTGGTCCGGAGGTGGTGGGCGAGTCTGAGATGAGACACCTCAGGGTCATCTCGGCCGTCTTCGACGGAGAAGTCCTCGAGGATCTGAAGCACGTGCTGGATAGATTCAAGAGGGACTTTCCCGACCTTGCAGACTCGTACAATATCATTAACGCAAAGCAGACGCAGGTAAGAGTGCGGTCGACAGCCGAGACTGGGCCACATCTCGCTTGACTCTTGAGTTTCTTATTGACCTGGCTCCGACTAGAAACTGTCTATCAAAAACGCCAAGGGTGCCTTGGTGTACAATGTTAGTGCTGTCTGGCCGTACCGGCTGATCACCAAGGCGTTTCAAGTTGCCAGGTCCCGCCATGGGGACAGGCTGTCTGTAGAGACCCACACGCCCGTCATCTCCGCGACAGAAGACAAGCTCGGAGGCCAATACCTGGTCAAGACCCCGCGAAGTATCATTCGTGCCAGACACGTCGTTCACTGCACCGAAGGGCATTCTGCCCACCTGCTCCCGGGCCTCAGGGGCATTGGCGTACCGCTGAGGGGTCAGATGACGGTTCAGTCCATGGATGGGTTCCCACGATCGATAAACGCCGGAGACTGCTATACCTTCATATTCGGACAGTCCTTTGACTACGCGACTCTCCACCCGGAGTCTGGAGAGGTTTGGATTGGAGGAGGTTCGTCCATGACGGTGGAGGCGGCGGGCGAGTTTCTCGGAGAGCCCTCGGACGCGGCAGAGAGCGTCATTGCCAAAGCACATCTCAGCGGTGTCCTCCCCACAGTGCAGGCAGCAGAAAGCCCTTCGAAGGCGAGCATCTCTACCAAGATCAACTCGTCGTGGGTTGGCATCATGGGATTCTCACTCGACCGTTATCCGCTGGTGGGTAAGCTCCCCAGCACATCCTCGCCCGGTCAAACTCAGGCAACGGATTCCTCTGGAGAATGGGTGTCGGTGAGCTACGGGGGCTATGGAATGGTCAACGCGTTTCTCTGTGGCCAGGCTCTGGCTGTAGCAAAACCCGTAAATCTGTCGAAACCGTAGATGCTTCACACAGCCCTCGTATACCACAATTGCATCAATTCATAGAATACAATTAAAGTAAAAATACCGACATATAGCCAAGCATTTATGTAAATGATATACTCACTTTTACGCAATTTCATTCACTTTCCGTGGTGTTATGGGCAACCTGCGCCGGTCGGCGGTTTCGACCCCGCGACTCGGGCGCAGCAATTCTGACGCCTGGCATGACCTCTATCTCACCGTGATCAGGCGTATCGTCGTAACGATTTGGCATACGATTGTAACCCCACCCGCCGTAATTAACTTCTTGTATTTGAGGGTCATCTTCGACGTCTCTCTCGATCGCAAATGGCCTCTGAGAAATATTTAAATTAACTTCGGTTGTTCCTTGGGTCCGTAGTTGTGTGAAGATCTCAACCTCGTCTTCATCCATTGACTCGTCGTCGGGAAAAGGAGGCAATCGCGGCGATGACTTTACCGAGAGAAAGTCACCCGGCGAAGAAGGAAGATGTCGGACTTCAATGACGTCTTCGGCAGCTTCGGCAGCGGCTGCTGCCTCTCGGCGGGCAGTCTGTTTATCCCTCCAAGTGTCGATCTCGGGGATGGAGTCGACCAGTATTTTGGGGCTCGTTGTATATAGGAAAGAACGCCGTTCCTCGTCAGCTTCAAGCCATTGTAGGTAGAACTGTTCCTGTGCTTCAAGCTCCTCTGCCGTGAGCAGCGACCGGCGCAAATCCTCCAACCGTTGCGCCTCTTCCCGGGCTCGACATGCTTTAGCTTGAACAGCAGCCCTGCCTCTTGGAACTGGGCCAGCAGGGTTTCCCCTAGGGTTTTCCTGCTCCCGCAGTTCACGAAACCACACATCCTGTTCCCTGCCCAGTCTCTTGAACTCCTTCTGCCAGTCCTCGTGGGCACGGTCTCGCACCTTCTCGCGTATCTCGTCGATAGAGAGGGCGCCGTCGGACGGGTTCTGCACCTGGCGAAGTGTATATGTTCTCAGGGCATGAATGCGGATGCGCTCCCGTTAGAGACTAACGAGCTTCTGATATGATAGCTTAGCGACGATCGCATAGTCCAGGGCGGCTCCAGCGTGGTCGATTTTGGCTCTAGTTGGGCTACTGAATTCGACGAACCTATGACGAATAGATGCGAGGTCTTTCTTCGCTTTCCTCGGCGTAACAGGATAGATCAATTTCGGGAACATCAGCACGTCAAGATCTTTAGCTGCTCGCCGTAACGGTCCGAGGACCACCTCTCTATTAGGTAGCCATAATCCTGCCTTCTAGAAACCCATATAGATATGACAAGACATAAAGGCAGCTCAATACATACGATCCCACATATTGAGGAACTCAAATCGTATCATACGAAGTCCGCCACCGATAATAAAGTCCATGAGAGCGTTACGCTATTCCTTCTTAAGATGCTAATAGACTCCGACGTCGAGAGGTTATATGAGGTGGCTTGTATGGCTCGGGAGCTAGAACGGTGTGATATCGAACATAGTACAGTACCATAGAAAGTCGGGATCCTCATAAGCTGAGAACCCATCCATCAGGAGCAGCCTATTCACCGGGGCAGTCTTCCGAGTCATTTTTGACGCCCTGAACGCGATGTCGTGAATCCATGACGATCTCGTGAGATCAGCGTCATAACCGAACCAAGTCTCAAGAGAAAAACCGTCAAAATCGCTACTTCAAGAGAATAAGTAGCGGTTAAAGTATTATATCCACTAGCGAGCTCGATGACCGTTATTAAAGCCGGTCTCTATATGCGTCAGGACGACATCATCATCGACGTTCGCAAAGGCGTATTCCTCGAGCAGGCACTTCGCCTAAAAGATAAGGAAAGACGGAATGGCGAGCCCTGCAGCGCTAATGGCATCCACCGCCGTGAATGACTCCTTGTTGCCGGGTTGGAAGCTCGCGGGTCGAGACTTGAGCTTCTTGCGGATGGAATAGATTCTCGGGCAGTCATCTACCCATCCAATCTTCAAGGGAGACTCGTCGAAATTCCAGTAATTTTGAGGCCTGATATTCTTCTCTTTAATCGTCCTTTCAAGGTCGTCATACCAACGGTCTAATCTCTCGATATCGAGCTCTACACCCGCACGGCTGATCTCCTTGACCTTCGGCTTGGTACACTGAATCTCCAGATGCCTCTTCTTGAAGCGGCGAGCCCACAAGGTCGAGACCGGGGCCGCAGAAATTCCGATCCGGTGCCTACGCAAGAAGGAGGCATAATTGAGGATACAGGCTTCTGTAACCTGGAAGGCAGACTTCTCGACTGACTTAATGAACTCAATGAGGGCACGTTCCTCGGCGGATGTGAGTGCCTGAGGCCGCCCTCCCGTGGCAGGCTTCCTCTTCTCTACAGGGAGCTGTTTTCCAGCTTTAAGGAGATATACGTATTTCTCTATGAGAGGCTTATTGGCGTTATGCAGCCTCGCAACGTCTTCAATGCTGTGAGGGCGTGAGGGGCTCCGCCGAGTCGTCTTGGTGAAGCCCCCTCCGGCTTAGGTAGGCACGGGCAGCGCGCGCCGCAGCCTTTCTCGATTTGTCTGAAATTGTAGATATATTAATTCCGGATATAGGAAATGAATTATTCAAAATATCAAATTGATTGGAATTGATTTGGTGGAGTTGTGACCGTATTACAGTTGTATGGGGCATTTACGGTTTCGACGAATTTACGGGTTTTGCTACCCCCTCTCCAGCAGGAGTGGGGTCGGCTTTGAAGGTACGTACATCACAGACCCCCGGGTATAGAGACATTTGTTATGATGCAAGGAATCGATAGGGCAACCTATCACAGAAATCATAAAACACGGCATAATGTTTCACCGCGTAATTTGCTCATAATACTCGGTAATGACTGAATTAATGGTTCATGACTACAGCATTAAATAGACCAAGATCAGCTCTCCCTATTAGGCAAGTACAGAAGAAACTATTCAGTCTGGTTGTCCATGGGGAGCATCTCCAATGCCATCAAAGGAATGAGCAGGGTAGAGCCGGACATAAGGAAACCTGAAACCACAATCATGCCATATTCCTAAGATATAATGATCAGCAAGGGAGCATGCATCATGGGACAGACATACAAACTAAGATAGGAAAGCGTCGCATCGTTAAGAAACCTCTGCATCAAATCACAAAACAAGAGCGCCGGCGGCAACTAGCCCAGCCATTGCAACGGCGTGCCTGACGCTATCAAGCTGACCCGCAGCCGCATTCTCGACTGGTTCGATGGAGAAGCCAGCGGAGCGGGTGTTTACTGCGTCCGCGGCAGTCGTTGGCGTGACTGAAACGACCCTCGTCTTGCAGCGCTCGCGCTCACCGTCGTCGCTCCAGTCGGTGTCGCAGTCTGTGAGGTAGTCTCGGTTGCTCACAGTAGTGGCTCCCCGAGGACGCGCTGTAGTCAGAGCGGTTGTACGCTTGATCGAGGCAGTTCTAGCTCTGCAACGCTCATATTCTCCCTCGTCGGACCAGCTGGAGTCACAGTCTGTGAGATGGTCCGGGTTGTTGGTGTCATCATCGGGGTAGACATGGTAGGTGGTCTTTGGGGGAGCTGGGGTCGTCGTGGGTTGTATGTTGGAGGCAATGGTGCGAGAGGCAGAAGCCTTTGCCTTGCAGCGTTCATAAGACAACCGGTCCTGCGACTGGCATACCTTATAGGGTGTGTATACTATGAAGAGGGTCCTATCTAACCGGATTTCACATACTAATTCCGGTCCGGTGGATCAGCTGATCAGAAGGATCACTCCCCTCGTGCCGATATCCGCGGAATCCTCCGCCTTGCTCGTTGTAGCCCTTGTACGGTGACTTGGGCCCTTGACAGATTACCTCTTCCACGTCGATCACCGCTAGTTAATGGCGACTAATACGACCTTTCAGGTGTTGCACGGATCTCACAAAGGCCCCCAAGCTCAGGAGGATGCCCAGCATACGTCGTCCTCGAGTTCGGAAGGTGGGATGACCACTGGTCTGCCAGCGTAAACTTAAAGTTAGTTCGGAATGTGGGAGGGCCAAGATCCTAGCACCTTGCCCAGGCCGAGTAGCGCCGACACGCAGCAACTCAGACCGTAACGGTTTCAAAAGTGCTTTGTATTGGGTCACCGGAATGACGCGAGGGAGTGAAGCATACGTCATGCTGGAAACAATCGAGGACGCCCTTGTTTCGAGTTAATAGGAACAACTGTGGTAGCCGGAATAACGTCTGCCTGAGTCGGCTAAAGTCTTTCCCGGATCTACAGGGCATAGCACACAATCGTCGAAATGCCCATCCGACGGTAAGCCACTGCAAGAGCCAGGGTATTTAGTTATGGGATAGAGAGCGACGTCACTTTGATCTATCAGCTATACAGGAATTGGCTCTCAGGGCTTCTACTCGGCTAATGAGCTTCACCCGATGGAGGGTTTTCAAATAAACTATAACAATACCCTGGTCCTTATTGATGCACTGCTCGCCCATATTGCCACTCTGACAGCTTCGTCGTAATCACAAGTGGGCGGACCGGCATTAGTCTTGGGTAGCCAAACTACACAATGGTTAATTGCAGACTTGAATTCTTAACAAGTACGCGTCAAGCGATGCAGGCGATTATTAATGTTAGGATAAATTGATAAAATAGTCGATAGCTTTCCCAGCGAGTTGCGATGGTCCGTTATTTCCCAGAGCAACCGGTCCATGGCCAGTCAGGTGTGAAGTGGTTACTAAGCGGAGCTACTCGGAACAGTTGGCACCCGACGAGGCCGCTGCGGAGTTCAGGTATCTAAAGTGCCGAATTGATGGCGAATATCGGCAGTTAGGCTTTACGTAACGCCGCATTCGCTAATTGGTTCTCAATGCAGCACCTTTGCCGAAAACTCCGACGTGCATATTAAGGGTAGTAAACGTCATCGTCATTCTGCTGGAAAGGTACATACCAGGCCCTACCCCGGAACCTAATAAAGCTTTAAGGATCTAGGCCCAGTCGCTACAGGGGTTGAGGGTCCCATCTCCCCATTAAGGTTAGAAAGCGGTGGCCTGTCCGAGTCTATGCCTTGCCCAGACTCAGAACAATATAAAGTCTTATACTTCATAATAAAGCTGTATATCTATGCTACCAAAACTGCACATTAGGAAGCTACTATTGTACTGAGTTCTTATTGCGTGCGAGAAGACGATAGTCATTAGAGGTAGACTTATAGATCATAGAGTTAAAGTTCATTCTACTAGAGTCTAGAGCTAGCTATATAAGGGGAGGTTTAGGGAGGTATCTAAAGCGTCTTGCTTATGCTTACTCCAGCACTTAATTGGGTAGCCAGCAGCATCCGCCCCTTCCTCATCACGGTTCCCCTAATCTCAATCTGTTATTAAGCTAACAATAAGATATCATGAGGCTGATTCCCCTGCGTGAGGAGGGACCACTTGTCCTAATACTTTGGGCCAGACTCCTCTAGATTGCGCATCGAGTCCGGTTTTAATTAAGTAGGATTTAAATTCATACGATAGAAGTCCACGTCCGGACCCATACCGGGAATATATATCCATTCTATTCCATTCTATTCCACGTAGGCCTGGGCATTTCTATATCCAACACCATAGAACCCCTTCTATATGTTATATAGGCGGACGTTGTAGGAAGAAAGAGAAATTTTAGGGAATGTTTGAAAATACCTAGATTCCCCCGTGAAATAGCGCGTGATTTAAGTACTTTCTATCCCCCATACTTACATAGTACCTATCTCTAGCCTTTTGAGGAAGACCTTTGCAAGAAGAGTGACGGCTTGTCTTGCATTGCCGGGTAGGTACAAGTCATCTGCTGTATGCCTTTTATTATCAATCATGATTCCAAGCTGGGAAATTTTGTTGGAGTGGTCCTGTCGTCCATCGGCCAAGGTCGTGATAATCCTAGATTCTAAGACAAGTAGACAAAGTCCGTCCAGCTCTATGTGTCAATCAATGGGAGTACTCTAGAGGGTTAAATCTAATTATAAAGAAAGAGCCATTTACTTCCTCACACCTCGAGGTTGACTTGGAACCTGTCGTGATCAGACGCCGACTGGGCCTTGATGGTGCCCGCGGCCAGGTTAACAAGATGCCTTGATCAGGTTATACTTTAAGTACTACTGCTTCTATACCCTTAATGATAGCACTATGGATAACATCCTTTGCAATGACTCGAGCGCTTAACCATGGCCATCCCCCGCAATGCAACCTTCTCTCACGGGGTAACGTGTTCGTCTTGCGCACGAATAGTATCCTCTTGCTAGTTCCAGCGTTTGAGGGGAACTTGTTTGATCAGCTGTTGACTTCCAAGCCTGGAAACCAGGGTTCGTAATGTCGACGGTATAAATTCACGAAGGGGGAGCTGAGGGCGTTGGTGCCAACCTTCAATTCACCGTCCTCTCCGTTAAGCCAAACTTCCTCGCTCATAACCTTCGCAATGCACCTTTGGTCTCGATGTCACCTACATATCTTTTTAATGCTAGTCGCAACTCGGGAGGCATTTTCTCGACCCCTCGCAAAAAGGGATAGCCCTATCTTACCAGGCTCCTAGGCGGACCCCAACATTGCCGTTATCAACTGCACCTACTACCTCTACGTCATAACTAATAGCTTTAAAGGATAGGATAGGAATGAATTCTTCTAGTGGAAGTCCTAAGACCTTATCTCCTAGATTAGGGGCAAAGAGCCCTTCCTGGTCCTCGATAGTAATAATAGTAAGTCCCTTAGGCTATTAGTAATGCCTAGGCGCCTAGATTTACAGCTCGAGACGGCAAATTCCTCTTCTATCATAGTGGTACTAATCCTTCTATTTCGAAAGGTCATAAAAGCATTAAGGTAGCTGTCGCCGACCATCCTAAAGGACCATTTAAGGCCTAGTCTAAAGGCCATAATTCGAGGCACTGAAGATAAGGAAATCGTCAGCAATCAGACTATCGATCCAGCTGTTTTTCAAGACCCTGAGACTGGCAGATAGTATATCTACTGGAGAAATAGCGTACTAATCGTGGCCGAGCTGGAAGACGATATGGTTTCACTCAAAGCTAGCATATGGCATAAACTTGAAGGACTTATTGTCTTTCGAGAGGGGCCCTTTGTTAACTACCGAGATATAACTTATGACCTAATATATTCTATCGATAATACGAGGTCTAAGAACTACTGGGTCGGCTACGCCACGGCGTCTAATCCGATCGGCCCCTGGACCTACCGCGGGGTTATACCACAGAAGGACGTCTCTCTCGGCATTCTTAGCACGGGACATAACTCGGTTCTCAATGTACTGGAACTGATAGGTGGTACATTATATATCATCGCTTTCGGATCCCTAGTGGGGGTAGCTTCAGACGGGAGACAACAATCGACAAGCTATATATTGACCAAGATACTGGTCTCTTCCTACCAGTGAAGCCGACTTTGGAAAGTATTAGGCCTCGAAGAGTTCCGTAAATACGAGTACATGTCTGGGATAGGGCACAATTGTTCAATATCGGGCACTACGCCTTATACTTTCCTAGCAGCGTCTTGTGTCAAGGGATGGCAAGCGGACCACGGGAAACATATGGTTGTCATTGTCTCAGCGGAAGATGTCTATCACTGGAATATACTAGTATAATCCTAATAACCTGACTCCATCTATACTTGGCACATTAATTTTAGTCATGGTTTTCGTGAGAGTGATGTTGTAATATAGTAGTAAAAACATCGATAATCTTGGTCTTCGCGAATCTTGTCTACTTTCTACCCAAAGCATGTTTAATCTCGGTGAGCGCAGCGAGAACCTTTTCGTCATACTACCGTCGACCAATGATTTACAAACTAACGGGGCATTAGTATACTTCTCGAGGCTATATATTTTATGTATAAACTTATCCTAGACATTCTTTAGCACGTATTTAGTATCCTTGGGGTCCTTGTTAGGATCGATGGTCGTGACTGGAAAGACTGCCGCCGGGTAATCTAGAAGATTCTAGTGCGCCGTGTATCCCCAGTATCGTGACTGATTATAGGGTATAGCTGCTCCGAACGATAGCGGGCAGAGGATGACATCAACTTCTCTTCCGTCGTGGTTACCCGTGTTTGTCCAGGCACGAGCGTATGCGGCGCGGTAGTCGTCTCGCCGAGTACAGAGCTGACAGGGTGTTAGCACTCCATATTTGGTTATTAACAAACAAAATACCTACCTTCCAGAGCTCATGTTGAGTATGGTTCTTAACCGTTGGCTGTTCTTGGATGATGAACTTGGTCAACGGAAGAACAGGCTCTCCGCTGGCCTCTATGAGCTGGAGAGCCTCCTGGCCCCCATCAGGCCAATATAAGGCGGAGATGATCTCCCAGGCCTTGTCGTGAAATAGAGGCTTACAATCCTAGTCCATAACTTCTATACCTGCTTTCCGGCATGCAGCTACAACCTCCTTCAGGGCCTGGGTTATAGGGGGATAAGGCTATATAACACCATCCCACCACTAAATAATAATCTTAAGCGGTCTCATAATGGTATATGGCGTCTACTCCTTAACCGTTAGAGAAGGGTCAATCTTCTACGGCTTAGATATTAAGGTAGCCTTCATAAATAACTCGAGGGCATCGCGATTAACCGTTATGGGGCCTAGAGTTGAGGCTATTGTCTCTTTGCCGGCTATAGGTGCTCGTCCGCCTATAACCGAGATGCGCTTAAGAGTCGGCCTAGATACACCAAGTCAGTCCTAGTCAGTGCATTACGGCTTTTAAATAGCATACTTAAAACTGTAAACACCAATATAAGCTGCGGGATAGCGAATGCTACCACCGATATTACCGCCAACGCCCTGACCACATTAGAGCTAATATAACTAAATAGAGTGAATCCCATCATACTAAGATACTTCTATAAATACCTAATAAAGTAGATTCTCCTCTACTACTACCTCTAGAAGTTAAGTCCCGGTTATACGGGTTAACTATACGCCCATAGATAATACTGTTAGTCTCGAGATACATAATTATCTACGGTTAAGTAGTTCGCGTATAGAAGACACAGCCCTTATTATATAGAGTATCATAGAGCAGGTTCGAACCATAGGCCTTACTGATCTAGGCCATAAATGACGCATAGGTCATAATATTCTCACCCACTATGCTATAGTATTCTTTAGTCGAGATTAAAAGGCCATAGAGTAATCTCTTAGGCTCAGGCAGAGAATCAAGGTGCTAGGCGCGAGCAATCGCCTCGTCCCATATAAGCTTAACGAGATAGTTCGTCTAATCATATCAGCCGATATCACTTATCTCATGCAATAATAGCTGAGCATATAGTAGCCTGGGCTAAGGCGGCTCTCCGCAAAAAGGCCCTTATGACCTCTTCCACCATGATCTTTCGCTCTCGCAGGAGAGCAAGTAACTCTATAAGGGAGTATTTCTCGGTGATTTCAATCTCACGTGAGGTCAGGATGGCCTTAGGTAGACCCTAGCAGTTGAGAGGTAGTTCATCTAGGATACCTTATAGCTTGGGTTTAATTTTAGCTAGCGAGGCATCACGCTTGGCTCTGGCTGACGATATTATTTCTTTGTAGTCTGCTATTATTGTTTCCTTTTGCCTAATTATTAGAAATTGCTTGCAGTGGGAGGTTGGGGAATAGTTGGGATAGTGGTATAGTATTCGCTTCGTGTGACGGTACGGTTAGATCTAAGGGATAAACCGGTCGTGCTGGGTTTATATTGGCAGTAGGGATAATTACGTAATTTAAATAAAGGGGGTTATTACGTCTAGTAATATACTTAAGGGTATTAAGTCTAACTAAATTATATTAATAGCTAAGGTAGTTATTATATAAGAAAGCATAATAAGTATATTTTATATACTTAAGTCTTAATAGTTAGACTAATATTCTTATTCCTTAGTCTAGGGTAGGACTGATATTCTTAAAGCTCGGTCCTTAGACCGATATAGGCGATATTTAGTCCCTTTAGTCTTAAGCTTAATTAAGGTATTTCTATTATACTTTCCCGCCTAGCCTTTATTATAGCTATAATATAAGGTTTCCCCTCTATTAGTCTTATCCTTAAGGCTAGCTTTAATAACTAAATATTTTTAATAGGTAACTCTAACCTATAAAAATCTCCTTTTATTATTAATATAATATTAAGCTAAATTTCTAAGTATATTTTTTCCTATAAGCTTTCTAAAGTATAAAGTCTTTCTACTTATATTAAGGCTTTTAATTCTAAAATTATACCTTATACTTATTATTTCCGCTAGGGCTTATCCTATAAGGTTATTTTTAATTATTCTAACTATTATTTTAATTATATTAATATAAAGGTTATTTATAATAGGGCTAATATAGCTTTCTTTTATAAATATACCTCGCTTTCTCCTATAGCTAATAGCTAATATCCTAGATAATAATAAAGAATATTTATAAGTATAAATATCTAGAAGATAAAGAGGCTAAGGTAGAGGCTACCCTAGAGGAGGTAATAGCTAAGCTTACTTATATCTATAAGTAGAAATAATTACTTAAAGCGCGGTGTAATAAGGCTTTTAAGTATAGCCTCTATACCGTAAAGGAGTTAGGTAAGCTTTAAGAAGAGTTATCTACTATTATAGAGGCTTACTCTTTTAGGGCTATTAATTTAATTAATTAGAATACTATTAGCCTTAATAAGCCTATATTTAGTATTATTAATAGAAATTCTTTAGAAGGTATTATATATTAGTGAGGTATTTTAATAATTTTTATATATTCTTTAAGTCTAGGTAATCCTTCTATTTAATAAAATATATTATTTTATTATTAATTTTATCTATATAAAGGATAGCTTCTATAATATATTCTTTTAGTCTATTAACCTTAACTTCTAGTTTATTATTAATCTTAATTTAGATAGTATTTTCTATTAATTTAAATAAGGAAATATAAAAGATTAAATAGAGCTTAACCTTTAATAATAAGTCTAATTTATAGTTATTTTATAAGATTTTCTATCTAACTCTATAGGGTCTAATATATTTATAGTTAAGTTTTTTATTTTATTATTTTATCGTGATATTTTTTATTATAAGATAGACTATATTCCCCTTTAAAAAGGTTAGTCCCTTAATCCTTTTCTTATTAATATAATTACTTATTCTATTTCTAATGAATTTAAGTTTAATTCTTATTTCCTTATATAGGTTCTTTAATTAATTATTAATAAGGATCGCCTTAAGGTTAATAATTATATTTTATATTTATCTATAGATATCTAAGGTAAATCTAAAGTTAATATAGGCTAATATAATTTTTATATTTTTATTAGTTACTATATTATAGCCTAGCTATATAGCTAGTAGCTTTTTAATTTAATTATTTTATTTATAGTTAATATAGTATTAAAGGTATTATTTTAATATTTAATTTATTTATTCTATTTATTTATTAGTCTTCTTATAGTATATTATAGAGAGCTTATAGTTAACTCTAAGGTATCTAGTTAATCCTTATTGAAATTTAGATATAAAGGGTAGCTCTTAATCTAAGATAATCTCGAGAGGTATTTTATATATTATAGCGATATTATAATAGAAGAGGTATATAAATTCTTCTATATTTATTAATTTACTATAGGGAATAAAATCAGAAAATTTTATAAGTCTATCTATAATAATAAGAATATTATTATAGAAATTTCTAGTAGCTAGTTCTTTTAATAGGGGTAATTTAATAATAAACTCTATAGTAATTAATTCCTAAGGTTATTATATAACCGGGAGTAATTATAATTTCCTATAGGGTCTATAGCGTTATGCCTTTATTTTTATATATAGGTTATACTTATTTATAACTTATATTATTATTTTCTTTATATTAGGAAAGGTAAATAGTATTTTAACTTATTCTAGAGTTTTATTAATTCCCTAATATCTATATAGCGGGTATTTATATATCTCGCGTATAAAGTTATATTATAGTTTATTTAGGACTTATTATTTATCTATTTTCTTATTATCCGGGAGTTATTTATTATACTCTAGAATTTATTTTAATAATAGGTTACCCTATTCTATTTATAGGTTACTATATTAAGCTAGAAGGGTATCTATATAGTTTATATAATAAGTTTCTACTTAAGGTATCCTTCTAAGGTATATTATAGTAATTATTTATTCGCTTTAACCTTCTTTATATTAAGGTCTAATTATCTATTAATAGTATTAGCTCTTTTATTTTTTTTTCCCTTTATATAGATTATATATAATTAAATTTCGAGAGGTATTTAGTATAATATAGCTACCGGCTATTTAATTCCCTAATAATAATAAAATATAAAATATTTTTATAGTCTATATAGACCTTAATCTAATAGGGGCTTTTAATAAAGTAATATTAGAATTCCTTAAAAATATTAATAATAATAAGGAATTCTTTATTATAGATAGAGTAATTAAGTTTTACTCTATATAGTTTATAGATATAGAATATAATTAAGTATAGAGTCCTTTATTATCTTATTATTTATTTTAGGCTCCTAATATAAAGTCTAAGGTATTTATTTTAAGTTTAATTAATTAAGATAGATTAAATATCTTAAGGATTAATTTACTTAAGATAAATTCCTTAATCTTATTAAAAGCTTTTTATACCTTACTTCCTATTATAAATAATATATCCTTTTTTATTAAATTTTAATAATATCGTGATCTTCCTAAATCTTTTAAGGAATTTATAATAGTAATTAATAAAACCGAGGAAGGCTTATACTTTATTAATATTCCCCCGTGGCGCAGTGGTTATGCGTTATGGAAGACTGATCGTCTCGTACGAAGGTCGCTGGTTCGAATCCAGCCGGGGGCACGATTCTTCTTCGTCGTAAGGGACCGTAGCGCCTCGGTTGCTGTGCGCTGGAGCCATAAAGCCGGCAGCACGCAACCGTCGCCTATAGCCATAGGTCACGTGACGAGGTAAGGGCCGCAGCACGCAAAAAGGGCCTATAGCCTTGTATACTGTGCGCAGCCGGGAATTAAACCCTACCCTATGGGATAAATGGGCCTCGCTGCTATTGAGCTACTGGCTCTGGCGGAAGTGGTTGAACTAGCAGTTGAAATTATTAATAATAAGCCGGGGCCGCGACTGAAGGCACCCTGGCCCGACGCGTCGGGCCAGGCGCGCCGAGACGGAAGGTGCCGAGACTAGCCTCGGCACTATAAGGAGGGACGGCCGAATGCGGCAACTTTGAGTGACGGAAGGCTCGGGCGCTAACGCGGGTAGGGGTTTTTCATCCGGTCTTAGGTAGGTCCGCTGCCGGAAGCGGTTTTCCTCTATATATAGCCTACCTCTTAATTATACCCCTAAGAGAGGTCCTTTAGATACCCTAGATAGGTAGCTTTAGGAATAAACTACATTAATACTTTATTAATATTTATTAGTTTTTTTTAGTCTCTAATTATTATAATCTTCTTAAGGTTTATATATATCTTATTATAAGAGATAATATATCTAAAAAATTCTACTTTTAAGGTATAGAACTTACTCTTCTTAGGTTCTACTAATAAATTAATATCTTATAGTATTTATAATACCTTATAGATATATTCTATATATTCTTCTTTTATTTTAAAGAAGATAAGAATATTATCTAGATAATATATAATAAATATATCTAGGTATTCTTATAGTATATTATTAATTATTTATTAGAATATAATAAGTATATTAATAAGTCTAAAAGGTATAATAAGGTACTTAAATAATCTATATTTAGTATAAAAAGCGGTTTTTTTATTTATATCCTTCCTTAATTTAAATAAGGTTATAAGCTCCTTTAAGATTAAGTATAGTAAAGTACTTTATACTAAATAATCGGTCCTTTAGTTTATTAATTAAGGGTAATAATATATAGTCTTTAATAGTAATAATATTAAGTACCCTAAAGTTTATATAAAGTTACTATTTCTTATTTTTCTTTAGGATAAATATAATAAGGTATTTAATAAATACCTTACTTTCTTTAATATATACTTTCTATATTATATCTTTAATATATTTCTTTAATATTAATAGTTATATTATATTAAGTAGGTAAAGTTTACTAAAGCTAGGTTATTTCTTATTAATAAATTCAACCTCTAAGTTATAGTATATATATAGTAAGCTAGTCTTAAGTTCTTTTATAAAAAATCTTTTATAGATTTAGTATTATAATTAGATATTCTTAAGTTATTTATCTTATAGTATCTTCTTAATTTATTTAAGGTTCTTCTCTAGTTTATAGAATTATTTTATAATACTTATAATTATTTCTTAATCTTATTACTTCTATCTTTTATATTATTTATATTATATCCCTTTAGGTAGAGAGGTATCTTATATTTACCTTTTCTTAATTTCTCTATTATCTTAGGTAGAAGTTTAAGATCTTATATCTAATAAGTTATTATCTCCCTAGGGGGTATCTCTTTATTAAAGGAGATTACTTAATTAATCTATTAATCGAGATATAGGTTAAACCTATATAACTATAGGTACCTAAGTATTAAATAATATCTTAATATAGATATAATATTAAATAATATTTCTTAATTTTTTCTATTAATAAAGACTATAAGGTAATTAATCTTATATTTAATAATCCTATTATTATAATTAAACCTTTCCCCTTTTAAATTATATATTAAATAAAGATTCTTTGTATACCTCTATAGTAGCTTAAGCCTATTCGCTATTATTAAGTTAAAGTAATTCTATTTAACTCTATTATCTACTAAAGTATTTAGCTATTCTCCCTTAATTTATATTTATAATTTAAAGTATTTTAGCTATTAATTATCTATAGTTATATATAGAGCCCTTTATAGAAGTTATTTCTATTTTTTATCTACCTATAGGTTTATAATAGGTAGGTATCCTAGTTTTTTAAATATATCCTTCCTAGATAGTCCTTACTATATTTATTATTATTATAGGCTTTATAGTTATACTTATTATCTTAACTATAGAGTAATTCCTAATATCGCTATTCTTCTTTAGCGCCTAGGTCTATTTAAGGTATCTTTAACTTAATAAGGTATTTTATATATTCTTATAGCGCGGCTTCTTCCTATATAAGTAACGTTTTAATATATTATTATTATTAAAGGTATTATTCCCAGTCCTCTATTATACCTCCTATTTATATAGGGGTATAGAAGCCTTCTTCTATTATCTTAATAATCCTATTTAAGGTAGCTCCTCTTTCTTTATTATCTTACTTTATTCTTAATTCTACTCTTCTTACTTAAGTAAGGGTATTTATAAATTATTCTAGAGATATAGTTTATTATTATAATAAATAGAATTAAAGTTATATTACTTTAATTCCTTTATATTATCGCTTTATATAATAGTCTTCTACCTTATATAAAAAGTAGGGTTATATATTTAGCTATAAGAGGGGGATAGGGAAATAGTCTTATTTCCTCTTCTTAAGTAGGTATATTTTATAATAATAGTCTCTATATAAGATCTATATAATCTTATAGTATTATAGATATCTTAATAGAGTCTTATTATTATTATATAGGTTATACCGAGGCTTTAATAAATAAGGATTTAATATTACTTCTATATAATAGGCTTAGATATAGATATCTTTTATATCTTCTACCCTTTATCGCTCCTAAGCTAGCTAGATATATATATTAATATTACTATTTTAATAGTATATCTTTTATTTATTAGTCTAGATATTATAGTCCTCGCTTTATATTTATTAGTAATATTTAGTATTCTATTATATCTCTCTAAATTCTCTTTATATTTATTGCATAAGCTATTCTAGGAGTATATAATTATTTTAAGCTATTAGCCTTATAAGCTAGTTATTATATCGCTAGGTAGCTCTAAGGATTATCTTTTTATAGCTATTATTATTAATTATCCCCTTACCCTTAGGTTTTAATAATAATATATAAGATAATTTAGTATTATTATATAGGTTTCTACTATTAATAATAATATTAATAAAAGACCTTTTTAATAGTTATTATAGGATATAAACTTATATAGTATAGTAGTATCTATAGGTAATATTATATTTTACTTCTTCCTTCCCTAAGTATATATATTAATTAAGTGTATTAATTTCTCCTTTATATAATCTAGATTTATTATAGCTACTTTATACTATAGCAATAGTTTTTATCTTAATTATATATAGGAGGTTATCCTAGAAATAAATAAAATTTACTTATTTTACCTTCTAAAAAGTATTTATTATTTTTATTCTCTTTTTAATTAATACCTTCTTTTAATAATATCTTATGCCTTTTTTCTATAGATATCTACTTTATAATTAATCTTATAGTAATAGAAATAATTAATTAATTTTTAGGTATATTATATAGCTCTTAATACTATAGGTCTAGCTTTAATATTATATAAGGTATTATAGTATCTTTTTTTACCTTAGTTTATATTAAAGCGGAGGGTATTAAGTCTAGTATTATTAAATCTTAAGTTTTATAGTTTCTTCTATAAAAATTATTAATTATTAATCTTAACTACTCTATTAATATAATTAATAAAGTTATTAGGCCGGTCTTTTTTATAGAGTTTAGCCTATACCTCCTTCTTAAATTTATTAAAGAAAAGCGATATTAAGGGCTCTTAATCCTATAAGAGCTTTAAGGTAAGCTAGAGGTATTTTATTATATACTTAGATATAGATTAAGTCTACTTAAGGGTCTTAATCTCCCTTTTAGCTTACCCCTTTTTATTAATTATTCTAAAGGCTTATTAAAGTATAGCCTTAAAGGTATTATAGTCTAAATAAATATTAATAATTTAAGGTAAAAGGTTAATAAAAGGTATAATAAGGTATTCCTTCATAATAGGCTTAAATTATATTATAATATATTTAATTAATTACCCTATAGTATATTATACCTTATTAGATATTAAGGTAAATTATATTAAGTAATATACTATAAAAGCCTTTAGCTAAATAAGAAATAAAGGTAGCTTATATATTATTTTATTAAAGAGTTTAAATAAATTTAGCTTAAGGATTTCTCTTATATATCTACCCTTTATAATAATAATTATAAGATTATTAATTATTTAGGTATTATTTAAGTATTATTTATTTTAAACCTATTAAGAGTTAGCTATTTATTCTATAATTATATAGAGGTTATTTATTTTAATACTTATAGTTATAATCTAGGCCTTAAGCTACTTAACTTTCTTATTATCGCTATTAGAGTTAGAAATATCCTCTATCTCTATATTAATTAAGTTAATTAAAGTAGGTATAATAGGTATAGATAGGCCCTATTATTATTAATTATTCGCGGGGGTAGCAGGAGTAATATTATATTAATATTATTTAAAGTAATATAAGTAATCTACTAAATAAGAGCTATTAATATATAATAATATAGTTAGATCTAAGGGATAAATTAGTTATATTAAGTTTATATTAATAATAGGGATAATTATATAATTTAAATAAAGGAGGTTATTATATTTAGTAATATACTTAAGGGTATTAAGTATAACTAAATTATATTAATAATTAAGGTAGCTATTATATAAGAAAGTATAATAAATATATTCTATATACTTAAGTCTTAGTAGTTCGATTAATATTCCTATTCCTCGGTCTAGGGTAGGACTAACGTTCTTAAAGCTCGGTCTTTAGACCGATATAGGCGACATCCGGTCCCTTTAGTCCTAAGCTTAGTTAGGGTGTTTCTGCCGTGCTTCCCCGCCTGGCCTTTATTATGGCCGTGACATAATGAAGTTAATGACTCTAATATTGACTCGTATGATATCGGTGGTATTAATGATAATAATAAGAATAAAGAAGAGGATAGTATTAGCTTTAGTAGCGATCGTAATAACGATAAAGATAGTAATAATAAGGATAGTAATTACTTCGAAATAAATAAGAATAATAGTAGCGCCGCTAGTGAATATCTAAGGATATTATGCCCTTAAATGAGTTATGATATAATATTCCCGATATAAATAAGGCTAGAGTAGTATTACTAAATATATATCCTCTTTATTCTCCTTACTAATGGGGAATTACTAATGATTTCTAACTTATAGATATTAATTACTATAAAGTATGTTTTCTCTATAAGTGAACTTTCAATTAAGTAAGCCTATTTATGGACTATAAATATAAAAGATTAAAAGGAAGTAATAAAGCTTGCGTTCTAGTAAGGAGAAGAGGGCTTAGGATATTAGCCGGCTAGGATATAAAGAGATTCATTATAGAGTAAGAATAAACGATTATAGATCTATAGACTAATCTCTTACTACCTCAGAAATAAAGTAAGATATAAATATATAATAGCGTCATTCAGTCGTCCTCTAGGAATCTTATTATTAAGTCTAATGGTATGAATGATCCTATAGCTAAGGTAGGAATCACTATTTAATAAATATAGGAGATTCCTTAGTAGTTAATAAATCCTGGAGGGCTTATTAATGCCGGCACCGTCTACCTTGGGATTCTGACGGACGTAATAGTTATGCCTTAAGGGTTTATTAGCCCCCCTGGCCCTTTAAGAGGGAGCATTTTTAGAACCTAGAATATTAGCTTTTTATTTATAGAAGAGAGTTACTTAAAGGCAAGAGGTGCCCTATTCTATATAAGTAGACTAAGTTGTTCTTAGTCTTATACTAATTATTAGTTCTTAAATAAGAGCTTATTAATAATAGCTCTAGAATTAATATATATCGTAAGCGAGTATCTCAAAAATCCCTTAACCTATATTATCTTAATTTAATTAACTAATTCCTAATTACCTAATATATTATAGAGTAATTATAAGGCTAGAATACTTCTTACTCTTTAGGTCCTTTAAAATAACCTAAAATTAAGTATCTAACGCGCCGCAATAATATATATAGTCTCTTAAAAGACCCTATATCACTAGCAATAAGATATCTAATCTTAATATAATACTTTTAATAAATTATATTAACTATTTAATCTAGAGGAATAAATCCTTAAATACTTTATTCTTAACCTAGATTCGCGAGGATTTCCCCCCCGGCTATATAGTATAAAAGAAATAACTAATTAATTACTTATTGACCGCGACGCGCTATTAATCAGTATAAATTAAGCTTTAAACTTTATTAGGCGATATTTAGACCTTAAGATATTTTTTTTTGAAATATAATTACTAAAGAGCTAAATATAAAGATCGAATTATTATCTATAATTAGTTTAAGCTTATAGTAAATATAATTATAAAGTATAATATTTAATTAAAAGATATCTATAACTTTAATGAGATTAATTTCCTTATAGGTATAATTATAAATAAAATAATTATTATAAGCTTAAAAAGGTATTTAAAGCTAAAATTAATATAGCCTAAAAACTAAGAATAAATTATAATTATTTAAGTAATTAATATAGAAGGTTAATTAATCCTATTATTTATTATTAATATAGGCTAATATTACCTTATTAATTAATATTAAGAAAGTAACCTCTTAGGCAATTAAGCTATTATAATGACCTATAATAGCTAGATTAATAATAAGACTAATCTTAAATAGCTTAAGTACTTTAATTAATATATAATTAATTAATTAATTAGTTCTTATTATCTCTTAATCCTTAATAGCTATAAAAATCACTACTCTATTAAATTTAAGAGATATTATAATAAAAATAAGATTATCTAGCTTTATATACTATCTTATTTATCTTACTTATATTAGCCCCTTAATATTATATACTTTAGCATACTTAAGAAGGCTTATAAGAAAGAAATAGAATATTTAATTAAATACTCTATAATATATATTTTAAAGACTAAATTCTTTCTAGCCTTTTATACTATATTTTAAGCTATTATACTAAAAAAGAATATTAAGGTATCTTTTAAAGGGGCTAGATTTATTCCTTTTAACCTAAAAAGGGTAATCTTAAAGCTTAATATATAGCTATAGACTCTAATATTAACTATAGAGGAGGTTAAACCCTTAACCCCTTAGGTTTTAAGGACCCTAAGGATAATTATTAAGGCTAATTCTTAGTCTAAATACCTTAAGAGATAAATTAAAAGGTATTAAAGTAGCTCTCTAGAGTTAATTATTAAAGCCTTAAGGTATCTTAAGAGAGAGATAAAGGTAATTATATATTAAGTTATCTTATTAACTATTAAAAATAAAGACCTTTAAGAGATAAATAAGATAATAAGCTAGCGCTAGAGGGTAAAAAAGACTAGACTATAGAATAGAGGGGTAATAATAATAAAGGAAGGAAGGTAAGTAATTAATTAAATAGATATTAATATATAAATAATAGCTAAATTATTAAGGAGGGGTAATTAAAGGAGGTTAGCGTGATTAAGAGTTTAATATTATAGCATCTATAGTAAGATTAATTATAATATAAAGATATATTAAGTAATAATTAAGATATCTAGGGAAGAGTATAGCGAGTAGTTTTAATTAATTAAATAATTTATAGTGTTTTTATAGCGATTTCTATTTAGAAGGCTAGAATTTTTAAGATACTCGCTTATATAAGATACTCGCTTATGATATACGTTATATGCAAATAAAGAAGAAAACTTGCTAGCAACTTCAGCCTTAAATCCAGCCTCAGCCAGTCACCACGCCGAAAAGATTCTTGCATAAAATAACATTAGATCCAAGAAAGGCAGTTTCCAGGTCAATGTACATTTAGAAGAGTCTAGGCGGATGCCAAAGATAGCAATGATCCCCTCTCTGGCCTTCGGGCCTCATTTCTTCGCGATTTCACATGTCGAGACAAAAAGTGCAGAAATAGGGTTCGTGTCGGTTTGATTACGAGCTTCGGTGCTGAAGGAATGCGGAATGTAAGCAGCCACGATTCCTCTCAGCCAGTCAACGACCAAATAGTATATTCCAATGTTTGTCACACCGTAAGCTTACAGGAGCGGAGAAGTGACCCCATGATATAGAAAAATATGAGGAGATGATTATCACTTGAAACGACGTAGATAGTGTTCGATGCACCTAACCTATTAACCAACGTAGGTGGAAACGATCGACTGTGAGAGACGGAGGGCGAGTTCCACAACAGCAGTGCAGTTACTGCCCTGCTTCCGCAATTCCGATCATATGGTAAAATCACAGAACTATTTAATCCTCGGAGACACCAATCTAGCTCACCCATTTACGAATTTATTGGCCGTCTATAGTCACCTCATCCTATCACAACCCATTGCCTTGTCCTCCAATAAGCTTATCTCCCCACTACGTTAGCGGAACACCCTCGTCTCAGACCTCTTTTCGGTTTGCATGTGCCATGACCACATTTGACGTAAGTGCCATTCAGCACTTGTAAAAGGAGGCAGTGTCTTTCAGCCTCCAGCAGGCATCCACTTCTCAATTTCCATGTGATATTGTCTCAAACTTCTCCACAAATGCATCGAGCCAGTTACTATGTACCGTCACCGGCCTAAATGCCACCATCAACAACAAGCACCTCTCCTGTCACGAATTGACTCCCATTGCTATAGAGAAATGCGGTAAGGCCGGCTAGATCTTCTGTTGTACCCCATCTACCTGCCGGACATCGAGAAACCCGTCCGGCATATTGTCGGGGATGTGATCGAAGGTCCGTATTTCTGTTGAGAGAATTAGCTGCGTCCTCCCTGTGACGTAGGATTTACGAGGCGTCACTCACGTGTCTGTCTTACCCATATTGCTGCCACCATGCCCTAGTAGTCACACACACACACAAGTCTATTACGCCCGGTAGGCCATGCCCAAAGGGCTCTGAAGCTAAAAATACATACACAACTCTAGTTCTTGCCTTGATCTCGCCAAGCCCTTGTGAATCTCGCCTTGTCCTTTTGGTCTAGTCATCGCTCGTCTTCTTGGTCCTCGTGAAGGTTAGTAGCAGTCAACTTGAAGCCCAATTCCTCCAAGTGTTCAGTTTCCTATTTTCGGCGGCCGAAGCAGTGCCTGCTTTTGATTGTACGAGGGGTTTATCCCCGAGTTGTGTTGAACCTCCCGCCAGGTCACGGCAGGGGGTTGCAGCCAATTAAAATGCGCCATGTCAAAGATACCTGTTGTCCCCCCTAATTTAGCCTATGATAGAAGTACCAGCAATCTCTCGAGTTACAAATCGCTACATCACACTGCTCACATCCCCAAATTGACTGGCGCCTTCTTTTGTTATGCGGTCGCGAAATGAGGGTGTTGATGATCCGGATTGGTAATTGGTGGCGGTTGGGTGGGGTCGGGCGTTATCAAAGAAATTGTTAGGGGAACAGGTAAAAAATTCACAGCTCGAATCCTTCCACTTCTCTCTTTCACATGCCAAACCTTGATCTTATATGGAAAGATAAAGTTCAATAGCACATTAACAAAGGGTTACGTGACTGTAAGCAAACACGAGGACAAAGCTGCTGCATTCTGCGGGTCACATCGGCCCCGAGCCCCTTTGCCGATCGCCGGACTCCCCACAAGTAGCGAATGCGTGCGAGATTCATTGGAGAATAAGTGACATTGCAGACTGCGGACTGGGTGGAAAAGGTTGTAGTCAGCGAGGGAGGTCTTTTCAGCCTCTAAGTCAAAATTCGGAGCTTAGGACCGTAAGGAAGTCCTGGTTGACTGTCGGCAAATACGAGGATAAGCTGACACAGGAATCTAATGGTGACACCAGGCCGCCTTATCAAGTACGAGATGGTGTGGGTATTACCTTCGATGATGCAACTGCAATTGATTCACAGCATCAGAAGCTCCTCTCACCGTTGGGTGGTGGGCCAGTGTGTTGTATAGGCAGCTATTTTCCTCTCATCGCACACCTACTTTAGGTCATGCTATATAGGCACCTTAATCTGTCTCCGTATTGTCGTGCTTTTCTCATCACAACCCCTCGTGCACATTCCACCCAAGCCCACAGGCAGCGTTGAAGCGCAGTACTTACATGTCACCTGGTACAATGGCCAGCAAACCTAGACCACTCGTTATTCTCTGCGACGGCACCTGGGCCGGCCGTGAGACGGACACAAGAACGAACATCTACCTCCTAGCAAGGATGGTGGGAATCGACATCGAAAATCCCACAGACACAGACATTCATGTTTTGGACGATTCGGCGTGGTACATCCACGGCGTCGGGCTCGGAAGCACGTTCCTAGAGTGTGTATACCCCCAACCTACCTTCGGCGCTGGCCAATGATTACTAAAATGATATAGTTACGTCTTCAACGGCATAACAGCGCAAGACATCGCCGCGCAATGCATAGCAGCCTATCGGTTCATCGTTGATAATTACAGCTACCCCAACCGCCAGGTCTGGATGTTCGGCTTCTCTAGGGGCGCATTTATAGCTCGATCGGTCGCGGGCATGATTAATAATTGCGGCATCGTCAAGCGCGTGACGAACGATGACGGCACTGTCAACAAGTCCAAGACAGATTTACTCTGCCACCAGATCTACAGAATCTACCGCTCTGACGATCCCATCCATAAACCGCACTCGACCCAGTCCCGGACCTTCCGTCGAAACGCCAGCTGGCCCCTAATCGGCGACGAAGAACCGAGCGATCAGCCGCTGATCCCGCCCGTAAAATTCATAGGCGTCTTCGACACTGTTGGCAGCGCCGGAATCCCAGACTTTGTAGGTGGCGTGGGGCTGGATTGGCCTCAGTTCCATGACCAGAACGTTTCAACGGCGGTCGAGCTCGTCTACCACGCCTTATGCCTTCACGAACGCTTGTACATCTTCCCGCCCTGTCATGCCAGACGCAACCCGCACCCCGGGAGGCCGGCCAACTTCGGAATCACCGAACGATGGTTCCCTGGCGTGCATTACGACCTCGGGCGGCAGCGCTTCCGGTTCTTGCGCACGTTCGGCGGTGGATGGTTGGAGCGGCTGTTGGCGAGGTGGGACTGGGCGAGCAGGGAGGTCCAGCCAAACGAGGTGCTTGCGGACTTGGGTTTGAAATGGATGCTCGAGGCTGTGCAGGCGAACGATCCGGATGGAGAGGTCATCCCCGCTTTGAAGGTTAAGCAGGAAATCGCGGCGGCGAATCAGCGAATGGTCCGAGAAAACCGCCAGACGGGCGATGGGGACGTCTACATGAACCCTGTAGGGTATTTCCCGTTTGGGAGGTTGATCGTATCGGCGTTGACGGCGCTTTGGGGGACGAGATGGCAGAGGAATGAGATTTACCAGCTCCTCTTCGCGATTCGACCTCGTGTCGTGGCGGACCTGAACTCGTCAGTGTACGACTTTCAGGTGGTCGACCGATCTATTGCGGGCGCCGGAGATCGGACCATTGAAACGCTGGCGGAGATAGACGGGTCAAGATATCCGTCGGAGACTTTCGAGGCTTGGCAGTTGAGCCGCACATTCATCTAAAACCAGGCTTGGTATGTATGCTTCACGACTCTGGCACTTGAAATGGAACCCCGTCCAGCGCTGCCAACATATCAAATCCAAACAAATAAACTGCCAAATAAATTAATTAAATAAGCTAGAAACTTATTTCAATCCGAACGTATACAAAATCCCGGATTTGATAGGTCATTTGAGATATTTAATACACAATATAGCAAGGGAGTATTTCATATGCGATTGACTTTGCTTTGCAGCGGTACGATTGAATTTACGTTGGGCGGAGAGGTTGAGCGATGTTGTCGAAAAGTGGGTCTTGTCGACATGAGATGATATATAGTTGATAGGCCCGGCAGTGTCAAGATTTACAAGCCATATTAGAACGAGCGTGAAACCATACCGGTGAAAGTAGCCCTCGTTTATGACGGCTTCAAACCCAGTTATGCCGGATCAAACGATCTTATTCGATGCGGCAAGTTCTGGGCGCAGCGGCCTACGTCAGGCCAGAGGAGACGGCGGTTCCTCCAGATCTACGATACCTCCCATAAGTCACGGCACAGTTATGGCCTACTCTATTCGTAGGTTTTGTCCAAAAGTTAGATCGTGTTTATCGAAGCTTGGCCCGCAGCGAGGCGACAGTAACAAAGTGACTTTTTCGGTCGAGGCAGCCACTGAGGTGAGTGGATCTAGGTTTTTCGGAGGATGCTCCCAAATACGCAGGTTTCCCCAGCGAATTGCTCCAGTGGAGCTAACTTCAGAATACGAGGAAAGAAAGGCGCATTGTGCGCACATCAGCGACCACAGGGCGACCAGCCGAAGGTGGGAATGGCTCGAGGGCCACGACGAGATGCGTCGGGCGCTCGGTAGTTTCTATCGATATGACGACGAATAAGTGGCTGCCCGTGCGCAGGACTGTGGAAAGGTGGTGGACAAATTTTTCACTGAAATGCCAAAAATCCTGCCGGAGCATGAGCCGGTGCCGCGGGATTGAAGAAAAAGAGGAAACAGGCAACGATGATGGAGAGCGAACCGTCCCAGTGAGGCGCGACGTGAGCTATTGGCCAGTCTGCCAGTGCAAGATTACCCTACCCAATGGATCACTTATCAGGCTCGGGATTGATATACAAATTGGGGGCATGCCGCTCCAAGGCAATAACGGGATGAGACAGTTGAACCAACAGTTTTTAATCATTCATCACATTGATCCGCGGGGAGAACAATGATGCATCTCCTGCCTCTTGCTTTTGCTAGGACCCCAGATATTGCAGAAAAGCTGTTGAAGACAAATCTTCTATGGGGTAACGCCGCGTTCCACCGAGTCAAGTAGTCGTAAGTGGCGGACTAGGATCAAGGATTCTCTGCGTTGCTGAGTTTTTTCAGAACGTACGAAGGTTTGCAACCCAACAAGGATTACTGGCCGGGTATTGCTAACTGCTGAGCCACATCACCCTGTAGGCGTTAAAGAAGTGGTGCAGTGTCTCATTCTCCTCTCGAAGGCCATATGAGGTTCCGGCACGTTGCAGCTGCAACTCAGCCGTCTCATGGAGTGCGCTGCGAGGAGGCCTAGGCAGTCACCTGAAGGTTAGCTCTTTTGATGAACGGCTGCCGGGGAAGTTCGACAAGCCATTGAAGAGGAAATGCGGTCCAAAAAGGGCTAACACAGCTGGCGATGCGCCGCGGTGGTGAGAGACGTACGAAACGCGGGTCGCATCAAAGTAATCTGCAGGGACGAGGCCGAAATGCAATTTGTCAAGCAGACCGCACAGAAAACCACAATCAAGGGCGCGAGAGTGCTGAGGGACCAACTTTTCCCAGTCAAGGTGGACGGCGCAAATCGTACGGCAGTGCTGGACTCGAACGGCGATATACTCTCCGGAGCAATGGAGGCTCTGGGTAAGGAGAACGAAGTGACAATAGCCAAGATCCATTGGCTTAGCAACAAGGAGAGCGGCAAGACGTATGGGTCAATGGTGATCTACGTAACGAAAGGAGTAGATGCGAAGCGACTCCTAGAGGAGACGTGGTTCCACCTGGCGGGAGAGTCAGCCAGCACCAACATAAAAGAACCGCAGATCACATGATGCCCGACGCTAGACAGTTCTCGTTTGGTCTAGAAGGCAAGAACGCCTCAGTCCGTTCCAATATAAATTTTGCTCGGACCCTACGACCCTCCAAGATCAAAGTGAAAAGGAACTTAATAGAAAGAAATAACGCTGGCGTTTTCCTATAGCACACTCGAAGCTCAGTGAATATAGGGCTGGCTATCTAAGGTAGGAAATAGTTGCTAGCCGGGCTTCCTGCTTCTAAAGCTACAACGGCTTCGCGACGTGGAATCAAACATAACCAACTACGTAGATCGCTATTGAGAACCGGAAAAGGGGCTGCTTGTAACCAAAGAGGTAATATATACCTGCCTCCGCTCTAAGAGAACTTCATCATCAGTATACGACCTGAGCGGCAGCCGAGAGCGACCGTTAACCCCACCACAGCCGATATAAATGCGCGATACTCTACAGGTAGCTAAAGCATCCCCTTTCCATCTTTTATAATCTATATACCGTCGGTGCTTATACCCTAGCTAAAGTAGCGAACACCTCGTAATATTGCGTCAGTAGACTAATTATCGATGATAGGCGGTAGAGCCGGGAGATCTAGGTTCAGGAGTCTAATGTCGGTAGAGAGGAGAGAGTTTGTAATTAGATCGAATGAAAGGTGGGTAATGATCCGGTCAATCTCGAGCGTCTGCATGCACGCGCCCGTTGCCGCATCCCACACCTTGACCGTCTTATCCCCCGAGCCCGAGGCGAGCCGCTGGCCATCCGCGGAGAAGGCCGCCGAGGATACCAGACCGCCATGGCCCTCGAGCGTCTGCACGCACGCGCCCGTTGCCGTATCCCGCACCTTGACCGTCTTATCCTCCGAGCCCGAGGCGAGCCGCTGGCCATCCGCCGAGAAGGCCACCGAGTATACCGAACGGCCATGGCCCTCGAGCGTCTGCAGGCAAGCATTCCAGTCCGGTTCCATGCGCGGTTTTAACACGATCCAATCTAGCTCTTCTTTAAAGAGCTCTCTCACTAGGCTGCGGGTAGGACTAAACATAAGGGCTGATGCATAGACCTGTAATGGAGCGAGTTCTATAGCCCGCTTGTGAGACAAAATAAAGCGGCGCGTATCTCGGAGTAGTTCGGTTAATCTATATGCTTTCGTGTGTCTCTGCGAAAATATTAGGCTATCTCGAGCAAATAGATAAATTCACGGTAACTCACTACTAAAGCCTCAAGCCTCTGCACTACCAAAACTCCCTCTAACGTATTGCATAAGAGGCTAAGAGACTCTAGCTAATATAGATACTTACTTTTAAAGAAGTCATAGATAATACCGCCGTCTTATAGGTCGTTATCGCTTATCTTCGCCTTGGGTTTAAAGTCATCGAGATGGTTAACCCAGTAGACATAAGAATATCGGATCGAAGCTAATAGGTTAGGGTCGGGCGGCGAGACCTGATCGATGGGAAACCCTAGAACGCTTAGGCTGTAAATATCTTGTCTAAGAGTCTTTGATAGAGCTTCCAGCGACCTCGAGAAGATGGCATGGTGCTAGTGCGCGATGCCAGAAGGAAAGACATATGGGTTCGAGATCAGGAAATCCTTGGCAGACAAATGAATAATGTAGACGGCGTTATCTCTGATTGTCAGAAAGGAGCCGCACATGTTTGTGATCTTTGAAACGTAGTCACTTGATCTGTGAATATTCGACGGTAACCCTGAGAGGTGACCCAGTTCCTCCAGGTGAAGGGGGCGATAGGCTGTGGCAACTGTCGACAGAACGAGTCGACACATTTCGGACTTCCGATGCCCCAGGTTTTGAATATGTTGGATCATTCGGTCGTACAGAGCTTCCAAGCCAGCAGGTGTCTTCTCAATAACCTCTGGTACGTCCCAGATGTCTGTACTTTCAAGCTCATGGCAAACCAGAGCCACCCAGAGAAACGTGTCATTAGCCTTGGAGACCAAGTGCTGTTCGACATCATGCCGTGTTTCGCAGTCATACTCTTTTCGCTCTGCCAATGAGTTAACCTTGTGCCGGATGTATGTGCGGATAGCAGCGGAGATTGAGTCCTTATTTAACTCGAGGTGCAGTCTGACTCTCTGCTCCGCATTATCTAGTCTCTCCTTGATATCCGGCCAGTTACGACTGGATATAATCCACTTAATGCGAGAGGGCTTGGTGATAAAGTTAAGAAGTTGCGGTTAATTCGTTATGCACTCGTCGAGAGCGTCAACGATCAGGATCGCATCGTCTAAGCTCGGATCGTCGAGTATGGTCGCAAGTATCTTAGATAAGGCCTCCTAAGTATTCCTATCCTTAAAAAGCTGCTTACCCGTATGGCCGTGCTTCTCCTGAATATGCGAGATGAGCGATGGCTATTGGACGACTAGAAGGTAGATTAGACCGCGCAGTATAGCCGTTGCGTTACTTAGTCGTGCCTTAGTGGCCTGGCAGAAGAAATAGGAGAGGCACTTATCGGGTTCCTGTTATAGCTCGTTGATGATACCGTATAGCAGCATCGTCTTGCCTTTGCTAGGGTCGCCTTTGATCTAGAGTAGGGCTCTATGGATCGTTATGCCATCGCTGGAAGTCGTTATGGTCGAGGATCTAGCGGTATGAGTCCTTGAGTAGGCCGCCCTTTGTACCTTGGATGCGCGTCTTGTCGTCACGGGGGTCAGTCATATGTAGATCCTGTATATATTTCTCGTACTTATTGTCTTTATGCCTCTTGTCTTATTGCCTGGTTTGATCCTAGATGGCTGAATGGATGTCTTGGAGATTCTCCTCTAGAGTAGTTACGGTATCGGTGAGTTTCCGAAACTATATCTTGCTCTCTTCCGTATTATATTATTCTATATCTCTTTATATAGTAGCTTCGGCTTCCTAAATCTCGCTAAGCTGGCTAGCCCAGTCGTCGAGTTTAAGCATATCCCTTCTAATGACGGCAGCTTAGTTCCGATAGTAAAGGCAGATACTCCGCATTTAATACGATAGAAGTTTCTCGTAGAGCTATATAATATGCTTCTCTAGTTAGACTCGTAGTCCCGCGGAAGATTACTTAGCCTTATTCTCATCGAGAAGTAGGGACACTAAGTTCTAGTATTACTCTATTCTTAATAGGACGTAGATGATGCCTTTGCGATTATAGCGTGACTTAGTGATAGGGTTTGAAAGGATCTATTATCTATTAGCGGGGGATTATCTACCGCTCTCTCTTCGGTTGGGAAAGCTGATTATATATACCTCTAGTCTAAGGCAGATGCCTACCTAGGCGACGGCGGCTTCCAGAGCAGTATGAACTGCCTTATCTACTATTCCCTCACTGCCTGCACTACTTGTAAGCCTTCGTTGATGCTTCGCTTGATGAATGCTGCTTTCTGCGTCCGGTCTAGGCCTTCCTGAACCAGCTGCTGCATTTGGCGGCATCGTGTCTCCCGAGTCCTTCCTATCTTATTTTCCGTTAATTCGTAAGTAATAGAGTTTAGGTCATTTCAATAAAGTCCAATCGATAGGATCTTCTCATACGCTTTGACCAGCTTAGGCTCGCTCGCTTTAAGCTCGTCATAGGCCTCATTCTAAAGTCGCTCTTATAGACTCGGCAGCGGCGGGGTTTCGGCATCTATCGAGGTGGGCGGAGAAGGCGTTGGCTGAGATGTGGATCGAGTGGTTGGTTGGGATACAGACTGAAACGGTGTCGATGAAGGTGATTGTGACGAAGGAGCTGGGGTAGACCCTTGGGAAGCGGCCTGCCGTGGCCGTATGACCTTGGATTTAGCTTTCTCAAGCCAGCGAGGTGCCATCTTCGCAGAGAAGAGGACACCTTAGTCTCGTTGCGCGATATGACGATATCAGCGAGATGGCTTCTGCTCCGATCGATTAGTTGGGATGACGATGGAGTGTCACGACTGACAACTTGGGTAGCAACATCTTTGCGGGACTTCTCGTGCGGGGAGGGAAGGCGTCAGCAGCTGAAAAGGACCCCTATAGCCAGGCGCAGCTTATGAGGCCAATAGAATTGTCGAGTAACGGGGTGTGCAGCTGCGCCAGGTCCAAGGAGGTTGCACCAAGGAAGCAGCCAGCACTAAAAGTTAACGTTATCGGCTCTGATTGCTTCTTTCGGCAATACCTCCCCAGCTTTTCGCTAATGAGCATAGCTGCCGGCAGTAGCATGGCAGTTGCCAGTCGTAAATGCGGGTTCACCCGTCGTCTCGGCGTCCATGTCTGCAATTAGCCGCCACCCCAAGTCTTTGGTGTGGGGCATGGAGCGTTATGGATGTGTTGCTAATTCAGGAGATCGGGCAGGACGAGGCAGACCACAGAGAAAGCGTGAAGCTGTTGGGGCAGAAAAATGGACAAGAGCTGATTGACGGGAGATAATAGCGCAAAATAATTGGCCTACACTGGTCGCAGGAAGGACATATGGCGTGCTGGCCTGGGACCAGAGCCAAAGATGCTGCTTCTAGATAAGCGAGCCCAGGCAGTACGTCGCCCCGGCAGTGGAGTATTGGAGGCACAGTGTCGCGACTTTGCGGATAGGTCGATGATGGCGATGGCAATTACGGCGAGTCCTACCGCCTCGGCTATAGTAAACCATGATATTCTGACGGTTAGGGATGAGGCTTTGAAGGTGGTTTAGCTTGCCGACTAGGAGCCCGAGACGAAAGAATGCGTGGTGGCTCTGTTAAGGGGAACTACAGTAAATGCCTAACCAGGCTGTGGTGTGCCGGGGTCGAGCTTAGGTGTCCACCGAGTAGGAGAACGCGTTTTATGCATCTCGTAATGATTGGTATATTATGATGATAGGAGGCAAGCAATAGCTGACAGAGAAAAAAGAGTACTCCGTATAAAGATATGTTTTATGTTTTTCGTGGAGGGCGCTTACTCCTAGCCACATCCGTGGCCAGAGTATGATCCCTCAAGGTTATTGGGCAAGTGTGCGCCGGCCCAGCCAGCCTGAGGACACCGCTTCGCCCATAGAGCCTTAGAATTGGCTCTGTGGTAGTACGTGGATAGTGCAACTTCGGGTTGGCCACCTGTTCTATTTTTAAGAGGCGGCTAGGGTGCTGGAACCAGACAGTTCGTGACGTAAGCAAGCGAGCACTAACTCTGTATTAAGGGTTTCCGATTTAGGTACCCCGCACTTTAGATGTTCCGGGCTACCCATATATCTCTGCGGTTATGAGGGGTATGGCCGTTCTATTCCCGGAAACGGCTGCCACTATAAGCAATAGGCTAAACTAATAGCTGCGCAAATAAGGTTTATGCACTCAAGATTGCAAAGTGTCGTATAATATTCGTATGACCGGATGTAACTATCCGGTTTTATATCTGGCCTATCGCATAATCCTAACGATATAAGCTTAAATAGCTGTGCCCGAATATATGGCTGTTTGATTTCTTTTGTTCTTTAGATAATTCTCATTAATCGACTGTTGCTACTAATGATCCCTGCGGAACTAATTGTCTGATAAATTTGTAACTCGAGAGATTGCTGGTACTTCTACTATAGGCTAAAATAGGTGGGGAGCTAGGTGCCTTTGATCCGATGTATTTTTATTGGCTGCTCCCCCCTGCCGTGACCCGACCGGAGCTCCTCGATAATTGAAGGGATAATCCTTCTGATCCACCCCTATCCAGGACTGTGGCATTTCGCCGTCTCTACGATATATATGAATTATGCCATGACGTTTCCCATCACCCCGCTGGGTATAGCCCAGAATGCTAGTGCGATAATGATGTATAGCCCGATGAGCTATGGGGCAATTAGCTCTTTGTGGTTAGATAAAATGGGGGTTGGGGGTTGAACTTGCTATAGCTCCCTTAAGATAGTTAGACTTTCCATCTTGCACCGTATATGCGGCAACCAGGGCAGATAAGGCAAATGTAATGGTTTCGACTATATAGAAGCATTAGTAGACCGTTGCTTAGCCTCTATATCTCCGTGGTAACTCATAAATCTCGAAATATAGGCTTATCGGCCTGTCTATTATCTAACCCAGGAGGACTAGGAATGGTGTAACTAGTAGTGCAATTTGGATACTTGATCTAATTGCAACACCTATAGCCTGATTAATAGATATATCACATTAGTCCGCTAACTTCATTAAGAAAATAAACATTTTAACGCTTACTAGGTCCATTTTATTCCTTATAGCTATTACGTAAGCCGTGGTATGCTCCGCCGCATTACCTATAATTAGGATTAGGATCAAGCTGATAAAACTCTTACTGGTTTGTGTGTTCTCGGCGATAGTATCGATGCTACCTATAAGGTTGTCGGCATAAAACGAGATAATGATTATTATAGCGATCAAAATTATTATCGCTGCCTAGGGGTTTATAGTTGTCTGGGGCTTGTTGCTTGTCTCGTCTTCTGGGTCGGGGCAATACTTGCCTTAGCGTTGAAGAGGTTCTTATGCGTCCGTAGCTGGAAGCATAGATATAGGATATAAAGGGGAAGTAGAAGAATTACTGCCCCGCGGGAGTGTGTGACGATGATTTATACCTTATCGGGCTGGTCTATGCTATCGAGTATGCTATATAGCTTGGAATTGGTTAGTTGTCTCAGAAGTTAGAGGTATGTAATATAGGTATAGGCAGAAGAGATTGGATTTTTGCTACTTTTTTCTATCTAAGGGAGCGGCAAAGGTAGGCTTCTTATACCTATGTTTCTAATATTATAGGCAGTAGCCTGCTGCCTAATGCTAGTTATGGTCGTTCACGAATATCGTGAATAAGTTCACGGTGATCGTGATCGCTGCCTATTTTTGGCCCTATTCCAACAAGTTGTCCCGATGGTAATCGACGGGCCTTATAATATAGTAATATATTAGGGATTTCGTGCCCAAGAATGCGACGAACTATAGCTAGAATGATTATTGAAGCGCTGGATAAGGCCAATAAGGAACATGTGGTCTATGCCGCTGTAGAAGTGAAGCTCCGCTTGATGCCGTTGCTAGATCCGTCCGTTATATTGACCATGCCGCTAAGCAAAAAACTCATACCTATGATAAGAAGTAGGTTAGATAGGATTGAACTAAGAATCGATGATTGAATAACTTCGATTTCGCCCTTTTTGAGGGCGATAATGCTCATAATAAGCTCGACCGCGTTTCTAAAGGTGGCGTTGAGGAGTCCTCCTCGGATATCGCCGAGTGGTATAGAGATCTCCTCCGTGGCGAAGGATAATACTGCTGCTAAGGGGATGATGCCGATGAAATTTAGCGTGAATACAACTGTGGGACTCTAGCCTCGCCTCCAGCAGTAATACCCAAGGGCACAAACACAAGCAGGATGTTGACATAATCTATTAAGCTGCTTAGCCTAGTCAGCACTTAGCAGTAGAAAAGGAAGCTCACTATGCAATAACGTGACCTTGATGATGTGAATAAAATGCGCTGGCCACTTGATAAAGCGTTTCGGGCTATCTAAGCTAGGGTGCTGCTCCAGTCTAATAGGCATCTTAGGAACCCACGGCACTGTTCGGTTATAAGTGGCAAGCTGAGCAATGGTAATCGTTCATGATCATGCTTGGTCGGGAACTTCCGAGTCATGCGCATCGCTGGGCCCATCTCCTGAGTGCGAGAAGCCCTCTAAGGCGTACCCCGCCCTAGTGTTATGTCTTTAACAGCTAGCGCCCTTATCTCATAAGTGCCCAAGGACCTCTAAGGAGGTCACGATGAGGGGCTATAGCTAATTAAAATGCTTTAAATTAGAGGTATAAGATTCCCCACCTAAATTACATAATAATAGAAGTCCCAACAAATTTAGTTATTATAAATCGCGATATTGCATAACTTGCAACCAAACTATCGCAGGGTAGGCATAATCTTCACGGCCTCATAAAATAATTGCGTTAGTAATCTAGCCGTATGCTATAAGTAGCTCTATAGGATGGAGTACCCCGCACCAAAGACAACCTCAGATAACAATCAATCAACACACTACTGCTGCTCATTATCGTTTACCTGACCCTTAATCCTTTCAGCACGCTCAGTGCGACACAAACTAAGTCTGCTTGCGAAGCCTCCTTTTATTGCCGCTGAGCTCTCCAGAGAGCTTCTTTTCTACCCTTTACTCTTATCTGCCCTTACCGGAAGCCCTGACAAGCTATGCAATCTGATTTGACCTTCCGATTGATATAATTGACCTATCGATTGACGTGTTGCCGCTATAAATCGGGCTCTTAGAGGTCACGCTCGTCTCCCGACCGGTAAAGCTGCCTTGCCTGACTTTCCTGGCTATAGGCGTTAAATAACGCATTATAAATGCACTCTCGCCACTCTCTATAAGTCGTGAATCGCTTCCACTTTAGCTGTAGCCCGCGTAGCTGAATAATATAGCTATTGACGAGGGCAACGTCAAGAAGGAAGGTCCAACAGAGGGCTTGCCAAGGGCCCCTTCGGAGGGGATGATCGTGTGCGCAATATGACCTCAATTGGTCACCTCGGTCAACGTGATGCATCTCGCCATTATAAGCAGCGGCGACTGTCAGGATCGAGATAACCTTAACAGCTTCATCACCAAAAAAACGGCGTATTGGCTTGGCCTCGGGCTTCCGTGATGACGGCTTCTTCCTCTTCCGATCGACACGATCTTCGCCCGTGAATACAGTAGTTAGGAATAACACAAGGCGGTTATCTTTCCAAGCTATCTGATTGACCTAGTCATATTATAAAAAGACAGATTAGTAAGGAAATCACATACAAAAGTGTCTTAAATAAATACCTAATTATCAGGGGTCGGGATTATCTTGACCTAGTTGAAGTCATAGCTAGCCTTGACCTTTCCATCGGCCTTTTTATCCCGTTGGAGCTCTTTATGAATGCCGCAGTTAGGTCGAGCCGTGCCTGTGGCCCTGTGGCCGTATATACGGAGGCTGCGGAAGAGGTCTGACGACGAGAAGAGGTTATCCACGAAGATATAATATATCGCTTTTAGCAGTGAATTTACAAGGGCGACGACGACGCTTTAGGTCGAATTCAGGGGAATGGGCTTGTCTTCTGGCGCCGGCTCCTTCTCTTCGGCTTCGGAAGCCTTCGTACGGGCTTATGATCGTGATGACTTCGTTTGGGGAAGTTCAATGCCAACAGAGCCGTATTTAGCGCCTGACATATGCCACAGCCAGTAGATAAAGAAGCCCTATTGTGCGATGACCTAGATCTTAAACCCAAGGGGGATAGGCTTACCTTTAACGATCGTTGTCTCTTTAGATCTCCCTATATAGCGGATCATACACTCATCTACAGCGAGATAAAAGCCCGGGGAGAAGACCTATGCAGACACAGCCTATATGAGATTAGACCATTCTTCACAAGCTTAAAATGCCTTCAGAAGGGGCCCGATTTCATTAATCTTAGTGTAGTCAAAGGGACGGAGATAGCGATAAAGGATCTAGAACTTCCAATACGGCATAAACTTAATGATTAAGTGCATAAGGCGTTATTCCCCTGGCTTTAGGGTACTCCAGTGGCTCTTAATCGTCTTTTCCTTATGTATACCCATATAAATTAGCATTACAAGCCACACATATACTTCTACAACAGAGGTCCCTTGCCAAGCTCGCAGCCTTACGTTCTTCATCATAGGGTATTTCCAGCTATTAACAACCTCATTTTCCTTAAGCCACGAGAGCCAGCTATAGGTATATTAAACCCATCTCTTAACGAGGGAGATAGGAAGGAAAAGTTAGAATAGCTATAGCGGCGTTAGCGGCGGTATACTAATATGAAAGTTACGTATTTCTACGTAGAAAGGCTCGAATTTAGTGCCGCGGTTAACTTCAGCCGGAAAAACAGCCACCTAGGTAGGGTCATTAGGGTGCAATTAATAGCTATAATTCTCCTTAATAAAGCTCTTATTATCATAGGCATTAAGTGCCTTTACCTCCTTAGGAATTAATTAGGAATTCATTATTAAATTAAAAATGATTTCTATAGTATTTTAGCAGGAATTACTTCATTAAGCTAACTTTTCGTACCCCGCCCATAACCCACTAGTCATAGGACCTATATAGGGTAAGGTACGGCTTAGAGGTCCTTAGGCACTTATGAAATAGGGGACCTTAGGGAGCGTAGCTATTAAGGTCTTACTATACGTCTACCTAAACCTTAGGCGAAAGATAGGTGAGAGTGAGGTATCGCTTTTAATGAGAACTCTAATTAGCCTAATACCCTTATCGCGACCGCATTAGAGGGCTTCACGCACTTAGGAGATAGCTACTTATGGGGGCCTCTATGTGACGGCACGGTCACAGCTGCGGGCACCTTAGCCGCTGCGCCACGGGGCAAAAGATTGAGCCATAATCGCTATTGTAGCAATTACAGAAGGTGCATTCACTGCCTATAGGGCTTATAGCGCTATTACGGGGGACCAAGCCGTAATACGATGCCCTCTCTCAGGGGCTTACGCCTCGGAAGCCCACTACAGAGCCATCCCGTACAGGGGTCATCAAGCCCTATAGGGTAGCAGCTAACTAACCCCAGTGCAAGCCCCGCACATACCCTTATGTGCATCAGGCAAGCCTGTGAGCAACTATGCCGAAGGCAGGGCTCAAACCTACGAGCTTCAGGTCACCCGCTTATAGCGATTATTATGTGACGGCACGGTTACAGCTGCGGGCACCTTAGCCGCTGCGCCACGGGGCAAAAGATTAAGCCATCATCGCTATTGTAGCAATTACAGAAGGTGCATTCACTGCCTATAGGGCTTACAGCGCCGTTACGGGGGACCAAGCCGTAATACTCTAATTCGGCACCCCCGTGGTCATAGCCGCTCCCACGGGGGGTGCGCTGACTAGTAAAAGGGGCCCCCATAAGTATCCCACTCGAGAATATTTCTTTAATATTTTATTCTCTCGTTCCTTTTCCTCTTTAGAATACCTATATAAGCTTTATCTAGCTTAATAGCGACTAGCTCTCTTCTAATAGGTGAAGTTATATTGAGTTTATAGTATAGTGAGATAGTAGAGTACGTGGGATGGTTTACTTAATTTCACCCTTAGAGGCTAAACTTAGGTAGACCGGAGAGAAAGCTTTTCCCTTCGATACTCTCGATTTATAATATTTATTTTACTCCTAGAAGTAAAATAGGCGAATTATTTATATAGGCTTAATTTATTTCAATCCAGTGGGCGAGAGTTATATATAGAAGTATTTCTATGGATAGATAGTTAATAATCTGGGTTTACGCAGTATAAATATAGCTATTCTACTATCTAGAACCCCCTATTCCCTAATATCTAATAATAGTATGATTATTATGAACTATATAGAAGTATATCTAGCTATTAATTATACGATCTAGCTAGTAAATGCACCCTTTCTTATGAAGATACCTTATAATCCCCTATTTTTAATAACTCACTAACGAGATTAATAGAACAAAGTCACCACCTCTTTATGCAATAACCGCCACCCTATCACTATATTTTATGCGCAAGAGCCGGCTATGCAACAGGATATCCCGACTCCTTCCGACTAGGCAACTTTAGCTGAGATTTTCCAATTTCTTAAGCCATTTCAAGATGCCACAATAGCCAACGAAGGCAGTCGAAATTCCATATATGACCTTCTACTAACTATAGATTATCTTCTTCACCACATTAAGGCATCCAGGGAGATCACCACGGTCCCCCACTTAGCGACCATAATGGAGACTACCTGGGCCAAGCTAGCCGACTACTATAAAGCAACAGAGGATTCTCCAGTATATTCAGTAGCGACCGTCTTAAATCCCTCAAGTCGGCATATATAGAGAAGACTTAGGAAGGTAAGAGGGAATAGAGCGAGAAGGCTAAAGCTCGTATAGGGCAGCTATGGAGCGAGACATACAAGCCAACCATACCCTGTCCCATTCTCCGTTAAAGCTGTGCACTAGAGCCCACTACGAGACGGCTGAATGGATACAAGATCTAGATAAAAGAGCAAAAGGCTACGATTTAGAACATAGATGATAACGAGTACGAAGTATACTATCGCGAACCTATGATAATGATATCGGATCCTTTGAAATGGTGACTCGAACTGGCTCAGTGAAGAAGATTCCCTAACCTATCCTTAATAGCCATCGATATTCTATCGATTCCGCCTATATCTACTGAGATAGAGCGACTCTTCTCTAAAGCTAGACTGACAGTCACCGACCAGCGAGGATCTATGAATATTAAAACTTTAAATCTTTTGGAATGTCTATAATCCTGGGATAGGAGCGCTCTAATAGTCTAGTCGGAAGTAAATTTTCTATTCTATAAGGTATATATAGCATTTTCTAATTATAGATTCTAGCGTAGCTACGTTAATTCGGCAGCTATAGATATTATGCCTAATATTTAGGAACTTTATGGGTATATAGGCTAGCGGAAGAGATATAATTAGGTAGTAGTGTATTAGTTATGTAGTGGATAGCTTAGGGCTAGAGGTAGAAGAAAGAGCTAGACGTCATTTATGAGGTCTAGACTATTAGTCTAGATTATAGTCTATACTATAGTCTAGTCTAAAGTGATAGACGGACTAATAGTCTAGTCTAGGTATCTCGACTAGACTGCTAGTCTAATCTAACTAAGTTAGACTAACTAAATAAATAGTCTAGGGAGTTTAGATAGATTAGTTAGATTATTGCGAGTATTATCTTTTATTAAGGAATACTTAATAAACCTATCTATATATAAATTATATCGTCCTTTAATAAATACTATATAATAAACTATAATCCTATGAATTCATATACCCTTTTAAGGGTCTATTCTCGTCTATATCTATCTTATTAGGTCTTCTTCTATATCTCCCTATCTCTATATCTCTATAATTATCTAAAACTTTAAAAAAAATAAAAACTAAAAAGATTTATCGTCTATTATAAGTTATGTAATTATAGAAGAAAGTCATAATTAGGTCTTTATAATATATTTCCTATAATCAGGTAATTTATACTTTATAGCGGTAACTAGCTATAAGAGAAGGTAAAACCATTAAAGTAATAATACTAAATAGATAAAGATTAATAGTTATTAAAATCTTATTAATACTAGCGGTTAAAATAAATAAAATTAAATATAAAGGAAAAGATTAAGGGCCTTAGGGCGCTAGATAAATAGCTTCTATAACGACGATATTTAAGTAGAGCTAATTAAGTAGATACTACTTAGTTAGCCCGGATAATAAGCTTAGAAAGGAACTTATTAAATAAGGAGTTAAAGTTATAGCGGTATAACTAAATCTCCTTACAGGTTCTAAGGTAGGCCTCTATAATAATATTAGCGCTATTAAACGAAATATTTATAAGGTTATCGC
Organism: Fusarium virguliforme; assembly: GCA_020883615.1. Lineage (NCBI taxonomy): Eukaryota > Fungi > Ascomycota > Sordariomycetes > Hypocreales > Nectriaceae > Fusarium > Fusarium virguliforme. The sequence goes on along the minus strand of JAJHJD010000010.1, from coordinate 2,243,642 downwards.
GAGATAGACCGATAAGGGCAGATAATAGATAAACCCCGGCTTATATTATATAACTAAGCTAGCTAAAACTCTTAGCGCCGGGCCCTCCACGGGAACCCAATAAGTTAAAGTCTATATACTAATATAGACCTACCTTTATCTATAATTCCACCCTAATTATGCCTTTAAGGCCTAATATACTTATAATTCTTTAACTTCTACTCCTTATAGAAGATTAACGCGGAATTGAGATAGATAGGTCACTTAAAACTATTCTAGGCCCTACTTAAGAGATACTTAAGTAGCCTTTCGCTAGTAATACACCGGGAAGTATATATATATAGCCTCTAGAGATTATTATACCTATTAATATACCTAATTTAATAGACTTAAATAAGCTAATCTATAGGAGTAATTATCTCTATATATTTAAGTAGAGTATTTCTATTATATTTAAAGGGTATTCCTTAATATTATAAAAGGATATTATCTATCTATTAATTAATATTAATATATATTATTTAGAGTTAATATAGCTAACCGCGCCTCCTAAGAGAGGACGCTTTATATTATATCGCTAATATAACTTATTATTATTATTATTATTATTAAGCTTAAGCTCTTAATTAAATCTATTCTATTAGTTAAGCTATTAATTAAGGTAATTAAGATAATATAATAAGAGATAAAAGAGGCGGGATATTTAGGCCGATATATTTATTAAGTTCTTAGCTAATTAAGCCGAGATATAGATAAAGATACTTAAGGTATTAATAAATCACCTAATAAATATTAGCTAAGGTAATTAAGATAAACCCTTAATATATAACTATAAATAGCTTAAAGAGAATACTAAGGTAATTAAGATTATAGATAAACTTAAAGCTATTAATATTAATAATTAGCTATATATTAAAGTAATTAATATATTAAAGATTAAGTAAGTTAGTAATAAGCTATATTATACCCTATAAATTATATAGAGGACCTATATTAATTATTTACCTAATAAAAGGGAGCTAATATAAAAGACTTTAAATACTTTATCGTAAAGTAATATATTAATTTAAAACTCTAAGAGATAGAAATAAGAGATAAGCTTAAAGTAATTTAATATAAGGAGGGAGAGTCCCTTATATAATATTTTATATAATAGAGAGCCTTCTATATACTCTTACTAAAGAAATATAAATAAAAAGAGAGTACTTTAATAGCCTATTATTATTTCTATTAACTTTTTCCTTCAGTTAGGAAAAAGTTATAAAAAAGTAATACTAATATTAAGAAGGTATAAGATATTACTTAGGCCGCTAGATATACTTAGGGCTAATTAGTAACCTAACTATAGGGATAAAAATAATAATTACTAAATATTACTAAAAAAAGAGCTTATTCTCCTATAGGGAAAGCTATAGAGTAAGCTTTTAAGGAGGTAGCTCCTCTAGATATAGCACCCTATCGGGATATTTATAAGGCCTATTAAGTTAATCTAGCTAATTAAGCTAAATACTTAATTAATATTACTATAGTAGATAGCTATTAAGTGCTTTAAATATAGAAGACTAAGCTATAGGTTATTAGAGTATTATTAAGGCCTATAGGTTAATATTACTTCTATAGGGGAAAGGACCTTAATAGTAAAGATTAATTATATTAAGGCTAAAGAGCTAGACTTATTAGAAAACTAAAGTATATAGAGGTTAAACCTAAATTATCTATACCTTTTATTTAAAAATAGGTCTTAATTAAAAAAGTTATATCTAATTCCGTATTAATTCTCTATAGGCTTATAGAAGAAGAGGTTATAATCCTTATAGATATTACCTCTAAGATCGATTTAATTAATATAAAGTTAATAAAGAGGCTAGAACTTAAGCTTACTATAGACTATATAGCCCTTAATCTTAAGTCCTTCCGAGGTAATAAGACCTATATAGGTAATACCTATTAGATTACTTACTTCCTTATTAACTTATATAATTAACTATAAAAGGTCTAGTAAGTATATATTAATATAGAAATAGGGAATATTAAATATAACCTTATTATAGCCTATTATTCTATAGGCTAGGAGGGGATTATAATAGACTATATAATTAATAAGTAATATTATATTATAATAATAAAAGTAGACTTTTTATCCTTTATATAAGAGATTATTAAGAATAAAGAGCGGGTATATATATTATATATTACTTTCTTTCTTATACTTAAGGAGCTAGCTAATAAGAAGCTTATTAAGTCTAAAGATTTAATATTAAAGATACTTAAGGACCTCCTAAAGAAATTTAAGGGACTTAAGAGGTTCTTTAATAAATAAGCAGTAAAGAGTATACCTATACTCCTAGAAGTAATATATAAGATTAACTTAATTAAGAGTAAGAACCCACTATATAGCCCGATCTACCTTCTAAATATAGTATAATATAAAGCCCTATATATATATATCGCGGAGAATCTAATAAATAAGAGGATTTAATACTCTATAAGTATAATAAGGGCCCTAATCCTCTTTATTCCTAAAAAGGATAAAGGGTTAAGGCTTTATATTAATTATAGGGGATTAAATAAGGTTATTATTAAGAATTAATACCCTCTCTTATTTATTAGCGACTTATTAAATAGACTTAGTAGTATTAAGTAGATCTTAAAGATTAATATTTATAAAGCCTACTATAGGATCGCGATCGAGAAGGCTAATAAGTAAAAGACTACCTTCTATATAAGATATAGCTACTTTAAATATATTATTATACCCTTTAGACTTATTAATGCGCCTATTATATTTTAAGATTATATTTATAGAATCTTTATCGATAAGCTTAATACCTATTATATTAACGTATATAATAAGCTTGCGACGTATATAAGTATGCGACGCACTTTAGAATTTCTTAGTACTTATACCTTATTTAAAAAAGACTTAAAATATTTTAAGAAAATTAAGGTAAGCTTAAAATAGCTATAATTTCTAAAATAGCTTAGTTAAGCTATAAATAATCTTATTTATCTTCTAGATCTTATAATATTATTACTTAGTTAGCTATTTAGAAAAATATTATTCGCACTATATATATAGCTATTTCTATATAAAGGAATTTCTTTAAAATTCTAGGAAAATTATATATAGTTTATTTAAGAGTTAAAGAGCTAGGAACTTACTTTTTAAGCTTCTAGCTATTTTATTGCGCTTTTTATTAAGCTTTAAAGTTTATAGTTTTAGTGCACAGTATAGGTGCGTCGCATACTTGCATGCGTCGCAAGCATATTATATACGTTATATATATAGACGATATTATGATCTATTTCTAGACTAAAGAGGAATATATAAAGTACTTATATAAAGTCCTTAAGAGGTTTATTAAAGCTTAGCTTTATAGAAAGCTCTTAAAGTATAAGTTCTTCTAATAGAGTATAGAATTCCTTAAATATATTATTATATAGAAAGGTATTAAAATAAAGCTTTTATATATTAAGTTAGTTACTAAGTAATAAACCCTAAATCCTTTAGGGAATTTAAATATTCCTAGGATTCTATAACTTCTATAGGAAGTTTATCGCTTATTATTTAATAATTATTAGGCCCCTTATTAAGATATTTAAAGGGAGTAAGAATAAGAAGTAGATTAACTTATTTTACTAAATAAAAGAGGCTAAAGGGGTATTTTAAGCTCTTAAATAAGCCTTTTACTTTATAATTATTCTTTAATATTAAAACTTAATACTAAAGATTAAGGTTAAAATTAATATATCTATTAAAGCTATCTTAGGTATCCTTATATAACTTATAGGCGGTATATAGCGCCCTATCGCCTATTAGTTAAGGAAGCTTAAAGACTAAGAATAAAGATAGGCTATAGGCTAATAAGAGCTCCTTATTATTATAGAGAGCCTAGAGTACTAAAGTCACTACCTATAAGGACTCAGATAAATTCCTTATCTTAATTAACTATTAAGCCCTTACTAGCGTTATAGATATATCGGCGAAAGAGCTTAGAGGTAGACTTATAAAATAGATATATAAGCTTTTTACATTTAATTTTAATATTAAATATAAGGCCGGCTTAAAGAACCTTATTAATAGTCTCTCTTAAAGACTAGATTATATAAAGGGCGAGATCTTATATAAAGATATCCTTCCTACCTTAAAGAAGAAGCTATTATTAATATATAAGCTTCTATATACTATTTAGTATTATATCGCTAATATTAAGATTAATAAAGATATAGATAATACTACTTAAGTATATATCCTAAAAGTTAGGGCTATAATAAGGGGCCCTATCCCCTTTAATAAGCCTATATAGAAGTATTATACTCGCTATTATATTATTTCTATTATTATTACTTATAGATAAATAAGGGAGATAGGAGGTTAACCTTTATAGAATACTTAAAAGGTAGAAGACTTAAGCCGAGCCTTTAGGGAACTATCTAGAGTTAGGGTTATTATATTGGAATAATATATCCTATATCCTCTTATAAGATAACTTATTGTAAAGGACTGAAGGATATAGACTATAAAGTCCTCGTAAGGTGTAGAGTAGGTAATGGAGATAGGAGGTGAATAGGCAGTGGAATTAGTCCTTATAAAAAGCTGATTAGCTAGATAAGGAATCATATAGCTAGAGAAGTGGGCCAAGAGATAGATAAGGTTAAAGGGGAAAAAGAGAGCTTCTGATTGGTGGTCTTATTGATTGTATTGCATGAGAGGATATAGATCAAGAGAGGTTCTAATTCTAAGGGAGTTCTTCTTCTTTTTATAGAAATAGCTCGGAACCTATTTGTCCGATTCGGCCAAAGGTCATACCGCCGGATAGCCTGATTTCCGGGCTATCTAGCTATATAGGGTAGGCTGAAACCGGATAACTGGATCCCGAGTTATCGCATAAAGATGTATGTAACTATAGAGGTTTTATATTAGGGAATTTAAAACCGGATAGAAAATACCCGTATTTTGAGCCTAGCTTTTAACGGCGTTATCGGGCTTATAATAAAGCCCTATATCCGAGGTCACGTGACTTACCCTATAGGGTATATTACTAAAATTATATAATTTTAGGACTTTTATGTAACTCTCTAATATCTTGCTTATATAAGTAGATATTGCTTATATAAGTATACCGCTATAGAGCGCTAGCATTATATTCTATAGTGGTAAATTCTTATGCTTATATCTTATGAGCTGAATTTACTAAAATTATTTATAAAGTCCCTTATATATTATAAGGTCTTTTATACTTATAGAGGGCGAAATAGTATTTCTCTTATAATTAATATATAAGCTTCAGGTATTAATTAAGGAACTATAGAGTTAAGATTAATATTACCTTAAGACTATAGGAAAGGTATATAGAACCGCCGGCTAGTATAAGGGGTATATTATTAAGGACCTTAGGCTACTAAAGTATAAAGGTTAATTTATTATCCTAGAATAAGGGGTATTCAGACTAAAAGTCCTTTATTAATATTATAATAACTCTAAGGCTAGATATATAGGATTTAAGAAGATATTAGACTTAATAAAGAAAAAGTTCTATTAGCTAGGTCTCGCTAATAATATAAGAGAGTATATTAAGAGTTACTTTATATATTAAGGTATTAAGGTATTAAGGCATAAGCTATATAGTAAGCTATAATCACTATTATTATTATTATACCTATTTTAAGAGATTAATATAGACTTTATTATTAAATTACCCTTAAGCTAATAAAATAATAGGGAGGTATATAATATAATCCTTATAATTATATATTAAATAACTAAATATATATTATTTATCCTAACTATAAAGACCTTAAGAGCTATAGGGCTAGCTATATTACTATATAAGTATATAAAAGCCTAGTTTAATATACTAGAAGGTATTATTAATAATAGAGATAAGATTATTATAAGCGAGTTCTAGAGGCTTTTTATAGAGATAAGAGAGATATATCGCCGGTTATTTATTTATATATTATCTATAGATTAATAACTAAACTAAATAAATCTATTAGACTTTAGTTAAATACCTAAGGGCTTATATTACTAATAAGCTATATAGGTAGGTAGTTTAATTACTTAATATAGCCTTTACCTATAATAATAATTATTACTTTATTATTAAGGTCTCACCTATATATATACTCTTTAGGTACTACCTAAGATATATAGATTATATCCTAATTATTAAGCTAATTAAGGTATAAGGTATTATAGAATATATTATAATATTATAATAGGTTAGAGACTAAGTATATAAATATTAAGAAAAAGTAATTAAATTATAGACTAAATACTATAATATAAAGTATAAACTATAGATATATACCTATAGATAGTATATTAATATCTCTATAAAGAATTAATATTTTAAGAATTATAAATTAGCTCTCTAATTTATTAAAGTTAAAATCCTTAAGAAATATAATAAATAAATATATAATATTAAACTATTAGAACCCTATAAGAGGATATATAATATTTTCTATATATTACTCTTAGAATTATAGAAAGACTGCGGAATATAGAGTAAAGATATTATTACTTTATTAAAGCTTAAGGATAAGCTTAATAAATAAGAGGTAGAAGAAGTTATTAATTATAAAGAGATTAATAATAAAAAATACTACCTTATAAAGTAGAAAGGCTAGCCTATAGAATATAATACCTAAGAATTAGATTACTACCTAGAAAATATATAAGTAATAGTTAAGAAGTACTATAAGATTGCGAAGAAGGTATATAAAAATAAGATAATATCTAGGCGAGTTAATAGGAAGTAAAAGGTAGCTAGGCCTTTTATTAAAGTTATAAAAATACTACCTATAAAATATAAGAATATAAGAGGATAAAATAAGATACCTCTATATAGAGGTAAATAACTATAAAGCGATAGTAGAATATATATTAAGCTTAAGAGGTATTAATATAAAAGGTAATAGTATTAATATTAATACTACTATTACTACTACTATAACCGCTAGAACTATTACTACTATAACCGCTAATACTATAGCTATAAGAGGTAAGCTATTAGCGCTTAAGAGTAACCCAAGCGGCCGGGGTAGAAGGAATATTTATATTACTACTGCCGATATTAATGCTATTACTATTGCTATTATTATTATTATTATTATCGTCTTAGTCGTTATTAGCCTTATGCTTACTTTTGCGCCTAATCGGCGCGATATTAGCATACTTAATAGCTATTAGGGGAGACTATTTACCCTAGCTATTAAGGATCTTAATAATAAGAGCAATAGAGAAGTCAATATATAGACTAATATAGGCCTTCTTACTATAAATAGCAATAGTTTTAATAGTCTTTAGGTAAATTAATACTTACTTAAGGGCCTAGGCCTTAATATTATTATAGGTATAGGGAGGCTAAGTAGCCTTAATGCGATTCTTAAAGTTAATAGGGTCCTAAATAATATTAACCTATAGAAGAGATTAATAAGGGAATACTAGGCGAATATTAGATAATATACCTTATAGAGGGCGAGGGTAGTTATAATCTCGCGATAAGATTATTACTTCTATAGGTTATATAAGGCAATATTTATCTTATTGATATTAATAATAGGGTTCTCTAAGTACTTAGCGAGGGTATTCTAAGTAATACTATACTTATCTAAGGCCTAAATAATATAACTATAGGTAATAAAAGCGAGAGTACTCGCCGGGTTTATAGATATTATAGGGTTATAGGAGTAAAGAATAATAATAAAATTCTAATAAAATTAAGTAATACCCTAAAGCTTATAAGGGATCTAGAAGAATATTAATAAGCATATTAGCGGATATAGGGTAAGACTTATATTACTATATTTAGTATTCTATAAGTTATAATAAATATAGTAGCCCTAATTCTTAGTCTTATTTATATAGGTTATATAAAGTAGCCGGCTATCCTTATATAGGTTATAAATATAACTAAGGTAAGGCTTATACTTAGGCTCTAAATACTTAAAGCCGCGATTTAAATTAAATTAATAGCTTTAGAAGATATAGGTATAGAAAATAAGGGTAAATATTATAGGGTTAAGGTAAAAATATTATAAAATAGGTACTATTATTATTATTAATTATAAAAAGATAGAGACAAAAAATAATAAAGTTAAATTAATAATAACTAAAAAGGATAAAGGAGATTATAATATTTATATAAGTAATAATAAGGTATTACTATAGAGAGGCTATAGCTATAAAAGGTAAATACTAATAATTAACTATTAAAGGACCGATAAATATATTTTTATCTATTTATACGCAATAAAGATATATTCGATAAAGGTAATAAGGAAGTTCTTAGAGGAAATTTATCTTTATTATATAAAAGCTTCTGCGATATTAAAAGAAGCTATTTTAAGAATAAATAACTATTAAAGGCCTTAGGGACTAAAGCCTCTAGAGGGGAGGTAATTATAAGGTTATCGCGAGATAGACTAATAAGGGTAGATAATAGATAAACCCTAGCTTATATTATATAACTAAGCCGGCTAAAACTCTTCTCGCTAGGCCCTCTATAGGAACCCGGCAAATTAAAGTCTATATACTAAATAGACCTACCTTTATCTATAGTTCCATCCTAATTATGCCTTTAAGGCCCAATATACTTATATATACTCACTAATAGGGCGATATATAAACGGCGATCTAAATAACTAAGACTATAATAATAATATAATCTAGTTATAACCTAACTATAGCCGCACTAAGATAAGTAGCTATACCGCATATATAGGTATACTTAGCGGAAGAATAAGCAAAATATAAGATTACTTACGGACTACGCTATAAAGAATGTATATATAAGGTTATATTACCCTAAATAAAAGGATATATTAATATTATTATAAATATCTAAAACCCCTAGGATAAAGTTAATTAAACCTAAATCCCCTTACCTAAATTAATAAAGAAGGAAGAAGATATAAAAGGACGGAAAATCAGACTTAAATAAATTACTATTATAGTAATATAACCTAATAGGCACTATAAACCTATAAACTATAATAATTACTCGGCAGGCGCAGTAATATAAAGAGAACTTAAGTTAACCTAACTTTAATATAATCGTTATAGATAATAAATATAATAAGTATAATAAAAGCCTAGAGAGATATAATAAAATACTAAGCGATATTAATAGATATAGAATAAATACTATAATATTTAGACCGATAGATAAGGAATATATTACTAGAATAGTAATATTAATATATATATCTAGCTAACTCGGGAATAATAAAGGGTAAAAGATATAGAAGATATCTATATCTAAGCCTATTATAAAGAAGTAATATTAAACCCCTATTTATTAAAACCTCGATATAACTTATATAATAATAATAGAATACTATTAAGATACCTATAATACTATAAAATCATATAAATCTCCTATAGATATTACTATTATAAGATATACCTATATAAAAAGAAGGAATAGGACTATTTCTCTATCCCCCTCTTATAATTAAATATATAACCTTACTTCTTATATAAAGTAAAAGACTACTATATTAAATAATAATATAAGGGAATTAAAGTAATATAACTTTAATTCTATTTATTACAATAATAAGCTATATCCCTAGAATAATTTATAAGTACCCTTACTTAAGTAAGAGGAATAAAGTTAGAAATAAAATAAAATAATAAAGAAAGAGGAGCTACCTTAAATAGGATTATTAGGATAATAAAGGAAGGCTTTTATGCCCCTATATAAATAAGAGGTATAATAGAGGACCGAGAATAATACCTCTAGTAACGATAATATATCGGAACTTTACTTACATAAGAAGAAACCGCATTATAAGAGTATATAGAATACCTTATTAAGTTAAAGATACCTTAGATAGATCTAGGCGCTAAAGAGGAATAGTGATATTAAGAATTACTCTATAGTCGAGACGATAAATATAACTATAAGGCCTATAATAATAGCGAATATAGTAAGGACTATCTAAGAAAGATACTATTAAAAAACTAAGATACCTACCTATTATAGAGCTATAGGTAGAAGAAAGAAGGAAATAATTCCTATAAAAAGCTCTATATATAACTATAAATAATTAATAGCCGAAATACTTTAAACTAAAAATATAAATTAGGGGAGAATAGCTAAATACTTTAATAGATAATAGAGCTAAATAGAATTACTTTAACTTAATAATAATAAATAGGCTAAAGCTATTATAGAGGTATAAGAAGGATCCTTATTTAATATATAACCTAAAAGGAGAAAAGTTTAATTATAATAATAGGATTATTAAATATAAGATTAATTACCTTATAGTCTTTATTAATAGAAAAAATTAAGGAATCTTATTTAATATTATACCTATATTAAGATATTACCTAGTGCTTAGGTACCTATAGTTATATAGATTTAACTTATATCTCGATTAATAGACTAGCTAAGTAATTTCCTTTAAGAAAGAGATACTCCCTAAAGAGATAATAATTTATTAGATATAAGATCTTAAATTTTTACTAAAGATAATAGAGAAATTAAGAAGGGATAAATAAGAGATATCTCTCTACCTAAAGGAATATAATATAAATAATATAATAGAAAGAAATAATAGAATTAATAAATAATTATAAAAGTTATAAAGTAATTCTATAAATTAAAAAAGAACCTTAAATAAATTAAGAAGAAATTATAAAATAAATAGCTTAAGAATATTCTATTATAATATTAAATCTATAAAAAACTCTTTATAGAAGAACTTAAGACTGGCTTATTACCCTATATATATTATAACTTAGAAATTAAATTTATTAATAGGAAATAACCTAGCTTTAGTAAACTCTACTTACTTAATATAATATAGCTATTAGTATTAAAGGAATATATTAAAGAAATAATATAGAAGGGATATATTAAGGAAAGTAAATTATTTATTAAATACCTTATTATATTTATCTTAAAGAAGAATAAAATACTTCGCCTTTATATTAACTTTAGAATACTTAATATTATTATAATTAAGGATTATATATTACTACCTCTTATTAATAAATTAAAGGATTAACTTTTTAAGATAAAGTACTTTATTATACTTAACCTTAAGAGAGCTTATAACTTAATTTAGATTAAGGAAGGATATAAATAAAAAACCGCTTTTTATACTAAATATAGACTATTTAAATACCTTATTATACCTTTTAGACTTATTAATATACCTATAGTATTTTAATAAATAATTAATAATATATTATATAAATATCTAGATATATTTATTATATATTAGCTTAATAATATCTTTATTTTCTCTGAAATAAAAGAAGAATATATAGAATATATCTATAAGGTATTATAGATACTATAAGATATTAATTTATTAATAGAACTAAAGAAAAGTAAGTTCTATACCTTAGAAGTAGAATTTCTTAAATATATTATCTCTTATAATAAGATATATATAGACCCTAAGAAGGTTATAGTAATTAAGGATTAAAAAGAATTAATAAATATTAAGAAAATATAAGCCTTCCTTAGTTTTATTAATTACTATTATAAATTCCTTAAAAGATTTAAAAAGATTATAATACTATTAATTAATCTAATAAAGAAAGATATATTATTTATAATAGGGAATAAGGTATAAGAAGCTTTCTATAAGATTAAGGAATTTATCTTAAGTAAATTAATCCTTAAGATATTTAATCTATCTTAATTAATTAAACTTAAAATAAATACCTTAGATTTTATATTAAGCGCCTAGATTAAATAATAAGATAATAAAGGACTTCTATATTTAATTGCCTTTTACTCCTATAAGCTATATAAAGTGGAATTTAATTACCCTATCTATAATAAGGAATTCCTTATTATTATTAATACTTTTAAAGAATTTCGATATTACCTTATTAAAAGTCCCCACTAAATTAAGGTCTATATAAACTATAAGAATATCTTATATTTTACTACTACTAGAGAATTAAGTAGCTAATAACTATATTATACTAAATACCTCTCGGAATTTAATTATATTATAGTCTATATAAAGGGAAAAGAAAATAGAAGAGCTAATATTATTAGTAAATAATTAGACCTTAATATAGGAAAGATTAAAGTAAATAAATAATTATTATAATATACCTTAAAAGGATACCTTAAATAGAAATTTATTATATAAATATAGAAATTAATACCTCTATTAGAATACCTTAAGCTTATTTAAGATTATAGAAAATAGATTATTAACTTTATCGACTATATATAAGGATATAACTACCGCGAAGATAGACTCCTTATATTTAAAGAAAAGATTACTATACCTAATAAAGTTTTTAGAAAAATCTTTAATTATTACTATAATTAATTCCCTTATAATAGGAACTATAGATCGATATTTAAAGCTATAAACTATATCTATAATAATTACCTATTTAAGGAGGAAGTTTAAGGTATAATATAATACTACTAGAAATATAACCCTAGACGAATACTTAGGGTAACCTATATAATAAAATAGGGTAATCTATTATTAAAATAAATCTTAGAGAATAATAAATAACTCCTAGATAACGAGAAAATAGATAAATAATAAATCCCGGACGAACTATAATATAACCTTATATATAAAATATATAAATACCTATTATATAGATACTAAGAAATCAATAAAACCCTAAAATAAGTTAAGATAATATATACTTTTCCTAATATAAAGAAGATAGTTATATAAGTTATAAATAAATATAATTTATATATAAAAATAAAGGCATAACGCTATAAACCCTATAGAAAACTATAACTATTCCTAATCGCATAATAACCTTAGGAATTAATTATTATAGATTTTATCACTAAATTACCCTATTAAAAGAACTAATAATTAGAAACTTCTATAATAGTATTTTTATTATTATAGATAGACTTATAAAATTTTCCTATTTTATCCCTTATAGTGAATTAATAAATATAGAAGAATTCGTATACCTTTTCTATTATAATATTACTAGGATATATAGAGTACCTCTCGAGATTATCTTAGATCGAGGACCACCCTTTATATCTAAGTTTTAATAAAGATTAACTAAATACCTTAGAATTAACTATAAGCTCTCTATAGTATACTATAAAGAGACTAATAGATAAATAGAATAGATAAACTAAATATTAAAATAATACCTTTAGTACTATATTAACTATAAATAGAATAACTAGATTAAAAAGCTACTAACTATATAGCTAGCCTATAATATAATAACTAATAAAAGTATAAAGATTATATTAGCCTATACTAACTTTAGATTTACCCTAGATGCCTATAGATAAACCTAAAATATAGTTATTAACCCTAAAGTAATCCTTATTAGCGACTAGCTAAAGAATCTATATAAGGAAATATAAATAAAACTTAAATTCATTAGAAATAGAATAAGTAATTATATTAATAAGAAAAAGATTAAGAGACTAACCTTCTTAGAGGGAGATATAATTTACCTCGCAATAAAAAATATTATAATAAAAAGATAAAATAAAAAACTCGACTATAAATATATTAAACCCTATAAAGTTAAATAGAAAATCTTATAAAATAACTATAAATTAGATTTACTATTAAAGATTAAGCTCTACTTAATCTTTTATATTTTATTACTTAAGCTAATAGAAAATACCTTATTAATATATAATACCTTCTAAAGAATTTCTATTAATAATATTAAATATAGACTTATTAAGATTAATAGTATTTTAATTAATTAAATTAATAGCCCTAAAAAAGTATACCTCTATAATAATAGATAATTCCTCCTAAAGCTTATCTAACTCCTCTAAGGCGCGAAGGCTATACTTAAAAGCCTTATTACTATATATTTTAAGTAATTACTTCTACTTATAGATATAAGTAAGCTTAGCTATTACCTCCTTAAGGGTAGCCTCTACCTTAGCCTCTTTATTCTCTAGGTATTTATACTCTTAGATATTTTTTAATATTATTAAAGATTAACTACCTACTAAAAATACCTAAAGAGTATACTTATAAAAAGAAGTTACTCTAGCCCTATTATATATAACCTTTATATCTATATAATTAAAATAATAGTTAAAATAATTAAAAATTACCTTATAGGATAAGCCCTAACGAAAATAATAAATATAGGGTATAATTTTAAAACTAAAAGCCTTAATATAGGTAGAAAGACTTTATACTTTAGAAAGCTTATAGGAAGAAATATACTTAAAAACTTAGCTTATTATTATATTAATAATAGAGGAAGATTTTTATAAGTTAGAGTTACCTATTAAAAATACTTAATCACTAAAGCTAGCCTTAAGGATAAGACTAAGAAAGGGGAGACCTTATATTATGGCTATAATAAGGGCCAGGCGGGGATATATAGTAGAAAATACTTTAATTAAGCCTAAGACTAAAGGGACTAAATATCGTATATATTAATTTAAGGACCGAGCTTTAAGAACGTTAGTCCTACCCTAGACCGATAAATAAAAACGTTAGTCCTATCCCTAAACCTTAAGTATATAGAATATACTTATTATATTTCTTTATATAATAGCTACTTTAGCTATTAATATAACTTAGTTATACTTAATACCCTTAAGTATATTATTAGATATAATACTTTATTTAAGATTATAATATAATATTCTCCACTACTAATATAAACCTAGCACGACCGGTTTATCCCTTAGGAATCTAACCGTACTATCATAAATTAGGCTATTATAATAACCTAAAATAGCTAGATTAATAATAAGATTAATCTTAAGTAGCTTAAGTATTTTAATCAATATATAATTAATTAATTAATTAATATTTATTATCTCTTAATCCTTAATAGCTATAAAAGTTATTACTTTATTAAATTTAAGAGATATTATAATAAGAATAAGATTATATAGCTTTATATATTACTTTATTAATCTTATTTATTTTAGCCCCTTAATATTATATACTTTAGTATACTTATAAAGGCTTATAGGAAAGAAATAGAGTATTTAATTAAATACTCTATAATATATATTTTAAAGACTAAATTCTTTCTAGCCTTTTATATTATATTTTAAGCTATTATAAGAAAAAAGAATATTAAGATATCCTTTAAAGGGGCTAGGCTTATTCCTTTTAACCTAGAAAGTATAATCTTAAAGCTTAATATATAGCTATAGACTTTAATACTAGCTAAAAAGGAGGTTAAACCCTTAACCCCTTAGGTTTTAAGGACCCTAAGGATAATTATTAAGGCTAATTTTGAGTCTAAATACCTTAAGAGATAAATTAAAAGGTATTAAAGTAGCTCCCTAAAGTTAATTCTTAAAGCCCTAAGGTCTCTTAAAAAGGGGATAAAGGTAATTATATATTAAGTTACCTTATTAGCTACTAAAAATAAAGACCTTTAAGAGGTAAATAAGATATTTAGCTAGCGCTAGAGGGTAAAAAGAAACTAGCTATAGAAAAGAGGGGTTATAATAATAAAAGAAAGAAAGTAAGTAATTAATTAGATAGATATTAATATATAAGTAATAGCTAAATTATTAAGGAGTAATAATTAAGGGAGGTTCATATAATTAAGAGTTTAGCGTTATAATATCTATAGTAAGATTAATTATAATATAAGGATATATTAGGTAGTAATTAAGATATTTAGGGAAGAATATAGCGAATAGTTTTAATTAATTAAATAATTTATAGTATTTTTATTGCGATTCTTATTTAAAAGGTTAAGATTTTTAATATACTCGCTTATTTAGTATACTTACTATATATATATATTACTTAGAAAAAATATTATAATAAATACCCTTAGCACTAATATTAAGCTTTTTAGTCTTAGTCTTAAAGTCGATAGGCTCTTAGTTAGTAAGGGAAGACTTAACTTAGTTAATAGAGAAGTAGCTATTATTAGCAATATAAACCTCGCGGACTATAACGGGGAGAGTAAAGCTATAGCTATAGGTGATCTATATAAGAGTCTCCTTCTAGGTAAAGCCCTTAATATTATAGATAGAGATACTATAGTCTATATACCTCTCGTAATCGACCTTCTAGTCCTTTATAAAGTAGCTAATATCCTTAATATCGATATAAGTATCGGGAACTTACTATAGATGAGCGTAGGAAGGCTAGCATCCGGTATATAGCTCTCTCTTATTATATATCTTCTTAAGAAACTTATATTATAGGTAAGCTCGCAGCTTTCTTATCTTATTAGCTTACTTTCGCTACTTAGGTAAAAGCGCTCCCTTTTTAAGGCTAACCTTCTTCTTAATAGTGCCGTCCTTCTTACTATTAGAGATATATCGAACTACCTTAGTCTTAGCGATAGGGCTCTTTTAGGGACTAAAGTTTCGGCGGGTAGTAGTGCTTCCGGGGCTATAATAGGTCGATAAGGATAAGGGCTCTAACTTAATAGGGACGGGAGCGACGGCAGCGGTAGGGCTAATAGTATTATAGGTGAGGTAATACTCTCTAGAGATATAGTTACGGTAGTTACTAGTATTAATATAGCTATATAACTCAGGGGGGAAGGGCGAATAAGGGAAAGGAGGAATCTCCTTAAAACTACTAAAGTTTATAGAGTTAGCGCCTTTTAATGAGTCGGAAATAGTCCTTAAATCTAAAGTCTAGGAGGAGTTAAAGATAGTAGCACCTTAGGCATAGGCCTACTAGAACTAATTAAAATTAGGCTAGTTCTAATTAACTATAGCCTATCCCTCGCCGGAAGATAACGGTAAAGATAGAGCATTAAGGTAGGTTCTAATAGGAGAATTACTTCTAACGCTATTAAGGTAGGGAAGACTATTAATTTATAAAGTACTCTAAAACTCCTATTAATTCTCTATTTTAATACTACCCCACTAAACCGCCTCGGTAGGATTATCTATAGCGGGTATAATATTAAAGGTAGACTTAGGCGGGTTAGCCTATAGAGCCGCCTAGGTAATTAGAGGTAGATAATCGAGAGGGTTAGGCTAGAAATTAGCCGGCAAGGCATTAAAGCTTATAAAGGTAGTATCCTAAATAAACTAAGATATGTTAGGTGCGGGAAGTTAAGCCTGCTATACCTATTACTACTGAAGAGTCTAGTCGGTTAAAGGGTTTATAGGAGACTAATAAAGCGACTATTAAAGCGGCGAGTAATAGCTATAAGGACTCAAGGACTAAGAAAGAGGCGAATGAGACTAGAAGTCCTTAGGGCTCATAAAGCTATAGTCTTAGGAACTTCCCGATACTATATCGAGTGGGATATTCCACGCATAAATATTTTAAGGTATAATATTTAAAGTAGTCTCGGGACTTAAGTAGGAAGTCGGCGTTTAATAGGTCTAGTAGGCTAAAGCAGTAGTATTGCGATCCTAGTAGTCGAATATTAAATCGAGAAAAGCATTATCCTTGCTATTATTAAAGTTAAGTATTATTTTAGGCGAGAGATAGAATAAGAGTAGAGGGAAAAGAAGCAGATAGTGCTCTTTCGTGTAGGCCCTAAAGAGGTAAAGGGAAGAGGTTTAGGAGCAATCGATAAAGGAGAAAAGTGCTAGAGGATATAGAGCTATAACCTGGCCGTCATAGCTATAGTGCCGTGGGATTTACTTATTTACTTAGTGAGAAATAAGCGGCTAGACCTAGATAGATTTAAGTTATATAGGTTTACTTATAAAGTATATATTACCGGCCGCTCACGAGTGAATACCTCATTAACTTAATATAAGCTACGATTATAAGGGTGCGGGGTAATGACCTAAGGAGTTAACCGGGGGAAGACGCTTAAAGGAGAGAGGAAAGATAAAAGGACTCGACTTAGAGGTACTAGAAAGATAATATCTCTATCTCTTCATCCGTGATTTAATAGTATAAGGTATAAAGAACCTTTAAAGCCTTTAAATAATAGAGGAATTAGGAAGAAAATACTCTCTCCTCTAAATATAGCCTTTATCTATATCCTAGCAACGCAGCTACTATTATACCCACCTATTATTACTACTATAACGATGGCCTCATAAGAAAATAAGATATAATAGAAAAAGTAATAATATTTAGAGGCTACTAGGTAAGAAATATAGGTTATTAGCAGCAGTTCTAAGAAATAATACTTTCTACTCTATAATTATATTTTAAGTATAGATGGGTATATTTCCTATTATTCCCTAGACTTAAGGTATTCATAATTAAGGTAATAAATAACCTTAAGGGCTTTCTCAATTACTAGGATATAGCCTTAAATATCTCTACTCTACAAAGAATATATCTCAATATATTAATTAGCTAGCTATATTAATCCTTATCTCACCGCATAAAGCTATCTAGAATAAGAATGCCTTTATTCCTTAACTTAGGAAAGTAATCTAAGATAAACATTATATCTATATCTATAGAAGCAATACATATCTTAAAACAAACCTATCTATTAATCCACTTCTTTCCGTGCCTATCTATTTTGGGTCGACCCCAAGTCCCTTATTAATATCTAGAATATAAGGCTTATAATAAATAGGCCTTACCCTACTATATCTATAACGCCCCGCCTCTCATAAGATCTATACCACTATTATCACCTACTTTTAAGCGGGAGTTCATAAATATAGATCCTTAGCGGCATTATTTAACTAAATAGTAATAGCCGGGTATCTTATAAGCTATATCTGCGGCATAGGCTTATTATATACTTAAGTCCCAATAGATATATCTATTCTCTTAAAGGAATAGTAAAGCTATCTTATCTTACCTTATTCCCTATAGGCCTCCTAATTACACTACGAAATATAACCTTAAGGCAAGGTATCTCTTAATCACTTAAAATACTAAATAAACTATTTAAGTTATATAAGTTATTATAAGTTAAGATTATTATTAACCTAACCATTATAAGATTTAAAGCGACGGTCTAAGCATTAGAAAACCTATAATAAGTAAAAATTATTATCTTTATTACTTATTGCTATTGGTGCTAGGGCACTTATTAAGTAACCCTAAGCTTTTATATAGCTACCGAGAAATCCTTAATATCTATTAATTAAGTTATAAAAATAAATCCGCTCTAATATAAAGGTCCGGCCTACTTAAGCTCGCCTAACTCCCTAAAATTCTATATATATTATTATATCTTTTATTAGGGAATACTTAATAAACCTATCCTCGATAGGGTTAATAAGGGAAAGAAGCAGTAAAGGCTATCTAGCCCTTGTAGGGAGTTATAGCCATTAAGCGGTATCTATATAGCCACTAGGCGCCACTAGGACCACCCGCTTAACCCGCTAAAGGTATAGAAAGACGAGTAGGTACCTCCTTAGACCTACTTAGACTCCTCTATAGACTATAGACTATAAATTCCTTAATAAGACTCTATCGTTTATTAGCCTTTTTTTCTTCTTTAGGAATAAGTCTATCCTTACTATAACCTATATAAGTCCTATTTATTTTACCTACGCCCTATATTATATCGCCCTATCTATTTAAGCCTATCCTCACGAATACTATAGGCGCTCCTAAACATACTTTAATATAAGTACTATGCCTTTATAGCGAGATAGTAATGCGTATTCCTATTAGACCCTTAACTTTACCGTGGCGACGTCTAGGTTTTTTATGGTCGTCGGACCCGCTATTAAGTATCGATAATAAGCAGCCACTGGGCCCCGCTACCAGCCATTTATAGTGCGCAGGCCGGCCGAAGTATATAGCAGGTTCTATACCTTAAATGGTATAGAGCACTTTATGCACTATAACACTATATCTATTAATGCCCGTACTTTATATACGCTTATCTCGCATTACCTTTAGGATAGCGATATATCTTAATTTACTTTTAGGGATAGAGTTAAATACGGGGGCCTCTCTTAGTCTTAATTCGACTTTCTTAGTCCGAAATAGCAGGATTAAAATAAATTAACCACTTATAAAGTTATAATTAAAAATAATATAAAATCAAGTAAGATAAAAATAGGGACCTTACTCCCTAAAACTTTTAATACTATCGGGAAATCTACTTTAGCCTACTATATAAAGGATTACTTATATTTTAATTAATTATATACTTTTCGTCTATATATAGAACTCCTAATCTATTTTATCTTTATAAAATTATATTATTTTTATCTATATACGCTTATTAGGTGTAAGTTAATAGAGCTTTCTTCTTATAGAGGGCTATAATTATCACGGCTATAATAAGGGCCAGGCGGGGATACACGGTAGAAACACTCTAACTAAGCCTAGGACTAAAGGGACCGAGCGTCGCTTATATCAGTCTAAGGACCGAGCTTTAAGAACATTAGTCCTACCCTAGACCGACGAATAAAAGTATTAATCTTACCCTTAAACCTTAAGTATATAGAATATACTTATTATACTTTCTTATAATAGCTACCTTAGCAATTAATATAATTTAGTTATATTTAATACCCTTAAGTATATTACTAAACGTAATAATACCCTTTATTTAATTATATAACTATCCCTATTACTAATATAAACCTAATATAACTAATTTATCCCTTAAATCTAACTATACTATTATATATTAATAGCTCTTATTTAGTGGATTACTTATATTACTTTAAATAATATTAAATATAATAGCTACTCTTATACCCCCGTGAATAATTATTTATAGGTTCTATTTATTAACTACTTACCTATTATACCCGTATAAGCTAACCTCTAGGATAAGGAAATAAGTAAAGTATCTAGCTCTAATAGAGATAATAAGGAAGTTAAGTAACTTAAAGCTTAAATTATTACTATAAGTATTAAAATAGATAATCTCTATAAGACTATAGAAAGAATAGCTAACTCTTAGTATATTTAGAATAAATAATATATTAATAGCATTAAGATAATTAATAACCTTATAATTATTACTATAAAAAATAAAGATATAGGAGAAATCTTTAAGCTAAATCTATTAGAATTATTTAATAAAACCTTATATAGACTATAGATATTCCTTACTTAAATATATGCTTTTATAACCTACTACCTAACTTAATTTATTATTAAGTCTAATAAAGTATAATATACCGCGGGATACCTTATAAAGTATACCGCTATATAATTTAAGTTAATAATAAAAGAGTACCTTATAACCCTATTTATTAACCTCTCGCTATAAACTATTAACCTTTATATTAATTATAATATATTTAAAAGAGCCCTTCGCTAGGCCTTTAAAACTATTAATAAAAAGGTATAAGTTAAATAAGAGATTAAGGCACTTAAATAAACCTAATCTACCTTAGAATATAGAATAAAATACCTTTAATTAATATCTAAGCTACTATAGGATTAAGACGCCTTAATATTACTTTTCTTTAATAGACTTAAGAAAGATATCTAAGCTAAATTATATAAGAGAGATAGGCCTAAGACCCTTATTAATTATATCGGGATAGCTATTAAGGTTAATAATTAATAGTTTTTATAGAAGAAACTATAAAACCTAAGATTTAATAACTATAAGGCTAATATCTCTTGCTTTAATATAAACTAAGGTAAAAAGAGATACTATAATACCTTATATAGTATTAAAGCTAGACCTATAGTATTAAGGGCTATATAATATAATAAGAAATTAATTAAGTATTTTTATTACTATAAACCTAACTATAAGGCAAATATATATAAGAAGAAGGTATAAGATATTAATAAAGGAAAATATTAGCTAGGGAAGCGCTAAGAATAATAGCTACTTCTAGAAAGTAAGAAATATATAAGCTATACTTATTAATAGGGCGATATATAAATAGCAATCTAAATAACTAAGATTATTATAATAATATAATCTAATTACGACCTAACTATAGCCGCATTAAGGTAAGTAACTATACTATATATATAGGCATACCTAGCGGAGGAATAAATAAAATATAATATCGCTTATAGACTATACTATAAGGAATATATATATAAAGTTATATTATCCTTAATAAAAGGATATATTAATATTATTATAAGTATTTATAACCCCTAAGATAAAGTTAATTAAACCTAGATCCCCCTACCTAAATTAATAAAGAAGGAAGAAGATATAGAAAGATAGAAAGTTAGACTTAGATAAATTATTATTATAGTAATATAACCTAATAGATATTATAAACCTATAAGCTATAATAACTACTTAATAGGTATAATAATATAAAGAGAACTTAAGTTAATCTAACTTTAATATAATTATTATAGATAATAGATATAATAAGTATAATAGGAGCTTAAAGAGATATAATAAAATATTAAGCGATATTAATAGATATAGAATAAAGACTATAATATTTAGACCGATAAATAAGGAATATATTATTAGAATAATAATACTAATATATATATCTAATTAGCTTAAGAATAATAGAAAATAGAGAATATAGAAGATATCTATATTTAAGCCTATTATAAAGAAATAGCGCTAAACCTCTATCTACTAAAACCTTAATATAACTTATATAATAATAATAAGACGCTATTAAGATATCTATAATACTATAAAATTATATAGGTCTCCTATAGAGACTATTACTATAAGATATACCTATATAAGAGGAGGGAATAGGATTATTTCCCTATCCCTTTCTTATAATTAAATATATAACCCTACTTTTTATATAAAGTAAAAGACTATTATATTAAATAATAATATAAGGGAATTAAAGTAATATAACTTTAATTCTATTTATTATAATAATAAACTATATCCCTAGAATAATTTATAAGTACCCTTATTTAAATAAGAGGAATAAAGCTAGAAATAAAATAAAATAATAAAAAAAGAGGAGCTACCCTAAATAGAATTATTAAGATAATAAAAGAAGGCTTCTATATTACTATATAAATAAGAGGTATAATAAAGGACTAAGAATAATACCTCTAGTAATAATAATATATTAAAGTCTCGCTTATATAGAAAGAAACCGCGCTATAGGAGTATATAGAATACCTTATTAAGGTAAAGATACCTTAAATAGATTTAGGCGCTAAGGAGGAATAATAATACTAAGAACTACTCTATAGCTAAAACGATAAATATAACTATAAGGCCTATAATAATAGTAAATATAATAAGGACTATCTAGAAAGGATATTATTAAAAAATTAAAATACTTACCTATTATAGCGCTATAGGCGGAGGAAAGAAGGAAATAATTTCTATAAAGAGCTCTATATATAATTATTAATAATTAATAGTTAAAATACTTTAAATTATAAATATAAATTAAGGGAGAATAGCTAAATACTTTAGTAGATAATAGAGCTAAATAGAATTACTTTAATCTAGCGGTAGTAAATAGGCTTAAGCTACTATAGAGGTATAAAAAGGACCCTTATTTAATATATAACCTAAAAAGAGAAAGATTTAACTATAATAATAGGATTATTAAATATAAGATTAATTACCTTATAGTTTTTATTAATAAAAAAAATTAAGGAATCTTATTTAATATTATATTTATATTAAGATATTATTTAGTACTTAAGTACCTATAGTTATATAGGTTTAACCTATATCTTAACTAATAGATTAGCTAGGTAATCTCCTTTAATAAAGAAATACCCCCTTAAGGAGATAATAATTTATTAGATATAAGATCTTAAACTTCTATTAGGGATAATAGAGAAATTAAAAAGAGGTAAATATAAGATACTTCTTTACCTAAAGGAATATAATATAAATAATATAATAAAAGGAAATAATAAAATTAATAAATAATTATAAGTATTATAAAGTAATTCTATAAGCTAGAAAAGAACCTTAAGTAAATTAAAAAGAAATTATAAAATAAATAGCTTAAGAATATCTTATTATAATATTAGATCTATAAAAGACTCTTTAGAGAAAAACTTAAGATTAGCCTATTACTATATATATATTATAACTAAGAAATTAAATTTATTAATAAGAAGTAACCTAACTTTAGTAAACTCTATTTACTTAATATAATATAGCTATTAATATTAAAGGAATATATTAAGAAATAATATAAAAAAGATTATATTAAGGAAAGTAAGTTCTTTATTATATACTTTATTATATTCGTCTTAAAGAAGAATAAAAAGCTTTACCTTTATATTAACTTTTGAATACTTAATATTATTATAATTAAGGATTATATACCGCTACCTTTTATTAATAAGTTAAAGGATTAATTCTTTAAGATAAAGTATTTTATTATATTTAACTTTAAGGGAGCCTATAATTTAATTTAAATTAAGAAAGGATATAAATAGAAAACCGCTTTTTATATTAAATATAGACTATTTAAGTACCTTATTATACCTTTTAGACTTATTAATATACCTATTATATTCTAATAAATAATTAATAATATACTATAAGAATATCTAGATATATTTATTATATATTATCTAGATAATATCTTTATCTTCTCTAAAATAGAAAAAGAATATATAAAATATATCTATAAAGTATTATAGATATTATAAGATATTAACTTATTAATAGAACTAGAGAAGAATAAGTTCTATACCTTAGAAATAGAATTTCTTAGATATATTATCTCTTATAATAAGATATATATGGACCTTAAGAAAGTTATAGCGGTTAAGGATTAAAAAGAATTAATAAGTATAAAGGAAATATAAGCCTTCTTTAGTTTTATTAATTATTATTATAAATTCCTTAAAGGATTTAGAAAGATCGCGGTATTATTAATTAATCTAATAAAGAAGGATATATTATTTATAATAGGGAATAAAGTATAAGAAGCTTTCTATAAGATTAAGGAATTTATCTTAAGTAAATTAGCCCTTAAGATATTTAATCTATCTCGATTAATTAAACTTAAAATAGATACCTTAGACTTTATATTAGGCGCTTAGATTAAATAATAAGATAATAATGGACTTTTATACCTAATTATATTCTACTCCTATAAGCTATATAAAGCGGAATTTAATTACTCTATCTATAATAAAGAATTCCTTATTATTATTAATACTTTTAAAGAATTTTAATACTTCCTTATTAAAAGCCCCTATTAAATTAAGGTCTATATAGACTATAAGAATATATTATATTTTATTATTATTAGAGAATTAAGTAATTAATAATTATATTATATTAAATACCTCTCGGAATTTAATTATATTATAATCTATATAAAGGGAAAAAAAATAGAAGAGCTAATATTATTAATAGATAATTAGACCTTAATATAAGAAAGATTAAAGTAAATAAATAATAATTATAATATACCTTAAAAGGATACCTTAAATAGAAATTTATTATATAAATATAGAAATTAATACCTCTATTAGAATATATTAAGCTTATTTAAGATTATAGAAACTAGGTTATTAACTTTATTAATTATATATAGGGATATAATTACTATAAAGATATATTCCTTATATTTAAAGGAAAAATTACTATACTTAATAAAGTTTTTAGAAAGATCTTTAATTATTACTATAATTAATTCCCTTATAATAGGAACTATAGAATAATATTTAAAGCTATAAACCGTATCTATAATAACTACCTATTTAAGGAGGAAATCTAAGGTATAGTATAATATTACTAAAAATATAACCCTAGATAAATACTTAGGATAACCTATATAATAGAATAAGGTAATCTATTATTAAAATAAATCTTAGAGTATAATAAATAACTCCTAGATAACGAGAAAATAGATAAATAATAAGTCCTAAATAAACTATAATATAACTTTATATATAAGATATATAAATACCTACTATATAGATATTAAGGAATTAATAAAACCCTAGAATAAGTTAAAATAATATATATTTTTCTTAATATAAAGAAGATAGTTATATAAGTTATAAATAAATGCGACTTATATATAAAAATAAAGGTATAACGCTATAAACCCTATAGAAAGTTATAATTACTTCCGGTTATATAATAACCTTAGGAATTAATTACTATAGATTTTATTATTAAGCTACCCTTATTAAAAGAACTAGCTATTAAAAACTTTTATAATAATATTTTTATTATTATAGATAGATTTATAAAATTTTCTTATTTTATCCCTTATAGTAAATTAATAAATATAAAAGAATTTATATACCTCTTCTATTATAATATCGCTAGGATATATAGGCTATCTCTTAAGATTATCTTAGACTGAGGATTACCCTTTATATCTAAATTTTAGTAAGGATTAATTAAATACCTTAAGATTAACTATAAGCTCTCTATAATATACTATAAGGAGACTAATAGATAAATAAAATAAATAAACTAAATATTAAAATAATACCTTTAATACTATATTAACTATAAATAAAATAATTAAGTTAAAAAATTATTAGCTATATAGCTAGCCTATAATATAGTAACTAATAAAAGCATAAAGATTATATTAGCTTATACTAACTTTAGATTTACCTTAGATACCTATAGATAAGCTTAAAATATATTTATTAACCCTAAAGTAATCCTTATTAGTGATTAACTAAAGAATTTATATAAGGAAATAAAAATAAAACTTAAATTTATTAAAAATAGAATAAATAAATATATTAATAAAAAAAGAATTAAGGGATTAACCTTCTTAAAGGGAGATATAATCTATCTTATAATAAAAAATATTATAATAAAATAATAAAATAAAAAACTTAATTATAAGTATATTAGACCCTATAGAGTTAAATAAAAAATCTTAAAAAATAACTATAAATTAGATTTATTATTAAAGGTTAAGCTCTACTTAATCTTTTATATTTTATTATTTAAATTAATAGAAAATCTTATTTAAGTTAAGATTAATAATAAATTAAAAATAAAAGCTAATAGACTAAAAAAATATATTATAAAAGCTATCCTTAATATAGATAAGATTAATAATTAAATAATATATTTTATTAAATAAAAAGACTACCTTAATATAGAAAATATATAGGAATTATTAAAATACCTCACTAATATATAATACCTTCTAAAGAACTTCTATTAATAATATTAAATATAGATTTATTAAGCTTAATAGTATTTTAATTAATTAAATTAATAGCCCTAAAAGAGTACGCCTTTATAATAATAGATAATTCCTCCTAAAGCTTACTTAACTCTTTTAAGGTATAAAGGCTATACTTAAAAGCCTTATTACCGCGTGCTTTAAGTAATTACTTCTACTTATAGATATAAATAAGCTTAGCTATTACCTCCTTAAGGGCGGCCTCTATTTAGGCCTCTTTATCCTCTAGGCGCTTATACTCTTAGATATTTTTTAATACTACTAAAGATTAATTACCTATTAAAAATACCTAAATATATACTTATAAAAAGAAGCTACTCTAGCCCTATTATATATAACCTTTATATCTATATAATTAGAATAATAGTTAAAATAATTAGAAATTACCTTATAGGATAAACCTTAATAAAAATAATAAGTATAGGGTATAATTTTAAAATTAAAAGCTTTAATATAGATAGAAAGATTTTATACTTTAGAAAGCTTATAGGAAGAAATATATTTAAAAACTTAGCCTATTATTATATTAATAATAGAAAAAGATTTTTATAAATTAGAGTTACCTATTAAAAATATTTAATCGCTAAAGCTAGCCTTAAGGATAAGATTAATAAAAGGGAGACCTTATATTATAGCTATAATAAGGGCTAAGTAGGGATATATAGTAGAAATACTCTAATTAAGCCTAAGACTAAAGGGACTAAATATTACTTATATCGGTCTAAAGACCGAGCTTTAAGAACGTTAATCCTACCCTAGACCGATAAATAAAAGAATTAATCCTACCCCTAAACCTTAAGTATATAGAATATACTTATTATACTTTCTTATATTATTATTGAAATCACTATTGAAATTACTAACTATTGCCGAGTAGTTATCTCGCATTTTAACGCATATTATATAACGTGAGAGAGTTAACGCCATCTTTAGATAAGGTCTCGCCGAGGGTAGCGATAACCTCTATATTATATATATTATCTTATACCTTATATTCTTATTTTTTTATAGGCTATATATATTATATATTTAATATTATAGTTTTTAATTAATAATTTAATTAAATATATTAACTTTTTGCCTAAGAGGTATTAAACCTATCTAGTCCCTAAAATCCGATATTATAGTCCCTATATTATAGTTAATCCCCCTAAGAACCTAAAATCCCTTACTCCTCTATATTATTTCCTATTTATATCTTTAATTCCTATAGGTCTATATAGTTATTAAATTACTTAGATCGCCCTAAGCTTAACTACTAATTATATAAGCTATAGGTTATAGGCTCCACTATTTATATTATTTATAAAAGCCTACTTAATAGCTAAGAGGGGTCTATTTAAGACCCTTTAAGTAAGGCGGCTAAAAAGGTAAATTTTATTAATAATAAAATTTTTAAGCGCTAAGTTATAATATAGCTATAGCGGTAGGGCTATAAAGTTTATAATAAGTAAGAGCTTATAGCTAAACTTAATAAATAAGACCTTTTAGTTATTAGTTATCGCTATAGGGTTTAGCTTAATCCTTCTAAGGGCTCTATAATAATATTTTCTCTAGAACCTCTAGCGTGCCTTTTAGGGTATTACTATAAAGGTTATAGCTAGATCTATCTAATTATAATAAAAGCTATTTCTAGATAAAATAGTAGTACTAATATAATCTACGCTTTATAGATTAACTTAGATTAATATTTAGGTTATAGTTATTTTTTTAGTTATAATAGTTATAATAGTTATAAAGGTATATTTAAAGGGTAATCCTCTTTATTAACGTTAAGGGATAGTAAGAAGGTTAGACAGATAAAGTAATAATCCCCTTAAGAGTCCTCGGGGTTATTATATTTCTTATCCCATTAAGAGATATATTATTCATTTAGAATATAGTTAGTTAAGAGAGGCAGCTAACGCCTCTAGCTCTTCTTTTTAAATAGAATTCATAGAGGCAAGTAGGCTCGCTATTAGAGCCATTAACTCTATATACTATATAGCAATAATACTAATTAATATTTTAAGTTACTAAGATACTTAGTCTAGGTATAGGCTATTATTATTAATCTTATTAGGTAATATTAGGAGACTTCGATCCCTTTAGGTACTATAGAGTTATAGTGATTTAATACTTACTTATATAGTAGCTACCTTAGCTATTAATATAATTTAGTTATACTTAATACCCTTAAGTATATTACTAGATATAATAATATCTTTTATTTAATTACGCGACTATCCCTACTACTAATATAAACCCAGCACGACCGGTTTATCCCTTAGATCTAACTATACCGTTATAATAATTTCCACTCTTAGCCTTAGAGGCTATATCCCCCAGTAGGGAAGATATTAAAGTATGCGGCCCTTAGAATAATAATCGCGGTCATACTACTATAGTCGGTGCCCTACTTATAGTCTAGCTTCCTTACCCTATACTCTAGATAGTAATCCACTAATAATAATCCACTAAGACTAAGCGCTATTAGGTTATAATAATAACGGAATAGTCTCCCCTCCTAGTAAGAAGCATAACTTAAATAATACCGAGAAGATTATTTAGTCATTTAGTTATTTAATCCGCTTAGGCCTCTTTTAGACGCTATATAGTCGATCTAGCCCATTCGATTACGTTAGCTTAACTAAGGTAATATAAGGTTCGGATAGTAAAGTGCATAGCTATTTTAATGCCGCTATAGATTAGAAAATCAAGCAATAGTAGTCTAGGGCATTTCTAGTAATATTAATTAAGAAAATGCCGCTATATATACCTTAATTTCATCTATCTTCGCTATATCTAGTCAACCAATAAGTGCAATTAGATAATAAATAGCATATTTTCTCTTTTCATAAGAATAAAGATAATATAGGTAATTAAATCGGCTTCACGTGACCGTCGCGGGACGGGCCGATCTTTATAATAATATCCAGTAAGCCACTAACCAAATATACTATATATACATACTATTAATAACCTATTACTCGCCTTATCTAACACCCGACATAATATGCTATAGCGCGACCCCCTATAATACTACTAAGCCAATAGGCCTCTCGATAAGAACCTACCTAACTAAAACTAATATATATCTTCCTATATAAAATCTAAATTTTTAATTATACCGCATTCAGCTAGGAATAAAGGTACTTATAAAATAATGCCTAGAAATAATTATCTATTTTATAAAAGTTTAATATCGCCTTAAATTTTTCCCATCCCGCCTTAAAGCCTAATTCCTTAATATTTTAAATTTTCTCCTATTCTACTTTCTCTACCTTAGGTAGCTTAATCTATTTAACGCGATATTTTACCTAATAGACTCATTAAAATAACTTACGTAATAGGTCGCTATATCTATATAGAAGATAATATAGCTAAGTCTATATTAGATATCACTAATAAAGGCCTTTTATAAAATAAGGCAGCTTAAAAACATAAAGTACCTTAGCCGACCCTTTCTTATCGACTTTCTAATTATATAAATAGGAATAAATATATCTAGGCTTACTAGTATATTTTAAAGAGCTAAAAGGAGACTCTTATTTATTAGGTATTACGGTAGGAGTCTCTAGGCTATACTATCTCCTATAATTAACTCTAGGCCTATATTAAGGCTATCCTCTAATAATAAGGCAATAACTAGCCTCTAGGTAAGTACTAGACTACTAGATTTATTAAATATTATAAAAATCTATCTATTAAGCTTAGGAAACGCTAAAAAGCCGCTAGACTTAATAGGTTTATATTAAAAGTAGTTAATGAATACTTTAATATTTAGGAGACTAAATATAGCTAGATTAAGCCTAAGAATATAATTAATATAGATAAGGGTGGCATAATAGCTAGTTTCGGTATATTATCTATAAGTCTCTAATAGGTTTTAATAGGCTATAGCTAATTAGCTATCTATAAGGCTTAGATAGCCTTATAATCGGGAGCTCTAGCCTAAAGAAGGCGCTATTAAAAGGCACTTAGTCATATATTTAGATATTATTTATTAAGGCTATTACTGCAATTAGTCGAGCTTTAAAGCTAGTAATTATTTTTAAAGGTAAGGAGCTATAGAAGTAGTAGTTCCTTAAGGAGTTTAAGGCGATAGCAAACTAATACTATATTATATCGCTAAATAGCTAGACTAATAACTATATAGCTCTTAAGTAGCTAAAAGATATTTATTTACCTTAGATAGAGCCTCTAGATACCTTAGTCGCGAGACTTATTATTCTTAATAATTATAATAGCTATATATAGGTAAGTCTTTTAGTAGTTTCCCTATAGATTCTCCCGCTATAAGATTACTAATAAGCGCCTAAGATAAATAGATAGCTATATACTTTCTAAATAATATATATTATTACTACCTATTAGTATATTATTTTTATAGTTTATCGCTATTAGATAATAGGATCTTTAATATAATTAAAGGTAAATATTAGAAAGAACTCTAAAACCTAGCTAGTTTAATTAAGTCTATACCGGTTAATAAAATTAATTATATCTAGGTATATATAAAAGCTAGGGAAGTAGGTATAAGAAAAGAGATTATCTTATCTAGCTAGAGGTTTATTAAAAATTAGCCTATAAGCCGCTATAAGGCGCTAAAATATCTAGAAATCTAGCTAGATAGGGAGTTAGTAGTAGAATAATTTAAGATATTAAGCCCTCTTTAGCTATACTTAGATAATATACTAAAGATAAGCTAATAGATAAGAGATTTAGCTAAATACTAAAATTATTTAATAAGGAGAAAGTATAATAAGATTATAAAGGTGCTAAAAGATTTAGAGATAAAGGTAGCTATTTAGAATAGGCGCATTATTAGTCTTAAAGAGCAAATAGCCTAATTATAGCGAGAGAGGAAAAGGAAAGTAATATTAAACCTAAACTAACTATTTATAGCTCTAGCTAAGTCTATAGCGGCTAATAAATCTATTCTTAGTTTAAAGGATAGGGAAAAAGGGGCTAATATAGATAAAGAGGTTAAGTTAGTAATTAAGGTAAGTATTAGGTTAGAGGAGAAAAGTAAAGAGTCTAAGATAGAAATAAAATACTACTAGCGTATATATAGCGGCTAGGAGGTTAAAAAACTATATAGAGAGTAAGATTTAAATAAATTTCTATAAGAATATTCTAGAGCCTTATTTATAAATTAAGAGTCTAGATTAATTTTAAGGTAATTAAAAATTAGATTTTATATAGGAAGATAAGAATTTTAGTTATATATTAGGTAGGGTTATTTATTAAGTAGTCCTAGATAGTACCTAAAGTAAGCCCACCGACTTTAGGTAATCTACCCTGCTAATATAATAATCGCTTAGTAGCTAGGGTTAGCTAATAAATTATATAAATTCTTTAACCTATACTTCTTAGTTATAGCCTATTAAATAAGCTAATCTATAGGGATTTTTATAGGGGGCTAAACGGAATTTCTATTACCGCTAACGTAATAACTAATAGGGCGATCTTTTTTTACATAAAAAGGGAAAATATAGTTTATCCTAGACTAAGGCCGTCGAGCTTACTTCTAGGTAATCGCATAACAACCCCTACTCGGGTATAGTTTTAAGTCTCTGCGGATCTAAGGCCTATTATACGCACTATAGGGTTTCACGACTATCTTTAGCCTAGGTTACGATAATATTTTGCCTTCCTCTATCTCCCGAGAAACATTATGCACTAATTAATAGATAAAAAGAAGGGTTCTCAATATAGAAATAAACTAAAAATAGAGGCTTCTATAAGCGAGGTAAGGGTAGGCGATAATTTAAAATAGAAGAGTAAGGTTTAATTAATATAATAAACTATATTTTCGCAACGATCTATAACTAAATCTAATACTCCTATAGTATATAATATTATTTATTTATCCTTATATAGGCTTATTAGATTTTAATCGCTGCTAAAGAATCCCTAACCTAAAATATAATCCATTATGAGAATCGTCAGTTCAGTAGCCTAATTAAAGCTCATAATATATCTCGCCGTGCATTCTAATAACGTTACCTACCGTAAGGTAATTTACCTTAAGGGAACCCTAATATAGCTATTAACTAAGGTTATCTAATTACCTATACCTTAAGGGGTAAGTCCATAAATAAGTCACACAAAATATTAAGGATAGAGACCGCCTCTAAGCTAGAAGTAGGGGAACTATAATATAGATAATATTTTAACTACTATTAAGATTAAGGCTACTAAGAGTATTACTACTAGGGCGCGACTAAA
The DNA here is from genome assembly GCA_020883615.1 of Fusarium virguliforme. Classification (NCBI taxonomy): domain Eukaryota; kingdom Fungi; phylum Ascomycota; class Sordariomycetes; order Hypocreales; family Nectriaceae; genus Fusarium; species Fusarium virguliforme. The sequence goes on along the minus strand of JAJHJD010000010.1, from coordinate 2,210,529 downwards.
ACCCAGAAGCCGAGTTTAGAATAGCTAGCGGCAGCTTTAAGCCGAAGAAGAAGCTAAAGAAGAAGCGGTCTTAGACTTTATATAGATACTAAATCTATAATATATTAATTTATAATGAGAATGATTGTTAGGACTTATATTACTACCTAATTTAGTAGAGAAATATATACCTTTAATTTAATATATTTTAATTAGTTATAACCCCTCGGCGTGACTGCCTTAGAGCTTTCTACGCACTTAGGAGATAGAATACTCGGGAGTCTATAATATATATACCTTAACAAGGCTAACGTAAATCTATCGAAACTATAAATATTATCACCCTATATATTCCGGTATAGGCCGATAGAAATAGTATTATAGTTTTCATTAGATAAGAGTAGGTCCGATTTTCTAGATAAGCGGGCTATTATTATTATCACCTTATATTAAAGAGGTATATTTTTATAGGGTAAAATATTTATAGTTTCGACGAATTTATAGGTTTTATAACCCCCTCTCCTGCCGGAGAGGGGTCGGCCTTATTAGGGTGCATATATCATAGACCCCCGGGTATACCTTATTTAAGTACTAATATCGAAGAGCTAATGGATCGCATTATAGAGCGCTTAAAAGACCTTAATTAAGATATTACGATTAGGTATATAGCTAGTAGTATATAACTGTAAGTAATAAGCTAAGTAACCCTTAATTTATTGATGAGCTTTTGTCGCAGGGTAGGCATAATCTTCACGGCCTCATGAAATAACTATGTTAGTAATCTAGCCGTAGTAACTCTGCGGGATAGAGTACCCCGCATAAGAGATAACCTCAGATAACAATCAATCAACACACTACTGCTGCTTATTATCGTTTACCTGATCCTTGATCCTTTTAGTACGCTCAGTGCGATATCTTTCTTCCGCCCTAAAGTCATTCAATTTAACCACCTTCCGTTTTCTATATCCGTTGGATCTAGCCTGAAGCCTCGCTCCCCCTTCTGTTCGCTTGCGCTTTTTAGTTCCTTCAAACTATACTAGTTCAGAAAGCCTGGCTAAGAAGGTTACCAGTCAAGTCAAACATCCGGAATGGTCATAAGCTTCACACCTCCTCAGTCTGACTAGTCGGCTTAGACCTAGAACAAGAGCTCTACAGCTCCGATCATATACTCATCCTCAGAGGCAGCCAAAAGACTTCGCCATGCCGAGTTCGTAAAGACTCTCCGGAGCCATATCCCTCAGTGTTTGACCCAAAAGGGAATCATACCCTACTGTATAGTAGGGTACCAGGAATTTGTCCGACAATGCATCATGGACGGTCGAGGCTACCGCTTCTGCTGTCTCAGCTGCGCCATCTGCAGCGAGTAATGTGAGTCTATGCCTGGTATCAATGCTGTAAACAACTCTGGTACATTGAAGTGAAGCTTCACCGGGTCGTTCAGCTCACCATTTATCTACCATTGGACGATAAATCCGTGCTTCTGCTGCGTCGATGGGCTTGGTAGAGTTGATCGCATTGCCCAGAGTGTCTCCCCGATAGCGCCTTGCTCGACGCCATCAAAGTACTTATCCCATGCATTTCGGATCTTAGGACCGACACCCCCAGTTCTAGTCCACCCAGGACGAACAGTGGTCATGCCTAGTAGTAATTGTGTTAGACACAGCTACAGCCGTCATGAAGTGTGTATCAACTGCTTACCAACGCCGAACGGCATCAACTCAAAACGCCAGGCTCGTGTCAATCCTTCAATGGCTGCTTTGACTGCAGAATAGGCTACCCACATTGGTGGGTTGACAAATCCGGCGTAACTTCCAACATTAATGAAGCGTCCTTTGATCTGCTTGATCAGTGGAAGGAAAGCGCGGATAACAGCAATATACGCTCAAAAGTCAAGCTCAAAGACGCGTCGCACGTCCTCATCTGAGGTCATCTCCATAGGTGAGATGATGCAAAAGCCAGCATTGTTCACCACGCCAATAAGAGGCTTGGAGGTGTCACCTTCCAAGACCGACTCGACATGGAGGGCACATCTCTCGATGGATTCCTGGGAGAGGACGTCCATGACCGCAGCGTGGACGGCTCCGTGTGTCATTCTCTTGCTTGTGGGTGTTCTTTCCACGGCATCTCGAACTTTTTGAATCTCTGAACTGTCTTTGACGGTGGCAAAAACATTGTATCCTTTGGAAGCCAGGTGAAGCGACGTCGCAAGGCCGATACCTATTCCAGCCAGCATGTTATCGTTAGCAAGTAACACGAAAAGCGGGCTGAGCGAAGTGCCATGATAAAGCCGTTGAATGTTGCTGTTCAGTAGGACTTGGTCTCACCTTCGCTAGCCCCAGTCACCACCACAGAAGGCGAGTATATGCGACCGTCCCTAGTCTTGTACGGTCGCGTATGGTTTTGGGGCTTCATCCCACGGAAAAAGAAGTATAGAAGGTAGCCGCTAGTGTAATGTACCACATAATCTAGCCATGCCAAAACTCGGTTCACGGCGACAGTGAGGGTGGAAAATGTCTTCAACAGGAGGGTGAGCAATTCGTATTCTTGACGGCTTACTAGGTCAGGCCAAAGAAAATAAAAAGATTGAAGCAGCACAAGTCCCTCTGGATGATTTAAGCTTGGGTCAGATAAATCACCGGCGGAACGCGAGTACAGGCCAGTCGCATCGAGCCGCTCTAGTTTTCACTGCACGCCGCCCGGGAAGGCTCACCTCCTGTGAACGATCCCTCCTTTTGACGCCAGCTGCTTGCCTGCTGCTCCTCGTTCGGCCGCCCAGCTCTCACCCAGCTGCTTCGTTTGCCTGCTGCTGTGTTATCCACAGCAGTAGCAGCAGTAGTAGTAATATTAATATTACCTGCCCTTCGCCCGCGGGCATGCAAGTCCATCCAAGGATCTAAATACAGGGGAAAACCGTGGGCGTGACCCTGGATGAAAAACCTGTACTCCAACGTCTTTCTGCCGCTCGTGTAGCCTCCACGTTAAGCGCCTGTTTGCCGTGTGTAGACCGTACGAGCCGCCGGTTGGCTCTCTTTCCTCCTCTTCAACTTCCGAATTATCGGTCGCGATCGTGTCCACTTCGCCGGAATGACCCGATCGTATCGCATGCACAGATCGATAACGAGGATCAAATGAGCGCTTGTTTTTCTATCGTGAAGCTATGCACGATGGTCGTGACCCTTGCCCTTCACAGATCGCACTTTGTTCTGGTCAACCAACCATTCTTTGGGACGGAAGAGACCCTCAGGGCTAGGGGTCAGTGCGAGTTTACCCCCGCGGAGGCCGACGACGTGGCGCCAAACTTTTGTGTTAATGTAAATACGCATGCCGAATACACATTGGGTAACGGGTGACATACCGTATAGACATGTACTTACGGAGGATAGCGGGCTCTACCATGGCGTGAGGCTATCCCATGAGTGCCCATAAGCCTCCAAACCGGTCACGACGAGGGGCGCAGACCAATCAGAGGCCTCATTAGGGGCGATACCTTCTCCTCGCCGAGCTTCCACCCAAGGAGTAGGTAGAGCTCTCATAAGACCTTAACAGTTACGCTCCCTAAGACCCCCTACAGCAGACTCTAATTGTTAAAGGCATAACACTGGGGCGGGGTACGGCTTGGAGGCTTGTGGGCACTGAGATGTGTTTACAACCTGCGCGCGATCATTAGTCTCATACGTCCTCCTATCATGCACCACGACCATGGGAAAAAGATGGACATCGTCGGAAATCAGACCATTAGTGATATCATAAAGGCAGCTGGTAGAAAGAACAGTCAGTAGGCGACGACTGGATTGACCACATGTCTCATGCAAGCTCTTGCTTCCTGTAGCTCATCCAACAGCGGACGTAGCTAATGCGACGCCTATGGGTATCAATCCATCCAGGCTAGGACGCGCTACCTTTCCTGTCTGGGAGAGATTTGCATTTCTAATTTGTTTTGTGGAGCCCACAGGCATCTGTCATCCCCCTAGTCTCATTGGTCCGGAATCGTTGCTCTGTCCCTCTGGCCATTGCAAAATCAAGCCATTGTAGTATCAGAGTCTTGCTGTCTCTTGGTCTTGGTCGAAGCGGACGGTGTTCTTGGTCGGTTCGAGCTGCTGCCGGCTTGCAATGTTGGCGGTTGCCAGTGATAAAAGGTTATCGACGGACTTGGTTGAGACTCTTGTTGGGAAGATTGGACCTGCTGTATTTGTGGATGTGATGCCATCGCTGGGGCTGCTGCTTGGGTAGGCTGCGATATGTCCCTTTGGCGTTTCGGATGAGCATGTTGGGGAGACAGAAGCTGGAGGTGATAAGCCTGCGAGACAGACGTGAGCTGCTGCGACCCAGCCATCTGTGGGCGCACGCCTCCGCTACCCATGCGGACGAAGATCAGAGGAATCATGGCGGGCGGGATACCGCCTTGCAGAGATGTGCACAGCATGTCCATCTCGACCTTCCTCTGCTCAAGGCGCAGACTCTCCTGCCTCGTCCTCTCCTCTTCTCGTCTTCTCTTGTCCTCCTCGACCTTGGCTTGCAGCCAATTCCTCATGTATTCCTCAGCTGCTTGCCATTGCTGGGGCGGGCTGGAGAGCTGTGGCCAGGAATCTCTCTGCTGATGACTCTGGGTTAATGAAGGTGGCGGCAGACGTGGAGGAGGCGCATGATGCACAGGCGGAGAAATGGCGGTTGGAGGCTGCTGGGGAGGAAGGGTCATGGTCGCCGGAGGAGACAGGCCACATTGAGGAGCCGGCATGGCTGGGTTGGCGGGCTGTGGCCCAGATGGATGGCCGGCAACGACTTGTTGGTAAACTCTTCGATCAGGAAACCCCCTCAAAACCCGAATTTTGGGATCTAGCTGACCTTAAACCATCCGATATGGAGTATTTTGAAAAGAAGCGACAGTCTGGGGGAGTGAATCGGTTCAGAGCGCGGGGCTAAGGGGTGCAGCTCCTATATCGGGCGCTCCCGGTATCATTAGTTCGGATGGAAATGAGAGAGTGGTATTGACGACTCTCTGCTAGCGGTGTCACGGGGATGTAGTAACACACTTATTGCTCTCCGTAAACAGCCAAACAAACGAAAAGGGTTATCAAGTCATATTACAATCCCACATCCCATGACTTTTATACTATTTAATTGAGGCTCTGGCCTTGCGGCCCCTGCTTCGACTTCTCTGTCTTCTGCTATAACTCCCCCCTGCCTCCTCCTTCTTTCCCCCTCCCCGCCCTTCTCTCTTTTAGGCTGCTCCACTTATACTCTAGGAGGTTACATCTAACAGAAGACGGTGGTATTATAAGAACACAACGATCAATCGGAATTAACCAGTTCCGGGCTCGCGTCTAGTAAAAAGATAAAGGTAAAAATAAGATAGATATGAGACGAATTAGGTGTAGAGAGAGTGTGAGGGAGTGCTATGCTTGTATGTGATTACGGGGTTGGGGGGTTATCGGTGGCTCGTCAAAAGTGCGTGCAAAAGGTCGAGGCTGCGGCTAATTCACTCTCGTGACCGGTCACCGAGATTCAGCCAGCTCATATCTGACGACATTGAGGCAATTGCAAGCTGAGGTTGGCTGCTCACACCTGTAGGGGGGTTCCACGGGCCCGGGACGCTTGGAGACGGCGGCGCTCCGAAGTAGGAGTTTGGGTTGCAGGCGATTTTGGGCGCACGGTCGGGACTCCAGGGCTTCAAGCTAAGGATAGGGTCCCAGGCTTCATTGACGCTCTCCGGGATGCCACTGGAGTAACCCGACGATGACGTCCTCGAGGAGGTGCGTTCAAGCTTGCCGGCTACTCCATCCTTGAATGGAATCTTGCTGCACTCGGCCACAACAAGGCTGCCGGAATTGACCCGATTTATCTCGGGGCAGAAGTCAAAGATCAGCGATGGTATAGTTGACGAGTCCTGCGTGGCCCTCGCGCTACAATGGTGCGTGGCCTCAGAGTAGCGGGAGCTCTGCTCAGACCCAGCAGTTGTCCTTTTGGGACCACCGAAGCGGAGGATCTGCAATGCGCTGCCACCGGACCAGTATCGGTTCCAGCCAGAGCTCCTCCGCATGCCGCCCCGGGCTTCCATGGGTCCCGCACGGGGTCGGTGCTCTGCGACGGTTACGTCGAAAGCAAGGCCCCTGGTGTCGTATCCCTCCAAAGCAGGGCACGGCATGTCCTGCAGAATCGGCTTGCTGATGGTGGCCTTCAGCTGCTTGTGCAAAGAGGTGCGGGAGCTTCGAGTCGTATCGTTGGTTGGCTTCCAGGTTAGACTGGCCTTCTGCTTCCCGGCGCGTTCTATCAAAATAGCCATAGATGAGTAGGATTCCTGAGACAGCGTGGCGTTATGGCCGCGGAGCTGACCGGGCGAGGGCGGCTGTCGTTGGCCGTTGCCAAAGGCTACCGGCTCCTTCTCATAGGAGGGAAAGTCCCTGGCGCTGCAAGCCTCCATACCATTTCCGGTAGCCTTGCGTCGCCGCGACCAGATCAACAGCAGCAGACCAAGCAAGGCCAAGAATCCGAAGATCGATCCAAGTGTGATACCTAGGATGGCGTTGGAGCTGATACCGGAATCATCGTCACTGCTGCCAGCGGCCGCACCTGTCGTGGCCGAGACGCTGGCCTCGGATATTGTCAGAGAAGCGGTTGAGCTGCCTGTCGACAAGATAGTCGAGGTCGCGGAGGTCGATGAGATCGAGTTTGAGGTTGACGACCTCGTCTGGGTATAAGTTGACTTGGTCGACTTGGTCGAGCTAGCTGTTTCGGTAGTTGAGAAAGTCGAAGAGGTCAACGTGCTGTCGGACAGAACCTTTTGGTTCTCGGCATCGAATACCTGGTTGGCATCGACCCACGAGTTCTCGGTAGCATCGAATATGGCAAGAGGGTCTTCGGAATTACCACTAGAGAAGACAACCTTGCCGTCCGCGCCTTGGGCAATGGCAAAATTCTGCCGCGTAGCGGTTGGTGCAAGCGTCGAGTTGTACTCTGGCCAATCGTCCAGGGACAGCTCGCGCTTTTCATTTGCGACGGAGGCCGAGTTGGAAAGGGGCGCGCCAGAGGCGTCCTGGAGAACGAAGCGGCGGACCAGGTTGGGGGATTGTGAGAGATCAAAAGTGTAGAGGCTCTTGGAGTCATCATCCCCTGGTATCACAATCGCCTGAACGGAACCCGAGTCCTTCGATAGGGGTTCCGCCAAGGTGGCTCCCGATTCCCTCCAGCCTGTAGTCGGGTTGAACAAGGCAACGGCGATATTTCTAGTGTTGCCGCCGACCAAGCAAGCGTCGACATCAGACCAGTTGAGAAGAATAGGCTTGACGCCGGGGCTAGAACCAGGGCCATAGGAGTTAACACTATAGGGCTCGGATGCCTGGATGGTGAAGGTTTCGCCCGAGGGGGCCGCGACTCCGTCTCGGTTACCGGCGTAGATAAGGATGGCATCGCTGGCCTTGATGTACGTCGAGCCATGCCACAGGCGATCCTTCGTGATCAACTCGGAGGGGGTGATGGTGGTCCACTTGCAGGTCGAGTAGGTGTACTTTTGCAGCCCAGTGTAGCCATCCGAGCCGCTGGTTCCACCGACGACAAAGAGGCCAGCCTGAGCGGTATCATCGGGGGTCGCCCCAACACAGACGGCCCCCGAAACCTTCTCTCCCATCTCCAGTTTCTTCCATTTTGCACCTTCCTCCAAAGGCAGGGACAAGAAGGCCTCGGGCGTGAAGGAGTAAAGGATGTTCTCGTAGATGACGGAGCACGAGTCGTCCAGCGACGTCGGCGGCTTGGGCAAACTCATCGCAGCAGAAGTTCCCAGCGAAATCAAGAAAGATCTCAAAAACTATATCAGTAGACTGACAAGGGCATGGCGATGATGGCTAGCAGTCGGGTGGAGTTCGCGTTGCGGATGATGTTGCGTCGCACGACCACGGTCCAGTAGCGCTGATATCGTCAGGATCGAGGATCGAGAATGGCAAGAGAGTACCATGGCGTGTTGAATGAAGGAGAAGCGAGATCGAAGAGGACGCGTTCTGAGCAGATGCAAACAAGGGGTGGACAATGCAGCGGCAAGCAAACAATCCAGCTGGGCGAGTGTGGCGAGAACGAGACGGCTGGCCGACAGGCAGCTGGCGTCCAAGGAGGGATGTTCGCAGGAGGCGTTGAACTACTTGTGTATAGCTGTACTGATGTAGGCTTCCTTGTACGTGAACACGCATCCTCCTCCTTTCGAATCTTTGGGATCATCGGGGAGGGAAGCCATCCATGTAAGTTGGTACCACCTCAACCACAGATCAACTTGAATCGACCGTACGACAGGACCTGCACCTGGTTGCTCTTGGCGAAGGAGGATCTGCGAGGAGCCAGGTACTGAATCATTCCCCGGAATGTCTGCCATTGGTGACCCGCTGAGCCCAACCCAACCCCAAGGGGGAGAAAGAAAAAAAAAGGAGGCGGCGGTCTCACCATCTGGAGGAGTGAGGCCGTGGGGGAATCGGCATCAAGGGCACAAGGGATGACGCTCGGGTCCTCGGCACATCCAAGTTCCAGACAAGAGTTGGCCCAAACGCTCAGGCGACAGGGCCCTAGCGGAGCCGTTTCTTGGCTGATTTAGCCAACGCCACCAACCTGGATAACGAGACAGTGTGTGTCAAGACCTCAGCCACTGCAGGTAGTTGCAAAATTAATTCCGACAGGTTCATGGATTGGGAGATGAGTGTCATCGTTCGTATTGCGTGGAATGAACCCAGTGTGGAAGGTCATTCCTCTCCCAAACCCATGCCCCACGGTCCATCAGAACACGAATTAGTTGTATGTACACCTCGCTAGGCCGCTCTCTCTCTAATGCGAAACTATGAAATTGTCCGGTCGGTTTCAGCTGCAGAGAGCCCTAGTCCAGCCAATTAAGAGGCGTAGTCCAAATGACGGAACGCGCACACGGCGATAACAAAGACCATCTGGACGGCTATGGCATAGGCTAATAGGCAATATGGAGCATGCGTTGGGGGTCTTTATCCAGAACAACGTGCTAAGCTGCCAGAACCCTTGACCCGAAGGGCCCCTCATCCGCCCGAGATGCGACACATCAGCTCATGTTCCATTGAAGCTTGAACTCTCGGCCTCTCCAATTCTCCATCATAGCGACAATGGGTGGTTTCAGGTGCTGCAGCTATCCCGCTGACATGTGTGTCTGCGGGATGCGATATCAAAGGATGAGCGGCCTGGTGAATCGAGAGTCACGCTGGCTTGGATTCATCATAAAAGGGGAAACTGTCTAGAGGGAGCTATGCCAAATCGAGGCGGGGAGTGGCGTAGACTATCTGAACAGAGAAGAGGACGAGACTCCCCTGCTAAACCTTTGATGGCTATCCTCGCAAGGTAATTCTTTCCAAAAGGTTCCCTTGCTGGGGCCTTAAGAGTGGTCTGATTTTGCTACTTAGTGTCTAGGTCGAGTCCTGTTTTATCCTCTTAATCCCGCAAACTAACAGGAGAACCCCACGAAGCTAATGGGCGAACTCACTCGGGGGCCCAACCATCACTTGTCAATGACCGCTTCGTCCATTGCTTCCAGTGGATCGATGTCGCCACCCCACCATCATCGAAGCCCCTCAGGCACCGGTCCTGCAGATGCCCAGGGCCAGAAGGCTTGGCTCCGAGGTGCCGCGCCCTTGACGGAACGGACAGAACACACCGGGCGTTCCTTGTCATCGAACTCGTCATCTCTGCAACACTCACAAAGTTGTTGGTCGCCCTCAAGGTCTAGACCGTCAGCGGTGACGCCTTGGCAGGTCACCATAGGCCCCATTGTCGGTCCTGTTCCTTGCCTGGGGTGGACTTCGAGAATGAGAAACCGAGCGGACTAATGTTCTTATTTCTCTGAACCCGTGATACTTCCAAGCACAGAAACACGATACAACACATATGCTATCAGACCCCACCCATCCGCCCTCCCCCACGAATCATATGGATACTTGCTTAGATCCGCCACGCCCGTGAACCCGTCTGCCTCATCCTCGCTTGGGTCTGTGTCATCTTCGCCAATACTTCGTAGTAGCATACTCTGTTTAACTCGCATGCCCTCAGTCCTGCATCATCTGCTCCCGCTATTTATAAGAATGTGGTCGAGGGAGTCCTTGATACATTCTCCCTGTTCTTCGAGGCTCTTCCTCATGGTCTCTATTCTTTGTTCGATGCCAATGTATTTCTCGAGTAACTTGATTTGGTTGTCATAGATCCATTTGAGCATGGTCTCAATCTTGATGAGGCGGGTGATTGTATCCTGTCTTTGCCTTGTTAATATATGGACACGGACAAGCAATTCTAAACTCACTCGTCGCCTGGCTGACCCCGCAACGCCTGTCCTTGTCCTTGGTTGGAGTCCAAGGTCGTGGGTAGGGTGCTACCGATCACTCTAGCATTTGTTGTACTGTCGCAGTTAAGCAACCCGAGCCATGAGTCCGCAGGCACACTGTTGAATTGCCTAGCCATGATGTAGTAGGACGCTGGGAGAAAACGCCTTTGATCTGCGGGAGAAGAAGGAGAGTGTGATTACGGAGCGGGTTTAAGGAGTTTTTTTTATACCTGGGTGTAACGTAAGGGTGGGTATATCTTCCTGAAACCTGGTTTGTATCACCCATGGTATGGTCGTATAGTTATGCGTATGAAAGTGATATTCACTAGCGTCTGCGCAATGCTGATACTGTGTCTCTACTAAATAGACTGGCTTTGGTGCGCTTTCACCGAGATGGAAGACTGTTATATTGGTTCCACTTTACTCTGAGTTTTATGTGCAGTTGATCTTGTACCCTTTTGTGCTTTCGTTCTTCGGCTTCTGCCCTGACCTCACTAGAGTTTGGCAACTCCATGTCTGACCAAAACGAGAGTTCTGCCTCTGTAATGATGACGAAGCCATCAAGTATACTGAAGCCGAGTCGAATACCCAAAATAACTCCATGAAAATGTAAGATTCCATCATAACAACTGTTTTCGGCAATCCAACAGCGAGCCCTCTTCCGTCCTGAGGGTATTCTCATAATTCCATCTATTCCCAGATGCGTATGACTCAATGCCGGCATACCTCATTTCTTCGACGTCTTCAACTCTTCCTCATCAACTTGATTGGCGGCGTGTAGGTGCGACTCACCCTACCGCAGCATCTTCCTTGATAAAGAGCCCCTTGCGTTGGATGAAGCCCGGCACGTCCTCGGCTGAGAATGAACATAGCGGCTACCGACATCTTTGAGCCCAAGACCTTCACACATCCTCATCGTCTATGAACGCTTCGAGAACCTAGACTGCGGCGAAGCGAGAACCTGCTCATGGCTGACATGTGGGAGCCTTCGTCAATTAAGCATAGTAATGCCGCTGTCCTTACCTGGTTGCAATACGATATCTTTCTCCATAATCTTGATTGTGTGTATATAGTCACCCAGAGTGGGTTTAACCGTATCCAACCGCGTAATCTCCGACGCAATTAATTCTCGCTTTGGCTCATCTGTCGTCAATTCAAGAAATAGTTGTCTAACCGCCGCTAGGGTCGGTTGCCATCGACTTGAGTCCCCAGAATCCACGGCCCTCGCAATCCCATGCATTTTCAAGAAAGCGAGCACGCCTGATCCGCGCTCATCGATCCAGTACGGCCAGGCCTGAGCCGTCCCGAGAGAAAAGGAGGAGCCCTTCCAGCTGTCCACTTGCAAATATCGGCCCGGCTATGGCAAAGACCTCATCAACGTGTGTCCTTGGTGTGAAATACTGACGGATTGCGAGCACCAACTCAAACAAAACCATCTCTACCTTAAAGCTGGTACCCGGGCGCATGCCCTTGTAGATATAACAGCGATTTTATGTATTCGATAAGGGCTTTTCATGTTGACTGAGTAAATAAAATTTGATTACAATAGGCGCTGCTAGCTAGAATGTTGGGTATGCAGGCCAGCCCAGCCGCGCATCAAACTTCAGCTCCGAAATGCATGAAAGCGGCTTTGCCTTCGATTCTCAGCTCAGCGGCAGTCTAAGCTACAACTCAGCCGCGCTGCCAATTGCTTAAACCTCTCATTCGCCCTAGTAGTATCTATAGATCCCCTCCCTCATCCACACAAGTTCACCTCAAGCTGTTAAACCGCAAGCTAGACTCCCTCCAAACCTGCCTCCCCCATCTAGAAGAACAGTATCGCCTGCCATGGCTTAGGCGGTCGGACTGGCCATGCTTTTTTCCTGCCTCCCCATCTCGTCGTTTTGCCCGAATCATGTCTTGATACTGGTTCGCGTAGCCCGATCGCGGCACTCCCGGCCAGCGGGACTTCTACCTCGCGGGTCCCCTCAGCGTCAACGACAACCTAGCGCCACTTGCCATGGGCGGTCGCAGAGCCGCACCCTTGAGCCAGTCCGGCCTGTGCTGCAACAAGTGTATTAAAGACATAATGTAGATGTGGGTTGATGACGTTGAAAGGTATGAGTTGTGTGTGAAGGAGCAGAACAATGCAATCTAGTCACATAGTATCCACATCCCAGCCACCAGCAGACCGGACCTCTTTGCCATCCAGCTCCAATACACTAGAGCTATTGCTTTATATATATCCCACCATCTTGGCGCAGCGCTCGCAGTAGTAGAGACTGTGGGCGATGCGAACCATTCCCATGGCGCCGATGTCGTCGGTGGAGGTGGCCTCGACGGAGCGGGCGCATCGCATGCAGCGAAGCACCTCGATGGAGACTATGGGGAGTTGGATAGAGTCCATGCCGAGTCCGTAGGCAACGGCAGAGGCGGACTCGGCTGCGATGTCTGAATTGGAGGAGGCAGAATTTGGAGAAGAATAGCAGTAGTGCTGGTTAAATGGTCGGCTAGAGGAGGGCATGGCGAATATAGCTATCTTCTACATTAGGGGATGGGGGATGCGTTGGCTGACTTGGATATGAGTGACTAGGGGCTGTTGTGTTTGGTGTTAAAGCCGGGTCACCTGTGGGTCATCGGACTGATCGTCCGGCCGTCTGGGATGGATCGTCCCCTGGCCTGAGCTGGTGGCACCGACTGGACAGGGTGAGCTGTGGAGTTTTCTAGGGACCTGATTGACAACCATGACAGACGGCCTTGTTTGATCTTCGTCTCGTCTAGTGTCTCGGTTGCCAGCTCGATCCATCCTTGATTTTACTACCTCTCGCTACCGTTTAAACTAATGCACCCTAACGTCGAGTAATACAGATGAACAACCCACTCATCTCCACCTCACATACTCATCCACTCACACACCACTGCTATCGGCTGATAATTAATTCTCCCTTCTCGTCTCTACGGCTCCGGCTTTCCCTTCCCCCCTGCCTGAGTTTATAGGCTGAAAAGTCTACCGTGTCAAGCGACGGGCCAAGAGCAGGCGCATGCAAAGCGCACAAATCACAAACATTCCCAGCACCGTGCTCGTTAGGCGGAGCGTCTCGAGAGCTAAGGGGAGTGGTCCCGGCATTTGGTGTGGTCCCGTCCATAATGGCTCCGGAAAGGGGCTCTCCTAGGACTTCTTTGTTTTGTACTATGGCGGCTGAATGCGTGCTGATCTGCGAGTCTGCGACTCTGTGCTGCATGTCTCTACCACCGACGGTCTCCGTGACAGGTACCTCTGGTGGTGTCAATGACGCGCGCTCGCCGAGGTGAGGGTGTCATTGCCCCCACTACCCGACCGCCCTAAGCGGCGGTTTGGGGCACTTGATGCTGCCACCGCCGAGGACCTCAAATGATTCGGACAAGGTATTCTTACGTACCCTTTCGACCTAGGCCGCCTCTGGTCACCTTCTCATCCGAGCCTTATCCTGAGGTCCTGGCTTATCAATCTCTGGACGTCCAAATAGTCAGATTCTCAAGGAGGAGTTGCATAATGAATGTGCAGTCGCCAAAAGGTTCTTCGGACAGAGGGGGCTGTCCCGCCATTTTGTGACCAACCTAGCTTGCTGTAGGGCCACGTAGCATAAAATAATTAACGAACAGTATTTCTGTTCGCTTCGTCGCATCACCAAGCCTGCCTCACCAAGTTTTCTGGTCCAGTTGTCTCCGGCTATCATGGACCCTGTCTCTGCAATCAGCCTTGCTGCTAGCTGCGCCTCCCTTACAAGGCAAATCTTCAAGGTGACATCAGCGCTGAGCACACTGCATGAGAAGTTCAACACCGCGCAGGTCGCAATTTCCTCATTAGTATCTCAGCTTTCGGCGCTCGAAGCCTCTACCACTGAGCTCGAATCTATCTTGATAAAGCGACAGTCTTCCCTCAGTGAAGGGGATAACCTATTGATGGTCCTCGAAGAGTCGTTGAATGCATGTGATGATGTGATAAAGCATCTCTTCGACCAAGTATCCGATGTCGAATCGGCGCTCGAAGCACGATTGGGACTTGGGCGATGGGCGAGAGCAAAATATGGGTTCAACGATGATGGCCTAGCCCCGATGAAGGAGGTGTTGCGGGATCAACTCCAAGCAATACAGCTTCTCCTATCTATTGCAGGACTGTGAGTGTTACTATTCTCTTCGCCAAACCTTGGCTAAGTCATGCCTCAGAATAAGGCAAGACGAACGGCAGACTGTCCTCCATGACTCAGACAGTGTAGCTGTGCTAAAGAAAGTCACGGATGGCAGCCCTTCTCTTCTGTGGCCTCGAGATGCGCATTCGAGGGCGTCCTTTATAAGGCTCCAAACGGGAACCTTGTCTCGACTCAGCATGATCTTCACATTTGGCGGAGAGATGCTACTCTCTAAGCCTTACCGTGCGGTCGTACTGGTAGCGTGGAAGAAGCTTCGGCTCCGATAAAATGACAGGCCTAGGGATGCACTAGCCGTGACCCACCAGGACAGTTATGTGCCTGACATATGGCAGCTGAGAGGACTCAAGTCAACAGTAGTCATGATTGTCAAGTGGGACTTTTAAGCGATGAGAAGGGATAAGCTAGAGTGTATGAAGGGATAAGTCCTTCTTCCTGTTGCGATGCCCAACGGGGCTTACGGGGACGACTAGGTTATTGCTAAACTAATCGGTTCCCTTAGGGGAAATGGGCTAGTCCCCATCACTTATGTCTCTATTATCTCGCGATCTAGGAAGATATATAACTCGAAAAATGTAGTGTTGCGTGAACTGAGGGAGGTTGGGATCCCAAATGTTGAGGAGTGGAAGGAATCGACTAGAAGGTATGTTGAGGGGGCTATTTCCCTGGGTCTGCACTCTGCGCGATTACGATATGGGGAAGCGCCAAAGTGCTGTCAGCCCTAGAGATAGAAGACAAACCCTTGGGAAATGAGAAGAGGCGTAGGCGAGATCTGGAGGAGGGTATAGAAGGATGGTAAAGAGCAGCTATCTTTGTATTCTGATAAAGAGCTGGAAGAGCAGTGTATCGTAATTTAGATCATAGTCTAAAGTAGTAGCAAGTCGAAATTACCTGCATTTATATGTGTAGCTAATATAGTTCTTAATAATCGGACGCGTTCGTGATGGCCGAACCGAATGAATGAATGAATGAATGAATGAAAGCTATTTCTTCGAGGATAAGCCACATAAAGGCCATTCTACTTAGGCCATTTATAGTTCGAACGGTTTGGTCTGGATTACCCAAAGCCCATATTTCTCCTTTTATATACTTATTGGTCTTACCTCGCTTGACTTTGCTTGATAGGCCTGCTTGCAGGCCATTTTCTCCAAGTGTTTAGCATCCTGTCTTCTGTAGATAGGGCATTTTCTGCCAACTTGAGGCTGTCTAGTGTTAGTATAATTAAAACGAATAGTTACTATGTTCCTGTTTTCGTTATCGTATCACCGGTTCTTCAGTTGGCATCGTGTCTTCTTGTGTTCGTCGCAAATTTGACCGTCGCTCGCACCGATTGTAACTTTGTGTCCAGTCTTTACCGGCCGATGCCGCGTTTCCTCCCAGGAAATATGAGAGGTTTCCCATCTTTCTTTGTCCAACTCGTCACATGCTGTGTATCCCACTTCGTAAACCGGAACAGGAAATGTTCTATCGTCTCTGGTGCTTACCCACAGTCATATGTCGGATTCCACTGCTTCAATATTGTGTAGGTAGCTATTGATTCGCATGATCCCGGTATGAAGCTGGGAAACACGTTTGATTCGGCTCTTCAGTGCATCATAGGGTACGTGTATGTTTACCCGGTACCGATGTGTCGATTCGCTTTGGGTAGTTCCCTGCTCTGTAAGGTAACATCCTTTACTGCCACAGCTGCGCAATCGCTACTTTGTCCGCGTAGAACGAGATAGATTTGGTGGTTTCTCAGCGTGCGCTCCGTTTCGGTTGCTCTGGGAGCTTCAGCCTTCGCCTTGGGTCCCATGGCAAAATCTTCGACTCAGAAGGGCATCCAGCGCATCCTGACGGTGTTGCCTCCCTTTCGGAGTCGTTCGACGTGGTTGTAAACCTTAAGAATAGTGCACTGTCCCGATTGCTGTCGTGGCCGCGCGATGGACCCCCGCTATATCATATACAGGACCAAAATGTGTATATAACCTATATTTCTAGCCTCTTTCTATTATCTAATAAATAGCTCCTCGAGCCGAGTAATACGTAGGAGACTTGACGGCACCAGGTCGGGGGTATCGCGATGCGGTCCCGAGGCCGTTGTTCCCCGGCCCGGCCGATGAGGGTGCCGGCGACGAAATTGCCTAGGCGATCAAGCACGTCAGATCAATCTCGAGCACGCTCAAGGCGAGAAGGGGTAGGGTGATCCGGTAACAAAAACTCTATACTTCCACTGCGACGGGGGCCAGTGGTAAAACCTGGATCTGCTTATCGTCGTGATAAATACCCCACATCACCCCCAAGACGGACAAAGTTCAAACTCGAGAACATCCAGGATCAGGCGCGAAACCTTCTCTTGCTGATTAAAATAAGATGAAACTTGCACGGTAGGCCACGGGTCTCTCACCTTGCACAACTCGATTTCAGTTTGGCAAAGATAATTGTACCAGCCTAACGAAGGGTGCACTCCCCTTTCATTGTCCGCGATATTCGCCCATCGTCAGTCCAACGTTCTTCGTAACTCTGCCAGCTTTGCTTTGTTACTTTATTCCCAATACCTAAGCACACTTGCGGGATTTTATGGGCAAGCGAGTCGTGACTCGGATGTAGATAATACCTCCTGTAGACAGTGATCCTTCCTCCCCCTTATTTGGACTATCCCCCTAATCTATCCAGATGAGGGCCAAGATACATCATGTCCTCCTCATACCATCCCCCTTATTCCTAGGATATCCATTTTTTTCTATTCCAAGCAGATAATACGGTAAGAGGCGGATCTATTTGGCCTGCCGGCTGCTCATTCCCTCATATCATCGGGAGTTGTGAAACCATTCCAAAATCCAGGAATTATTGGGACAAGAAAAGAAGAATCTGGGTCCCTAATCCATTGTAAGGTTGTTCAATAGGCTACCTGACAATTGAGCGAGGGGTCACTCGAGTCGAAGCGAACAATACGCTGACATAGGAAGGACATATGAGACCAAGTAGTGAGGTTCGAAAGGAAACAAACGTGACGCTGCCATCAAATAAAATCTGTCGTCAAATAAACTAATACCGTCTAAATACGCATCATGCGAACCGTATACCTCGTGGTACCAACAGCGATGTTTACTTCGATATGTCGGTGTCTATGGACTCGCAAAACTCATCAGACAACAGGAACGTTGGCAAATGTACAAAAGAAGTTTCACATCCAACAGAGCAAAAGGCCATAAATTCGATCGAACCGGAAAGAAGCTCTTCCAGCTATTCAGACAAGCTATTCAGAGCAGCAGTCCGAAAGTCCGGACTTCCAGTCAGAGATTGGTGTTATCTAAGTCTCTCAAGAAGCACGTGAATCGTGATTAAAGCGACGATTCGGATCGCCGGCGTGGCTGGTCTCGACGGCGGAAATTCTGCATTCGTTCGTCGATGTAGGCAAGCCGGCTTGCAAGCGAAGATCATGTGATAGTAGCATTATTTGTCGCTGGACTGTTGGACCGTAGCAAAAGGGCGACCAGAAGCCTAGGGATCAAGGCCAAGGCCATGAGAGAGGCGATTCGGAAAGGAGAACCCATAGCCACCAAGAGAGAAAGGCAAGCTCAGTCGTGGAGGTGACTCGGTTACGGGTGGAGCCAGAGTATTCTGATCAGCAATCGGAGGTTGTGATGCTTCGAACAGTTCTTGGATGTTCTAGTGCGGCACAGAGACCTTTTCGATCTCATCAAGAGATATTTGAGGTTGATCTTCCTGCGGATGAACATGCTCATCGGTGCTTGAAATGTCGCCAATTGAGACTGGGCCACCCAGAGGTCAGATTCAAGACTAGGTCGCTTGGGCCGGCGCTGCTGTGTAGACCGGATGCAGGTGAGTCGGACCGGAGACATCAATGTATGGCGCGGGCCGCCGGTGTGAGTTTGCCTCTGCAGCTTCACATCCACTACGAAGCTCGAGGGCAATGAGCTTGATGAACTTGGGCCGCAGCTTCGTGCGGCAAAAGGAGATGCACACTGTGCCTGCTCCGATTCCAGAGGCTCAATGCCCGCGACAGGCGCCGAGGTCTCGAGGTTGGATGGAAGAGGGAGCTCTTTAGGTTGAGGATCAGCGTGGGAGCTGGTGAGCTAGGCCAGGAGACCTTTCAACTTCATGGAATCCGAATTGCTGATCGCCAATGATGTAGCCATGTCTTGACCTGAAAATACTGAAGATGATCGGGCTGGTGCGGAGCAGAGGTTCTAGAAACGAGCGGCAGATTCCCCATAAGGAGTCGGACCAGGAGCTAGATATTGGTTACTGCGCGCATTTATCCTGGCGTTCATCTTACAGAGCTCCCGAAGCTAAGCCCGAGTGGCCGCGCAAGTATGTGGCCATTGAGCATATGGGTCACTAGGTCCCCGGGCGGTAGGAGGAATGTTGCCGCAATTTTGGTCGGCATTGGCCTGAGCCTTGGTTCCTTTCCAGCTCCTCTTTGCCTCCCGAGCAACTCGCAAGCAGACTCCCTGAGGCGGGATGCCACTCTTGCCGAGGCGGAGAGGCGTTACTTTGGGGTCTTGTAGATACATCATGTAGGTGGACCACAAGTGCCGAATCATGGGCTTTGTCCACGGCGCCCTTCGCAGCTGCTCTCTGGAGGCCTCCCTCGTAGCCGCGTTGATAGTCTTGTCATTGTCATCGGCATATGATAGCTCACTGAAGTGGTCGGCGTGCTCGGTTTCCGGGCTAACATATTGACTCAGCTCCTCCGAGCAGATGGAGAAATAGCTTAACAAGGATGTGCTGGTGTGGGTCGAGTGGGCAGTAGGAGGTCGGCTCGATTCATAATCGGGACTGGACTCGAGACTGCTGAGGGTCGAGTCGACGGACCAGTTCGGGTACTGGTTCGGGGATAATGAAGGTAAGACGCCAGGCGCGGGAGTCTTAGGAGGTGAAAACATGCGGTCCGACCCGCCGTCGGGCGTCAAGGGGATATCATCTATATCGCTTAGCTGTGAGATAGGAGACATGGTATCTGCCAATCCTTCATCAAGCACGCGGGGCTCCTCAATGCTGGGAATGGGAATATCCGCCACAACAACCGATGCAAGGAATTGTTGAGTAGGCGCATCGAGATTGGGCGCATTCCTCCTCTTGACCCGGAATTGCGGTCGCGGGGGAGAAGGAGGCTGTGCATCGCCGTCGAGGGCAGGTTCGGGTGTCCTGGGGAGGCCATCGCGACAGAAGGCCGCGAAAGGTTGAAAAGGAGGCATGGGGGAGTAGAAGGAACGAGATTGCGCTATGGTGTCACGCAAACCTAGGAGCGCTGTATTATCAACCAGAGTTGTTGGCAATGTCGGTCGAGGGCCGTGACGGAAAGCTAAAGTGCTCGTGACGTTGGTATAAGTGTCAAACGTGAAAGTGCGAGGGCGTTTGATTCTGTTGTCTGGGTTGGCCATGCACGTCGCATGAAGATTCGGCGCATGGCCAGTATCTCGGAGCGTGGGAGCAGCTGCCGGATGCGTAGTCATGGGAATAGCTGTACGCCATACATATAAAACAGTAGCCAAGCTTTTGTAGTCCGTGGATCTCTGGCTCTTGGCATGTACGCTTTGGTTGGGCCAGATATTGACGCAGAAGAGAAACGCGGCAAGAGCATCTTCACCCAGCAGTTCCTGTTTTGTTGTGATCGAGACCGAGATTAGAAGCCGGCTCCGAGCCTCGTTCAGGTCAAACACGCTTCTCGTTGGCTGATCTGGACCTCAGGTACCACCTCTTGGAACGCACCAGCAAGCGTGCACCTGCAGTCGGCGAGTTAACGGTAATTATCGTTTGGTCCGAAGCAAAAGCTGGAGCAAATGTGAGCTCGCAACATCCCTAGAGCTAGAAAATAGTAGCATAGATGGCGATCCAACGAGGGAGCGTCTCGCCTTGCTTGCATGATTAGCCATGCAAGGTTGAGCGTCGGCATGTTTCGTCCCCTGCTGAAGCCCTGGATGAGTAACAAAAAGCCAACAGGGACACAGACAAAATAATTGCCCACATTCGTTTGGGCAGTGTGTGAGGGGTTTCCGGCGCTACCGACGCCACAGAACGCGTCAACATGACGAAGGCTAAATCCAAAAGGGGAGCCCATGAATGAATGAAATTTATTCCGCCCGGGAGGACTAACCTCATAGGGCCAAGTACGCTAGGTTATTTACAGTTCTGCGCCATTCTGCTCGCGTCTCCCCAAAGCCCTACATTCTTCCTCATCCGCTGGTTGGTCTCGCCTCGCTTGACTCTATGTGACAGGCCTGCTTGAAGGCCAATTTCTCCAAGTGTTCAGCATCCAAAGCCCTATATAGGCTCGCGGTACCCGCGAATTTAAAATTTCGCGGGTACCGCGAAAATAACTAAGTATAGTGCTATTTATAGAATTAGTAATATAAAATAGGCTATCGATACTATCTCCGCAGGATAAAATAAAGCTCACTACTTATATATTTAATAGAGCTAATAGCTACCTTTCGCTATAATTATTAAGATAGGAAGGTTTAATTTACTTAATTTATATAAGAGCTACCTAAATTATATATAGATATAATAGCTATAGAATATTTAAAGGCTTTACTATTTAATTAATCATCTAATACCTATGACTTCTAATAATAATATAGTCTTCTATCTTATAGCTAGCTAAGTATAAAGCTTCTTATTCCTTACTATCTATTTCTATTCTCCTCTAAATATCTTTAATACCCCTTCTTTTATTAGCTAAAGGATTATCTCCTATCTCTTTAGTAACCTAGGATTTAATTCACTTATCTTTAGCCTTAGTCTAGTCTAGATATACTATTATCTCTTCTTTTATCTATTCTCTTAACTCTATTGATATTATATAGTGCTAGGATATCTATTTATAGTCTAGGTATTACTTATAGCTCTATTTATTATACCTAAGTGGGAGCCCTATCGCCTTATAATATTATTAATTCATCTTAATACTACCGGCCGGCTATACTATATATTATATGCTCCTTATGGCGATATATTATCTATATATAGCCTATAGCGAATTATACCTCGGTAGTGATAGCGATAGCGGGCTAGGTAAAGGAGGTGGTTTATAAATAGGGGATCCTAGCCGCTAAGGGGCGCTACTGGGTGAGTCTTATAAGACTTAAGTTATAGTCTCTAGCTGATTGCCAAGGACTACGGCTAGGAAACTATCTTCTAGCGCTAGCGCTAATTCTTTCTTAGGTATATCCACTAAAGGTCGGATTTAGTATAGCTTAGTATTAATACCTAATGCTTTAATAGACTATAAAAGTCCCGGGGCTAGAGCTTCTTATTAAAGTAATTCTCTAAACCTTATTAGGTAGGCCCTTACCGTCCTAGTATAACTAACCGCATAGTATCTACTATATATAGGCGGCGCCTTATGCGCTATCTTAATACTCTTAAATATATTAGGTTTTCTTTAGGTATTCTATTTAGGATATTAGAGTATATAAATATCGACTTAATTTATTAGTGAGGCTCTAGAAGTAGTTATAAAGCTCCCTTACGCTATAAGTACTAGTGCTAATAGAAGTATTTAAGTAAAAGGATTTAGCCCTACTCTTATAAGAATTTTAGAGTATAGAGGTAAGGTAGTCTATAGGATTTAATAAAAGACCTTATATAAGTTAATAGCGGGAGAGGATCTCTCTTATTTAGTAACTTCTATTACTTCTCTACCTTTCTTAGGGCTTTATATACTATCTAGCTATATACTATAGTATATAGCGGCTCTAAAAGTTTAATAGGAACTTAAATCTACTATCTAGCTTAATTTAATCTTAATTCTAATAATTAATTAAATAGTATATACTTTATTACCCTCTAAGCTTTAAAGAGATCTAATATAGACTTTCTAAGATAGGATTTCATTAGTATATATATACCCTTAACTTAGGATATAGCTATATTACCGAAATATATATATTAATTAACTTAGGCCTTAATAAGCTTCTCTTTATATTACTTAAGCTAGAAAGTCTAGATATATCTAACCTACTTAAGGTAGTCTAATAGGTATTTCTTCTTAAATTATAAAACTTAGTCCTTAAATACTTTCTTATTTAGCGAACTTATAATTAAGTACTAAAATTAATAGAATTTAGACTAACTATTAGTCTCTAAAGTATTATTTATTACTAGGTCAGTAGAGCCTGATTAATCTTAGCGGATAAAAGGTAGCCGGCAGTAATAGAGGACTGCCTTATTTATATATTAATAATGGAGTAATAAATAAGATATAGGGAAGGAGATATGAATAGTATTTATATAGGCGATATAGTAGTCTATTAGAATAATAGAGGGTAGTCTAGCGCTATAGTATTTATATAGTAACCTTAACTAATTTAATACCTATAGAAAATTATTTTTAATCTCTATATTAAGGAATATAAATGCTATATAGAAAGATCGCTAGTAGGTATTAACTCTAATTATATTAAGTAGCAGTATACTATACTTATTTATCTTATATATATAGTCTAATAAGAGTATATCTAAGTAGGCCTAAAGATATATTAAGGAGTTAAAATAAGCGAAAAGATAGCAGTAACCTGGCTGTCTTTACTAAACTATATTTAACTTTAAAAGCCTTCTTTATTAAGCTAGCTAGCGAGCATATAAATAGAACTTTGCCTTTTATATATTTCTCTCCTAGTAGCTATAATCCTATTATAGATATCCTATTAAATCGCTAAGGAATCGTAATTCTATTATATATATATATTTAGATATCTCTAGGAGCTATACCAGTATAGGACAAGTATATTAGATCCGCTATAACTTCTTCTCCTAGCTTATAATATATTAAGTAGGTAGAAGGATACTAACTTAATATATAGTTATATTTAGAGAATTACTTATCTAGGCGATATCGGATAGTCTATATACTTTTATCTAGGGATTCTTTAGCTAATAATAAGAACTTATAATTAATTCCTTAAGTAGCTATCTTCCGCTAGCGCTCTATAGATATATTAAGAGGATAATAGGATTAATTATAAGTATATATAATTATTTACTTATTATTTTTCCCTCTAGTGGACTTCTTAGTAGTAAAGGTATAGCCTCTTATAGCTACCTATATATTAATAGACCTAAAAAGGGTATCTCGTGACTTATAGCTCTATTCTAGAGGGAGATAGTCTTCGGGAAAACTCACATTCTCTATATATAATACTAGAAATATCTAAGTTATAGTATAGAAGGATGACTAAAGAAGGAAGAATATAACCGCGTCGTGGCGCACGCCGCTAGGTTAGTGGTTAAAAATCGCTAGGTAATAGTGCTTAGTCATTTTCGCGGTACCCGCGAAATTTTAAATTCGCGGGTACCGCGAGCCTATGGGCTCCCAGCAGATCGGTCCATCTTAGTCATACGGTCTCAACACAATGTGTATCCTAGAGTGCGCTCGACTAGGCCATGGTAGTACGCTCCATGAAATCCAGTGCTCAATCCCCAATAGTGTTCTCGGAGCATTTCAATCGGAATCTGACCAGCCAAGCGGGTAGCGCCGGGGTCGAAACCCGTCGTTTGCATCCCCTACGTAGGGGAGGCATTGCCTATGCTTAACGGTATAACGTCAACAAAGATCTCTTCTCAACGCGCACTAAGCGCGATCACGGGCTACATGGATCCCTCTCGCATCAACACAAAACCCGATGAGACACCCCAACTGGCCCCAAGTTCCCGAGGCGTATGACGAAACACTGAGTTCATCAAGCTCGGCAAATCCACTATCTTCTGGCCCCTGCCCAATTCCGAATCTTCCATCTATTTTGACATCACCGCCGATGAAGCACCGCCACCTTTCTAAAAAGCACTTCGTCGCCCTCCCGCCTTCATCGGTATGGTTTCCCTTCTATCTCGCCTTGGATATCGATTGAAGTACAATCCAACTGGCAGTTAATCTCTTTTCTTTGATTTCATTCGTTGATATAGAGCCGGACTGGCAAATAAACCCCACGTCAATAGTTTGGAAGTCGATCAAATACACCTTCATCGCCATCACCATGTCGCCCACCCTCCTGTGCACCACACATGTCCTGCGAGGCAGCCTCCGCGCCCGCGCTGTGAAGCCCCTCGCCGGCATGGCCTCGACCAGCTTCGTCCGCGGCAAGGCCGCCCTCCCCGACCTCCCCTGTAAGCTCTCTCTCCCCTCTCCCTGGTTCATCTTAAACCCAGAGTCACTGACCGGAGTCGTCCAGATGACTACAGCGCCCTCGAGCCCTACATCTCCGGCCAAATCATGGAGCTCCACCACTCTAAGCACCACCAGACGTACGTCAACGGCTTCAACGCCGCCCTCGAGGCCTTCGCTGAGGCCAGCGCCAAGGGCGACGCAAAGGCAGTCGTCACCCAGGCACCCTTGATCAACTTCCACGGCGGCGGCCACGTCAACCACTCGCTCTTTTGGGAGAACCTCGCCCCCAACGGCAACGGTGGCGGTGGCGAGCCCGAGGGCAAGCTCCTGACCGCCATCAACGAGTACTTCGGCTCCTTGGACGCTCTCCAGAAGCAGACCAACGCCGCCCTCGCCGGCATCCAGGGCTCCGGCTGGGCCTGGCTCGTCAAGGACAAGACTTCCGGCACCCTTAGCGTTGTCACCCGCGCCAACCAGGACCCCATCACCGGCAACCTCGAGCCCCTCCTCGGCATCGACGCCTGGGAGCACGCCTACTACCTCCAGTACCAGAACCACAAGGCCGAGTACTTTAGCGCCATCTGGGACGTCATCAACTGGGGCACCGTCTCCAAGCGCTTCGAGAAATAAGTGCAATGGTGTGGGAGAGTGAGGGGCGATGCCATGCAGATGTCCTGTGCCCGTGTGGCCGGTGTGAGAGTACCGTCAAAAGTAGTGTATATGTCACATTTGACGAAGGATTTTGACTGTGCGTTGAAGCTCTTGATTTCTAACTGAATGAGTGACTGAAGTTGGTCCGTTTTATCCTTCCTTGGATCCCTCGTATTCGTCAGCTATGACGGAGGGTTCTTCACGATCTGTTTTATCCAGGTTTGATCTTTCTTGGTCAGACAGCCCGGGTGTCAGAGCGGCCTTAGTCATACGATGTGACAGAAATTGAAGACTGGGAAGCTTGCTATGAGCGTAGAAAACGAGTTAAAGATCCAGCAGATCTTCCAAGTGCATGGCAACGGGGTCGTCAAGAGGGACTTACCAACAAGTATATCACTCTCGACGAGTGGGCTGAGATCTTCGAAGATGACTTGCCTGCTGGGCGACGAACCCTTCCGGCCGGCGATGAGGGTTGGCAACGGCGAAGGGGGTAACCCTAAGGGAGGAAAGTGATGCCGACGATCAGGGTGCCTCTGGTGACGAAATCGAGGTATTGCCGCTATCACAAGGTTGCCTGTGGCAACAGATGATGATAATGCTGCTGGGGAGATCACTCCTTCTCTCTCTCCAGGCGAGCCCGCCGCCTCCCCAACGGTCCCTAGAGTTGAGCATAGGTACGGCCCGACTGAGATCTTCTTCTTCAATGATGAGGCGATGGATAACATGACTGCTGACGAGGTCATTGTTGTCCATCAGGGACAGAATGTCATCGTGTTGGAGCTCCATCCTGGTGAGATCTGAACAAAAAATAATGATGATACTAATGAGAACGAAGGCAGGCCACATCTCCATTTTTACCCTCCTTTCCAAGCAATTCTCAGCCATTTTCTTGCTCAGCGACCTCGAAAGGCCCGTTCAGAATATCGGCAGAATTCTGCTACACCATGCCTCATTGAGGCAAAAGGACGACGATCACAGCCACTGGCGATCCAGGTACATGAGAATTCTCATGATAAGGTTCATTTGAAGGATACATGCAATTTACAGGGCTAATGCTATTATCTGGGACGGCAATATACTCTATTTTGGGAATGGCCTCTCTTGGCAGTCATTCCTCCGGAATCCCTTCGGTTTGACCGAGTTTCGTACTCTGGGCCTTAGTACACAAGTGACATGAGAAAGTCCGCGCTCAAAGTGAGGGGTGTTTACTGTGCACAACTTAGCTGGGAGACCACATAATTTTCCGGAGTATGCTCAAGCGCTATACAATGCCGGAATCGAACTCACCAGTAAACCCATGGCGGTCGGCATGAGTCCAAAAGCCCACAACAACCATCTCCCATGCCACCTGCCAGTTGTTGGGATATAATAGAGGCGGCACCCCACGTCATATCGAATTAGCTTACTGTTTCAGCTTGATAGGCTTACATTACCGCAGGAGTACTCCATAATCGCGTCGCCAATGCAATGTGAAGCTGTGCGCCAGCGGCCAATACTCTAGCAGACGGGAGGGCCATGAGATATTGCTTGTCAACCACCATCAAAACAGCACTTGCGCATTGTACTGTTAAGCAGCGCTTTATTTATTCAAATTCATAGCTTCCCGCCAACTGTGGCTCAGGAGCCAAGGTTTTTCTTATTATGTTAATAAATCGAGTTATTTCTTGCAATAATCGATAGGATTAAGTGTGTCACATAACAGCGTACTATTTCAATATGAATTACGTCAACCTCAAAAATTTCGTAATAATAGCGTAATGCAACACTTGTGGCCCAAAGGTAAATTCACTTCATAAACTAAGATCGAGGGCTATCAACCACCAGCCAAAGCAGAGTCAAAGAGGGCAGCTCAACCCTCCACCTCCCTAAGCATCCTTACAATCTCGATAACAGGAGTCGGAAATGAAGGGTTGTCAGTGGAGTTGTAATCATAGTGCCGATGGTTTCGGGCATGTGACGAGACGGCAAGGTCACGGCTTCGACCTGCTGCGAGATGAGCTGAATCCTTTATAAATTGGTCGAGTGGCTTATGATACCCCTGTCATCACAGCCTAAGAATGCTCCCCGCGTAAGCATGGGAGGGAAGTTCCGTCGGTATTCCAAGCACAATTGTCATTCTCACACTTCATTCATCTTTCTGTATATCAGAAAGCCATCACAAATATTCTACTTTTTTCATCATCCAAGTTAAATGACGAGCAAAACCAATGCCGAGCACGGGCCAAGTGAACCTTTTGCCAACCGCTAGCCATCTTCCCGCCCGGCTTGCAGCTGTGCCTGTAGAGGCCATAAAGAGGAACCTGCGGAGAGTTCGATATTTTCGACCATTGGATGTGAGCAGGGGATCTGTTCTGGAAACTGTGGTGGCCAGTTCTGGCACCTACCAGGAAGATAAACGGGGTCGCCCGGTCGCCCGGTTGCTTGCTTCTACTGGGCCTTATTTCCCGAGTGGACCAGCCGCCCTGCCCCTCAGACGGCGCTGACTGCTGCAGTTGATGCGGCATCCTTCACAACTGTCGCATTTGACATGGTCTACTGATATCAGGCCACCGTGTGCCCGTTCCTTCATTCGAAGACATGGAAGGACTGGGCGTCGCTGCGAATGTCATCGCAGTCGTCGAGCTGTCGGCGAAGTTCGTATCGCTATGCCTGCAGTACTCCAAAGACGTCAAGAACGCCAGAGCCGATATCGCCCGACTCGAACGAAAAACCATCAACCTGAAGGAAGTGTCGGAAAGTGTCCAGGGGCTACTCCAGGGCCCCAATGGCGCGAGGCTCGAGGCTTCCCATAAGCTGGTCGTCGCGGTCAACGACAGTCTATACCTAGAAGATTAAGAGGCTAGAGCAAGCCCTGGGAGAGCACGCAAGATAAAAGCCGAGTAGGACTCCGCGCTTTGAAATGGCCATTTCAGATCAAGGATGTCGACAAGATCGTCCAGAGTCTCGGGCGATACACGCGGGCCATCTCCTCGGGTCTATATGTTGATCAAACGTACGCCGCCGTTCCCTCTCCACTTCGAGTTGCGGGAGCTGACGGTGTTGTGGTTTAGGACCATTTTACTCGATCTCGATCAAAGATTACTTGATATCGACAAATAGATGGTATTCGACTCACTCCCCGTCGCCGCAGGCGCACCTAACCCTTCGATGCCCATGCCGAAGAGCACAACCCAACCTGCCTCCCAGAGACCAGTATCGACCTTCTTCGGCCAGATATCTGCATGGGCCGACGATCCTCGGGCGGAACCCATCTTCTGGCTCAACGGCATGGCGGGCACTTAGAAAGTCCACAATTTCCGGCACCGTGGCCCAGTCTTTCGCCAGGACCGGTCACCTCGGTACCACCTTCTTCAAGAAGGGCGATGCCGACCGCGGCAGCTTACATGGCGAGAGATTCATCAACGGTTCAATGAAGCATTCCGGGAGCGGCAGCGTTCTCGTGTGGCTCCTCCGGTTCATTACTGCAACAGGCTGAAGGGGTTGCGAAAGACCGTAGCCTGCTGTCGGCGAGCCTATAGTGCTACTCTGCCGGTCGGTGCACACCTAATAGGACCAAGCAGGCCGTCTTCACCTTTCAGTAGCGTTGCAGGCGGTAGCCGAGCCTCTCACAGGATCTAGGGGTGATCAACAACATCTGTCTATGCATCAAATATTACACTGTGGGATCTGTCAGTGCTTGCTGGAGTTCGACAGAATGATAGCTTACACCTCGCCGTTGTCAATACCCTCGCATTCGAATCCCGCTTCATCCATCCATTAGTATGATCCCAGGATTCGATCGACCATTTCCCCAGACAAACCAAGGTATTTGGTTGGATCGAGCAGCTTTTCGAGAGCGGCTCGGCTGAGGACGGAAGAAATCTCCTCTGTTTCCATCAACAGATCGAGCAAAGGCCGTCCGCTGACATTAGCTCGACGACTCATCTCATAGACAAGGTCATGGGCTCGCTGCCGGCCGAGATGCGCTGCCAATCCCATCATCACCGCTTCGGTACAGATTAGGCCATTGGTGATTTCCAAATTGGAACGCATGCGTGCGCTGTCAACCTCGAGACCTGCGAGCAGTGTCCGTGCCTGTTGCAAGGCACCAGAACTCAACAGGAAGATCTCGGGCACGGCAATCCATTCCGTTTCCCAAGGGCCGGTGGAGCGCTCGTGATCCTCAACCATCGCGTCGAGAAGGGCCGCGACCAGTTGCCGGACCATCGTCGTGCAGGCGTGAATGTAATTGCAGGATATTGGATTGCGCTTCTGTGGCATGGTGCTGCTGGAGCCGCGATCTTTAGCGTAGGGTTCCGAGGCCTCGCCTACCTCCGTTTGCATGAGCAGCTTCACATCTGTCGCAATCTTGCCCAGAGTCCCGGTAACCAGTCCCAGGAAGCAGCCAACTTCTGCGATCCGGTCGCGCGCGGTGTGCCAGGCAATGTCCGGTTGACCCAGTCCGAGTTCTGCCATCAGTCCTTCTTGCACCCTCAGCCCAACATCGCCTAGCGAAGCGAGCGTGCCAGCGGCACCACTAAACTCGCCTACAAGCACTCTCGGACGGAGTTCTGACAGCCGCTGTTGGTGGCGCTGGATCGCGGAGAGCCAAGTGGCCACTTTGAAGCCGAAGGTGATCGGAACCGCTTGCTGTAGGTTGCTGCGCCCTGCCATTGGCGTATCACGGTAACGACGGGCGAGGTCAGCCAGAGAGTCAACAATTGCTCTCAGATCCTGCTCGACCAAGGCAAGCGCCTCTCGGATCTGGATGATGATGGCCGTATCGGTGATGTCCTGGGTGGTTGCTCCCCAGTGACAATATTCCCAAGACGATCCGCGCAGACATCTACCAGCTGCTGCACTACTGGCAGAACGGGATAGCCGATCAACTCCGTCTGGCTTTTGAGCTTTGGCATGTCGATATTATCGAGGGTGCATTTGGCTGCGATCTCATGCGCAGCACGTTTGGGGATAACGCCAATATTGGCCTGCGCTTGTGCCAGTGCCGCCTCGATGCTAAGGTAGCATTGCACACGATGCTCGTCTGTGAAGACGCGACGCATTGCCTCCGAGCTGAAGATGTCACGGAATATTATAGAGTCGATTGCTGTGGATGCCATGGCTGTTTCCCTCGTGACTTCGTCATCCTAGATCATGTTTTTCCACTGCCGTTGTGTCCAGTATATATGTGCTGGATGGCCACACAGTTACGTCATTTGCGCCTATTTTAAAGTGGGGTGCAGGGTCACCCTACACACCGAGCCGTGGCAGCCTGATGGCGTATCCGGCAACCGAGTGGCTTGGGAAACCGTGCCAGCCAGTCCACGAAATCCCGATGAGCCGGAGGGTGTCCCGTCTCTTCATCGACGGTAGCTCTCGATTTTCGATTGGGCTTTTAACGCGCCTTCCTTTGTCAAGGACGTCACCTTCTTCGGCTTCTTCGCGTCGTCGTCGTTCCTCGAGGGCGCGACCTTCAGCAGCTTCACGTCGTCATTGCTCCTCTTCGCGTAGGCGCTGTTCTTCCCGTAGCTGCTTCCGCAGCCTCTCAATTTCTTCCATGGACCCTGATGGATTTGTGCGAGAGGTCGATTGCGCAAGATCGCCCCCACGGCTCCGATAATGGCGAAGTCGGTGGCGACGACCAGACACGAGTTGGACAACAGCGGGACATCCACCCCACGGACGCGGCCTCGGAGCAGATGCCATTGCTATTGAGAGTGGATTCGGGCGGCAAGCGATCCTATACAGGGGACCTCGAGGGACAACAAAAGTCTCAAACAAAGCGTCCATGGATAAGTGGTTTGGTGGAAGCCGGCCACAAGATGGAAGAGCGGATGACCCATAGCGGTGCAGTGGCCATCAACCCTCGTCGCTGGGATCGCAAGGCAATATGGCACGGCGCTATGGTCGCCCCCGCCTCTTGCCTGCCTGCCGTGGCAGTGGGCCTCCTGCTCAACATCCTAGATGCTTTATCCTACGGTATGTCTACCTGTTCCTAAAGGCTCTCATCCATCGCCGACGGCTATAGGCATGATTCTTTTCCCTCTGGGGAAGCCGGTTTTTACTCATCTCGGTTCCGCCGGAATCTCGGTCTTCTACGTCAGCACCATTATGTCCCAGATCACGTTCTCATCTAGGAGCGCCTTCAAAGGCTCGATGGGTTCTAAGCTTATCAGTATCCTCGGCCCTAGATTCAACAACCCGGTCGATTGACACGGCACAGATCGAAGTGATTCCCTTCTTCTATAATATGGCAGCGACGATCACCGACACTATTGGCGCAGACAACCCCGATGCAGTGATTACCACCACTATTATGTCATATTCCGTCAGCTCCATAATCACCGGTCTCGTCTTCTTTCTCATAGGATGGTTCAAGGTTAGATACCTAGTAGGGTTCATCCCCAGGCATATCTTGATTAGCTGCATCGGCGGTATTGGATGGTTCTTAATCGCTACTGGGTTCGAGGTTTCAGCTCGTCTCGACGGTAGTCTTCAGTACGACCTCGACACGCTAAAGAAGCTAGCAGATTCGGCGACCGTGCCGCTCTAGGTCACTCCCCTTATGTTAGCTATCATTCTCTTTTATAGCTAGTCCAAGATCACATCCAAGTTCTTCTTACCTCTATACATTCTGGCGGTTCCCCTGACCTTCTACTTCTTTATACTGGCACTCGACGTCTTAGATGTGGATGTATTGCGCGACCATGGATGGATCTTTGAAGGCCCACCCACTAGTGAGCCGTGGTGGTACTTCTACACGCTCTACAGTAAGTCTCTCGGGCCCATGGGAATCACGTTTCCTTCAATGACGTTGCTGCTAACTGCATCAGAGTTCGATCTTGTGCGTTGGGATACTGTCATTGAGACCATTCCCGCAATGCTCGCTTTGACCTTCTTCGGTATTCTCCACGTTCCGATCAACGTCCCTGCCTTGGCTCTCAGTTGCGGCGAGGATCATGCCGATCTCGATAAGGAACTGAGGCTTCACGGCTATTCCAACGTCCTATCTGGTTGCTTCGGCAGCATTCAGAATTATTTAGTCTACGCCAATACCGTCTTCTTCATGCGATCAGGCGGAATTTCTCGGCTTGCGGGCTATATGCTAGCAGCAGCAACCTTCGGAGTTATGGTCGTGGGCTCATCACTTATTCGGTTCATTCCTGTAATGATGGTGGGCATCCTAATATTCGATCTAGGCTTTGAGCTATTACTAGAGTCGCTATGGCTCCCTCGCCAGAAGCTCAAGCTATCCGAGAACCTTACTATCGTCATGATTGTCCTTGTCATGGGCATTTATGACTTCATGGTGGGCCTCGAGGTCGGTATTCTACTGGCCTTTATGTCACTAATCCCGCAGATGTCCCGGGTGTCGGCGGTGCGTGCAGTCTATTCCGGCGACATTATCACATCCACAGTGAGGCGCAATCCCTCGCAGCACTATTACCTGCACGAAATCGGCCGGCAGATTTATATCGTGAAACTTACAGGGTACCTCTTCTTTGGCACGATTATGAGAGTGGAGGAGAAGATTCGAGGCCTCATGGAGGGTAGCGCCTTTTCCAAGCAGCCCATCAAGTTTCTGATTTTAGATCTATGGCACATCACTGGGCTCGATTATTCTACCGGTGAGGCTGTCAATACTATCAACCGGTTGCTCGATAGTAAGGACGTTATTCTAGTCCTAAGCGGCGTGGACCCCGAAAGCCAGCTTAGGCAAAGTCTGAGGGCTGTTGGCTTAGGGAGCGATGGGATCGAGGTATTGATACTCCCCAGCCTCAATTCTACATTGGAAAGCTGCGAAAACGAGCTTCTCAAGACTCTCTATGCTAGGCGGGAGGAATTAAATTCCCTGAAGCAGCTTTCCGTCCAAAATCTGGATGTCCCTACAGCGAAGTCCTCGGCTCTATCGTCCTTCGACCCACCGTTCAACTCGCCTCGTCAGAACCATCTCGTCAAGGCGGCTTACGATATTCTCAGTAGTATCGATATCCAGCACCCAACCAAGTGGCAAAGTTTCGAGCAGCCTCTCAGGCTTATGCTGCAGATCTTCCAGGGCCTAAGCGACAAGAACGAGAACTTTTGGTCCCCCGCGATCACATACTTTACCCGCCGGGAGTACCCTGCCGGCACTATCATCTTCCGGCGCGGGGAGCAAGCCAATGTGTTTTATCTTATGGAACGAGGCACCATCCGCGCCGAGTACGACCTTCCCCAGGGATGGCTATGTGAGACCATCGTAGCAGGAACGACATGCGGCGAGCTGCCTTTCTTCTCGGACACAGATCGGACGGCAACAGCTGTAGTGTCGAGAGATTGTGTGGTCTGGCTTATGGATCGAGAATATTGGGCCAAGATACAGGCGAAGGAGCCTGACGTCGCGCGGGAGCTGTTGAGAATATCCTTGAAGCTCACCAGCGAGCGAATGAGCACTATTACGTCGTACGTCTTGACTACGGCGGGGTAGGACCATTGCCGTTTCATAGTATGTCGAAAGCCAGCTGTTTGTCCTCCAGCGGGTTCTTGCTGGCTAGTCTCCGACCATTTGGGGAACACGACTGTCCGTTCAAAAGACAGCTGAGGTGGGCAGCCGGGCTAGGTCTCGAAGAAGAAACCGGAGTTATCGGCTTTGAACGGATCTGAAATGCAAGACCTTCTCTCGGTGAAAAAGAGTTGGGGTGCTAGTTCAGTTGCTGCAGCCAGCCCGGAGTCAAATAATTACAAGCCCCTGACCCAATGGATAGAAAAAGGTCCATCACTTTCCTCCCGCGAGAATCTTTGGCCTTTTTCTATTCCTCTCTAGAGAAACAGATTCGCCATGTCTCTCTATGTATAATC
This sequence comes from Fusarium virguliforme, assembly GCA_020883615.1. Lineage (NCBI taxonomy): Eukaryota > Fungi > Ascomycota > Sordariomycetes > Hypocreales > Nectriaceae > Fusarium > Fusarium virguliforme. Next base: position 2,176,496 of record JAJHJD010000010.1, on the reverse strand, counting down.
CAAACTGCATGATGCGGTACGGTCCTCCTACGAAAATCTTTGGTGTTGATGTCCGCCCTCTCTGTAGACGGAAGTCGGCCGTTTTCTTGCCCTGAAGGCGGACCGCTCTGAACAGTCCCTCGCACTCATCGGGAGTTTGGCCCGCTCGGAGTGTGGCGCTATCAAAGGCTTTGAGTGAAGTGCTGTTGGCGCAGCAGAAGGAGTGCGATTCGTCAGTTGTCTTTCGACGGTATAGTATGTTGGACTCGGAGAAAGAGGGTGATCTTCATGTTGGTTAATCGTATGATACGTAGGTGTCGGAGAAGGAGGACGAGATGTGTAGGCCCCTCTATGAGCAGGGAAGGGAGGGGCCTGTACTACGGCCTTGGAAGTATCGAGGAACAATCGCACGAACAATCGGCCGCAACAGGGCGGCTCTGCTGGCGACAGGATGGCTTCTGTGGCCATGTTCAGTTACTTTGGTAACTCATATCGATGCGTGCTGAGGTCCTCGTGAGCAACCTCGACGACGTTACACACAAGGGCCATGAGTGTTGCCAGTCGGAATCCCTCATTGGTCCCAGCATTCTCCCCATTGTCGGAAATACCGCCGAGTATGTCGCTGTTTGTCGGCCAAAGGCAACCTAGATCTCTATTTAACGGCTAAGACTATGCAAGGGAAGTAGTTGAGGATTTCATCAAATATCGCTAGCAAAGCGATCTAGCCATGTTCTAGCATAAGCAGGCCTAGGCACGGAACATCACGCAATTCTGGTACCTTAAAGAGGAACTTCAGTGCAGGAATGATTCTTTAAGGGAGTCAGATAGGCCTGAGATAGTGCCTGCGATGGCTTATCTTAGTTCATAACCAACTCGAAAGACTCGGTAATACTACCCACCACTACCCAATTTTTACGGTTCAACTCCAGACGCAGCCCCCGATGTTTTAAGCTGCAACTTCCTGCCTTATGTGCATAAAATGGCGCGCATTACTCCCGTACGCGCCCATAATGTCTCCTCCACAAGTTGCTCCCTGGGTTGAGAAGTTCATCAATCCAAACTCCCCTTTAAGTACCCTCTTCATCATCGCTAATGCGAATTCATCCCTCGGAACCCAAACCTTACAACTAATACCCTCCTACTTCGAAATTAATCTCCGGAATTAGATAATAGGCTATAAGGAGCTAAGCGCCGAAGACTAATTTCATTAATATATCTAGAACGGTATAGGCGATGATTACTAAGTCTATAGATATCTTCTTTATACTATCTATAATACCCTAGATATTAATAATAGGTTAAATTAGCTAGTTATAAATTAGAAATAGAGGACCTATATTAAGTAAATTATCTAGAGAATTAAAATAAAGATAGCTATAGAATTAAAAAGCTTAGTGACCTTAATACCCTTAATATCTACTATCTTAAAACTATAAACTATAATATATTAGATAATAAATAAATAAGAAAAGTATATAATTACGAGCTAGTCCTATATCTATATAGTATTATTATAGCTAAAGGCTATAAATAGCCCTAATAAGACTATAATAAGAATAGCTATAATAGCTATTAAGGTATAAGCGCTATTATGTAAGGCATCTATAGAGGCCGGCGAGACCCCTGTGAGGGCCGCTGTGGGAGCCGGCAGTGGAAGGCCTTATGTATGAGGGTGTGGCACAGTTCCGGCACGAAGTGCCTGAACTGGTTGATCTTTTGGTCTATTGGCTCAATCGGCATGCCACCCGATTCCGTTACATATTAATCCTAGCGAGAAGGTAGAGCTCTAGAAATAATAGAGGAGTTAATAAGCTTTAATTAATAAAATAAGCTTAAAATACCTTATGATAAATATAGCGATAATATATATAATAAGTGAGCGCCGCAGATAAATAAGCGCCGCACTTTTGTCACGGCTATAATAAGGGCCAGGCGGGGAAGCATAGTAGAAACACCCTAACTAAGCTTAAGACCGAAGGGACCGAGCGTCGCCTATATCGGTCCTTAGACCGAGCTTTAGGAATATCGGTCCTACCCTAGACTAAAGAATAGAAATATCAGTCTAACTACTAAGACTTAAGTATATAGAATATATTTATTATACTTTCTTATATAGTAGCTACCCTAGCTATTAATATAACTTAATTATACTTAATACCCTTAAGTATATTATTAGATATAATAACCCCCTTATTTAAATTATATAACTATCCCTACTATTAATATAAACTTAATATAATTAATTTATCCCTTAAATTTAACTATATTATTATATATTAATAGCTCTTATTTAATAGATTACTTATATTACCTTAAATAATATTAAAACGTAATAGCTACTCCCGCTACCCCTATAAATAATTAATAGTAATAAGGCCTATTTATACCCGCCGCTCTTACTTTAGTTAACCTAATTAATATAGAGATAGAAGATACTTCTAGCTTTAATAGCAATAATAAGGAAGTTAAGTAGCTTAAAGCCTAGATTATAGCTATAAGTATTAAAATAAATAACCTTTATATAACTATAGAATAAATAGCTAATTCTTAGTGAATTTTATAACAGTACGGTTGGATTCCTAAGGGATAAACCGATCGTGCTAGGTTTATATTAGTAGTAGAGAATATTGCGTTATAATCTTAAATAAGTATCACGTCTAGTAATATACTTAAGGGTATTAAGTATAACTAAGTTATATTAATAGCTAAGGTAGCTACTATATAAGAAAGTGCTAATAAAGGTATTCTATATACTTAGGCGCGGCTCACGATCGTGAGTCGCGGCTTACGGTAAGTTATAAGTTCTTTCATAAGTCGGGGCCGGGCTTATAGTATATACCGTAAGCCGATAACCCTAATTAGTTATTTTTTATAGAGGCATATATAATATTAAGTTAATACTATAATATAATACCCCCTCCCTATTAGTTCTTATCCTTAAGACTATTTCCTATAGTTATTTCCCTTAGTATATTACCTATATCCATAAATATTATATTATCTAATATAATACTAGAATCTAAAGCTATATATAACCGCAAAGCGTAAGCCCTTTTTATTAAAAATACTAGGTTCCTCATTATACCTTATAGCTACTATAAGCTGCGGCAATTAAAATACTAAGCTAAAGAGGGCTATAAGTATTATACCTAGTGTACCTATTAGGGTCGCTAGTATAATAGTTATAGGATTACTTTTCTTAATAGTAAGTCCGCTTTTTAGCCTAATATTAATAGTTTATATTAAGTATCCCTTTATAGCCGATTGACTTACCTAAAAGAAGCGTCGCCTAAAATAAGCAGAAGAGGTAATAGAGTTAGAGTTAATTACCTTATAGTAGTAGGTAAATAAACGGTTAAGTCACCTAATGCGCCTTTATTATTAGAAAAAATAATTAATTAAATAAGGCAAGGAGATACTCTATTATAATATCGAGACGCTAGATAAGCTAGAAGCAATAGAGAATATAGAGTCTTTTATAGCGGTAGAGGTATAGCTAATAGGGGCTATAGATATTATCGACTAAAGTAAGCTTCTTAATCCCTCTATTATTAATAGAAGTACTTTAGGAGTTATTATATATTAATGAGGTACTTTAGTAATTCCTATATATTTTCCGAGTCTAGGTAATCCTTCTATTTAATAAAATATATCATTTTACTATTAACTTTATCTATATCGAGGATAATTTCTATAATATATTCCTTTAGTCTATTAACTTCTACTTCTAATTCTTTATTAATCTTAACTTAAATAGTATTTTCTACTAATTTAAGTAATAAAATATAAAAGATTAAATAAAGTTTAACCTTTAGTAATAAATTTAGTTATAGTTATTTATAAATTTTCTATTTAACTCTATAGGGTCTAATATACTTATAGTTAAGTTTTTTATTTTATCTTTTTATTATAAGATTTTTTATTATAAGATAGACTATATCTCCCTCTAAGAAGGTTAGTCCCTTAATCCTTTTCTTATTAATATAGTTATTTATTCTATTTCTAATGAATTTAAGTTCTATTTATATTTCTTTATATAGATTCTTAAGTTAGTTACTAATAAGGATTACTTTAAGGTTAATAACTATATTTCGAGTTTATCTATAGGTATTTAATATAAACCTAAAGTTAGTATAGGCTAATATAGTCTTTATACTTTTATTAGTTACTATATTATAGGCTAGCTATACGGCTAGTAGCTTCTTAACCTAATTATTTTATTTATAGTTAATATAGTATTAAAGGTATTATTTTAATATTTAGTTTATCTACTTATTTATTTATTAGTCTCCTTATAATATACTATAGAGAGCTTATAATTAATTCTAAGGTATCTAGTTAATTTTTATTAAAATTTAGATATAAAGGGTAGTCCTCGATCTAAAATAATCTTAAGTAGTAGCCTATATATCTTAATAATATTATAGTAAAAGAGGTATATAAATTCTTCTATATTTATTAATTTATTATAGGGAATAAAATATAAAAATTTCGTAAGTCTATCTATAATAATAAGAATACTATTATAGAAATTTCTAGTAGCTAGTTCTTCTAATAGGGGTAATTTAGTAATAAAATCTATAGTAATTAAATCCTAGGGTTATTATACGGCCGAGAGTAGTTATAGTTTCCCGTAGGGTTTATAGCATTATACCTTTATTTTCGTATATAAGTCGCATTCATTTATAACTTATATAACTATTTTCTTTATATTAGGAAAAGTATATATATTTTAATTTATTCTAGGGTTTTATTAATTCCTTAATATCTATATAGCGGGTATTTATATCTCGCTTATAAGGTTATATTATAGTTTATCCGGGACTTATTATTTATCTATTTTCTTATTATCTAGGAGTTACTTATTATATTCTAAGATTTATTCTAATAATAGATTACCCTATTTACTATATAGGTTACCCTAAGTATTTATCTAGGGTTATATTTCTAGTAATATTATACTATAGCTTAGATTTCCTCTTTAAATAGGTAGTCATTATAAATACGGTTTATAGCTTTAAATATCGGCCTATAGTTCCTATCGTAAGGGAACTAATTATAGTAATAATTAAAGATCTTTCTAAAAACTTTATTAAGTATAGTAATCTTCCTTTTAAACGTAAGGAGTCTATCTTCGCGGTAATTATATCCTTATATATAGTCAATAAAGTCAATAATCTATTTTCCGTAATTTTAGATAAGCTTAAGGTATCCTAATAGAGGTAATAATTTCTATATTTATATAATAAGTTTCTATTAAAGGTATTCTTCTGAGGTATATTATAATAGTTATTTATTTACTTTAATCTTTCCTATATTAAGGTCTAATTATCTATTAATAGTATCAGCCCTTCTATTTTCTTTTCCCTTTATATAGATTATAATATAGTTAAATTCTAAGAGGTATTTAGTATAATATAGTTACTAGCTACTTAATCCTCTAGTGGTAGTAAAGTATAAAATATTCTTATAGTCTATATAGACCTTAATTTAATAGGGGCTTTTAATAAGGTAATATTAAAATTCCTTAAAAGTATTAATAATAGCGAGGAATTCTTTATTATAGATAAGGTAATTAAGTTCTACTTTATATAGCTTATAGGAGTAGAATATAATTAAGTATAAGAGTCCTTCTTTATCTTATTATCCGATCTAGGCGCCTAATATAAAGTCTAAGGTATCTATTTTAAGTTTAATTAATTAAGATAGATTAAATATCTTAAGGACTAATTTACTTAAGATTAATTCCTTAATTTTATTAAAAGCTTTTTATACCTTATTCTCTATTATAAATAATATATCCCTTTTTATTAAATCGATTAATAGCGCTATAATCTTCTTAAATTCTTTAAGGAATTTATAATAATAATTAGCGAAATTAAGGAAGGCTTATATTTCCTTAACGTTTATTAGTTCTTTTTAATCCTTAATTACTATAACCTTCTTAGGGTTTATATATATCTTATTATAAGAGATAATATATCTAAGAAATTCTACTTCTAAGGTATAAAACTTACTTTTCTTTAGTTCTATTAATAAATTAATATCTTATAGTATCTATAATACCTTATAGATATATTCTATATATTCTTCTCTTATTTCAGAGAAGATAAGGATATTATTTAAGTAATATATAATAAATATATCTAGATATTCTTATAATATATTATTAATTATTTATTAAAATATAGTAGGTATATTAATAAGTCTAAAAGGCATAATAAGGTACTTAAATAATCTATATTTAATATAAAAAGCGGTTTTTTATTTATATCTTTCTTTAATCTAAATTAAGTTATAGGCTCCCTTAAGGTTAAATATAATAAAGTATTTTATTTTAAAAAGTTAATCCTTTAATTTATTAATAAGAGGTAGCGGTATATAATCCTTAACTATAATAGTATTAAGTATTCTAAAGTTAATATAAAGGTAGAGCTTTTTATTCTTCTTTAGGATAAATATAATAGGGTATCTAATAGATAACTTACTTTCCTTAATATATCCTTTTTATATTATTTCTTTAATATATTCCTTTAATATTAATAGCTATATTATATTAAGTAAATAGAGTTTATTAAAATTAGGTTACTTTCTATTAATAAATTTAATTTCTAAGTTATAGTATATATATAGTAATAGGCTAATCTTAAGTTTTTCTATAAAGAGTCTTTTATAGATTTAATATTATAATAGGATATTCTTAAGCTATTTATTTTATAGTTTCTTTTTAATTTACTTAAGGTTCTTTTTTAATTTATAGAATTACTTTATAGTATTTATAATTATTTATTAATCCTATTATTTCTTTCTATTATATTACTTATATTATATTCCTTTAGGTAGAGAGGTATTTTATATTTACCTCTTCTTAATTTCTCTATTATCTTAAGTAGAAATTTAAGATCTTATATTTAATAAATTACTATCTCCCTAAGGGGGTATCTCTTTATTAAAGGAGATCACCTAGCTAGTCTATTAGTTAAGATATAGATTAAACCTATATAACTATAGGTACTTAAGTATTAAATAGTATCTTAATATAGATATAATATTAAATAAGATTCCTTAGTTTTTTCTATTAATAAAGACTATAAAGTAATTAATCTTATATTTAATAATCCTATTATTATAATTAAACCTTTCTCCTTTTAGGTTATATATTAAATAAGGATCCTTTTTATATTTCTATAGTAGCCTAAGCCTATTTACTATTACTAAATTAAAGTAATTCTATTTAGCTTTATTATTTATTAAAGTATTTAATTATTCTCCCTTAATTTATATTTATAATTTAAAGTATTTTAGCTATTAATTATTTATAGTTATATATAGAGCCCTTTATAGAAATTATTTCCTTCTTTCCTCCGCCTATAGCTCTATAATAGATAGATATCTTAATTTTTTAATAATATCCTTCCTAGATAGTCCTTATTATATTTACTATTATCGTAGGCCTTATAGTTATACTTATTATCTTAGCTATAGAGTAATTCTTAATATTACTATTCTTCTTTAGCGCCTAGATCTATCTAAGGCATCTTTAACTTAATGAGGTATTTTATATACTCTTATAGCGCGGTTTCTTTCTATATAAGTAAAGCTCTAATATATTATTATTACTAAAGGTATTATTCTTAGTCTTTTATTATGCCTCCTATTTATATAGGGGCATAGAAACCTTCTTCTACTATCCTAATAATTCTATCTAGGGTAGCTCTTCTTTCGTTATTATTTTATTTTATTTCTAGCTTTATTCCTCCCGCTTAAGTAAGGGTATTTATAAATTATTCTAGGGATATAATTTATTATTATAATAGGTAGAACTAAAGTTATATTACTTTAATTCCCTTATACTATCGTTTAATATAATAGTCTTCTACTTTATATAAAAAGTAGGGTTATATATTTAATTATAAGAGCGAGATAGGGAAATAGTCTTATTCCCTCTTCTTATATAGGTATATCTTATAATAATAGTCTCTATAGGAGACCTATGCGATTTTATAGTATCATAGGTATCCTAATAATACTCTATTATTATTATATAGGTTATACCGCGGTTCCAATAGATAGGGGTTTAGCGCTACTTCTTTATAATAGGCTCGAATATAGATATCTTCTATATCTTCTACTTTTTATTATTCCCGAGCTAATTAGATATATATACTAGTGCTACTATTTTAGTAATATATTCCTTATTTATCGGTCTAAATATTATAGTCTTTATTCTATATCTATTAATATCGCTTAATATTTTATCGTCCGTGACGATTATATTAGAGTTAGGTTAACTTAAGTTCCCTTTATATTGCTACTCCTATTAAGTAATTACTATTATTTATGGGTTTATAGTATCTATTAGGTTATATTACTATAATAGTGACTTATCTAAGTCTGACTTCCTATCCTTCTATATTATCTTCCTTTTTTACTAATTTAAGTAAGGGGATCTAGGTTTAGTTAACTTTATCCTAGGAGTTTTAAATACTTATAATGATATTAATATATCCTTTTATCGGGGTAGCGTAACCTTATATATATATTCCTTATAGCGTAGTCTATAAGTGATATTATACTTTACTTATACTTCCGCTAGGTATGCCTATATATATAGTATAGCTATTTATCCTAATGCGGCTATAGTTAGGTCATAATTAGATTATATTATTGCGATAATCTTAGTTATTTAGATCGCTATTTATATATCGCCCTATTAATAAATATAACTTATATATTTCTTACCTTCTGGAAGCGGCTATTATTCCTAGCGCTTCCCTAACTAATATCTTCCTTTAGCGATATCCTATGCCCTTTTCTTATATATATTCGCTTTATAGTTAGGTTTATAGTAATAGAAACACTTAATTAGCTTCTTATTATACTATACGGCCCTAGCACTATAGGTCCGGCTTTAGTACTATATAAGGTATTATAATATCTCTTCCTACCTTAGTTTAAGTTAAAGTAAGGGGTATTAGCCTTATAGTTATTAATTCTTAGGTTTTATAGTTTCTTCTATAAGAACTATTAATCGTCGATCTTAACCGCCTTTCCGATATAATTAATAAGGGTCCTAGGCCTATCTTCTTTATATAGTTCGGCCTAGATATCCTTCTTAAGTCTATTAAAGAAGAGTAATATTAAAGCGTCTTAATCCTATAGTAGTTTAGATACTAGCTAGAGGTATTTTATTCTATACTCTAAGGTAGATCGGGTTTATTTAAGTGCCTTAATCTCTCATTTAGCCTATACCTTCTCGTTAATAGTCCTAAAGGCCTAGCGAAAGGCTCCTTTAAATATATTATAATTAATATAAAGGTCAGTAGTTTATAGCGAGAGGTTAATAAAAGGGGTCATAAGGTACTCTTTTATTACTAGCTCGAACTATATAGCGGCGTGCTTTATGAGGCGTCCCGCAGTATATTAGACCTTATTAGGCTTAATAATAAACTAGGTTAGGTAGTAAGTCATAAAGGCATATATCTAGGTGAGGAATATCTATAGTCTATATAAAGTTCCATTAAATAATTCTAATAGGTTTAACTTAAGGATTTCTCCTATATCCTTACCTTTTATAGTAATAATTATAAGGTTATTAATTATCTTAATACTATTAATATATTATTTATTCTAAATATATTAAGAATCGGCTATTCTTTCTATAGTCTCGCGGAGATTATCTATTTTAGTACTTATAGCGGTAATCTAAGCTCTAAGTTACTTAACTTCCTTATTATCACTATTAGCGCTAGAAGCGTCTTCTATCTCTATGTTAGTTAGGTTAACCGGAGCGGGCGCAATAAGCGCAAGCGGGCCCTACTATTAGTTATTCGCGGGGGTAGCTATTATATTTAATATTATTTAAGGTAATATAAATAATCTACTAAATAAGAGCTATTAATATATAACGGTATAATTAGATTGCTAAAAGATAAACCGATTGTATTAAGTTTATATTAGCAATAGAGAATATTATGTTATAATCTTAAATAAATATTATATCTAATAATATACTTAAGGGTATTAAGTATAATTAAGTTATATTAATAGCTAAAGTAGCTACTATATAAGAAAGTACTAATAAAGGTATTCTATATATTTAGGCGCGGCTTATAATCGTGAGTCGCGGCTTATGGTAAGTCGTAAGTTCTTTCGTAAGTCGGGGCCAGGCTCACGGTGCATACCGTAAGCCGATAACCCTAATTAGTTGTTTTTTATGGAGGCATATGTGATATTGAGTTAGTGCCATAATAAATTTAAAATAAATAATACCTAAATAATATTTAGATAATTAATAATCTTATAGTCGCTATTATAAAAGGTAGAGATATAGGAGAAATCCTTAAGTTAAACCTATTTAAACCTTTTAATAGAATAATATATAAGCTACCCTTATTCCTTATTTAGCTAAGGGCTTTTATAATATATTACTTAATATAATTTACCTTAATATCTAATAAGGTATAATATACTATAGGGTAATTAATTAAATATATTATAATTAAGCTTATTATAAAGAAGTACCTTATTATACCCTTTATTAATCTCTTATCTTAGACTATTAATATTTACTTAAACTATAATATCTTTAAGGCTATATTTTAATAAGCCTTTAGAATAATTAATAAAAGAGAATAAGCTAAAAGAGAGATTAAGACTCTTAAGTAGACTTAATCTATATCTAAGTATAGAATAAAATACCTCTAACTCGCCTTAAAGCTTTTATAGGACTAAAAGCCCTTAATATTATTTTTCTTTAATAGACTTAAGAAAGAAATATAGGCTAAACTCTATAAGGAGGACTAACCTAATAACCTTATCGATTATATCGATAGGGCAGTTAAGATTAATAATTAATAGTTCTTATAGAAGAAACGATAAAACCTAAGATTTAGCGATATTTAATTTAATACCCCTCGCTTTAATATAAACTAAAGTAAAAAGAGGTATTATAATACCTTATATAATACTAAAGCTAGACCTATAGTATTAAGAGCTATATAATATATATAGAAATTAATTAAGTACTTCTATTACTATAAGCTTAATTATAAAGTAAATATATATTAAAAGAAAGTATAGGATATTACTAAAGGAAGATATTAATTAAGAGGAAGATAAAAGTAAGAGATACTTCTAGAAGGTAAGAAATAAATAAACCTTATATATTTATAAAATAACTCCTAAATAGCGATATAAATATTAAAAACTATTACTAAGGTATAAAGTAGCTATAATAAAATAGGATTATATAAAGGGGAAGTTAATATACTTAATCGGTATATATACCTAGGGAAAGAAGAAGTAGAATATAATATAGCCTATAGATAATATTATATTATATAAGTTTATATCCTATAATAACTACTAAAAAGGTCTTTTATTAATATTACTATTAATAATAGAAGCTTATAGGATAATATCGACTTATTTTAGGTACTATTATTAAAACCTAAGGATAAAGGAATAATTAATAATAATAGCTATAAGAAAATAATCCTTAGAGCTACCTAATAAATACAATAAATATAACGGGAGGTATAATAAAATACTAAGTGATATTAATAGATATAGAATAAAGACTATAATATTTAGACCGATAAATAGGGAATATATTATTAGAATAATAATATTAATATATATATCTAATTAACTTAAGAATAATAAAAAATAAAAGATAGAAAAGATATCTATATCCGGGCCTATTATAAAGAAGTAATATTAAACCCCTATCTATTAAAACCTCGATATAACCTATATAATAATGATAGAATACTATTAAGATACCTATAATATTATAAAATCGCATAGATCTCCTATAGAGATTACTATTATAAGATATACTTATATAAGAAGAAGGAATAGGACTATTTCTCTATCCCTCTCTTATAATTAAATATATAACCCTACTTCTTATATAAAGTAAAAGACTACTATATTAAATAATAATATAAGGGAATTAAAGTAATATAACTTTAATTCTACCTATTATAATAATAAACTATATCCCTAGAATAATTTATAAGTACCCTTACTTAAGTAGGAGGAATAAAGTTAGGAATAAAATAAATAATAAAGAAAGAGGAGCTACCTTAAATAGGATTATTAGGATAATAAAGGAAGGCTTTTATGCCCCTATATAAATAAGAGGTATAATAGAGGACCGAGAATAATACCTTTAGTAATAATAATATATTAGAACTTTACTTATATAAGAAGAAACTATACTATAAGAGTATATAGAATACCTTATTAAGTTAAAGATACCTTAGATAGATCTAGGCGCTAAAGAGGAATAGTAATACTAAGAATTACTCTATAGTCGAGATAATAAATATAACTATGAGGCCTATAATAATAGTGAATATAATAAGGACTATCTAGGAAAGATACTATTAAAAAACTAAGATACCTACCTATTATAGAGCTATAGGCGGAAGAAAGAAGGAAATAATTCCTATAAAAAGCTCTATATATAACTATAAATAATTAATAGCTAAAATACTTTAAACTAAAAATATAAATTAAGGGAGAATAGCTAAATACTTTAGTGGATAATAGAGCTAAATAGAATTACTTTAACTTAATAATAGTAAATATACTTAGGCTATTATAGAGGTATAAAAAGGATCCTTATTTAATATATAACCTAGAAGGGGAAAGGCTTAATTATAATAATAGGATTATTAAATATAAGATTAATTACCTTATAGTCTTTATTAATAGAAAAAACTAAAGAATCTTATTTAATATTATATTTATATTAAGATACTATTTAATACTTAGGTACCTATAGTTATATAGGTTTAACCTATATCTTAATTAGCGGATTAATTAAGTAATCTCCTTTAATAAAGAGATATCCCCCTAAGGAGATAATAACTTATTAGATATAAGATCTTAAATTTCTACCTAAGATAATAGAGAAATTAAGAAGAGGTAAATATAAGATACCTCTCTACTTAAAGGGGTATAATATAAATAAAATAAAGGATAGAAGTAATAAGATTAATAAATAATTATAAGTATTATAAAATAATTCTATAAGCTAGAGAAAAACCTTAAATAAATTAAAAAGAAACTATAGAATAAATAGCTTAAGAATATCTTATTATAATATTAAATTTATAAAAAACTCTTTATAAAAGAACTTAAGACTAACTTATTACTATATATATATTATAATCTAGAAATTAAATTTATTAATAAGAAGTAACCTAACTTTAATAAACTCTACTTACTTAATATAGTATAATTATTAGTATTAAAAGAATATATTAAAGAAATAATATAAAAAGGATATATTAAGGAAAATAAGTTATCTATTAGATACTTTATTATATTTATTCTAAAGAAAAATAAAAAGCTTTATTTTTATATTGACTTTAGAATATTTAATATTATTATAGTTAAGGATTATATACCGCTACCTCTTATTAATAAGCTAAAGGATTAACTTTTTAAAATAAAATACTTTATTATATTTAACCTTAAGGGAGCCTATAACTTAATTTAGATTAAAGAAGGATATAAATAGAAAACCGCTTTTTATATTAAATATAGACTATTTAAATACCTTATTATACCTTTTAGATTTATTAATATACTAATTATATTCTAATAAATAATTAATAATATACTATAAGAATACCTAGATATATTTATTATATACTACCTAAATAATATCTTTATTTTCTCTAAAATAAAGGAAGGATATATAGAATATATCTATAAGGTATTATAAATACTATAAGATATTAACTTATTAATAGAACCTAAGAAGAATAAGTTTTATACCTTAAAAGTAGAATTCCTTAGATATATTATCTCTTATAATAAGATATATATAGACCCTAAGAAAGTTATAGCGGTAAAGGATTAAAAGGAATCTATAAATATTAAAGAAATATAAGCCTTCCTTAGTTTTATTAATTATTACTATAAATTCCTTAAAAGATTTAGGAAGATCGCGGTATTATTAATTAATCTAATAAAGGAAGATATATTATTTATAATAGAGAATAAAGTATAAAAAGCTTTTAGCGAGATTAAGGGATTTATCTTAAATTAATTAATCCTTAAGATATTTAACCTATCCTAATTAATTAAGCTTAAAATAAATACCTTAGACTTTATATTAGGCACCTAGATTAAATAATAAAATAATAAAGGACTTCTATATTTAATTATATTCTATTACTATAAATTATATAGAGTAGAACTTAATTACCCTATTTATAATAAAGAATTCCTCGCTATTATTAATACTTTTAAGGAATTTTAATATTACTTTATTAGAAGTCCTTATTAGATTAAGGTCTATATAGACTCTAAGAATATCTTATATTTCGCTATTATTAGGGAATTAAATAGCTAGTAATTATATTATATTAAATACCTCTCGGAATTTAATTATGCTATAATCTATATAAAGGGAAAAGAGAACAAAAGAGCTAATATTATTAATAAATAATTAGACCTTAATATAGGGAAGGTTAAGGTAAATAAATAATTACTATAGTATACCTCGGAAGGATACCTTAAATAGAAACTTATTATATAAATTATATAAATACCCTTCTAGCTTAATAAAGTAACTTATATAGTGGGATAAAGTAACTCACTATTAAAATAAATTCTAGAATATAATAGATAACTCCTAGATAATAAAGAAATAGATAAATAATAAGTCCTAGATAAACTATAATATAACTTTATCTGCGAAATATATAAATACCTACTATATAGATATTAAGGAATTAATAAAACCCTAGAATAAGTTAGAATAATATATATTTTCCTAATATAAAGAAGATAGTTATATAAGTTATAAATAAATACGACTTATATGCGAAAATAAAGGTATAATACTATAAGCCTTATAAAAAGCTATAATTACTTCTAGTTATAAAATAACCTTAGGAATTAATTACTATAGACTTTATTATTAAACTACCTCTATTAAAAGAATTAGCTACTAGAAACCTCTATAATAGTATTCTTATTATTATAAATAGACTTATAAAATTTTCTTATTTTATCCCCTATAGTAAATTAATAAATATAGAAGAATTTATATACCTCTTCTATTATAATATCGCTAGGATATATAGAGTACCTCTCGAGATTATTTTAAATCGAGGGCTACCCTTTATATCTAAGTTTTAATAAGGATTTACTAGATACCTTAGAATTAACTATAAGCTCTCTATAGTATATTATAAGGAGATTAATAGTTAAATAGAATAGATAAATTAAATATTAAAATAATACCTTTAATACTATATTAACTATAAATAAAATAACTAGGTTAAGAAGTTACCTATTATATAGCTAGCCTATAATATAGTAATTAATAAAAATATAAAGATTATATTAATATATATTAACTTTAGGTTTACCCTAGATACCTATAGATAAACCTAAAATATAATTATTAACCCTAAAGTAATCCTTATTAGTGATTAACTAAAGAACCTATATAAAGAAATATAGATAGAACTTAAATTTATTAGAAATAAAATAAATAATTATATTAATAAGAAAAGGATTAAGGGATTAACCTTCTTAGAGGGGGATATAGTCTATCTCGTAGTAGAAAATATTATAATAAAATAATAAAATAAAAAACTTAATTATAAATATATTAGACCCTATAAAGTTAAATAGAAAATCTTATAAAATAATTATAAACTAGACTTATTATTAAAAGTTAAGCTTTATTTAATCTTTTATATTTCCTTATTTAAATTAATAAAAAATATTATTTAGGTTAAAACTAATAATAAATTAGAAGCTAAGGTTAATAAACTAAAAGAATATATTATAGAAGCTATCCTTAATATAAATAAAATTAATAATAAAATAATATATCTTATTAAATAAGAGGATTACCTAGACTTAGAAAATATATAGGAACTACCAGAATACCTTATTAATATATAATACTTTCTAAAGAACTTCTATTAATAATATTAAATATAGGCTTATTAAGACTAATAGTATTCTAATTAATTAAATTAATAGCCCTAAAGGAATAAGCCTCTATAATAGTAAATAACTCCCCTTAAAGCTTACCTAACTCCTCTAGGGTATAGAGATTACGCTCGAAAGCCTTATTACCTCATGCTTTAAGTAATTATTTCTATTTATAGATGCGGGTAAGCTTAGCTATTACCTCCTCTAGAGTAGCCTCTACCTTAGCCTCCTTACCTTTTAGGTATTTATACTTATAAATATTCTTTATTACTATCTAGGATATTAGCTATTAGCTATAGAGGGAGGTAAGGCGCGCTTATAGAAGGAAGCTATACTAGCCCTATTATAAATAACCTTTATATTAATATAGTTAGAATAATAGTTAGAATAATTAGAAATAACTTTATAGGATAAGCCCCGGCGGAAATAATAAGTATAAGGTATAATTTTAGAACTAAAAGCCTTAATATAGATAGAAAGACTTTATATTTTAAAAAGCTTATAGGAAGAAGTATGCTTAGAAACTCGGCTTAATATTGCATTAATAATAGAAGGAGACTTTTTTTTTATAGGTTAGAATTACCTATTAAGGATATTTAGTCATTAAAGCTAGCCTTAAGGATAAGACTAATAGAGGGGAGACCTTATATTATAGCTATAATAAGGGCTAGGCGGGGAAGTATAGTAGAAATACCTTAATTAAGCTTAAGACTAAAGGGACTTAATATTGCCTATATCGGTCCTTAGACCGAGCTTTAGGAATATCGGTCTTACCCTAGACTAAAGAATAGGAATATGAATTTAATTACTAAGACTTAAGTATATAGAATATACTTATTATACTATCTTATATAGTAGCTACCCTAGCTATTAATATAACTTAATTATACTTAATACCCTTAAGTATATTATTAGATATAATAACCCCTATATTTAAATTATATAAGTATCCCTATTGCTAATATAAACCTAATATAATTAGTTTATCCCTTAGATCTAACTATACCATTATAACTTTTCCCTCCTATATCTAACTTTTTATTTAATTAATTAATTCTTAATTACTTAATATATTAGACTTGAATATTAAAGCTAGAACCCTTTTTGCCCTTTAGGCCCTTTAAAATAACCTAAAATTAAGTATCTAACGCGCTATAAATACCTATATAGTCGATAAGTAATAATTACGTCGGCGACAGAATAGCATTTAATCTCGACTAGATATTATCCCTAAATTATATAAGCTATCCAACCTAGAGGAGTAGATCCTTATTTACTTTATTCTCGACCTAGATTTATAAGGATTTCCCCCCTAGCTATATACTATTAAAGATATAGCTAATTAATTGCTTACTAACTATAATATATCACTAATTAGCGTATATTAGGCTTTAAACTTTATTAAGTAATATCTAGACCTTAAGATATATTTTTTTCGGAAATATAATTACTAGAGAGCTAAGTATAAAGATCTAATTATTATCTATAATTAGTTTATACTTATAGCGAATATAATCACAAAGTATAATATCTAATTAAATAATATCTATAACTTTAATAAGATTAACTTTATAATAGGTATAATTTAGAGCGGAATAGTCGTTATAGGTATAAATAGGCATAAAAAGCTAAAATTAATATAGCCTAGAAATCGAGAATAGATTATAGTTATTTAAGCGATTAATATAAAAGGCTAGTTAATCCCGCCATTTATTATTAATATAGGCTAATATTACCGCGCTAATTAATACCGAGATAATAACCTCTTAAGTAATTAAGCTATTATAATAACTTAAAATAGCTAGACCGATAATAAAATAGGTCTTAAGTAGCTTAAGTATTTTAATTAATATATAATTAATTAATTAATTAATACCTATTATCTCTTAATCCTTAATAGCTATAAAAGTCACTACTTTATTAAATTCGAGAGATATTATAATAAAAATAAGATTATCTAGCTTTATATACTACTTTATTTATCTTATTTACTTTAGCTCCTTAACGTTATATACTTTAGCGTACTTAAAAGGGCTTATAGTTAAGAAATAAATTATTTAATTAAATACTCTATAATATATATTTTAAAGATTAAGTTCTTTCTAGCCTTTTATATTATATTTTAAGCTACTATAATAAAAAAGAATATTAAGGTATCCTTTAAAAGGGCTAGGCTTATTCCTCTTAACCTAGAAAGTATAGTCTTAAAGCTTAATATATAGCTATAGACTTTAATACCGGCCGGGGAGGAGGTTAAACCCTTAACCCCTTAGGTTTTAAGGACCCTAAGGATAGTTATTAAGGCTAGTTCTTAGTCTAAATACCTTAAGAGATAAATCAAAAGATATTAAAGTAGCTCCCTAAAGTTAATTCTTAAAGCCCTAAGGTCTCTTAAGAAGGGGATAAAGGTAATTATATACCGGGTTATCTTATTAGCTATTAAGAATAATGACCTTTAGGAAGTAAATAAGATATTTAGCTAGCGCTAGAGGGTAAAAAGGACCTAGCTATAGAAAAGAGGAGTTATAATAATAAAGAAAGGAAGGTAAATAATTAATTAAATAGATATTAATATATAGGTAGTGGCTAAATTATTAAGGAGTAGTAATTAAAGGAGGTTAGCGCGACTAGGGGTTTAGTATTATAGTATCTATAGTAAGCCCGGCTATAATATAAGGATATATTAGGTAGTAATTAAGATATCTAGGGAAGAGTATAGTGAGTAGTTTTAATTAATTAAATAGTTTATAGTATTTTTATTGCGATATCTTATAAAGAGGTAAGGAAAAGTGCGGCGCTTACTTGTCTGCGGCGCTCACTTATTATGTACGTTATATATTAGGTATATACTTATACCTTTTTCTTATTATTTAGTAGTTAAAGGCTATAATATAGCTTAATATTATAGTGAAGTAAGAAAGAGTAGAAATAATTATAATTAAGGTAATAATAATATAGAATAATTAATAAGAGATAATAATATTAAAGGACTATAAAGCAAAGGTAATAGATATAATAACTATAATCCCGAAGATAATTTAGAATATATATATACCATTATAACTAACGACTTAGTAAGTAGTTGATATAGCTAAGGCTGATTAGCACTAATAGTTCTAAGTTAATAGTTATCTCCTAAACGTACGGACGACGGTTAGAATGGGACCAACCCCCGTGCGGGTTGTATGTGCATTTATAATCATTTTGCAGGCGTGGCAGCACTATAAGAAGAGCGTGGATACGAGCAATGAGCGAAACTTTGAGCCGAGTTTCACCCCGGGGAAGAACGGTTTAAAATGATCAACTGAAGCCCTGGTACCCAGCGCCTCTTTTAGTAATTCATGCCATCTATTACATATTGATGATCCTCTTGGGGTTGCGGGGTATGTATGAAGTAGTGCTTTCTAGTGTAACGTCAATTTACCATCATAACCTCACCCTATTGCCTCGTTCACACCATCAGGACTGGCGTGGGACCTAGTTATATAGATTTGGAATGAGGCCAAACTCATCGGTAACCTAAACTAGGAAAAACTATATGCCATCATACGATCGCGCATAAGCAGAAGAGTTGCGGATGTAGCGGCCAGCCGTTCACTGACACCGGAGACCACACGAAGGTCGGTTGCTTTCGTCCTATTGCTCTCTTAAGCAGCATCCGGTGTGCTCACTGGAGCGATGAACGGTCGCTCCTCTCCATTGGTTCCTGGTAGTTTTAGCCATGCAGTCCTCCTCGTATTCTGCCGTGCCTGACCGCCTAACCAAGACATGGGGTTGCTTCGAGATTATCATTGACATTCTCTATCAGCTTTCCATGATCTTGGATGCTCTGAGCTGTCGCGGAGGATTTTGGACTACGCGGGCCAAGTGCTAGAGCCTGTTTGAGGTATTCATAGAATCACGGACACTCGCAGGTTTACAGCAATGAGCGCAACCTCGATAGTAGACGCGTATGCAGCCAGTACTAGCATTGCCTGTGCTGGTGAGCGCGCCTAGAATCACACTCAAAACTGCGAGGTCCTTTTCGAGAATGTGGATGGATGGAGGAGGAGGTCTAAATCCCTGCCTGTGCTGGAAAGCTTGTTGCTAGACCCAAAGGCGGATGTAGCGAGTTCATGAAGGCTGTAAGGCATGCCTGTAGATTCAGCCATCGCGTCAATGAGCTTGTGAAGCTGGGGTCGCGTGCCATGCTGGACATGAAAATCGGAGTTGTCTTTGGAGCTGTCTCTGGAAAAGTACAGTAGGAACTTCATCAGGGCGTTATCTCATCCTGGGCAGAGTTGAGCTTGCCTCCCCCGTCAAAATACCCTGATAACACTTATCAGCAAGAGCGAGCACCTGCTTGCCTAGATCACAAGCAAGCGAATCATCGCCATGTACCGGGCACCACATCGCCACGAATCCATTCGCATTGCTCGACGCGGTGGCGCCCCTAGGCTATATCCGCACAACGCCAAACTAGCGTAATGGATGCATCATCGAATTTAACGCAACTGTACTACCAATTCTGATGCTTCGCAACCCAAATTTCAAGACGGTACTTACAATGTCAGGCAGATTGCTAGGCCAAAGGCTTGCGAGGCATCAGAAGACCTTTTGCCTTCCCTTATGCTTTTTTCCCGCCGAGGCAATCACTAAACGGTCCAGGCAGTCAAAAACAGCATCCTCTTTGATGCTGCAGACGGCAATTGTGACTTCGGGACACCTGAGCATTCCTATAAAGGTTTCGAGGAGACCCAGAGGTTAGTCTGGCTTCTTTTCTCCTCAGTTTCCCTGGGCCCCTTATCTGATACTGATATCTATTTGTTTTGTCGGTTCAAGATGGCATCCAACGGAACAAGCGATCCTTTCCCTCCCGTACACCAGGTTACCCACCTTTCGGATGCCTGGCGACCTCGAGATCGCCACACGACCGTTGACGGGTTCCGCCATACCCTCGATCAGGCCTGCAGCAACTTCTACGGACAAGACAACCGCCGTCGGTATGGCACTGTCAAAGTTCTCCTCCTTAGTTGGGCAGCAGATCAGGCAGACGACAAAATCAGAAGCTTGACTGCTCGCGTATGGCGCATTTTCAGTTCCTATCGATATGATATGCTCGTCTTTCTCCTTCGGCCAGGTGGCAACGAAAAGACTATTTTGGAGGAAGAACTTGAGCGCTTGATGCGAGGTCTTCAGCGAGACGACTTGGCCATCGTCTACTACGTCGGACACAGCGAGTCAGTTGTAGGTATCACTGGTAACACCCATCTTTATCTGGGGCCGACTACTAGTTATACGTGTCCACTGCCACTCGTCGACTTTAGCCAGGTTCGTCGTGACATCATTGATCCCGCTGCACCCGAAGTTTTGATGCTTCTGGATTGCTCCAGTGCTGTCGGAGGGTCTATCGGCCACGGAAAGGAGCTCATCTCGGCCTCTGCTTTTGACCAACCCAGGAGCCAGCATGAATTCTCAACAGTTCTAATCCAGATCCTGGAAGAGGCTGTTAAGAAGCAGCATGTATTGACAACTGCGCAGCTTTATAACTGCCTCACGGCCAACGCAGTCATCAAGGAAGAGGGCATGGCCAAGCTCAGCACTATGCCCTACTACCATCACCGCCATGAAGAAGACGGGAGGCAAATCTTCCTAGCCCCCATCTTCCCTCACGAGACCTGGACTTGCGGGCCAGTCTTGAGTACATTCATGCAACCCGTCAACGTCATCCTCCATCTATACCTCCGGGACGCAAACAAACACACCCTGAGAGAGTTGAGGATATGGCTTCGTCGCAATGTCATTCTCAACCTTGGGAGGATCGAGATCAAGGAAATGTTCCAAGCTCTCCCGGAGTCCATGATCGCCATCATTCGCGTCACTCTTGACGTGTGGTACAACATGCCCGAAAATCCCGCCATCACGTTCATCGGATTCGAACAAAACACAAACATGGGAGAGAACGAGAAGCAAAATTACTCGGGCCTCAGCCTGGTCAAGAGTTCTGACAAGGGTTTCGTTCAGTTCGCCAGTATTTGCAAAGGGAACCAGCCTCCTCGATGAAGAATAGGATTTTCCACGTAACTCTAGTATCCAGTTGAACTGCTCTTTCCCCGGTTGTTTGGGGCGGGCTTAGGTCTGGGAATACCATAATCTCAATAGCATTCTAGTAGTCGCTTCCTTTACGTCGTATTGGGACTTACTATTAAGTATTAGGTCAGAGTGACTAATGTACTCACACCGCGGCTATCTAAGCTCGATAACGCATCTTTACTTATCAAGAACTCCGACTCGCTGAGATCAGGCTAACAATATTATCAGCACTTGCGTTACATGCAATATTGATGAGTCTATTGCGCAGTGGACATCTTTGGTACTGGAGCCATATCCCTCTGTGAATCTAGCCAGGATCAATCACAATGAGTATATGACCAGAATTCTTCGAATGTATAGTTCTACTGTTGATTTTGGCCTATGGCCATCGAAGACCTTCATTAACCAGCGAAACACCGCCATCACTAGCAGACTGCCTTTCTGAAAAGACTTGATGGAATTTGCCTACACGGTCGGTGCCTAAGTAAATCCCCCAAGCCTCCAATCTTGGCTAGATCTCCAAACACAGTAACCCTCGCGAGCTTAAGGCATGATCTAGATGCGAAAACGCTAGAAGCCGCCAAAGTTGCTCGCTAGTCAGTATTGCTAACCATGTGTCAAGATCTTGCACGATTCAAAGAACACGGATTGGATGCGAAAGCTTTCGAAGGGGGTAAGGCCCGCACAACCTCTGCCTTATTAAGGCAGTTATACTATGAGAGACCAACATTCTTTAGGATCGAATCTCAGTAAGGGCCAGAAACAGCTCGTATCTTTAGCCCGCGCGATGCTTAAGCCCACAAGCATTCTTGTGCTAAACGAAGCAACTGTGAGCAATACCTACCACGGATGTCTTTTGAGGCTTGAAGGTGACTGTCAAGTTCGGCTTCGAAAAGCAGGTGCGGAAGCATAGTACGGTATGGTTTGGTAGGTCGCTATTGCATATGAGTTCCTCTTATTAACATTAGAGAGGGCTAAGATAGAGGCGGTAGATCGGCTAGAGTCTAGCTACCTTTCTGCCTATATCAACTCTATATGGGCTAAACTTAATAAATACTATATTAAGCCCGATAAAAATAGATTTACTATATAGCTATAGTCTTTTATCTTAGAATATAATAGGCGTTCTTAATGAGGGTATATAGCAGAAGGAAGGGTCGGATTAATAAGGCTTAATATCTTATCTAAATGCTTTAGGAGGAAGGGTATTAGGATCTTCCCGTCTAGTAGAAGATTATTAATAGGAATCTTCCTATAGCTATAAGAGCATAAGAGTATAATCTATTTAATTTATTCTAAGACGAGCTTATATTATATCTGAACCTTAAAGTAGAATTAGTTACTAATAAATTTAAAAGGTGGTAATCTATAAAGTAGGAAATATTTTTAAAGTATGATAATCTGCTTAAATATTAATCTGCTAAGTGGGTTAAGTATCTTTAAGTAGCGAAAATGGCGACTGATGTCTTATCAATCCCTATAATAGCTGCTGAATATAAGAGATCATTTTTCTTTACTGGTAGTATAGTCTCTCCTTAGCGGACTCATTTAGATGTAAGCATAATTGTAGTTACCTAAACGGTGGCTATGGCTAAAGGCGGGATTTCTAGAAGGATATGATAGGCTGCTGAAGGAGATGAGTGGCGAAGTGGGCGGGGTAGTTACTTAATGGCTAGTGTATATCGTATTTAGAGTGGTAGCATATATCTATATCTACATATAGCCTACCTCTATCCATCTATATTCCGTTTTATGACTAAGCATCTACATCTATTTACCTTTGGCGTCGGTAGATAGATGTAGATAGATTTCCCACCCTGGTTGTGTGAACAATGAGATAAGTCACGTCTGGTAATGTGCTGAATAGGTATTCAGTGTGACCAAGTTGTATTGATAGCTGGGGTAGCTAGTACACATAAGAAAGTGTGAGATGAGCGAAGCTGTATACTGGTGAGGTCTTGTGCTGCTCACGGCTGTGGTCGTGAGAGCACCCATGTTGCTCACTTGTGCTGTAGTGACCGGGGGGCCTGGCTCACTTCTGCACGAGTGAGCGAGGTTACGTTGTTGCGCGCGGCTGGCGACATTCTGCCAGTTGAGACCGTTGGTCCCGGTATGGGCCGCGACAAGTGGGTAGAGAGCTTAGCCACCGAGACATGTCACACAGGTGGCCCATCTGGCAAAATCGTGGCTGAAATAATCCCGGACGTCATAATTCGCTAAGAAAGGGCTCAATTGCATGTCAGTTCGGGTTGACTCGATCATTCATGGCGTAACGAGGCGATCTTCTTTGGTTTGATGCGCTGATACCTTTCAATTTGCGGCTTACAGGATCATGCATGGGTGCAGCTTTGACCCTTAACATCTTTCTCTTATTCCACAGCAATTTAAAACCTTTGGCAAAGCTGGCATCATCAATCTGAAGAAGGGTTCGTATATGGTAGCTAATGTACCCTCATTTTAGTGTAAGTCAATTGGCCCGACCCCCCATTGATACCAGAGTGCAGGCTTATGGGCACTGAGGAGAAAGGTCAACGCGCAATATTTGTCCCACTTCTTTGGCAAGGTAGCATCACAACACTCAGGCTTTCAATACAGGCAGTCTCTGCAACACCTCAGATGGTATGGGGTGCCTCAATAGCACATGCTTGACAAGATTCGCTTCTCATGCCCATGATGTAACCGCCCATGGCGTCTGGAGCCGATGGTTTGGTTGGAATCTGCCTGGCCTAACGTCGTCAACAAACGCGTCACGTGGTCACCGACCTCGAACTACGAACACACTTGGGTATGCCCAGTGTGTCCGACATTTACTGCTCCTAATGCTGCGTCGACAATGGAGTGGCTTCTCTTTCCACCCTGAAGTACCGAGCTTGAGGTTGTCGGTACTGCAGTCATGGAAGTATGTGCCATCAATGCTAACCGTCCATTACCGACGTCATAAGGATGCCCTGACTGGAGCCACATCCAGACGGCTCACGCGTAAGCATGCGGTCATCCCATCAAGTTGCGCCGGGAAAGACTGAGTGGAGCGATATTTAAAGCAAGACAGCAATCATACACTTTACACGCAACGTTGAACGTACCAGCGATGCGCCTTTTGTCAAGGGTGAAGAGGCCAAACCGAGGCAGAGTCCATTGAGGGCTAGAACTACACTCCTACATTCTTATCATGAACAGATACCAATTATCTATCCAGTTCATACCCACTTCTTAATATATTCACTGGGATAGGCCGAGAATGTTCGCCTCGTAGATCGTAGTGACTTTGCCGGTGTTCGAATTCTGAATCTAAACTTACACGTCAGTCTCGCTTGTCCAACACCATTGGTTGCGGGCAGCTTCCATTACCTCGTATCGGGGAGAATCAGGGCTGGCCTGGACATTTCGATCGGCTTGAATGCCAGGCTCCGTCAAGACGTCAGTGATAACACCAACAGTCTCAGGGGTTTGCGAGTCAGGGCCTTGGAAGATTAATCTGAGTTCTGAGCCAAATAGTGCAAGGAGCGTCACTTACCGCCAACCGGCTTGTATCGAACTGACTGGCCAGTCTTATATCGAGTCATTACGTTTGAAATTACCGTTGTTTGAATTGATTCAATAGTGGGAGCTACTTAGTGTGTTCGCCTGTGATCATTGCAGCCAAGGGGGGATGTCTTTTATAGCCGTCGCTGCTCGGGTCTCGAACAATCGCATTTGACAAGGGCTATTGTTGGAGGAGGATAAACTTTGTATTCCTAATATTGCATCATTTTTCCGCAATTAATGATTGGAACAGACAATTAAGCAAATGCGTGAGCACAGTCGTGTAATCAACGTTCGCCATTACAATTCCGTGCCGTCACCTTTTCTCCCGCCGTCACCATCGTTGTCCATAGCTGCCCCCACGCCAGACAAAAATGACAACCTTTGACGCCACTGATGTAACAGTCACAATAATCTTGTGATACTCCTTTATTTTTTTGCTTTGCCATCCAAGGGGGCGAGCTCCGGCTCCGCTCGCTTGGATTTTCGATTGAGAACGTTTGGCTGGTATGGGCTTGAATCTTCTCGCAATACAGTACCGATGCAAGGTTGATCAATGCCGGGGGATAGAATTACTTTGCACGGTGGCTCGTTAAGCTGAGCCTCCAAGAATTTGAGATAACACCGGCACCCTCGTGTGCAGATCGGCATGTGACAGTTGAATTCCGTTCCTCCAGATGACAATGTCATAGTATCGATGGTTTCAATGGGACAGACCCGAAAAATACTCGTCCGGTCGTATTAATCTCACCAAGCTGTTGAATCTGCATACTAAATCCTGTCTTATGTGTCCACCGTGTGCATTCGTAATTCCTTGCTTCCGTGCGTCAGCCCCAGACTTTCCCAACAGTATTACTTTTGTTAGTGGACCGGCCAGGCGAGACGGTCTCATCGGGGAATTCTCTGAGCGATGCGGTCAATAGACGCAGTCATTAGCCCCAGAACGGTTTCAAAAGCAGGCACTATCCCCTCAATTGTGCGAAGCTCTGCAGCCTATACCTATATCAGCACTGATCTTTAACGACACGTTAAGTCGACTGCGCATAAGGTCATAACAGATAAGACGTTATCGCGGTGGCAAAACCAAGTTCCTACTAGCGCAGTAACACTGGGGCAGGTTACATTAGGGAGGCTTCGCACAATTGAGGGGATAATTTCGTCGCTTGCATCCTTAGACTCCGTCGGCTTTTCATGATCGATTCGGGTTTCTCGGTTAGTTTGGGCCCTGACACATTCCAACGGCGTCCAGAGAATGCTCTCTGTCGGATGTTTTGTCCTTGGCGTCTCTCCCGTCTCGGCTCTCACTTGCCGACAAATATTGCCGCGCAGTATGTGGGCCCACATGCTGCTTTCGTCGCGGCATGAGTGCCATCAATGGGTGATTGAGATGTTTAGATGATAGCCCATGGATTTATCGGCCTTGGTTGAGTGTTGGGAGAAGTGTCTTGACAACAGGCAAATGAAGATCTGAGACCGATTTCGCCGGTCATGTACTCGTCTGCGTTGATTGTCGGCGGTAAGTCGAGATATACCAAACCCCAGGCAATGCAAGTGTGTTCTAATGGTTCATAGCTTTTTGTAACGGGTATCTCGGTGATTCCTAAGAGCGAAAAGAGTGTTCACATTCCCATCCATCCCGTACTATATAGATTAACCATTGACAACGATGCCCCATTGGGATGCAGGGTCTGCCCACTCATAAACGCACTCTCCTTAGATGCGAGGAATACATAACTCGTCGCAATTTCACTCGGCTGTCCCACTCTATCCATCGGCGTCCAATTCCCCAGCCCGTGACCCTTTTGACTCTGCTCGCTCACGCCCGTGGCCACAAGTGGCGTCCACACCGGTCCGGCAGCAACTGCGTTGACACGAATACCCTTCTTAACCAGCTGATTGGAGAGTGCACGAGTGAAGGCAACCACAGCGCCCTTGCTCGTCGCATAGTCAAGTCGGCTGGGGACGCCGATGTAGGAGTCCACGGATGCGCTGTTGACGATCACACCGCCCTTAGACAAATGTGGCAGCACGTACTTGGTAAGATGGAAGTACGAGTCCAAATTGACGCGGAAAGTGGACGTCCACTGCTCCCTGTTGTCACAACGTTTGTTATGAATATGTCCATGTGAAAGACTGGTTAATGGATACTCACTCGGAAATGTCACAAATATCTCCTTGCTCCTGCCTAGTAGCCGCGTTGTTAACCAAGATATCAATTCCGCCGAGCGCGTCCACAGCCCGCCCTGCGACGTCCTTGCAATTGATCGATAGGGACAGGTCGCTGGGAATGAGGATGACCTCCCCGCCGTTCTTCTCAACCTGGGCCTTGGTGTGCTGTGCGTCATCCTCTTCGGAGGGGAGGTAGACGATGGCCACCGTGGCACCCTCCATAGCGAAAAGGATGGCTACGGCGCGGCCGATGCCGGAGTCTCCTCCGGTGATAAGAGCCTTCTTCCCCGCGAGCTTACCCGATGGCGTGTACACGACGTCTTCGCCTTCAGATGGTAGATGAACCTTTTGCGGCTTAGGCTCCAGGTCTCGCTCGAGGCCGGTGTTGGCCGGCTGTTGGGTGTTCTGCCTTGGGTCCATGCTAGGATGGGTGACCTTGTGGAGGGTCTCTTTGGCAGTCTCTTTGGCAGTCTCTTTGGCCGAGTCCATGGTTTCGTTTGCGCTGCTATTTCTCGGCGTTTGTCCTGTCAAGTATGTCCTGGTTTGAAGATAGCACAGCGCTCGAGTTGTCTTCTGTTACGCCAAATATGGCGTCTTATAAGTCTTGGGGAAACTTGCCTGCCCCTAATGCTGGGGCTTTATGGTCGTTTTCCTCACATCAAAAAGGTAATCATTCCTGCGTCATAAGCCCTCCGAACCGGTTTTCAATGCCTACCTTATTTGCTCGACTAATAGACATATTGCAAGAGCAGCGTAGTGAATGAGATAGGCGTACTCCTCGATCATTGACATCAGATTTGCATAATGGGACGCCATTGTTGAGCATCAAGCCTCTCTAGGACAGCACCCACAAGGCCTCTAGTTCGGTATGATCGAATGACAGCGAGACCGGATTCTTCACATGGTAATTATGGTGTCCCCCCTCGGCCTTTCTTCACCCGGCGGACGCCTTTGAACTCAAATAGAGAAATGGACAAGGAAGAGGGCCTATCCAAACCCGGGGCCCAGTGCTGACGTTGCAACAATGGCCCGGGGGTTCGTAGGGCTAAGCCATCTTGTGATGATTGCATTCTTCTCTTCGTCCGTACCCGGTTCGGCTGTACAGGACGGGCATATGGTGGAGACAACATCTAGGTGAGAACGCAAGATCTTCCAGCGGGGGAATGGGACCACACGGAGATGATATAAATGATCCAGCTCCGTGAATTGTGAATGCAAGACCGGATAATAAGCTGTGATAAGAGGTCTTTTGAGGCTTAAGTGGACACCCTGAATATGGAAGAAGGGGAAATTCAAGGGAAGTTTCCCCAGCAGCAGGACCAAATGACATGGGTAGCGCACGGGAGGATCGAGAATATGAGGATCAAATATGGCCGCTTTCACAAGCACCTACCTAAGCGGAATGCGGTACCGGTAATAGGAACAGTGCGCAAAAGCTTATCCGTACCCTCAAGCAGCATAGCATCAACAGAGACTAAGCGTATCCTATCAATTGTCGAAAGGCTCCGCGAAGTAATTTACCCGAGTGTTATGATGGTATCTGCTGCAGGGTATATTAAGCGGCAATAGCGTGCCTATCTGCTCTGATGGTGGTTAGGCGAAAATCAGTGCTAAAAGAGGTATAGCCTAATGGCGTGGCTGTAGTTGGATTGAATCCCTGCGAGTGACCACGGCGGAGCCTTTCGGCAATTGATGGGATAGGATAACCAGGCCATGAGCAGAAAATAGACTTTGCCCATGGGAGCGGGATATTCAAACGCCCATCTTCGAAACCGGGGGAGATCAGAAATCCCTCTGTTTGAGGAGACAGCGTAGGCGGTCATCATTGATCAATCTGCCGAGGGTTCCGGAGTCCGGCAATTAGTTATCACCCATATCTTTGAGTCTCGAGGCTCTTAGACACCGACGAGGCTGCGAAGGTGGGGGATTGGTGGGCGGTTTATAATCTACGCTGGCATGTGATTGTACTTGAACGATTTGGGACACACAGAATGGGATTTGCAATGAGGACACTGCAGAGAGGATTGCCAGGCCCATCGCCACATCGGAAGATGCCGAATAGGGGCTCACATGAGTGTTCAGACCCCGGGAGCAGCTTCTCCGTAGGCCTCATCTCCCACGTACCATTATGAACGCATAATCGTATGAATGAAAATATGAGAATCCCTGCTTCACCTATCTCAATGTGTGGATCTGCATGGCCCCACTCCAAAATGCTGGGGAGTTGGAGGGTGCCCATCTCAACGGCTATTAGCGCCAAGCTATTTGGTATTATTCTCCAAAGCGCCCGCTCTGGATGGCACCGTAATGTTTTCACTCGATCTGGTGACATCACATAAACTGTGTCTTGGAGCCGTGGCGGGCGTCGGGCGTCTGCTACGCGGCAGTTGATGCTCAGTGGGCCGTGCACCTGCCGATAGCTCTCGAAACTCTGTAAACACTAGGGATCGTCAATTTGTCGGCTTCAGTCGGAAGCGATTGGAGGGTGACTGAAGATCGCTCTGCGGATATCTCTCAGTCTGCCCGAGCTGCTTGTGCGCTTCTTGCTGTCATCTGTTTTAACTGATTATCATCGCAATTTCCAGCCTCGTGTCACCGACATTATGTCGCAGGTACTGATGGGCCATGAGGATCAAATGAGCGCTTAATTTTCTATCTAAAGGAGCGACGAGAGTCGGTCTCTTATACCTGTGTTCAGTCTGCCGATCTCATAGGCAGCAGGCTGTTGCCTGATGCTAGTTATGGTGTGGTGTTCACGCTGACCGTGAAGCTATTCACGATGGTTGTGATCCTTGCCCTTGACATGACATCTTACTCCTCGTTCGGTATAAAATAGGCTGCCTTCCGTGGACCCATCTGGTCATAGGCATTTTGAAAAGCTTCTCCCACTCCCAAAGAGAGAATTTTCCAGTGACTTCCACTCCTCCTCGTTTTCCAATTGGCAAAATACTCGGCTCTTCGACCCAAAGGCAGAATGTGCATTATGGGAGGCATTCAGGGCGACATCAGCTTTCCGTATCCCATGCTGTTGTTCAAATGCCTGACCATAAAGGGTACTTTCATGTACACTCGGGAACAGGCTGATGAGCTGATTTGGCTTGTTGAAATGCTAGCCGCAATATGTGATTTTGCGGCAGAAGGGGAAGAGATGTCAAAGTACACATCGATGGGTCCGTGTGCTTGCATGTGTAACGGAATCGGGTGGCATGCCGATTGAGCCAATAGACCAAAAGATCAACCAGTTCAGGCACTTCGTGCCGGAACTGTGCCACACCCTCGTACATAAGGCCTTCCACTGCCGGCTCCCACAGCGGCCCTCACAGGGGTCTCGCCGGCCTCCACAGATGCCTTACAGCATGGCTGCTGTATCCGTTTCAACGTCTCCCGTGATAGGCACAATTGCGACTCGGTCACCGGTTCCATTAAGAACATCCTGCAGTTTCTCCTGGCTGCGTCCTGTTGCGATGACTTTTCCTGCTCCCATAGCCAAAGCAACCAAAACTGCAGCACGGCCGAAGTTGCCCGTAGCAGGGGCAACTATAACAGTTTCACCTGGTTTAAGGCCGATATCGCTCAATCCACCAACCTAGCCCGTAATCTTTTGAGGTTTTGCACAAGCCAAGGCCCTATCGTTCAACCTCACGGTCCTGTGGCCGGGCATCTCGTGCAGCAATTTGTCGGGTCGACTTCCAACGATCTCTCTATCTCCTGAGTGCGTGCGGACCTCCGCAAAGTCACTCGCCCACTTATCTCGGTCACCTCGGAAGTACGTGAGGGGTACGAAAAGTTTAATGTAAGAAGAAATTAATACTATTTTACACCTTAAATACCATTAAATTATTTTAATCTCATTAATAAGCTCCCCTCTAATTCTAGACGAGATATAGGTCATCACCCCCTATAATAATACGAGCTTTCTTAATAAACGGCATAGCTATCGCGGGAGCCCATAGGCTCGCGGTACCCGCGAATTTAAAATTTCGCGGGTACCGCGAAAATAACTAAGCATAGTGCCATTTGCAGAATTAGTAATATAAAATAGGCTATCGATACTATCTCCGCGGGATAAAATAAAGCTCACTACTTACACATTCAATAGAGCTAATAGCTACCTTTCGCTATAATTATTAAGATAGGAAGGTTTAATTTACTTAATTTATATAAGAGTTACCTAAATTATATATAGATATAATAGCCGTAGAATATTTAAGGGCTTTACTATTTAATTAATTATCTAATACCCATAACTTCTAATAATAATATAGTCTTCCGTCCTATAGCTAGCCGAGTATAAAGCTTCTTATTCCCTATTATCTATTTCTATTCTCCTCTAAATATCTTTAACGCCCTTTCTTTTATTAGCTAAAGGATTATCTCCTATCTCTTTAGCGACCTAAGATTTAATTTATTTATCCTTAGCCTTAGTCTAGTCTAGATATACTATTATTTCTTCTTTCGTCTATTCTCTTAACCCTATTAATGTTATATAGCGCTTAAATATCTATTTATAGTCTAGGTACTACTTATAGCTCTATTTATTATACCTAAGTAGGAGCCCTATCGCCTTACGATATTATTAGTTCGTCTTAATGCTGCCGGCCGGCTGCGCTATATATTATACGCTCCTTGCGGCGATATATCGTCTATATATAGCCTATGGCGAATTATACCTCGGTGGCGATAGCGATAGCGGGCTAAGTAAAGGAGATAGTTTATAAATAGTAGATCCTAGCCGCTGAGAGGCGCCGCCGGTCGAGTTTTATAAAGCCCTAGTTATAGTCTCTAGCTAATCGCTAAGGATTACAGCTAATAAACTATCTTCCAGCGCTAATACTAACTCTTCCTCGGATATATCTACTAGCGGTTGGATTTAGGGTAGCTTAGGTTTAGTAACCGGTACTTTAATAGACTGCGAAAGTCTTAGGGCTAGAGCTTATTATTAAAGTAACTCCCTAAATCTTATTGGGTAGGCCCTTACCGTCCTAATATAACTAACCGCGTAGCATCTACTATATATAGGCGGCGCCTTACGCGCTATCTTAATGCTCTTAAATATATTAGGTTCTCTTTAGGTGCTCTATTTAGGGATAATAAAGTATATAAATATTAGCTTAATTTATTAGTGAGGCTCTAGAAGTAATTATAGAGTTCCTTTACGCTATAGGCGCTAGTGCTAGTAGAAGTATTTAAGTGAAAGGACTTAGCCCTACTCTTATAAGGATTTTAGAGTATAGAGGTAAGGTAGTCTATAGGATCTAGTAAAAGACCCCATATAAGTTAATAGCGGTAGAGGATCTTTCCTACTTAATAACTTCTATTACTCCTCTACCTTTCTTAAGGCTTTATATAATACCTAGCTATATACTGCAGTATATAGCGGCCCCGAAAGTTTAATAAGGACTCGAATCTACTATTAGGCTTAGTTTGATTTTAACTCCGATAACTAATTAAGTAATATATACTTTATTACCCTCTAAGCTTTAAAGAGATCTAATATAGACTTTCTAAGATAGGATTTCATTAGTATATATATACCCTCGACTTAGGATATAGCTATATTACCGAAATAAGTATATTAATCGACCTATACCTTAATAAGCTTCTCTTTATACTACTTAAGCTAGAAAGTCTAGATATATCTAACTTACTTAAGGTAATCTAGTAGGTACTTCTTCTTGAATTACGAAACTCAATAATTAAACTCTTCCTTATTCAGCGCACCTATAATTAAGTACTAAAACTAGTAGAATTCGGATTAACTATTAGTCTCTGCAGTATTATTTATTGCTAGGTCGATAGAGCCCGGTTAGTCTTAGTAGACGAAAGCTAGCCGGCAGTAATAGAGGACTGCCTTATTCGCGTGCTAGCGGCAGAGCAGTAAGCAAGACATAGGGAAGGAGATCTTAATAGCATTCATATAGGCGACACAGCGGTCCATCAGAATAACAGAGGGCAGTCTAGCGCTATAGTATTCATATAGTGACCTTAACCGATCTAATACCTATAGAAAATCGTCTTTAGTCTCCCCACTAAAGAATATAAACGCTATATAGAAAGATCGCTAGCAGGCATCAACTCTAATTATATTAAGCAGCGGTATACTATATTTATTTATCTTATATATATAGTCTAATAGGAGTATATCTAGGTAGGCCTAAAGATACGCTAAGGAATCTAGATAAGTAAATAAGATAGCGGTAACCTAGCCGTCTTTACCGAACTATATTTAGCTCTAAAAGCCTTCTTTATCGAGCTAGTTAGCGAGCATATAAATAGAGCTTTACCCTTTATATACTTCTCTCCTAGTAGCTATAATGCCATTATAGATATCCTATTAGGTCACTAAGGAATCGCAATTCTATTATATATATATTCGGATATCTCTAGGAGCTATACCGGTATAGGATAAGCATAATAGATCCGCTATAACTTCTTCTCCTAGCTTATAATATACTAGGTGGGTAGAGGGATACTAGCTTAGTATATAGTTATACTTAGAGAATCACTTATCCGGGCGATATCGGATAGTCTATATACTTTTATCTAGGGATTCTTTAGCTAATAATAAGAACTTATAGCTAGTTCCTCGAGTAGCTATCTTCTACTAGCGCTCTATTAACGTACTAGAAGGATAATAGGATCGATTATAAGTATATATGACTATTTACCTATTACTCTTCCCTCTAGTGGACTTCCCGGTGGTAAAGGCATAGCCCCTTATAGCCGCCTATATATTAATAGACCTAAAAAGGGTATCTCGTGACTTATAGCTCTATTCTAGAGGGAGATAGTCTTCAGGAAAACTCGCGTTCTCTATATGCGATGCTAGAAATATTTAAGTTATAGTATAGAAGGATAACCGAAGAAGGAAGAATATAACCGCGTCGTGGCGTAGGCCGCTAGGTTAGTAGTTGAAAATCGCTATGGCAATAGTGCTTAGTTATTTTCGCGGTACCCGCGAAATTTTAAATTCGCGGGTACCGCGAGCCTATGGGCTCCTAGCTATCGTATTTAGCTTAATAATTCAACCCGGGCCGCGGTTTTTCCGGCCGAAGAGGACTAAGGCACGAGCTTTAAGCTCTTCTAAGTGGAAATATATAAATTTTATATTAATACCCTACCTCTAACGCCTCTAAAGCTATTCTAACTTTTCTTCCCTATATCTCTCGTTAAAAAATAGGTCGCCTATATAAGAAGCTAGGTC
Organism: Fusarium virguliforme; assembly: GCA_020883615.1. Taxonomy (NCBI): domain Eukaryota; kingdom Fungi; phylum Ascomycota; class Sordariomycetes; order Hypocreales; family Nectriaceae; genus Fusarium; species Fusarium virguliforme. The sequence goes on along the minus strand of JAJHJD010000010.1, from coordinate 2,141,572 downwards.
TCGTGGCTTAAAATAAATAACTAGATCGATAGCTAGAAAACCGAAATAAAGCAAACCTTAAAACTCTATAAATAGAAAGGTCTAATAGCTTTAGAGGTAATGACGATAATTATAGTGCTTATTTATATAGGAGTATATAAGGAAAAGAAGATATAAAGCTATTGGGAGAGCCCTAAGCCCGGTATTTAACACGCTAAGCACTTATTTATTAAGTTTATTTTATATAATATATTTTAACTTACCTATCTATAGGCACCTTTGCCTCTTTAACTACACCTAAGTTAACGAGATTACACTACTTCCGAGGGTATTCTAAAGCATTAAAGAGTGGTCTAAGTGTCACGGCTATAATAAGGGTCAGGCGGGGAAGAACGGCAGAAAGGCTCTAACTAAGCTTAAGACTAAAGGAACTAAATATCGCCTATATTAGTCTAAGGACTAAATTCTAAAAATAATAGTCCTACCCTAGACCGAGTAATAGGAATATTAATCTAACTACCTAACCTTAAGTATATAGAATATATTTATTATACTTTCTTATATAATAGCTACTTTAGCTATTAATATAATCTAGTTATACTTAATACCCTTAAGTATATTATTAGATATAATAATACTCTTTATTTAAACTATATAACTATCCCTATTATTAATATAAACCTAATATAATTAATTTATCCCTTAGACCTAATTATATTATTATATATTAATAACTCTTATTTAATAGATTATTTATATTACCTTAAATATATTAAAATATAATAAATACTTTTATTACCCTTATAAATAATTAATAATAATAGGGCCTACCTATATCTATTACTCTTACTTTAGTTAACTTAATTAATATAGAGATAGAAGATACTTCTAGCTCTAGTAGCGATAATAAGGAAGTTAAGTAGCTTAAAGCCTAAATTATAGCTATAAATATTAAAATAAATAACCTCTATATAACTATAGAATAAATAGCTAATTCTTAATAAATTTAAAATAAATAATACCTAAATAATATTTAGATAATTAATAACCTTATAGTTATTACTATAAAAGGAAGGAATATAAGAGAAATCCTTAAGCTAAATTTATTTAAACCCTTTAATAGAATAATATATAAACTACCTTTATTCCTTATTTAGCTAAGGGCTTTTATAATATATTACCGAATATAATTTACCTTAGTATTTAATAAGGTATAATATACTATAGGGCGATTAATTAAATATATTATAATATAATTTAAGCCTATTATAAAGGAATACCTTATTATATCCTTTATTAACCTTTTACTTTAAATTATTAATATTTATTTAGACTATAATATTTTTAAGGCTATACCTTAATAAGCCTTTAGAATAATTAATAAAAAAGGATAAACTAAAAGGGAGATTAAGACCCTTAAGTAAATTTGATCTATATCTAAGTATAGAATAAAATACCTTTAATTTACCTTAAAGTTTTTATAGGATTAAAAGCCCTTAATATTATTTTTCTTTAATAGACTTAAGAAAGAAATATAAGCTAAACTCTATAAAAAGGATTAACTTAATAACCTTATTAATATAGTTTATTCCTAAAGCTACCTATCTAGGGCATCTAAAGGACCTCTCTTAGGGGTGTAATTAAGAGGTAGGCTATATATAAAGGAAAACCGCTTCCGGCAGTAGACCTACCTAAGACTAGATAAAAAACCCCTACCCGCGTTAGCGCCTAAGCCTTCCGTTACTTAAGGTTACTATATTCAGCCGTCCCTCTATATAGTGCCGAGGCTAATCTCGGTACCTTCCGTCTCGGCATACCTAGCCCAATCGGGTTAAATTACCTATCGGTTAGATTAATTAACCTAATAGTTAGGCCTAAGTTCCTTTAGTCGCGGCCCTAGCTTATTATTAATAATTTTAATTACTAGTTTAACTACTTCCGCTAGAGCTAGTAGCTTAATAGCAGCGAGGCCTATTTATCCTATAGGGTAGGGGTTTAATTCCCGGCAATATATAATATATAAGGTAAGCCTTTTTTTATATATAGCGGCCCTTACCTTATTACGTAACTATAGCTGGTTAGATAGCTGGCTTTAGCTAGCCCTTTAGGCTTATAGCTGCTAGCTAGCCTATACTGTGGTCCCTTATATATAAAGAAGAATTATGCCCCTGGCTAGATTTAAACTAGCGACCTTTATATAAGACGATTAGTCTTCTATAACGCATAACCACTACGCCACGGGGGAGTTAATAACCTTATTAATTATATTAATAAGGTAGTTAGGATTAATATTTAATAATTCTTATAGGAGAAATTATAAAACCTAAGATTTAATAATACTTAATTTAATACCCCTTACTTTAATATAAATTAAGGTAAGAAAAAGTATTATAATACCTTATATAATATTAAAGCTAGACCTATAGTATTAAGAGCTATATAATATATATAGAAATTAATTAAGTATTTCTATTACTATAAGCTTAATTATAAAGTAAATATATATTAAAAGAGAGTATAAGATATTATTAAAGGAAGATATTAATTAAAGAGAAGATAAAAATAAGGGATATTCCTAGAAGGTAAAAAATAAGTAAATTTTATATATTTATAAAATAACCCTTAAATAATAATATAAATATTAAAAATTATTATTATAATATAAAGTAGCTATAATAGAAGAAGACTATATAAAGGGGAAGTTAATATACTTAATTAATATATATACTTAAGAAAAAAAGAAATAAAATATAATATAGCCTATAGATAATATTATATTATATAAGTTTATATCCTATAATAATTATTAAAAAGATCTTTTATTAATATTATTATTAATAATAAAAGCTTATAGGATAATATTAATTTCTCTTAGGTATTATTATTAGAACTTAAGGATAAAGAAATAATTAATAATAATAATTATAAGAAAATAATCCTTAGAGCTATTTAATAATATAATAATTAGCTTATAAGATTAATAGCCTAAAATAATTATATATATTATATATAATAAATATAATAAATATAATAAAAACTTAGAGAGATATAATAGAATATTAAGTAATATTAATAGATATAAAATAAAGATTATAATATTTAGACCGATAAATAGGGAATATATTATTAAAATAATAGTATTAATATATATATCTAATTAGCTTAGGAATAATAAAAAGTAAAAGATATAGAAGATATCTATTTTTAAGCCTATTATAAAGAAATAATATTAAACCTCTATTTACTAAAGCCTTAATATAATTTATATAATAATAATAAGATATTATTAAGATACTCGCGATATTATGAGATTATATAGGTCTCCTATAGATATTATTACTATAAGGTATACCTATATAAAAAAGGGAATAAAATTATTTCCCTATCCCCCTCTTATAATTAAATATATAACCTTACTTTTTATATAAAATAAAAGACTATTATATTAAATAATAATATAAAGGACTTAAAATAATATAACTTTAGTTCTATTTATTATAATGATAAATTATATCCCTAAAATAATTTATAAATATTTTTATTTAGGTAGGAGGAGTAAAGCTAGAAATAAAATAAAATAATAAAGAAAGAAGAGCTACCCTAGATAGGATTATTAAGATAATAAAAGGAGGATTTTATACCCCTATATAAATAGAAGGTATAATAGAGGATTAAGAATAATACCTTTAGTAATAATAATATATTAGAACTTTATTTATATAGGAAGAAACTGCGCTATAAGAGTATATAGAATATATTATTAAGTTAAAGATACCTTAAATAAATCTAGGTATTAAAGAAGGATAGCGATATTAAGAATTACTTAATAATTAAGATAATAAATATAATTATAAGGCCTATAATAATAATAAATATAATAAAGATTATTTAAGAAGGATATTATTAAAAAATTAAGATATTTATTTATTATAAAGCTATAGAAGGAAAGAAGAAGAAAGTAATTCCTATAAAGAGCTCTATATATAATTACTAATAATTAATAGCTAAAATACTTTAAATTATAAGTATTAATTAAAGGAGAATAAATAAATACTTTAGTAGATAAGAAAGCTAAATAGAATTATTTTAACTTAGTAATAATAAATAAGCTTAAGCTATTATAGAGGTATAAAAAGAATCTTTATTTAATATATAACCTAAAAGGAGAAAGGTTTAATTATAATAATAAGATTATTAAATATAAGATTAATTACTTTATAGTCTTTATTAATAGAAAAAATTAAGGAATCTTATTTAATATTATATCTATATTAGGATATTATTTAATACTTAAGTACCTATAATTATATAGATTTAATTTATATCTTAATTAATAAATTAGCTAGGTAATTTCCTTTAATAAGGAGATACCCCCTTAAGGGGATAATAATTTATTAAATATAAGATTTTAAATTTTTATTTAAGACTATAGAGAAATTAAGAAAAGGTAAATATAAAATACCTCTTTACCTAAAGGGATATAATATAAATAATATAAAAGATAAAAGTAATAAGATTAATAAATAATTATAAGTATTATAAAATAATTCTATAAGTTAGAGAAGAACCTTAAATAAATTAAAAAGAAACTATAAAATAAATAGCTTAAGGATATTCTATTATAATAGTAAATCTATAAAAAGCTTTTTATAAAAGAACTTAAGATTAATTTATTATTATATATATATTATAATTTAGAAATTAAATTTATTAATAAAAAATAACCTAACTTTAATAAACTTTATTTACTTAATATAATATAATTAATAATATTAAAGGAATATATTAAAGAGATAATATAAAAAGGATATATTAAGGAAAATAAGTTATTTATTAAATACCTTATTATATTTATCTTAAAAAAAAATAAAAAGCTTTACCTTTATATTAACTTTAAAATACTTAATATTATTATAATTAAAGATTATATATTATTACCTCTTATTAATAAATTAAAGAATTAACTTTTTAAAATAAAATATTTTATTATATTTAACCTTAAGGGAGTATATAACTTAATTTAGATTAAGGAAGGATATAAATAAAAAACCGCTTTTTATATTAAATATAGACTATTTAAGTACTTTATTATACCTTTTAGATTTATTAATATACCTATAGTATTTTAATAAATAATTAATAATATATTATAAGAATACTTAGATATAATTATTATATATTACTTAAATAATATCTTTATCTTATCTAAAATAAAAGAAAAATATATAAAACATATCTATAAGGTATTATAAATACCTAAGATCTTAATTTATTAATAAAACCTAAAAAGAATAAGTTTTATACCTTAGAAATAGAATTTCTTAAATATATTATCTCTTATAATAAAATATATATAGACCTTAAGAAAGTTATAATAATAAAGGATTAAAAGGAACCTATAAATATTAAGAAAGTATAAGCCTTCTTTAGTTTTATTAATTATTATTATAAATTCCTTAAAAGATTTAAGAAGATTATAATATTATTAATTAATTTAATAAAGAAAGATATATTATTTATAATAGAGAATAAAGCGCGAGAAGCTTTTAATAAAATTAAGGAATTTATCTTAAATTAATTAATCCTTAAGATATTTAATTTATTTTAATTAATTAAGCTTAAAATAGATACTTTAGATTTTATATTAAGCGCCTAGATTAAATAATAAAATAATAAAGGACTTCTATACTTAATTATATTCTACTCCTATAAACTATATAAAATAAAACTTAATTACTTTATCTATAATAAAGAATTCCTTATTATTATTAATACTTTTAAGGAATTTTAATATTACCTTATTAAGAGCCCTTATTAAATTAAGGTCTATATAGACTATAGGAATATCTTATATTTCGCTATTATTAGGGAATTAAGTAGCTAGTAATTATATTATATTAAATACCTCTTAGAGTTTAATTATATTATAATCTATATAAGGAGAAAGTAAAATAAAAGAGCTAATATTATTAATAGATAATTAGACCTTAATATAGGGAAGGTTAAAATAAATAAATAAATACTATAATATACCTTAAAAAGATACCTTAAATAGAAACTTATTATATAAATTATAAAAATACCCTTCTAGATTAATAAAGTTATTACAGCTATAACCAGGGCTAGGCAGGAAAGTATAATAGAAACACTCTAACTAAGCCTAAGACTAAAGGGACTAAGCGTCACTTATATTAATCTAAGGACTAAACTTTAAGAATATTAATCCTACCCTAGACTAAGTAATAGAAATATTAATCTAACTACCTAACCTTAAGTATATAGAATATATTTATTATACTTTCTTATATAGTAGCTACCTTAGCTATTAATATAATTTAGTTATACTTAATACCCTTAAGTATATTATTAGATATAATAATATTTTTTTTTAAATTATATAATTATCCCTATTATTAATATAAACCTAATATAATTAATTTATCCCTTAGATCTAACTATACTATTATATATTAATAGCTCTTATTTAGTAGATTACTTATATTACCTTAAATAATATTAAATATAATAGCTACTCCTATTACCCCTATAAATAACTAACAATAGGGCCTACTTATACCTATTATGCCTACTTTAGTTAACTCAATTAATATAGAGATAAAAGATACTTCTAGCGCTAATACCGATAATAAGGAAATTAAATAACTTAAGGCCTAGATTATCACTATAAGTATTAAAATAGATAACCTCTATATAACTATAGAATAGATAGCTAACTCCTAAAGAGTTTAAAATAAATAATATATAAATAATATTAATATAATTAATAACCTTATAAGTATTACTATAAAGGGGAGAGATATAGGAGAGATCCTTAAGCTAAACCTACCTAAATTATTTAATACGACTATATATAGGCTATAGATATTCCTCACCTAGATATATATTTTTATAACCTACTATCTAACTTAATTTACTACTAAATCTAATAAGGTCTAATATACTATAGGATGTCTTATAAAGTATATTACTATATAGTTTAAGCTAAGAATAAAGAAGTACCTTATAACTCTATTTATTAATCTCTTATTATAAACTACTAAATTTTACTTAAATTATAATATATATAAAGGGGCCCTCCGCTAGGTCTTTAGAATTATTAATAAAAAGGTATAAGCTAAATAAGAGATTAAAGTCCTTAAATAAAATTAATTAACCTCTAAATATAGAATAAAATACCTCTAACTCGCCTTAAAGCTTTTATAAGACTAAAAGCTCTTAATATTATTTTTCTTTAATAGACTTAAGAAAGAAATATAAGCTAAACTCTATAAAGAGAATTAACTTAATAACCTTATTAATTATATTAATAAAGTAATTAAAATTAATAATTAATAATTCTTATAAAAGAAATTATAAAACCTAAGATTTAATAATACCTAATTTAATACCTCTTGCTTTAATATAAACTAAAGTAAGAAGAGGTACTATAATACCTTATATAATACTAAAGCTAGACCTATAATATTAGAGGCTATATAATATATATAGAAAGTAATTAAATATTTCTATTATTATAAACTTAATTATTAATTAAACTGATTTTATTCCTAGCTAGTGCCTAGGGATACTCCTTAGGTGTGCAATTAAGGGGCTACGTACAGGATGGAAGACCTTATCTAATTGGCTGCCGTTATTCCTTATCTCAGATTGGATGAAAAACCACCTGCCTCGTGATACGGCCAATGCAATCTATGGCCCGCATTTTCCGCCACTCAAGGTTGCCGCATTCGGCCACTTCCTTCCGTACGGCGCCGCGGCTGGTCTCGGCGCCCTCCGGTCTCGGCACGCCGGGCCCTGGTCGGTTGGTCGGCCCGACACGGTCGGGCTCGGGTTCCTTCGGTCGCGGCCCCGGCTTATTGTCAATAATTTCAACTGCCAGTTCAACCACTTCCGCCAGAGCGGGTGGCTCAATGGCAGCGAGGCCCATTTTTCCCATAGGGTGGGGGTTCGATTCCCGGCTGCGCACAGCGTACGAGGCCGCGAGGCCTCTTTTTGCGTGCAGCGGCCCTTGCCTCGTCACGTGACCGTAGCTGGTTGTGCCGCCGGCTTCAGCCGGCCCTTTGGGCTCGCAGCTTCTGCCGGTTCCGCATTGCGGTCTCTTATATACGAAGAAGAATCGTGCCCCCGGCTGGATTCGAACCAGCGACCTCCGTACGAGACGATGGCCTATCCATAACGCATAACCACTGCGTCACGGGGGTATAAACTTAATTATAAAGTAAATATATACTAAAAGAGAGCATAGGATATTACTAAAGGAAAATATTAATTAAAGATATAATAAGAGTAAGGAATACTCCTAAGAGGTAGGAAGTAAATAAACTTTATATATTTATAAAAAAACCCCTAGATAGTAATATAAATATTAAAAACTATTATTATAATATAAAGTAGCTATAATAAATTAAGACTATAGAAAGGAGAAGTTAATATATTTAATTAATATATATACCTAGGGAAAGAAGAAATAAAATATAATATTATTTATATATAATATTACGCTATATAAGTTTATATTCTATAATAATTACTAAAGAGATCTTTTATTAATATTACTATTAATAATAGAAGCTTATAGGATAATATTAACTTATCTTAGGTATTATTATTAGAACCTAAAAATAAAGGAATAATTAATAATAATATGTTACGGATATACGGCTAAAGAGGCATAGTTACTAGGTAGGCGTAATAGTTAATTAATGACTAAAGCTTAATGAGATTAAGCTAGGGTAAGCCCCCCCGAAAGCATAAAGACTTATCCATAAGACCGGCCTAAAAGGGCCCGGTTATATAATCCCTTTAAACCTCTATTCACTATAAAGCGCTATAATAACTATCCTCCCTCCTAAAGGTAGCTATCCTTAGTTACCGTAAATACCCTTAATAAATACCTTAATAGCCTTTAACGGTCCTTAATAGTTACTAAATAGTAATAAATATACCCCGCGCTAATAGAATAAAGGCGGTATCACTTTATTTACTATTATTATAAGGCTTATTATTATCCCTATTTCTATAGTATTTCGGGCCTCTAGATATTAATAATAATAATAATTTCCTATAACCTACTTCTCTTCCTCTCTATCTCTTCCCTATTAATATTATACTTTCTCCTATAAAATAACATAATAACCCTATAATTCCTAGTTAAGATACCCTCCGCTGCATACTCTCTTTAGCCCGGCGGCCCTATAAGCGTTAATTAATAATATATATATTATTTTTATTCAGCGATTTAGGCTAAAGGTAAGGCTATTAATACCCGCTGCTTATAATTATCCTTTCGAGTATATTTAGATTAATTATGCCTTTCGCGACTCTAACTCCTCCCGCTATAAGCACTATAATAGCTCTAATAGTTCTTATGCGCTATAAGTATTTTATATTTCTATACCTTATTCCCTCTAATAGCCCTATTAATCTATAATAAAGCCCCCTATATCCTTAATAGGGATATAAGTAATCTCCTATGCTAACTTACGTTTATTAACTCTATTACTAGTTAGCTTATAAATAGCCCTAATACTAATAATAGTACTATTAATAGCTATTTCTTTAATACTAATACCTTATATCTATTTATAGTAGCGGCTAACCGCCTTTACTTTATATTCAGCGCTATAAAGAACGCCCACTATATATACTTTAGCCTAACTAGAAATAAGAAGGATAACTATAAATTACCCCCCTTTTACTATATTTTTATTCTTATTTCTAATCTTCTTAAATATAGGATACCGTCGTAATATAAGGTTCTTATTGCCTAGCGACGCTAATAGCTAGCGAGCACCTTCCCTACCCCCTCCTAACGCTATAAGTCTTTACCCTTTTCTATTAGGTTTTATTAATATTTCACTAGATTAATATCTAGTAGAAGCGATAGTATCACACCTAGTGGCTTTACGGCTAAAATACTGACCCCAATATTATCGCCTAGCGTATCGCTTAGCTAGACTTTTATAACTCGCTCCACCATATAATTAACTAAGACTCTAACGCTAGTTAGCACCCTATACTTCTTACCGGCATTCCTATATAAGGCCATAGAGGGATAAACCCCTATAGGGCTTAAGTCTATTCTATTTCCTATAGTTATCGCTATTTTAGCGTAATATAATACCTTAGGTATAGGTTTAATTTATATATTTTATTTAATAGATTTTTTCTACCTTAATATAATTATAGCCCTCTTTATTTAGGCTACCTAGCTTTTTAGGCTATTTTTACTTTCTTTTCGCCTACTCTTCTCGCTACTCCTAGATAGCTTCCTATATATTTATTATTTTATCTATATCTACCTACTAGTTATATTCTACTAGCTAGCCTTTCTACTTAATAAGAAATAAATATCTCCTTTAATCTTCTTTTCTACTTTAATTTATTTAATTTCCTACTTTAATTTATCTACTTCTAGGTCCGGTATTAAGAGGGTTTTTCTTTATTCCCTTCCCTTTATACCTAAGGCTCTATAAAGTAATATAGAAGATATTATAAATCTATAAGTATTTATTTAGTAAGGCTAAGCGATAGGCCTATAAGCTAAGCTTTTTAAGACCCTAAAGGGTCTAATAAAATAAGGAATTAATTTCCTTTTCTCTTCCTTAAACTTTAAGTTCTTTATTAAGAGTATACTAAATCTCCCTTTATAAATATAAATAATTTATAATAGGAATTATAATATTTTATCTACCTTTTAATTACTCGCTTTTAATATTTTATAACTATTAATAGATTTCCTAAAGTTTTTATAAGCGCGCTTTAACTTTAGGTATACCCTCCCTAGGTTTTTATCCTAAAAACTAAATAAAACTCTAGCTTATAGCCTATAAGGGCTATATTAAGAGAGATACCTATTATCTTATTTATTATAGATTATAAGAATTAAGTAATTAATAGTAGCTTTAGCTAATATTTAGGATAATTACCTATAAAGTATTATAGGTAATAACCTAAGGTTTAATTTATCCGCTCTATTTAATTATTAATTTAGGGATAAAAGGTAATTAAAAGCCTCTACTTTATCTAAGAGATAAAATATAACTCTAACTAAAATTACTTATAAATATAGGTCTATAGTCAATAATAATACCCTATAGTGCCCTAAATTATAATTTAACCTCTTGATAAAAGAGCTCTATTAGGTCTAATACGTTATTATAGTATTAACGGTAAGGAATAAGTAATATTTTATAAATTAATTAATAATAACTAAAATTATATCTACTTCTTAATCCCTTAATATAATTAATAATAGACCTATAATAAAGTCATTAATAATTTAGTTATAGGTCCCTAGGGAATCAGAGGTTATCGAGCTTACTATAGGGGCGATACCTATATAAGACCGTCCCCTAATACATAGGTAGGTATACTTATATTCCTTAATATTAATTTTAAGAGCTTCCAATAGAACTTCCTTTATAGGAGGTCCTTTATTCTCTTAATTCCGAAATAGCTAGCTAAAGGGTCATTATAATATAAGCTTAAAATCTTTCTTTATAAACCTAGGTCTTATAGAATATAGATATAGTTTCTAAAGAATAATAGATTATCTTTCTTAATATTCTATACTTTAGGGTTTCCTACCCCTTTTAATAAGGAAACCTAGGTCTTTCGTCAGGTATCCTTATCTCTTACCTAGCTAATCTAATTAACTTAAGTAAGGGACTTAAGACCTAGGATTATATAGGGTTTTCCCACTATAACCCTACCTCTACTATTAATCCTAGAAGTAGGTCTACTATAAATAGCTTCTCTTTAACCTATTCTCTAAACTTATTAGGATACTCCTTTATTTTAGTACCTTCTTATAGTCGTTAAGTAAAGGTTTCTACTCCCCCGAGGATAACTTATCCGCCTTATTTAAACTAGAGGCTAGGGACTCTATTACTCCACTATAGGCTCTATGCCCTACCTCTCTTTTATCTATAACTATATAATAACTATAATCTTAGCTATCTTCTAATTTAATAAATTAATTAATTCTTTAGTAGGTCTAAATCAGGGATATAACCTAGTAGTCTCGATAATATATTAGCTAGGTTTATCTTCCCCTTTTAATACTAAATAATAAAATTATATAGCATTAAGTAAATATATTACCTTACTTACCTCTTATTAAGCTTTAGGGTCTTTATAAAGGACTATAAGTTCTAATAATCGCTTAATACTTTAATTTAGGTTAAGGCCCCTTTAAGGTATTATCGCTAATATTTAAAGGACTCTATAATAGCTATTAATTTATATTCCGGGGGCTATAATTTAATTAGATATATTAAACTTCTTAGACTAAATAATTAGATACTATCTACCTTTATTATCTAGCTAAAGAGGATACCTACTATAGCTATCTTAAAAGTATCTATCTCTATCTATATAGGTCGCATTAGATTAAAATACTATAGAAGAGGTACTTCTTAGAAGGCTTAGATAACCTCTAAAATACCTCCTCTTCCTCCCTATTTAGGGATATATTCCGGGCTTTCTCCGTCCTTTATTCCTTTTAATAAACCTATAATAATTATACTACCCTTAAGTAAGTATAAATAAAGTAATAATAAAATTATAAAACCCTAGAAAACCTAGATATCTCAATAGGTAATTAATAATAGCTATTCTATAATAGCCTTAACCCACTTAAGGTTTATTAATATACCTTCTCTAGAGATAATAAACCTAAGGAACTCTACCTATTCTTAATAAAAGGTATATTTTAATAGCTTAATATAAAATTCAGCTTTCTATATCCTCTTAAGTACCTCTTAAATAGCCTTTATATATAAGTCCTAATCTTTTAAATAAATTAAGATATTATCGAGATAGGCTATATAAATAATATCGAGAAGCCTATATAAGGCTTAATAGATATAGTATTAAAAAGTTATAGGTATATTAATAAGCCTAAATAGTATAATTAAATACTTAAAATACCTATAATATATATAAAAAGCTATTTTCTACTTATCTCCCCCTTAATATAAATATAATAATAAGTATCTTTTATATTAATCTTAGAGAAATACTTTACCCTTATACCCTATTAAGAATCTCTAAAATAAATAAGAGAGGGTATTAATTCTTAACTAAAAGGGCATTAAGGCCCCTATAGTCAATATAAAGGTATAGGCTCCCGTCCTTCTTTAGTATAAAAGAATTAGGGCCCCTATGGGACTCTTTAATATTAAATCCTCCCCTTCTCGAGGTTATCTATAAGGTATTATTATAGCTCTTTAAGCTTAGCTTATAAAAGAGGATAGATCGGCCTATATAGAGGTTCTTAACCTTTAATTAGATCAATCGTATAATTAATACCGCGGTATTATAGTAGCTACCTAGCTTTTTTATAGCTAAAGACTTTAATATAGTCCTTTAATTTATCCAATAAGGGGGCATCCTCTATAGGTTTTAGGGGTTCTTTATCTAGGAGAAAGTAAGGTTCCTTATATTATATAATTAAGAATACCCTATTTAAATTTTCTAACTTTTTATAAAACTTATATACTAAAAGAACTTTAATTTATTTATATTTTTCTTAAACTATTAATACTATTCTCCTCTATTAATTATAATTAAAAGGTCTTTAATAGTAGATATTAATAATAAAAGAGGGTTTCTAGAGGGTTTTATACCCTCTTTAATACTAATATAGATTTACTTAAAAGAGCGAGTCTCCCCCTAGTAGTTAAGTATTATTATTAAGACTCTCTATTTATAGTAAGTTTAAAGATCACCCTTACTAATAACTTAATATAATATTATAACCCTATTAAATTATTTAAGGCCCTACCTCTAGGCGAATTTCTTACTTATATAGTTAGATATTATTACTATATTAAGATAAGTGAATATTTTAGTTATCTTTTAATTATAAATTAAGAGGGAAATATTAATATTAAGCTTAACCTATATATACCCTTCTTTAGCCGCAGCCTAAGCCGCGCCTATAGCTTAATTAGGTTTTTTAGCTAGATAACCTAATTAATTATATTTAGGTTAGATTTTAGGTAGAAACGTAAGAGGTAATACTCACTATAATAATAGTAATATTAAAAGGTCTTACCTTCTTTACCTTTAGGGTTTTATTTATAACTTATAAAAGTTTCCCCTATAATTTATATAGTAATTAAGGGGGTTTTATATTCCTCTCACTTAGCCTACTTCTTAATAAGGTAATTAATTAACCCTAACTTTCTCTTCTTCTGGATTATTATATCCTAATAATAAATAGCTAATATAACTATCTTATCATAGGTCTATAGTAGGGAAGGCGAGTTAAGGTTAATATAGTCGCGTAATTTATTATATAACTTTATGAAATAAAAAGAGCCTACTACCTTTTGGCCTATTTTAGGAAGTATTTCTCGATAGAATCGAGATAGATATAGAAATCTTAGGGAGTTTAATCCTCCCTTTATCTAGCCCTTTCTAACTATAATATTAAAAAAGCCTCCCTATTCTCTACGTCTTTAATTAATAATAGGGTCTACCTTTTAAATATATCTTAGTCTTCCTCTAGCTTATACCGCTATTCCTCGGTATATTTACTTAGGTATTAGTCCTATCTCGACCGTCCCTTATGATCTATATAATCTAAGGCAAGAAGGATTTTCTTATAACTTTTCCGATATTAATAGCGCGCTCCCTAAAAAGCACGCTATAGGTCATTAAGCTAATCATCTCTCTTTCGTACGGTCATAGGGAGGGTCAATTCTTTAATATTCTTAATCTTAATCTCTCCCTCCTTAGACGAAGAAGAATCAGATGAATATCGATAATATTTCCGGCGTCTTTCGGTATCGGTATAATATAATAACTTAAGTAACTCTCGCTCCCTCTCCTCTAACCTCTTTAATTCTTCTAACTACTTTATATATTCCTTAACCTTCTACTTTCGCTCCCGAATCGCCCGCATTTCGGTGGATTCGCTACTAGGTTTAGGTTATTAAGGAGTAATATTAATGACTTCTATAGTCCCGAGGACGACGGGTTTAGAGTACCCTCGCGGGCTAACTTTAAGAAAACTATCGCCTAGATAGCCTAATAAGAGAAGCTTTAGAATTATTACGGATACACGGCTAAAGAGGCATAGTTACTAGGTAGGCGCAATGGTTAATTAATGACTGAAGCTTGATGAGATTAAGCTAGGGTAAGCCCCCCCGAAAGCATAAAGACTTATCCGTGAGACCGGCCTGAAAGGGCCCGGTCACGTGGATCCCTTTGAACCTCTGTTCACCACAAAGCGCCGTAACATAATAATTATAAGAAAATAATCCTTAAAGCTACCTAGCGATATAATAATTAGCTTATAAGGCTAATAGCTTAAAATAACTATATATATTATAAATAATAGATAAAATAAGTATAATAGGAGCTAAAGGAGATATAATAAAGTATTAAATAATATTAATAGATATAGAATAAAGACTATAATATTTAGACCGATAAATAAGGAATATATTATTAAAATAATAGTATTAATATATATATCTAATTAGCTTAAGAATAATAGAAAGTAAAAGATATAAAAGATATCTATATCCGAGCCTATTATAAAGAAATAGCGTTAAACTCCTATCTACTGGAACCTTAATATAATCTATATAGCGATAATAAAATACTATTAAGATATTTATAATACTATGAGATTATATAGGTCTCCTATAGAGATTACTATTATAAAGTATATCGATATAAAAAGAGGGAATAAGACTATTTCCCTATCCGCCTTATATAACTAAATATATAACCTTACTTTTTATATAAAGTAAAAGCCTATAGTATTAAATAATAATATAAAGGTATTAAAATAATATAACTTTAATTCTACTTATTATAATAATAAACTATATCCCTAGAGTAATTTATAAATACCCTTACTTAAGTAGAAGGAATAAAGCTAAAAATAAAATAAAATAATAAAAAAGAAAAGCTACTTTAGATAGGATTATTAAGATAATAGAGGAAGGTTTCTATACCCCTATATAAATAAGAGGCATAATAAAGGACTAAGAATATACCTTAATAATAATAATATATTAAAACCTTATTTATATAGAAAGAAATCGCGCTATAAGAATATATAAAGTACCTTATTAAGTTAAAGATACCCTAAATAGATTTAGGCACTAAAGAAGAATAATAATATTAAGAATTACTTAATAATTAAAATAATAAATATAATTATAAGGCCTATATAATAATAAATATAATAAGGACTATTTAGGAAGGATATTATTAAAAAATGAAGATATCTATTTATTATAAAGCTATAGGTAGAAGAAAAAAGGAAATAATTCCTATAAAGAGCTCTATATATAACTATAAATAGTTAATAGCTAAAATACTTTAAATTAAAAGTATAAATTAAAGGAGAATAAATAAATACTTAATAAATAATAAAATTAAATAGAATTACTTTAATTTAGCGATAGTAAATAGGCTTAGGCTATTATAGAGGTATAAAAAGGATCTTTATTTAATATATAACCTAAAAGGAGAAAGATTTAATTATAATAATAGGATTATTAAATATAAGATTAATTACCTTATAGTCTTTATTAATAGAAAAAACTAAAGAATCTTATTTAATATTATATCTATATTAGGATATTATTTAATACTTAAGTACCTATAGTTATATAGGTTTAATTTATATCTTAATTAATAAATTAGCTAGGTAATCTCCTTTAATAAAGAGATACCCCTCTAGGGAGATAATAATTTATTAAAAATAAGATCTTAAATTTCTATTAAATATAATAGAGAAATTAAAAAGAGGTAAATAAAAGATACCTTTTTACCTAAAGGAATATAATATAAATAATATAATAAAAAGAAATAATAAAATTAATAAATAATTATAAGTATTATAAAATAATTCTATAAATTAAAAAAAAACCTTAAATAAATTAAGAGAAAATTATAAAATAAATAACTTAAAAATATCCCTTTATATATTAAATCTATAAAAAACTCTTTATAAAAGAACTTAAGACTAGTATATTACTATATATATATTATAACCTAAAAATTAAATTTATTAATAGGAAATAACTTAGCTTTAATAAACTCTATTTACTTAATATAATATAGCTATTAATATTAAAGAAATATATTAAAAAAATAATATAAAAAGGATATATTAAGGAAAATAAATTATTTATTAAATACTTTATTATATTTATCCTAAAGAAAAATAAAAAGCTTTACCTTTATATTAATTTTAAAATATTTAATATTATTATAATTAAGGATTATATATTATTACCTCTTATTAATAAATTAAAGAATTAATTTTTTAAGATAAAATACTTTACTTTATTTAACCTTAAGGGAGCCTATAACTTAATTTAAATTAAGGAAGAATATAAATAGAAAACTACTTTTTATATTAAATATAGACTATTTAAGTACCTTATTATACCTTTTAGACTTATTAATATACCTATTATATTTTAATAAATAATTAATAATATACTATAAGAATACGTTAATATATTTATAATATATTACCTAGATAATATCTTTATCTTCTCTAAAATAAAAGAAAAATATATAAAATATACCTATAAAGTATTATAAATACTATAAAATATTAATTTATTAATAAAACCTAAAAAAAAATTTTATACCTTAAAAATAGAATTTCTTAGATATATTATCTCTTATAATAAGATATATATAGACCTTAAGAAGGTTATAGTAGTTAGAGATTAAAAGGATTTAATAAATATTAAAGAAATATAAGCCTTCTTTAATTTCGCTAATTATAACTATAAATTCCTTAAAAGATTTAGAAAGATTATAGTATTATTAATTAATTTAATAAAAAAGGATATATTATTTATAATATAAAATAAGGTATAAGAAGCCTTTAATAAAATTAAGGAATTTATCTAAAGTAAATTAATCCTTAAAATATTTAATTTATCTTAATTAATTAAATTTAAAATAAATACCTTAGACTTTATATTAGGCGCTTAAATTAAATAATAAGATAATAAAAGACTTTTATATTTAATTATATTTTACTTCTATAAGCTAGATAAAATAGAATTTAATTATTTATCTATAATAAAAAATTCCTTGCTATTATTAATATTTTAAGGAATTTAATATTACTTTATTAAAAGTCCCTATTAAATTAAGGTCTATATAGACTATAAGAATATCTTATACTTTATTATTATTAAAGAATTAAGTAGCTAATAATTATATTATATTAAATACCTCTTAGAATTTAATTATATTATAATCTATATTAAGGGAAAAGAAAATAAAAGAGTTAATATTATTAATAGATAATTAAATCTTAATATAGGAAAGATTAAAGTAAATAAATAATTATTATAATATACCTTAGAAAGATACCTTAAATAGAAACTTATTATATAAATATAGAAATTAATACCTTTATTAAAATACCTTAAGCTTATTTAAGATTATAGAAAATAAATTATTAATTTTATTATTATATATAAGGATATAATTACTATAAAGATAGACTCCTTATATTTTAAAGAAAGATTATTATACTTAATAAAGTTTTTAGAAAGATCTTTAATTATTCCTATAATTAATTCTTTTATAATAGAAATTATAGACCGATATTTAAAGCTATAAACTATATCTATAATAATTACCTATTTAAGGAGGAAATTTAAGGTATAATATAATACTATTAGAAATATAACCCTAGATAAATACTTAAGGTAATCTATATAATAGAATAAGGTAATCTATTATTAAAATAAATCTTAAAGTATAATAAATAACTCCTAGATAATAAGAAATAGATAAATAATAAATCCTAGATAAAATATAATATAAGTTTATATATAAAATATAATATAAGTATATTAATATAGATATTAAGGAATTAATAAAACCCTAAAATAAATTAAAATAATATATTTTCCTTAATATAAAGAAGATAGTTATATAAATTATAAATAAATATAATTTATATATAAAAATAAAGGTATAATACTATAGGCCTTATAGAAAACTATAATTACTCCTGGTTATATAATAGCCTTAGGACTTAATTATTGTAGAATTTATTATTAAATTACCTCTATTAAAAGAACTAGCTATAAGAAACTTCTATAATAGTATTTTTATTATTATAGATAGACCTATAAAATTTTATTATTTTATCCTATATAGTAAATTAATAAATATAAAAGAATTTATATACCTCTTCTATTATAATATTACTAGGATATATAAAATACCTCTTAAGATTATTTTAAATTAAGGATTACCCTTTATATCTAAGTTTTAATAAGGATTAATTAAATACCTTAAAGTTAATTATAAGCTCTCTATAATATACTATAAGGAGACTAATAGATAAATAAAATAAATAAATTAAATATTAAAATAATACTTTTAATATTATATTAATTATAAATAAAATAATTAAGTTAAGAAGTTATTAGCTATATAGCTAGCCTATAATACTATAATTAATAAAACTATAAAGACTATATTAGCTTATACTAACTTTAGGTTTACCCTAGACGCCTATAGATAAGCCCGAAATATAATTATTAACCCTAAAGTAATCTTTATTAATAATTAACTAAAGAATCTATATAAAGAAATATAGATAGAACTTAAATTTATTAGAAATAAACTAAATAATTATATTAATAAAAAAAGGATTAAGAGATTAACCTTCTTAAAGGGAGAGATAATCTATCTCGTGATAGAAAATATTATAATAAAATAATAAAATAAAAAACTTAACTATAAGTATATTAGACCCTATAGAATTAAATAGAAAATCTTAAAAAATAATTATAAATTAGATTTATTATTAAAAGTTAAGCTCTACTTAATTTTTTATATTTTATTACTTAAATTAGCGGAAAACATTATTTAAATTAAGATTAATAATAAATTTAAAATAAAAGTTAATAAATTAAAAGAATATATTATAGAAGCTATCCTTAATAGAGATAGAATTAATAATAAAATAATATATTTTATTAAATAGAAAGACTACCCTAACTTAAAAAATATTAATATTCTTAACTTTATTATAGCCTATAAAGGCGATTAAAGGTACCTAATATTTATTAATAGTTAAAATAATAAAGGCCTATACCTAGACTAGGGATCTTAATATATTATATTAATAAGGGTTATTACTATATTGCGTATAGCCGCAATAATACCATAATCTATTAAGTTAAGCTATTTATAATGAATAGTAATTTAATAGTGAGGCTTCCTACCTTAATGCACTCTCTAAAAAGAAGAGCCCGAGATATTAGCTATTAGCCTTAATAAACTCTCTAAGAAGAAGAGCTAGAGACGCTAGCGGCCTCGCTTAACTAACTCTATTCTAAATGAATAAGCTATCTCTTAATTAGATAGAGAGTATAAAAACCCTAAGGGGAGCTATAGTTCTTCTAGTCTAATCTTCTAATTACTAACCCTTAATGACTAATAAAATTAGCTCGCCGAAATACTAATTCTAGTAGAATAACTATCGGCATAACGATAATAAGAGCTCCGCGGCTAGACCTTTAATTAAACGATATAGGTAATATAGCTAGGTCCTATAGGACCCTACCCCTATATAGCGATAAAGAGCTTAATAATATACTACTAGATATACCTACTAATATATAATAAAGACTTAAAGAAAGAGCTAATAGTAGGTTCCTTAAGTATATCTAGTATAAGACCTTATACTTTAGGGATAAATACTATATCGACCTTATGATCTTTAGGGTCGAGATTATTATTATACTTTAATTTCTACCGGTATTTTATTACCTTACCTTATATAGGTAGGTTAATAGAGAGCTAGACCTATTATATCGCCTTAAAGAGAAGCTAGAGTAAGGCTAGGAGCCTAGCAACTAGGAAATAAGGTTCCTCTAGGATCTTAATACCGATACTTATGCTATATAGCGTATAACGCTAGCCGTCTATCTTAATATAGTGCGGAATACCTAAGTACCTACATAATAATATATTAAGCTCTATGGCTAATTTGAAGATAATAAGGAGGAGGTCTAGAGGGGTTAGTTTTTAAGGGATCGGGATAGGGTCGGAGTTTTAGTAATTTAGAAGGATAATTATATAGAGGCGGAGGCCTTAGTAGGCAGAAGAGATCTATTTAATTGAAATATCGTCAGCTGAATTCACAGTTAAGATATATAATATATATAGTTCGTAAAAAAGTGTAATATAAGGTCGAAGATAATGCATTTAATTAGAGCCGGGGCTCGGTAAGAGCCTTAAAATACTCCTCACGTAAGCACCCGTCACGTGGGCCCGCGGGTTATATAACCGTCGAGCCCATAAGTTAGTCCCCTCGCTCCAGGCTAATGATAAAGTATCATATAGAGACGCAATAAGCAATAGTCAGTAAGGTAAATAATAATATAAACCGGGGAACTTAAAAAATATATAGGAATTATTAAAATACCTTATTAATATATAATACTTTCTAAAGAACTTTTATTAATAATATTAAATATAGGCTTATTAAGGCTAATAGTATTTTAATTAATTAAATTAATAGCCCTAAAGGAATATACCTCTATAATAATAGATAACTCCCCTAAAGCTTACTTAACTCCTTTAAGGTATAAAGGCTATATATAAAAGCCTTATTATCTTATACTTTAAGTAGCTCTTTCTACTTATAGATATATATAAGCTTAGCTATCGCCTCCTCTAGGGTAGCCTCCGCCTTAGCCTCCTTATCTTCTAGATATTTATACTTATAAATATTCTATATTATTATCTAACATATTAACTATTAGCTATAGGGAGAGGTAAGGTATATTTATAAAAGGAAGCTATATTAGCCCTATTATAAATAACCTTCGCGTTAATATAATTAAAGTAGTAATTAAAATATTTAAAAATAACCTTATAGAATAAGCCCCGGCGGAAATAATAAGTATAAGGTATAATTTCGGAACTAAAAGCTTTAATATAGGCGGAAAGACTTTATACTTTAAAAAGCTTATAGGAAGAAATATACTTAGAAACTTAGCCTAATATTATATTAATAACGGAAGGAGATTTTTATAAATTAAAGTTACCTATTAGAAATACTTAATTATTAAAACTAGCCTTAAGGATAAAACTAATAGAAGGGAGACCTTATATTATAGCTATAATAAGAGCTAGGTAGGAAAATATAATAGAAATACTTTCATTAAGCCTAAGACTAAAGGGACTAAGCGTTACTTATATTAGTTTAAGGACCGAACTTTAAGAATATTAATCCTACCCTAGATTAAATAATAGAAATATTAATCTAATTATTTAACCTTAAGTATATAGAATATATTTATTATACTTTCTTATATAGTAGCTACTTTAGCTATTAATATAACTTAGTTATACTTAATACCCTTAAGTATATTATTAGATATAATAATACCCTTTATTTAAATTATGCGACTATCCCTATTACTAATATAAACTTAGTATGACTAGTTTATCTCTTAGATCTAACCGTACTGTTATAATATACCTCTACCCATACCACCTCTATCACATGTCTAGTACATGCGGGAAACCTAACCCATTATTAATTATTCTCACTAAAATCATTATATAAATCATTCTATAGCTGTTAATAAGCTCTCAATCGATCCCTGCAGAGGCAGCTAATGCCTATGACGACTATAGCTTCATTAATGAAGATAACAGCCGCCGCGAGCATGAGTGCGATAGCACCCGGCGCCCCGTTTTCCCCCCTTCCAGCTCCCGAGGCTTCGATTTTCAACCTTTTAACGTAGAAAGGCGGGAGCTTAAGGTCAAAGAGCTGCCCCAGGAGCCGCTACAGCTATTCCAGTACTTTGTGCCTCTATCCCTAGTTGAAAGCTAGGCTTAATACACTAACAAATAGGTCGACAGCCTATTAAAGAGAGGCGTTATTAATAGCGCTAACCATAAACTAAAAGACGGCTCACGACTGCGAGAGTGGAAGCTAACCACTGCAGCAGAAGTATATATCTAGCTTATAATCCTGATTTATATAGAAATATATAAGGAAATCGCGATTAAGGACTATTAGAAGACTACTGAGCTAGAGGATCAGCGCCCTAAGCACTTAATCATTAAGTTCATAACCTATAATCGGTTTTAACTCCTCTATTATTACCTTCGCCCTTTTAACTATACTAAGTTTAAAGATAGCGAGAGCTTCCCTGCGGTCTTCTAATATATATAGCTATAATCTAAGCATATACTATAAGCTATAACGCAGCTTTATAAGCTAGGCTCTTATCTCGCTATAGATAAGGGTATAATCCGCTATATAGAGAGGAACTTAAAGGTTATATATATACCCAGTAAACCTATTAATATAGGGTTTAAGGTATAGGTTATAGCCTAACTTAGTATCTTTCTAAGGTAGATTTAGCACTAGCCCGGTGCAAAATATAGCCTTATTAGCGTTAAATGTCTAAAGAGGCAGAAACCGATATCCTAGAGAGGAAGAGGCAGCCGCCGTGGCCGAGGAAGAAGAAGAGGAAAAGCTAGCTAAGAGAGGGAAGCTAGCGAGGCTGATAAGGTTAAAGAAGTTATCTATATCCTTATAGACGATAGGGATAAAGTTATCGCGTTAAACTTAACTTAGAGCGTTATTATTACCCTTATAAACTTACTGCCGAATTCAATATATTATGTCTTTGTGGATAACCTCTTCTTATCGCCGGACCTCTTTCTCTCTCTCCGTCAGCACGGCCATAGCGCTATAGGCATAGCCCGCCCTAACTGCGGCATCTTTAAGGAGCTCGTTGATGCTAAGAAGAACGATAAATCAGGGAAATCAGGGTTTAAATTTAATGAGGTCAGAGTCGTCCCTACCCTAGATAACTAGGTATAAACCCTTGATACTCTTAGCCATGTTTCCCTTACTAATATGCCTGCTTATCCAATAGGTGAACTAAATCGCATGGAAGGATAATGCCCTCGTATTATTCCTATTAACTGTGTTTAAGGGCGATGAGAGATATAAGCAGTGGAGGAAGCGACCGTCAATAACGACTTCTATAGCACGGCCAATATAGCGATTTTTTAGTGACGAGCTAGTTAAGCTTATATTAACCCCTACCGTGGCTGCTTTTTATAATGATGAGATGAATTATGTGGATCGAGGAGACCAGAGGAGGGCATATTAGGGCTATTATGCTGTCCGCCGCGGCGCTTGGCAGGCTCTTACTTGGACCTTCTTATTGGATATGGTCCTTGCGAATAGCTTCCTTATGCAGCTCTATGGCCAGCCGGCTTGGAAGCGATATACGAGTCAGCAAGAGTGGCGCCGGCGCCTTCATAACGACCTATTCAAGGCGTTCTATAAGACCAGTCAGGCAAGGCGAAAGTTTCGGACCGGAGACGAATTTACGCCTGTTGCACAGCATAAGTTTGTCGCGAGAGGGAAAAAATCAGACTGCGTGGCCTGTCAGGGTCATCGCGTTGGGCAGCCTAGGTCAAGGAGCTCAAGGCGGCCGTTGGCGTCGGTCAGCAGCAATAAAAAGGGGCTGCGGCGCCGGCAATCAACCAAGGGATATGAGCAATGTGATGTTGCACTTTGTAACTCGAAATATTGTTGGGACTTCTATCATAGGCTAATTTAGGAGGGGAAAGATGTACCTTTCATGCTTGCATTTTAATTGGCTCGATACCCCCTGTAGTGACCGCGATGGAGGCTTTTTCCACAGTTGAAGGGATAATAACGTGCATCTGCCGGCCCATCAGCCATCCGTTTCCCCCCTCAGCCATGTATGATGCTCGCAAATTGCTATGAAATTTGATCTCGAATGGTTTCTGCGCGAAGTTTTAAGCTCGCCGGAGGTCACTGAGGTTTGACTGCTCGTCGACGTGATTGATGCCAGTCTCACTCTCTTCCTCCTCCCCTTTCTTCCCTTTCCGTATAGTTTATATACCTAAGTTACGCTTAAAGCATCTACTAATCCCGTAATAGCGTCTTCTGCATTAAGCCCAAACTTATTTTCCTCGAACAAGATGCGGAGATTCCCGTCCCTAATCCCACACCCGCAGCAACCCATCGCACCCATTCTGAAAGTCTTGTCATTCTCGTTGGGCACAAGGGCCTCGAGAGTGATCTTATGGTTGAAGCATATCTTGTTGAGCTCGCTCTTCAGGTCGGCGTGCTCTTCGCTATTGATGAGCATATTCAGCCATTTGTAAGCACCTGAGAAGTATCTGGATGCGTTTCAATTTACATCAGTCTTTCCTCTTCTCTAACGGTAAGGGGATAATGTATATGAAAGAAGCAACACTCTTCTTACCGTAGGATCTGGGATCCTATAGTGCCGCGTTCGTGATCCGCTATATGTCGATGGATTGCGTCATAGATTGCGGCTGTGTTAGCCTCGATCATCCATGGTCTTTCAAAAAGGCTTGAGACGTCATTTTCCACTTCAGGTTTCTTGAATTCGTATTGGCTTCGTACTGTAAACAATGGCGAACGAACTGTCAGTGGCGCCTAGAACTACAGCATTGAGTAGAGAGTCAAAGAACCTACTGCTTTGGCGGACATTGTAAGGGAGTACACCTTGCCCGTACTGCCCATCTTGTGGACCAGTCTCCTCACCCGACGCTGCCGGATCCCGTTGCGGTCTTTGCGCCACTTCGATGGGCATGTGAAAGAACAACCGCCTCGCATATGCGGCCGCTACCGCAGCCGCATACCCATGCCACCGGTCGTTCTTGTGGGAGTCGCAGTAGTCGGAGATGCCACGGATAACAATGCATGGGAAATCGGCAAGCGCTCCTGCCGCCTCCATCTCGAAACATAGCAGCCCATACTGCTGCGCTAAGCTATCTCTCAGCTTAGCATCCTTCACCACCAACTCCCCAGACGCGATCGTCCCTCGGTGTACAACGACAAAAGACTCGTCGCCATCGTCAATAGGTCTCTCAATGCGCTGCCCCGGGTCACATCCACCTTCTTCGCAAGATGCCCCCGCCCGCTGATGTATGTAGTCTGATTGGTAGAGATGATCGTTCGCGACACCGGGAAACTTGAAGCGTGGAAGACTTCGACGGCTCGTTTGCATTCTCTGCGTATCCTCCCAAACGGGATCGCAGTCCACCATTGCTCGCTGCACTGCTAGGGATTGTGCAGCGTTCAGGAGGGCTGCCGGCGGCGGCGCGAGGGCGCCTGTCCGCTCAAAGTGGCCCTCCCTCGCTCTTCCATGGTCATATTGTACTGCACCAGAGTGTATGCTCGTCGGTTTGCTGACCACCACATGGCCTAACCGGATCGTCCCGTCATCCGTCTCTACCGGCACTCCGCCGCCAATACCAACCAATAGGCCATACCTGAGGTTCGGGAATGTCATCCTCATCTGGGCGATGACAGTGGCTGCGGGGCAGTTACCCGGCTGGTGGAGACCTGCGATAACGACATTGTGGTTATTGATGCTGCCAAGTTTGTAGACGTTGTGATCCGCGGGCAACTGCGGTAGAGATTCGTGCTCCTCGTCCAGCATCAGCATCGCCGCGATCTGTTCCACCTCCAACGGACAGATCCATCCCACTCTGTAGGCGTCATGGCTCAACATTCTCGGCGGCATCTTCGGTCGGCCGGGCGTCGCACCTATCCCAGGGAGGTTCTAGGTGAAGGGTATCTTTGGAGATTCCTGAATCGTCGGGGTTACTAAAGCTTTCGTGAACGCGGGCGGGCGAATTGATGTCCAAGAAGATGGGGAAAAGTGACAAGATGACTGCATGCGAGACCAAGGACGCCTCGCAATCAGCCCTGGGCGTTGGGAACTGAAGAGAGCAGTGCCTAAGCGCCAGCCTTGATGCGGGTTGGGGAGTGCATATCACTGGCCAACCAGACATCTCGACTGCTGTTAGACAGGCAGTGACTAATACACGCACTAATGCAGTCAGAAGGCGTTCAATTGGTCCAGGTGTTAGACACGAATGACGAATACAGCGGCCTGCACTTGAAATGCACCCCCTGTCAGATCACAACATTTGCCGCTAGCCCCGATCAGGCTTTGTTATAATGCTGCTTTTGCGTATGTGACCTGATAAGACTGGGACGGGACACAGGGGCACAGAGGAGGAGCGTCCAAAGAAGGGGAGGGCCGCTCGCTCGTCGAATCTTCTAGAATCTTTAGCACGTGACCTGATAAGAAGTCGCAACGTTGCAGGGCGACAGGGTACTTGTGGGGGCCTGTATCTCGGCACCCCCGTGGTTGCTGCCGCTCCCACGGGGGGGTCACTGACTAGCAAAAGGGGCCCTTGATTCGCAAAAAAAAGATACTTGTGACCCCTAGCAATTTACTAGGGATCAGAAGTCACTTCATTATAAAGATAACTCTAATAATTAAGGCCGGGGTATTTTTATGTATTTATACAAAGTGATATTAGTACTCAATTGGCCTCCTCCTTTGGCACTGTAAATACAGGCTGACTAACCTCAATACAGTCTTCTGATATGATCTCCAAGCCGTCACCTTCTAATGTGAGGACCTCGCGGGCTACACGGCGCTCCCGTTCCTCTAAAGCAAGGAATTTAGCTACAGAAGTAACAGCTTCCTTATCATAGTCAGGGGGCCACGTAATTCCTATATGCCTTCCTTCAATGACTCCTAATGCCTCCTAGAATTCGCGAATAAAGGCATATCTCTTACTCATATCCTCGTTGGAAGAGAGCAGCTTCTGCCGTAATGACTTCACCCACCAACCCTTCCTTACTGCCTCGCCTCTAGCCTCATTGAAGCTGGCCCATATAATAGCCCGTACATCCCTCATCCATCAATATATATACTTCACTTCGTCAATGGCCTCTTTCTTCCTAAAAAGTCATTCTTCTTCAGCCTGAGCAGCTCGTCAATGATAGTCATCTTTAGCGATACGTAGTCTAGCATCATAGACGCGAATTAGGCCATAATTACTTACAATTAATATCCCTTCCTGCAGTATTTAACGACGCATATTCTTCTCTTTTAGACGCTTCATCTCCTGAGTCGACGTGATGCCATTAATCATAAGAATCCAAAGTAGTTATTAATTCCACCTTCCACTCTATATTTTCAATTTTATAGAAGTTAAAGTCATATACATCAATTCTATTAACCCTATTTCACCTTTATATTAATAGGCTTAATTCCATCTAGATACCTTTAATATTAATAATCAGTTAAAACTATTAAAAATAACTATAGGTTTAGGGTAATATCTATAGCTCTATAAGACGCATCCGCTAGACTTTATCGCCGGGACTTCTAGCCCCTTAATTTTTATATATATATTAACTATACCTAATATTAAGGGCTCGCGAATATATCTCGGCTTATTATCGCGCCTTAAGACCGCCTTTAGCAAAATCATTATATATATCCTATTCCTTCCTAGGATCTAAATAGACGCTAATATACTATCACGGCCCAAGAAACCACTAGGCTATATAACTAGAAAGACCTATATTATTATAATAATTAGAAATAGATTGAGATAGATCACGCCCTATAAGCTATAATCTCCTCTAATTTAATAAATAGGATTATAATAGCTTAAGCCCTATAAATTATAATCTATTATAATCCGCCTTATTATATAAAGTATATAAAATATATTTATTATATTTTCCTATATATTAGCTACTTTAGCTATTAATATAATTTAATTATATTTAATACCCTTAAGTATATTATTAGATAGAATACTTTATTTAAGATTATAATATAATATTCTTTATTATTAATATAAAATTAATATAATTAATTTATCGCTTAAGAATATATATAATTATTATATATTAATAGCTCTTATTTAATAGATTATTTATATTACTTTAAATAATATTAAATATAATAGCTATTTTTATACCCCTATAAATAATTATTAATAAATTCTATTTATTAATTATTTATTTATTATATCTATATAAATTAACCTTTAGGATAAAGAGATAGATAAAATATCTAGCTTTAATAGAGATAATAAAGAAATTAAGTAATTTAAAGCTTAAATTACTACTATAAGTATTAAAATAAATAATCTCTATAAGATTATAGAAAGAATAATTAATTCTTAATATACTTAAAATAAATAATATATTAATAATATTAAGATAATTAATAACTTTATAATTATTATTATAAAAGGTAAAGATATAAGAGAAATCTTTAAGCTAAATCTATTAAAATTATTTAATAGAACCCTATATAAATTATAGATATTCCTTACTTAAATATATACTTTTATAACTTATTACTTAATTTAATTTATTATTAAGTTTAATAAGGTCTAATATATTATAAAATACCTTATAAAGTAATTACTATATAGTTTAAATTATAATAAAAGATATTTTATAACCTTATTTATTAACCTCTTATTATAAATTATTAACCTTTATATTAATTATAATATATTTAAAGGAGTCTTTTATTAGGCCTTTAGAATTATTAATAAGAAGGTATAAGCTAAATAAGAGATTAAAGTATTTAAATAAACCTAATTTACCTTAAAGTATAAAAAAAATACCTTTAATTAATATTTAAGCTACTATAGGATTAAGAGCCCTTAATATTATTCTTCTTTAATAGACTTAAGAAAAAATATAGGCTAAACTCTATAAAGAGGATTAACTTAATAAAATTAATTATATTAATAAGGTAATTAAGATTAATAATTAATAATTTTTATAGAAGAAACTATAAAACCTAAGATTTAGTAACTATAAGGTTAATACTACTTACTTTAATATAAACTAAGGTAAGAAGAGATATTATAATATTTTATATAATATTAAAGCTAGACCTATAGTATTAAGGGCTATATAATATAATAAGAAATTAATTAAGTACTTTTATTATTATAAACCTAATTATAAGGTAAATATATATAAAAAGAAGGCATAAGATATTATTAAAGGGAAATATTAATTAAGGAGGTATTAAAAAATAGCTATTTCTAAAAGGTAAGAAATATATAAGCTATATTTATTAATAAGGTAATATATAAATAATAATCTAAATAATTAAGACTATTATAATAATATAATTTAATTATAACTTAATTATAGCTATATTAGGATAAATAGCTATATTATATATATAGGTATATCTAGTAAAAGAATAAATAAAATATAATATTATTTATAGACTATATTATAAGGAATATATATAAGGTTATATTACCCTTAATAAGAGGATATATTAATATTATTATAAGTATTTAAAACCCTTAAGATAAAGTTAATTAAATCTAGATCCCTTTATTTAAATTAATAAAAAGGAAGAAAATAAAAGGATAGAAAGTTAGACTTAAATAAATTATTATTATAGTAATATAACTTAATAGATATTATAAACCTATAAATTATAGTAATTACTTAATAGATATAATAATATAAAGAGAACTTAAGTTAATTTAACTTTAATGCGATTATTATAGATAATAGATATAATAAATATAATAAGAGCTTAAGGAGATATAATAAAATATTAAGTAATATTAATAATTATAGAATAAAGACTATAATATTTAGATCGATAAATAAAGAATTTATTATTAAAATAATAATATTAATATATATATTAATTAGCTTAAGAATAATAAAAAATAAAGGATATAGAAGATATTTATATTTAAGCCTATTATAAAGAAGAAGTATTAAACCTATATTTATTAAAACCTTAATATAATCTATATAATAATAATAAAATATTATTAAGATATCTATAATATTATAAAATTATATAGGTCTCCTATAGAGATTATTACTATAAGATATACCTATATAAGAAAAGGGAATAAGATTATTTCCTTATCCCTCTTTTATAATTAAATATATAACCTTACTTTTTATATAAAATAAAAGATTATTATATTAATAATAATATAAGGGAATTAAAGTAATATAACTTTAATTTTATTTATTATAATAATAAGCTATATCCTTAGAATAATTTATAAATACCCTTATTTAAGTAGGAGGAGTAAAATTAGAAAAAAATAAAATAATAAAGAAAGAGGAGCTACCTTAAATAGGATTATTAGGATAATAAAAGAAGGCTTTTATACCTTTATATAGATAGGAGATATAATAAAGGACTAAGAATAATACCTTTAATAATAATAAGATATTAAAACCTTATTTATATAGGAAAAAACCGCGCTATAGGAGTATATAAAATACCTTATTAAGTTAAAGATACTTTAGATAGATTTAGGCGCTAAAGAGAAATAGTGATATTAAGAATTACTTTATAGTTAAGATAATAAATATAATTATAAGGCCTATAATAATAATAAATATAATAAAGACTATCTAAAAAGGATATTATTAAAAAATTAATATATCTATCTATTATAGAGCTATAGGTAGAGGAAAGAAGGAAATAATTTCTATAAAGAGCTCTATATATAATTACTAATAATTAATAATTAAAATACTTTAAATTATAAATATAAGTTAAGGGAGAATAATTGAATACTTTAATAGATAATAAAGTTAAATAGAATTACTTTAATTTAATAATAAAT
Source organism: Fusarium virguliforme (assembly GCA_020883615.1). Classification (NCBI taxonomy): domain Eukaryota; kingdom Fungi; phylum Ascomycota; class Sordariomycetes; order Hypocreales; family Nectriaceae; genus Fusarium; species Fusarium virguliforme. The sequence goes on along the minus strand of JAJHJD010000010.1, from coordinate 2,110,051 downwards.
AAGCTTAAGCTATTAGAAAGGTATAAAGAGGACTTCTATTTAATATATAACCTAAAAAGAGAAAGGTTTAATTATAATAATAGGATTATTAAATATAAAATTAATTATTTTATAGTCTTTATTAATAAAAAAAACTAAAGAATTTTATTTAATATTATATTTATATTAAGATATTATTTAATACTTAAGTACCTATAATTATATAGATTTAATTTATATCTTAATTAATAAATTAGCTAGGTAATCTCCTTTAATAAAGAGATATCCCCTTAAGGAGATAATAATTTATTAGATATAAGATCTTAAATTTCTATTAAAAATAAGAGAGAAATTAAGAAGAGGTAAATAAAAGATACCTCTTAACTTAAAGGAATATAATATAAATAATATAATAAAAAGAAATAATAAGATTAATAAATAATTATAAGGATTATAAAGTAATTCTATAAGCTAGAAAAGAACCTTAAATAAATTAAGAAGAAATTATAAAATAAATAACTTAAGAATATTCTATTATAATATTAAATCTATAAAAGACTCTTTATAGAAGAACTTAAGACTAGCTTATTATTATATATATATTATAACCTAAAAATTAAATTTATTAATAAGAAGTAATTTAATTTTAATAAGCTCTACCTACTTAATATAATATAGCTATTAATATTAAAAGAATATATTAAAGAAATAATATAGAAAGGATATATTAAGGAAAATAAGTTATTTATTAGATATTTTATAATTATTATTTTAAAGAAAAATAAAAAGGTTTATTTTTATATTAACTTTAGAATATTTAATATTATTATAATTAAGGATTATATATTACTATCTCTTATTAATAAATTAAAAAATTAATTTTTTAAAATAAAGTATATTATTATATTTAACCTTAAAGGAGCTTATAATTTAATTTAAATTAAGGAAAATATAAATAAAAAATCGCTTTTTATATTAAATATAGATTATTTAAGTACTTTATTATACCTTTTAGATTTATTAATATACTTATTATATTTTAATAAATAATTAATAATATACTATAAGAATATTAAGATATATTTATTATATATTACCGAAATAATATCTTTATCTTTTATAAAAAAAAAAAAATATATAAAATATATCTATAAAGTATTATAGATATTATAAGATATTAATTTATTAATAGAATTAAAGAAAAATAAATTCTATACCTTAAAAATAGAATTTCTTAGATATATTATCTCTTATAATAAGATATATATAGACCTTAAGAAAGTTATAATAATAAAGGATTAAAAGGAATCTATAAATATTAAGAAAATATAAGCCTTCTTTAGTTTTATTAATTATTATTATAAATACCTTAAAAGATTTAGAAAGATTATAATATTATTAATTAACTTAATAAAGAAAGATATATTATTTATAATAAGGAATAAAATATAAAAAGCTTTTAATAAAATTAAGGAATTTATCTTAAATAAATTAATCTTTAAGATATTTAATTTATTTTAATTAATTAAATTTAAAATAAATACCTTAGGCTTTATATTAAGCGCCTAGATTAAATAATAAAATAATAAAGGACTTTTATATTTAATTATATTTTACTCCTATAAACTATATAAAATAGAATTTAATTACTTTATTTATAATAAAGAATTCTTTATTATTATTAATATTTTTAAGGAATTTTAATATTACTTTATTAAAAGTCCTTATTAAATTAAAGTCTATATAGACTATAAGAATATCTTATATTTTATTATTATTAGAGAATTAAGTAATAGGTAATTATATTATATTAAATACCTTTTAGAATTTAATTATATTATAATCTATATAAAGGGAAAAAAATAAAAAAATTAATATTATTAATTAATAATTAGACCTTAATATAGGAAAAATTAAAATAAATAAATAATTATTATAATATACCTTAAAAGGATACCTTAAGTAGAAAATTATTATATAAATATAGAAATTAATATCTCTATTAAAATACCTTAAGCTTATTTAAGATTATAGAAAATAAATTATTAACTTTATTAATTATATATAAGGATATAATTACTATAAAGATAGAGTCTTTTTATTTAAAAAAAGATTATTATATCTAATAAAGTTTTTAAAAAGATCTTTAATTATTATTATAATTAATTTATTTATAATAGAAACTATAGGTTAATATTTAAAGCTATAAACTATATCTATAATAACTACCTATTTAAAGAGGAAATTTAAGGTATAATATAATATTATTAGAAATATAACCCTAGATAAATACTTAAGGTAACCTATATAATAAAATAAGGTAATCTATTATTAAAATAAATCTTAAAATATAATAAATAACTCTTAGATAATAAATAAATAAATAAATAATAAGTTCTAAATAAACTATAATATAACCTTATAAGCGAGATATATAAATACCTATTATATAGATATTAAGGAATTAATAAAACCCTAAAATAAATTAAGATAATATATATTTTTCTTAATATAAAGAAAATAATAATATAAATCGCTAATAAGTATAATTTATATATAAAAATAAAGGTATAATACTATAAACCCTATAGAAAACTATAATTACTTTTAGTTATATAATAACTTTAGGAATTAATTATTATAGATTTTATTATTAAATTACCTCTATTAAAAAAATTAGCTATTAAAAATTTCTATAATAATATTTTTATTATTATAGATACACTTATAAAATTTTCTTATTTTATCCCTTATAGTAAATTAATAAATATAAAAGAATTTATATACCTCTTCTATTATAATATTATTAAGATATATAGGGTATCTCTTAAGATTATCTTAAATTAAGGGCTACCCTTTATATCTAAGTTTTAATAAAGATTAATTAAATACCTTAAAATTAATTATAAGCTCTCTATAATATACGATAAGGAGATTAATAAATAAATAGAATAAATAAATTAAATATTAAAATAATACCTTTAATATTATATTAACTATAAATAAAATAATTAAGTTAAAAAGCTATTAGCTATATAGCTAGCCTATAATATAATAATTAATAAAAGTATAAAGATTATATTAGCCTATATTAACTTTAGGTTTACCTTAAATATTTATAAATAAGCTTAAAATATAATTATTAACCTTAAGGTAATCTTTATTAATAATTAATTAAAGAGCCTATATAAAGAAATATAAATAAAACTTAAATTTATTAGAAATAAAATAAATAATTATATTAATAAGAAAAGCATTAAGGGACTAACCTTCTTAAAGGGAGATATAATTTATTTTATAATAAAAAATATTATAATAAAATAATAAAATAAAAAACTTAACTATAAGTATATTAGACCCTATAAAGTTAAATAGAAAATCTTATAAAATAACTATAAATTAGATTTATTATTAAAGGTTAAGCTTTATTTAATCTTTTATATCTTATTACTTAAATTAAGAATAAATATTATTTAAATTAAGATTAATAATAAATTAGAAGTAAGAATTAATAGACTAAAAGAATATATTATAGAAATTATCCTTAATATAGATAAAATTAACGGTAAAATAATATATTTTATTAAATAAAAGAACTACCTTAACTCTAAAAATATATAAGAACCCCTAGAATACCTTATTAATATATAATACCTTCTAAAGGATTTTTATTAATAATATTAAAAGGAAAAATAAACTTAAGATTAATAATACTTTAGTTAATAATATCTATAGTACCTATAGATTATATAGCGATTATAGCCTCTAACTCTACCTTTTTAGTTATCTCTAGCTTATCTAAGGAATAAAGTCTATAGATAGCTATCTTAATACCTTTAATATATAATTAATATTTCTAATAATAAAGTTAGGTTAAATAAGCTAAAACCTTATTTACTTTTATTTAAGCTTTTTATACCTCTCACTATAGATATAAAAAGTCCTCTTTAATATATTCTTCCTTAAAATCTAGATAATTAGCCTCTTAGTAGATATAATTTACTTAAGGAAAATTATTAATAATAAAAAACCCTATAAATAAGAATATATAAATAGATACTAAAGATATTTGCTGATATATTATATAAAAGGCTATAATAAGTATACTCTCTATAATAATCTAACTTCTTAGGTAAAGCTATATAATAAAGGCTATAGGAATAATAAAATAAATAAGATATAATTTTAAATCTAAAATAGTTAATAATATTATTTAATTTAATAATAGCTAATTATTTTTTAAAAAGAAGAGGATAATTAAATATATTAATAAAAGATTTTTATAGGTTAAAGATAGATATATATACGCGAAATAACTAAGGTTATAGATATAGCCTTAAGGATAAAACTAATAAAGGGGAGATATTATATTATAGCCTAAGAAACTATTAGGCTATATAATTAAGAAGACCTATATTATTATAATAATTAAAAATAGATTAAGATAGATTATGCCCTATAGACTATAATCCCCTTTAATCTAGTAAATAGGACTATAATAGCTTAAGCCCTATAAGTTATAATCTATTATAATCTGCTCTATTATATAAAATATATAGAATATATTTATTATACTTTCCTATATATTAATTACTTTAGCTATTAATATAATTTAGTTATACTTAATACCCTTAAGTATATTATTAGATATAATACTTTATTTAAGATTATAATACAATATTCTCTATTACTAATATAAAACTAATATAACCAGTTTATCCCTTAAGAATACATATAATCGTTATATATACCTATTAAGCGGCAGCCTTTAGGCTATAATACATCCAGTACGCTGCTTATTAACTTCGATATATTACTAGACGATTAAAATATCTTCCTATAAAATAAATTCCTAGCCTTTTCGATTTCTAAATATACTAATAGATAGACTTTATAAGTCTAGTAGCATAGCTTCAATATCTAAGCCCGCGATTCTCCCATAAAGAGGAAATAGGTTTATAGGCCTTACCTCCGGAAGCCTAAGCCCAACATAATAGACTTCTCTATAGTTAGCACCCAAAATATCGAGAAGCATCTATTTAGGGAGCACGGACTTATCGATAAGTCTAGGAAGAGGAAGCCCCCTACTCTTTAGAAGGGAATATAGGAAAAGACTCCCTTAAGGAATATCCTAAAGATACTAGATCTTAATATATTAGACCCTAAAGAGTAAGCTATCGCGAACGCCCTTATTTAACGCTTTAATAGGGACCACTTTTAGAGACTACTTCTTAAGTAGGTAGTCGACGCTAATATCTCCTTCCGCTAGCCCGAGCACTACCGACTTCAACATATATATAACGGTATAGTTAGATTCCTAAGGGATAAACCGGTCGTGCTAGGTTTATATTAATAACAGAGAATATTATATAGTAATCTTAAATAAAGTATTATATCTAATAATATACTTAAGGGTATTAAGTATAACTAAGTTATATTAATAGCTAAGGTAGCTACTATATAGGGAATATATAATAAGTAAATATTATATACTTTATGCGATAGATTAGATTATAATAGATTATAGCTATTAGGTTATAATCCCTTATAATCCTTTTTACTAGATTATAGGGGATTATAGGCTATAGAGCCTAATCTATCTTAATCCCTAATAATTAATAGGTTTTATAGGCCCACTAATAATTATAAGACCTAGGGCCTTTTAGTTATTGTAAAAGACCTTATAATATATAAGGGACTTTATAAATAATTCTAGTAAATTCAGCTTATAAGATATAAGTATAAGAATTTACTATAATATAGTATAAAGCTAGCGCTTTATAGCAGTATACTTATATAAGTAATATCTTCTTATATAAGCAAGATATTAGAGAGTTACATAAAAATCCTAAAGTTATATAATTTTAGTAATATTACCCTATAGGGTAAGTCACGTGACCTCGGACATAGGGCTTTATCATAAGCCTAATGACGCCGTTAAAGCCGGGCTTAAAATACGGGTATTTTCCATCCGGTTTTAAATCCCATAATATAAAACCTCTATAGTTACATACGTCTTTATGCGATAACTCGGGATCTAGTTATCCGGTCTCAGCCTACCCTATATGGCTAGATAGCCCGGAAATCAAGCAATCCGGCGGTATGACTTTTGGCCGAATCGGACGAATAGGTTCCGAGCTATTTCTATAAAAGAAGAAGAACTCCCTTAGAATTAGAACCTCTCTTAGATTTATATCCTCTCATGCAATACAACCAATAAGACAACCAATCAGAAGCTCTCTTTTTCCTTATTAACCTTATCTATCTTTTGACCCACTTTTCTGGCTATATGATTCCTTATCTAGCTAATCAGCTTTTCATAAGGACTGATTCCACTGCCTATTCACCTCCTATCTCCATTACCTACCCTACACCTTACGAGGACTTTATAGTCTATATCCTTCAGTCCTTTACAGTTATAATATAATATCTCCCCTCTATTAGTCTTATCCCTAAGGCTATACTTATAACCTTTATCTCTATATATATATATTCCTAACCTAAACCTATAAACTTCTTTTTACTAATATATCTAATCGTCTTACCCTTTCTAAAAAACGGCTAACTACCCTTAAACTAGGCGATACTATTAACTATTTTAAATTTAAAATTATACCTTATTCTTTTTATTGGTCTTATAGCCTTCGCTATATAGCTCTACCTAAAAAATCGGATCGCTATAGAGAGTATACTTATTATAGCCTCTCTTATAATATATTAGTGAATATTACTAGTGCCTATTTATATTATTTTTCTCCTATAGGATTTCTTTTATTTCTATTAACCTTCCCATTAATAAACCATATTCACTAAGAGTCTAATTACTTAGATTCTAAGGAGGAGTATACTAAGGAAGACTTCCTATATTTATAGCGGGAGGCCTAAAAGGCCTAGGCGAGAGTAAATAAAGTTTTAGCTTATCTAACCTAGCTCTATTACTAAAAACGCTAGTTATATACTAAAGGTATCGAGATAGCTATCTATAGTCTTTATTCTCTAGATAAGCTAGAGAAGGCTAAAAAAGTAAAGGTAGAGGCTATAATTACTATATAATCTATTAATACTATAGATATTATTAATTAAAGTACTATTAATCTTAAGTTTACCCCTTCTTTTAATATTATTAATAGAATTATTTTAGAAGGTATTATATATTAATAAGGTATTTAGGCGGTTCCTATATATTCTCGGAGTCTAGGTAGTCTTTCTATTTAATAAAATATTATTTTATTATTAATTTTATCTATATTAAGGATAGCTTCTATAAATATTTTTTTAATCTATTAACTTTAGCTTTTAATTTATCGCTAATCTTAACTTAAATAGTATTTTCTATTAACTTAAGTAGTATTTTCTATTAACTTAAGTAATAAAATATAAAAGATTAAATAGAGCTTAACTTTTAATAATAAATCTAATTTATAGTTATTTTATAAGATTTTCTATTTAACTTTATAGGGTTTAATATATTTATAATTAAGTTTTTATTTTATTATTTTATTATAATATTTTTTATTATAAAATAGACTATATCTCCCTTTAAGAAGCTTAGTCCCTTAATGCTTTTCTTATTAATATAATTAATTATTTTATTTCTAATAAATTTAAGTTCTATCTATATTTCCTTATATAGATTCTTTAGTTAATTATTAATAAGGATTACTTTAAGGTTAATAATTATATTTTAAGCTTATCTATAGGTATCTAGGGTAAATCTAAAGTTAGTATAAGTTAATATAATCTTTATATTTTTATTAATTACTATATTATAGGCTAGCTATATAGCTAATAGCTTTATAATTTAATTATTCTATTTATAGTTAATATAATACTAAAGGTATTATTTTAATATTTAATTTATTTATTTTATTTCTTTATTAATCTCTTTATAGTATACTATAGAGAGCTTATAGTTAATCCTAAAGTATTTAATTAATCCTTATTAAAACTTAAATATAAAGGGTAATCCTTAATCTAAAATAATTTTAAGTAATAGCCTATATATCTTAATAATATTATAGTAAAAGAGATATATAAATTCTTTTATATTTATTGATTTACTATAAGGGATAAAATAGGAAAATTTTATAAGTCTATCTATAATAATAAGAATATTATTATAGAAGTTTTTAATAGCTAGTTTTTTTAATAGAGGTAATTTAGTAATAAAATCTATAGTAATTAATTCTTAAGGTTATTATATAATTAGAAATAATCATAACTTTCTATAAGGTTTATAGTATTATACCTTTATTTTTATATATAAATTATATCCCCCTATAGCGCAGTAGTTATGCATTATAGAAGACTGATCGTCTTATATAAAGGTCGCTAGTTTAAATCCAGCCGGGGCATGATTCTTCTTTATATATAAGGGACTATAGTGCGGGCTAGCTAGCGGCCGCGAGCCTAAAGGGCCGGCTAAAGCCGGCCGCATAACTAGCTATAGTTATATAATAAGGTAAGGGCCGCTATACGCAAAAAGAGGCTTACCTTATATACTATATATTACCGGGAATTAAACCCCTACCCTATAGGATAAATAGGCCTCACTATTATTAAGCCACTAGCTCTAGCGGAAATAATTAAATTAATAATTAAAATTATTAATAATAAGCTAGGGCTATAACTAAAGGAACCTAGGCCCGACCGTTAGGTTAATTAACCTAATTGACGGGTAATTTAACCTAACTAGGCTAGGTATACTAAGATAGAAGGTACCGAGACTAGCCTTAGCACTATATAGAGGGACGGCCGAATATAGTAACTTTAAGTAACGGAAGGCTCAGGCGCTAACGCGGGTAGGGGTTTTTTATCTAATCTTAGGTAAGTTTACTACTAAAAGCGGTTTTCCTCTATATATAGCCTACCTCTTAATTATACCCTTACGAGAGGTCCTGTAGATACCCTAGATAGATAGCTTTAGGAATAAACTATATTAATAATACATAAATTATATTTATTTATAATTTATATTAAGAAAAATATATATTATTTTAATTTATTCTAGGGTTTTATTAATTCCTTAATATCTATATAATAGGTATCTATATATCTCGCATATAAGGTTATATTATAGTTTATCTAGGATTTATTATTTATCTATTTTCTTATTATTTAGGAGTTATTTATTATACTTAAAGATTTATTTTAAGAATAGATTACTTTATTTTATTATATAGGTTATTTTAAGTCTTTATTTAAGGTTATATTCTTAATAATATTATATTATACCTTAAATTTCTTCCTTAAATAGGTAGCTATTATAAATATAATTTATAGCTTTAAATATTAGCCTATAATTTCTATTATAAGGGAATTAATTATAATAATAATTAAAGATCTTTCTAAAAACTTTATTAAATATAATAATCTTTCTTTTAAATATAAGGAGTCTATCTTTATAGTAATTATATCTTTATATATAATTAAGAAAGTTAATAATCTATCTTCTATAATCTTAAATAAATTTAAGGTATCTTAATAGAGATATTAATTTCTATATTTATATAATAAATCTCTATTTAAGGTATCTTTCTAAGGTATATTATAATAATTATTTATTTACTTTAATCTTCCCTATATTAAGGTCTACTTATCTATTAATAATATTAATTCTTTTATTTTCTTTTCCCTATATATAGATTATAATATAATAAATTCTAAGAGGTATTTAATATAATATAGTTATTAATTATTTAATTCTCTAATAATAATAAAATATAAGATATTCTTATAGTCTATATAGACCTTAATTTAATAGGGGCTTTTAATAAAGTAATATTAAAATTCCTTAAAAATATTAATAATAATAAGGAATTCTTTATTATAAATAAAGTAATTAAATTCTACTTTATATTACTTATAGAAGTAAAATATAATTAAATATAAAAGTCCTTTATTATCTTATTATTTAATTTAAGCGCCTAATATAAAGTCTAAGGTATCTATTTAAAGTTTAATTAATTAAGATAAATTAAATATCTTAAGGATTAATTTACTTAAGATAAATTCCTTAATTTTATTAAAAGCTTTTTATATTTTATTCCTTATTATAAATAATATATCCTTTTTTAGTAAATTAATTAATAATATTATAATCTTTCTAAATCTTTTAAAGAATTTATAATAATAATTAATAAAATTAAGAAAGGCTTATACTTCCTTAATATTTATAGGTTCTTTTTAATCTTTTACTACTATAACCTTCTTAAAGTCTATATATATCTTATTATAAGAGATAATATATCTAAGAAGTTCTATTTTTAAGGTATAGAATTTATTTTTCTTAGGTTTTATTAATAAATTAATATCTTATAATATTTATAATACCTTATAGATATATTCTATATATTTTTTTTTATTTTAAAGAAAATAAAGATATTATTTAAATAATATATAATAATTATATTTAAATATTCTTATAATATATTATTAATTATTTATTAAAATACTATAGGTATATTAATAAATCTAAAAGGTATAATAAAGTACTTAAATAGTCTATATTTAATATAAAAAATAATTTTTTATATATATCCTTCCTTAATTTAAATTAAATTATATACTCCCTTAAGGTTAAATATAGTAAAATATTTTATTTTAAAAAGTTAATTCTTTAATTTATTAATAAGAGGTAATAATATATAATCTTTAATTATAATAATATTAAATATTCTAAAGTTAATATAAAGGTAAAGCTTTTTATTTTTTTTTAGGATAAATATAATAAGGTATTTAATAAATAACTTATTTTCCTTAATATATCTTTTCTATATTATTTCTTTAATATATTCCTTTAATATTAATAATTATATTATATTAAATAAATAAAGTTTATTAAAGCTAAATTATTGCTTATTAATTAATTTAATTTTTAAGTTATAATATATATAATAATAAATTAATCTTAAGTTCTTCTATAAAGAATTTCTTATAGATTTAATATTATAAAGGAATATCTTTAAGCTATTTATCCTATAGTTTTCTCTTAATTTATTTAAGGTTTCTTTTTAATTTATAGAATTACTTTATAATATTTATAATTATTTATTAATTTTATTATTTCCTTTTATTATATTATTTATATTATATTTCTTTAAGTAAAGAGATATCTTTTATTTATTTCTTTTTAATTTCTTTATTATCTTTAATAAAAATTTAAGATTTTATATTTAATAAATTATTATCTCTTTAGGGGGTATCCCTTTATTAAAGTAAATTACTTAATTAATTTATTAATTAAGATATAGATTAAACCTATATAACTATAGATACTTAAGTACTAAATAATATCTTAATATAGATATAATATTAAATAAGATTCTTTAGTTTTTTCTATTAATAAAGACTATAAGATAATTAATTTTATATTTTATAATCCTATTATTATAATTAAACCTTTTTTCTTTTAGGTTATATATTAAATAAAGGTCTTCTTTATACCTCTATAATAGCTTAAGCTTATTTACTATCGCTAGATTAAAATAGTTCTATTTAGCTTTATTATTTATTAAATTATTTAATTATTCTCCCTTAATTTATATTTATAATTTAAAGTATTTTAATTATTAATTATTAATAATTATATATAGAGCTCTTTATAGAAATTATTTTTTTCTTTTCTCTACCTATAGCTCTATAATAGGTAGGTATCTTAGTTTTTTAATAATATCCTTTCTAGATAGTTTTTATTATATTTATTATTATTATAGGCCTTATAGTTATATTTATTATCTTAATTATAGAGTAATTTTTAATATCGCTATTTCTCTTTAGTACCTAAATCTATCTAAGGTATCTTTAACTTAATAAGGTATTCTATATACTCCTATAGTGTAATTTCTTCCTATATAAATAAGGTTTTAATATATTATTATTATTAGAGATATTATTCTTAGTCTTTTATTATACCTTTTATCTATATAGAGGTATAGAAGCCTTTTTTATTATCCTAATAATCCTATTTAAGGTAATTCCTTTTTTTTTATTATTTTATTTTATTTCTAGCTTTACTCCTCTTACTTAAGTAAGGGTATTTATAAATTATTTTAAGGATATAATTTATTATTATAATAGATAGAATTAAAGTTATATTATTTTAATTCCTTTATATTATTATTTAATATAATAATCTTTTATTTTATATAAAAAATAGGGTTATATATTTAATTATAAGATAGGGATAGGGAAATAATCTTATTCCCTCTTTTTATATAAATATATTTTATAGTAGTAATCTCTATAGATAACCTATATAATTTTATAGTATTATAGGTATCTTAATAATATTTTATTATCGTTATATAGGTTATATTAAGGTTTTAATAAATAGGGGTTTAGCGCTTCTTCTTTATAATAGGCTTAAATATAGATATCTTTTATATCCTTTATTTTTTATTATTCCTAAGTTAATTAAATATATATATTAATACTATTATTTTAATAATATATTTCTTATTTATCGGTCTAAATATTATAGTCTTTATTTTATAATTATTAATATTACTTAATATTTTATTATATCTCCTTAAGCTCTTATTATATTTATTATATCTATTATCTATAATAATTATATTAAAATTAGGTTAATTTAAGTTCTCTTTATATTATTATACTTATTAAGTAGTTATTATAGTTTATAGGTTTATAATATATATTAGGTTATATTACTATAATAATAACTTATTTAAGTCTAACTTTCTATCTTTTTATATCTTTTTCTTTCTTTATTAATTTAAGTAAGGGGATTTAAATTTAATTAATTTTATTTTAAGGGTTTTAAATACTTATAATAATATTAATATATCCTCTTATTAAGGGTAATATAACCTTATATATATATTCCTTATAGTATAGTCTATAAGTAATATTATACTTTATTTATTCTTCTATTAAATATATCTATATATATAGTATAGCTATTTATCTTAATATAGCTATAATTAAGTTATAATTAAATTATATTATTATAATAATCTTAATTATTTAGATCGCTATTTATATATTACTTTATTAATAAATATAGCTTATATATTTTTTACCTTCTAGAAGTAGTTATTATTTTTAATACCTCTCTAGCTAATATTTCCCTTTTATAATATCTTATACCTTCTTTTTATATATATTTACTTTATAATTAGATTTATAATAATAAAAATATTTAATTAGTTTCTTATTATATTATATAGCCTCTAGTACTATAGGTCTAGCTTTTATATTATATAAGGTATTATAGTATCTCTTTTTACCTTCGTTTATATTAAAGTAAGGGGTATTAGCCTTATAGTTATTAAATCTTAGGTTTTATAGTTTCTTCTATAAAAATTATTAATTATTAATTTTAATTACCTTATTAATATAATTAATTAAGTTATTAAATTAATCCTCTTTATAGAGTTTAATCTATATTTCTTTCTTAAGTCTATTAAAGAAAAATAATATTAAGGGCTCTTAATCTTATAGTAGCTTAAATATTAATTAAAGGTATTTTATTTTATACTCTAAGGTAGATTAAGTTTATTTAAGTCCTTTAATCTCTTATTTAGCTTATACCTTCTTATTAATAGTTCTAAAGGCCTAATAAAGGGCTCTTTTAAATATATTATAATTAATATAAAAATTAATAATTTATAGCAAGAGGTTAATAAATAGGGTTATAAGGTATTCTTTTATTATTAGCTTAAATTATATAGCGGTATATTTTATAAGGTATCTTATAGTATATTAAACTTTATTAAATTTAATAATAAATTAAATTAAGTAATAAATTATAAAAATATATATTTAGGTAAGAAATATCTATAGTCTATATAAGGTTCTATTAAATAGTTTTAATAGGTTTAGCTTAAGGATTTCTCTTATATCTTTACCTTTTATAGTAATAATTATAAGGTTATTAATTATTTTAATATTATTAATATATTATTTATTTTAAGTATATTAAGAATTAATTATTCTTTTTATAATCTTATAGAGATTATTTATTTTAATATTTATAATAATAATTTAAGCTTTAAATTACTTAATTTTCTTATTATCTCTATTAAAGTTAGATATTTTATCTATCTCTTTATCTTAAAGGTTAGCTTATATAGATATAGTAAGTAAGTAATTAATAAGTAAAACCTATTAATAATTATTTATAGGGGGTATAAGAGTAATTATTATATTTAATATTATTTAAGGTAATATAAGTAATCTATTAAATAAGAGCTATTAATATATAATAATTATATATATTCTTAAGGGATAAATTAATTATATTAGGTTTATATTAATTATAGAGAATATTATATTATAATTTTAAATAAAGTATTATATTTAATAATATACTTAAGGGTATTAAGTATAATTAAGTTATATTAATAGCTAAGGTAGTTATTATATAGGAAAATATAATAAATATATTTTATATATTTTATATAATATAGTAGATTATAATAGATTATAACTTATAGGGCTTAAGCTATTATAATCTTACTTATTGGATTAGAGGGGATTATAGCCTATAGGGCGTAATCTATCTTAATCTATTTCTAATTATTGTGATAATATGGGTCTTCCTAGTTACGTGGCCTATTGGTTTCTTGGGCCGTGATACCTATATTAGAATTGCACCCTCTTCTGCCCTTAAGAATAAGGTATAATTACCTCTATTCTCACGGCATGAGTGGGCGCCCTTATGACGGGAATATATTCTTAAATAACCGACTTAGAGGTCACGAGCTGCCGCAGCGAGACTCTTATAGTACCCAGCCCGAAATAGCTCGACGCCGGCGACGGTGCGTTATTCGAGGTTCTCGGCATTATATCGCGGAAAGTTAGGCTTCCCGGTATCCGGATTAATCCAGAGTCGAATTGCAGCTTCTTCTAGGCTAGGGCTTTCAATTAGTGTATTTTATGAAGCCATTGGACATAATTTGCAATTATTATGGCAGTTTCAATTATGGTAGTGAAGACGCGGTATTATTAAAGTTAGGTAATATTAGTGATGTCGCAGGAAGTATCCACATCCCAGCCACCAGCAGATCGGACCATCTTAGTCATACGGTCTCAACAAAATTCGTCTCCGGTCTGAAACTTCTGCCTTGACTGACTTTCCTTATGGAACGCTTTAAACAGCTCGTTATAAATGCGCCGGCGCCACTCCATTTGGCTCGTATATCGCTTCCAGTTAGGCTGCCCGTGGCGTTGCAGAAGATAACTATTCATAAGGACCACATCAAGCAGGAAGGTCCAAGTGAGAGCCTGCCAAGCGCCGCGGCGAATATGGTGATTATAGCCCTGATATGCCCTCATCTGGTCTCCTCGATCGATATGATTCATCTCATCGTTATAAGTAGTAGCCACTGTAGGGATTGATATCAGCTTAACTACTCATCACTAAAAAATCGCTATATCAGCCGTGTCGTAGCCTTCTTCGTTGATGGCCGCTCTGACACACGGGCTGTATGACTAAGCAGGATCAAAACTTGGATGAAATAGATCGTCAGGAACACTTCGTCATAGCTGACGAATACGACCCGATCCAAGGAAGGATAAAACAACCAACTTCAGTCACTCATTTAGTTAGAAATCAAGAGCTTCAACGCACAGTCAAAATCCCTCGTAAAATGTGACATAACTTCAAAACTCCGCAAATGGGAAGGTCCAACGACTTCAGAGGTGATGACGGTGTTGCACATGTCTGTTGCACTCCCTTATCACGCACGTTACGCATCGGTCTTAAATGGAACGCTATCCCTGTAAAACGGCACGGTACCCCTGTTTTCTTGATAAGATAAGATAAGATAAGAGATAAAACCCAATAAGTATTCATCCGGACACCTCTAACCCCGACCTCGGAGAAACGCCGCCTCATTCCTTTTATGCATTGCAATAGACAACACTCAACACTTTCCTATGTAGTAGCTACCCGGTTATTAACACACAACCTGGTTACACTCAATACCTTTAGCACATTGCCAAACGTGACTTCAACTATTTACTCAGTACAGCGCCCTGTCCCATCTGCCAACATAAACCCTTGAACCAGTTTACCAGTTGGGAATAACCGATTTGTCACAACGAGGATGATGTCTAAAGCGGGGTTCGCGGCACCAGACATTAACCAAAGACTGGAGTCTCTCCTAAGCGGCTACTAGGTAAAAAAAAATTTTTTTAAATATATATATAAGTTATATATATATAAGATCAATAATGAGATTTCGAGATTAGCCCATGTTTAACTACTGCATGCCTAAAGCAATCGAGACCGTCTCAATCGCGCAACAGCTCGAGATCAGCAGCATATGCAACGCCGAACGACGTGAACGACGAGGTTTGCCTCGGTTGCGATTGCATGTGATTCGTTGATGTAAATCCCTGATTGTGCCCTCTTTAGATATCTTTAAGGAGAACAAAATAGAAGGCGGTGTTGGCGACAATGGTAGCGCCTAGAATCTCGATACTTGCTCCCTAGAAACCAATTCAGCATGTTTTTGACTAATGTGAACAAAGTATAGGGGTCATACTATTGCGCGGGCCTGAATGGACAAGGATTGGCTCTTAACTAGCACGAGCCTGACTATCGTGATAACGACAACAATGATGCCAATACTGAACAGGATCCCCAGCTGAACTTTCCTAGAGCGTGTTAACAGCCCATCCTCTATGGGATATAAATCTAACGCACTGTCGGTCAGCAAGGTGAGAATATCGGAGAATCGGTAATGGCAAGATGATGAGGGCAATATCGGTTACTATGTTGAAGATTCCCATAGAAATAAGATTAGCTAGTGCCTGATGACAGGCATCTTTAATAAGCAGAGGTCAGCCTCGGGATGGCGGGTTTTGGGTGGAATGTCGCGTACGTTGTCCGTGTGGATCTGCCTCCCAATACCTAGATAAGAGATGTTTAATAGAAGTAATATAGGGATATACGAGTACCAAAGCATACAAGCTTATAGGCTGACATTCAGTGAATATCAATAGAAAGGTAACAACGAAGGTGACCACTATGGCCCACCATAGCGCTGAGGCGGCTGCCCTCCACTGAGGGAAGACGCCCACAAAGCGGCAGTAGAAGTTGAGGAGGCAAAATTTAAGGCACCATATACTAGAGGGGACGGCGGGGTCAGCAAGAGCTTTGAATAGATACGAGACAGGCGCCGGGACGCCAGGAGCCAGAGGAGAGGAGGTAATACTATGTTAGGTAGGAGGCGCGGGCAGCAAGGAGCAACTTATGAGATATAATGTAATTCTCTTCAAGTTGGGCGATAGAGACGCTAGAGGCGTCGGATTCCGCTGGTAGCCCAAAGGTTTGCGTAGGGTTGAGCATGAAGGAGAGATAGATGACGGTGGTACGGGCGGCGAGGGGCACAATAGCGAAGGCCATGGAGGCGTCATCGGCGTGCCACTTTCGGTGGCATTCCGAGTGGATTGTGCAGTGGGAGAGCAGTCGGTAGCCGCATCGAAAAAGGATCAGCAAGCCGCAGACAGCGCATACGCTAACGTCAAAGACGCGTTGTGGGCCGGGCGTCATTACGGACTCTTCAGCGATTGCGAAGTCGTTCTCGATTTCGGTATCCGATTGGGGTGGAATCGACGAAGGCGGAGATACGAGGGCGGGTCATAACTAGACTTTATCGGCGCAGCAGAACAGGCACGATGGTGCAAAGGTTGCAGGGGTTGGCACTGGGATTATTTTGGGTTAATGAAACGGCCAAAAGTCTAAAAGGCTCCGTCCGAAGGGGGCCAAGGGGCGGCCAATCTCGGACGAAAGAGGGCCGGCCACCTAGATAAAAGCTTGAATCACCTACCATAGTAACTGGGCAACGGAACATTAAGTGCTGGCATTCATGTACGTGGTCTGTCCCTTGCGACTGCGATGTTTGAAAGGAACTGTGGCTTGACACAATCTTGACAGAGCCTATAATATGTCAGCAGTATGAAATCCATAGCAATACATATACGACAACCCAACTTTTACAGTTGATTCTCTCCTCAGTGAAAGTTCATGGCGAGATAAAACCCGCCTAGGCTCATCTAGGAAAGGCCTGGGCCGGTCAACTAATGCGAGATACCCCAGTGTTTGCTCTTTATTCTTCGCACCACTTGCTCGGGGTCCTTGCATGGCCGAGAATAGCGGGCTCTAGAACATCGCTTCATGGTTGCCCCCTGACCCGGAGACATATTCGTCAGTTCTTTCACGACCGGGAGAGTGACCCGGACCTAATTAGAGCCCCACTTCAACCAAAGCCGAGGTGTTAGCTGCGCATTCTACAGATGAGAGTGGACTCCAACTTTAGCAGGGTTCTTCTGGGGTAAGTTGGGGACAAACAACAGTTGCTCCCCGTGCGGGCAAGGTACCCCAAAAGCGGAGTTTCCAGCCCCGAGCGGAGCGCTCTTCAGGATAAATTATTTAGGTTGAGATGCGAGAAACTTGGAAGAGGACGAGCGTGCCGCAGACGAGGCCTACGATAACTCCGAGGATGCGCTCTGGGGCGAGTGCCATTACGGACCCATTCAGCGCCAGCGCGACAATGCAGTGTCTGTGGAAGGCCGAGATAACCGCTGCTATGAACGGTCCTGCGTTCTGGGGCCGCCACGACTTGAAAAGTACGCAAAGACTGCCTGTGCGCGCCGTGACGTTGTAATGGTGGCTGAGAATGGGGGCCGGGCCGGTATGCAAGCCAATCAGCCGCGGCGGCGTCCATCCTTTGTGTTGCCGGGCGTACGAAGTAAGCCTCCCAAGCCCCACTCCAACGAAAGAGCTGCTATGCCATACCTTCCGGACCCATTGTACTCAGAACGACGCCCGTCGAGCGGGACATGGCTGTGGGGCTCGTCTACATGGCCTGCTTGGAGAGTTGCGGGGGAAGACGACGGCTGGGCCATGTTGGGTGGGGTTCGGGAAATCGGCACCATGTGCTGGAAGTCTTGCTCTGACGTCCGAGCTGAGGTATCATCATCAGTCGCGTTAGTGCTCCAGCGGCGTCTTCAATATCTCCCTAGACTTGGAATTCATCACTACTGTCTATTCCTCCCACCTCACTGGCATTGCCGGCCAAGCATTGCAGCTCAATTCTGATGCTTGGCAATTGCCAGTGCCCGTTGCTCCGTCAAAGGTCGACCGACTTCTGGACTATTGCGTGTGGGAACCACGACTCGCGCCAAGACGCTGTCCCTCGCAACTGTGGAGCCTCGAAGGACCTGTTTGTGGCGCTATTTCACTAGCCTTGTCTTCTCCGCGATATCTTAACCCTGGTTGCGCAAAGAGGGGAGTGTTGTAATGGTTGGGCAGGCTGACTCCTGGATGAAGGAAGCAATCGACATGATGTTCTTTGTCGGTATACGATATACCCGTTGGGTGGTTCTCGGCACCGAGCAGTGAGCGGCGAGAGTGTCGTAAGAGCGAAGGAAGTCGTGCCTGTATAAAGAGACGAACTCTTCCAACTTCAGTGTTTCACTCACTTACCATCGTCCTCCTGTACTCCATACCTCTTTATCCCTGCTGTTTCTCTCAGAAGTCATTCACAATGGCCGGTGGAGTTAAGAAGCCGGTAAACATCTTTAAGCTTAAGGACTTGGGAGAGCCTGAAGGCGCTTTCAACTGGCGCCTGTGGTTCTCTGTCATCTCGTTCTCCCTGCTCGGTGCCGCGCGAGGCATCGACGAGGGTCTCATCTCTGGCGCCTTCAACTCTACCAACTTCCAGGAGTCCATCCACTATCATTCTTATTCGGCCGTCGAGCAGGCCAACATCAAGGCCAATGTATCTGCCATGGTGCAGATCGGATCGGTTGGCGGCGCTCTCTTGTTAGCCTTCTACTTGCTTGTATGCAAGATATTTTTATGATGTTAATTACATACAGTGCCTTCTTGATTTGCGACCGAATCGGACGTATCTGGGCCACCCGGCTCTTGTGCCTAATCTGGGCTGCTGGCATCGCGGTCTTTATGGCTGGCGGTGTAAGTGGCAACTTGGGTGCCATCTACGCTGGGCGATTCGTTGCAGGCCTTGGTGTAGGACAAACTCCTGTCGTCGGGTATGTTGCAGAAGCGTCGAAAGAAACATTCAAATATCTAACTCTGGGTAGCCCTGTGTACATCGCCGAGATTGCTCCCGCCTCCATCCGAGGTCTTTGCACCTGCTTCTTCACTGTGGCCGTCTATCTCGGTATCGTTCTCGCATACTTCACCAACTACGGCTGCGCCGTCAACCTCGGCGAGCACACTCATAACCGCTGGCTAGTCCCTACTAGCTTACATATCATGATGGCGGGAATTATCTTTATCCTAAGCTTCTTCCAATACGAGTCGCCTCGCTTCCTAGTCAAGCAGGGCAAGCCTGACCAGGCCGCCCAGATGATGGCCTGTATTAGGAAGCAGCCTATCGACGGCGAGTATATCATTCGAGAGATCACTATTATTCAGGCTGCTCTCGGCCACGAGCTAGAGGCTACCAGGGAGTTGGGTTGCTAGGGAAGCTCAAGGAGATGTTCTTTGTGCCTAGCAATCTATACCGCCTATACCTAGCCCGTATAGTTCAGTTCCTTTCCCAGTGGTCTGGTGCGGGCTCTATTACCCTCTATGCCCCTGACTTATTTAGTCTCCTGGGTATTACTGGCAATAACGAGTCGCTTCTTGTTACTGCAGTCTTTGGTATTATTAAACTCGTTGGTGCGCTAATCTGTGCGCTCTTCCTTGTCGATGTTATTGGTCGCAAGCAGGCTCTTCTTCTCGGTATTACTCTGCAGACTATCTCTATGATCTATATTGCCTCTTACCTTACCGCTATTCCCCAACTTGGAGCTGAGGAGGGCTTTGTCCTGCCAAACTCTGATAAAGGTTCTAGCCGAGGTGCTATTGGTATGATCTATCTCTCTGGGTTCGGCTGGGCGCTCGGCTGGAACTCAATGCAGTATCTGCTTACCGCTGAGCTATTCCCTCTGCGAATCCGTGCTCTGGCAACCTCGTGGGTTATGACTCTACACTTCGCCAACCAGTACGGCAACTCTCGAGCCGTACCCAACATATTACTATCCGTGTTCAACGGGGGAATCTCTCCCAAGGGTACCTTCTGGTGTTTCGCCGCGGTCACCTTTATTGGTGGGCTATGGGTGTGGTTCTCTATTCCTGAGACGAGCGGCCGCAGTCTCGAGAGCATGGACCATTTATTTGACCTGCCTTGGTATAAGATTGGTCTATATGGGAACAAGAACGCCGCGCAGAAGGATCTAGCTATGGATGAGAAGCAGCGCATGGCAGTGGAGGACCATGGCATGGTTGTTGAAGTGGAGGATAGGCGGAAGCTGGAGGCTTGATGTTACGACCCAAGATGGGAACGGTATGAAGACGGAACATCACACATTCCGTGCCGACCAATAAGGTTATTCGCCACATGCGAGTCGAACGAGGTCGATTCGACTCCGTTCGACCGACCAATAAGGTTGTCCGCCATATGCAAGTCGAACGAAGTCGGTTCGACTCTGTTCGACTCACAAAACCATGATCGACCAAGCAAATCAGAATAGTATATATAGCTTCACTCATTCCCACTTCCCTGTCTAGATAGCTCTCCAGCTTTCAATATAACTTGATTACTCAAGAATACTTCTTGATATTATCAGACGTGATTCGCCACCTTACGCTCAGTACGCCACGCCCCGTTGCAACTGCTAACATAAACCAAATCAGGTTACGGTTTACTACGTTGGGAACCTTGACCGTCATACCAAACTCTTATTCTTTATTAGCTCCTACCCGACAATATCGCGCTTATATCAGGTTGTCCCCTTAACTGAGGAACTTTAAGGAGTCTATTTAACATATAGTTATATATGCAGAGCACTTGAGAACTACTCCTAGACTAATCAACGTAAACGTCTCAAAATGTTAATCGAACTGGACGGAAAAATAGACAGAAGAACAAACGATCAATCTAAAGTGTTATACAAACAAGGAAATACTAGTCCCGAATCTCGCCGTGATTTATCTTCCATGATAAGCAATGAAGGCAGTGCCACCAAGTCCCTGTTGCAACAATCAACTTGACCTCGATTGCTCAGAGGGCTCAGGGGAAGTGATGCCCTTTGTCTTGCCTGTGTCTCCATCTCGAGCATCCTCGCCTGCACCATCTTGTCCGCGGCGCGACGCTCAAACAGAGCGACGTCATCAAATGCATCACTCTCCTCCTCGTCTACTTCTTCGCCGCGCCGACGATGTGACGCAAACCGCAACGGTGTCCGTGAAGCCTTGACCTTGCGTACAAAGTCCCGTCTCCTGGAGTGATACCTCTCGGACCTGGCGCTCCAGAAATCCTTGGCCATCTCGGCCAGCTCCTCGGCTCGGGCGGCCGCGAGGCCGGCTGAGCTGACATCGAGGCCGGCCTTCCACCTGCCCGGGGCATAGTGGAAGCTGGGGCTGCAGACCATGGCCCTGATGTGGTTCCGAATTCTGGTATCGAGCACGCCCCCCAGCCAGGCAGCGTATGGTCAATCAAGCCAATATCCCTAGCTTCGTATGGTGATAGGGGTAGCATATCTCGCAACAGGTGCTTCGAACCCGCAGCGCCGCATCTCCCTAGGTAACTCAAGGAGTGGTATTCGGACCCGTGGAGACCCAGAGCTCGGTATGCGGGATTGAGCACCGTTTCAGAGCCTGCAATCACGACATCGCATGCTGTCGCCATAGCCACTCCTCCTGCGGCACAGTTGCCCCGAATTGCGGCAATGGTCATGATGTTCCGCCTCGGAAAGCCGTCGAGCAGTATATGAACCATATCATCAATACGATTGATGTTCCGCCATGATTCAGCAGCAGGGTCATCACTCGCCTCGATGACGTTTAGGGCGATGCCGTTGCTAAAGTACGAGCTGCCACCCATGAGGACGACGGCATTCAGAGGGTTGCCATCCGTATGGGTAGAAGAGACGAATTCGACAGCCTCGATAAGTCGAGAGCATTGATCGGTGCTCATGGCGCCGTTGTAAAACTCAAAGTACACGAGGGCAACGCGACGGGCGTGGGGGTATGAGTATGTCGCAAAGTCAACCCAAATCTCTTGGTGTGTCGAATACTTCGCCTTGGTCCAATCGGTTGTGAGATGTGGTTTGAGAGTCCTGGTCAGAGTGGCATCACCCAGAAGGCCAAGGGCACGCAAGCCAGATACGGCAGGGACTTTAGGCCACAGCATCGGATCGACCTTGCGCTTCACTCGTCTCACATGGCTAATCCAGATGCCGAGGGCATCACAGGTGGCAATGCAGACAGCGCTGTCCTTGCATGCCATGATGCGACCCGCAGCGATTCCTTCCGCCAGGCCCAGGCCTTCCTCGATGGTGCCACCGTAGACATATAGGCTTATCCCACCGAACAGTTTGGTGAGGCAGCCTGGCTGCGAGTCAGCAGACCGGATCCTCCGTGAGATGGCGCGGGCGTTGTCGGAGCCGATATTAAAGTCGCGATGGCTGGCCTTTAGGAGAGGACGGCGATGCGTTGCGCCGCCGAGGAAGGGAAGCTGCTGTGTAACAGATGCAACACTATATGATGGGTCTGCTAGAAGCTTGGGGGAGATGCCACTCCCACAGGCTATCGAAATTGCGTCTGTCAACGGGTATGACGGCGACATTGGAAGCCCTTGATGCAACATGGCTGACAGATGGTTCCTCTCAAGTCCAGCCGAGGATGGCGGCGTGTATGTATCATATAGCGTGGGCCACCTTGCTGCCGTCACGATGCGGTCCAGGGCAGCCAAGGTGGCCTTGATGGCAGCGCGAGTGACGGGACCACGATACAGAGTCGACTTGGTGACTCCAGGTGCATCGATATCCAACTCAAACTGCTCGAATGCCCAGATCGGGCCGGCGTCGAACTCTGAGACGGCTTGTAGGACCGTCACGCCCCAGTGAGAGCGGCCTGTCGGGCTCCAGATCCGTCTTTCGAGGAGTTGGCCAGAGTCCGAGACCGAACCGTCGTCGCCCATGAGGACCCAGTCTATTGCACTTGGACCGGCATCCCCTGGAGGCCCAGGATGTACAATGAGAGTAAGGTAGTTGGTATGAACCTCATCGGGGACGCGAGCGGTCAAGAAGGGACAGATGATGAGGTCGGGCTGGGCGAGCGCCGCGGCCTCGATCATGGCCGAATCGGAGACGGCATACTCAATAGTGACCGAGTGCGTCTGACGCAAGGCCAGGAAGAGTTGCTGAGAGAGAGAGTTGTGCGCTGTGCAAAGAAAGAGGATCTTCATGGCTGTTGTAGAATCAGAGGAAGAAGACTGGCGGGAAGGGCGACGAATTGTCCTCGCCCACTCGCGGGGCACTGGAGACAGCTCGCCATGATGTAGACGATGACATTGTACTGATGACATGTCTTGTTGCTACCGTAGATTTCTGCTCTAGCATCAAAGAGCAATGCCTAAGCGTCGATAGACTTGGATGCGAGGGCATTTGTCCGGTGTTAAAAAGCAACCCAATACTCCCGCGCCAAGACAGGGGGTTGGTCTGTTCGACATATTCTCGACTGGTCACATTGCTCGCACGGGCTGCAATCTTTTTTTGCTTTTTGCCATTCGGTGACGAACCTATAAAGGTTGCGATATCGTGTCATGGCGTCGTGAGGCTTCGCCTGATGGGCACGCAATTTATTTCAGCTCTCCCTGGTCGAGACCAAGTCCTGACGAGGAACGGCTGCACGGGCCTCTGAACTTACTGAGCCAAAACCCTGCAATCGGTTTAGCTTCAAGTGACAGCCAGCTAGTGCTAATAACAGCTGGCCAATGGCAGGTTATCGCTAGCCCAGAGGGTGATAGTGGCGGTTGAGCACAATTGCCTGAGCGCCACGCCGCCTAGGAATACAGGAGGCAAGCCGGTCGCGGCTTGCGCATAGAGCCTTGAGGAACGAAGATGGCTATGGCAGTTTTCAAGGTGCTTTTACAGCATTGGCCAAGAGCCTGCTATGGAGATTTGTCTTTGGTGGCTTACATGTGTCCAGGGGATCCTGGTGGCGCATGGCATGCTATAAAGTCTAATGACAGTTTTGAAAGGGTGAGAAAATGAGGGGATGGTGAGATAAGCACATCATGAAACTTTCAAATAATTTTATTAAATAATTTTATTATAAATCAACCAAGGATCATTCGAGGCCTTCCTTCAAACAGAGAACACATTGCGTTCTCATTCTTATTGTTTAATCCTTGCACTATGGCCAGCTGTTCAGTTCGCTTCGAGTTCTACTGCGGCGCGACTCAAGAGCTCAAATACACCCACGACCTTCCCCGCAGTCTTGTCAACGACGCTCAGGCTGCAGGGCAAAACGCCGGGTATAACAATCTGTTTGACTGCAGTGCCAGCGCTGCGCACAATTCAATCCGCAATCCAATTTCATCCAATTCAAGCCAGCAATTCAATCCAATTCGGCCTACCTGCAAGGCAAGGCAATCCAATTCGGGGCTCACTGGGAATTGGATAGCATTGAGGTCATGCATGTCACGTGTAGTGGATGAGATAGTGGCTCAACCGGTGGCTCAACCTCAGCGCCTAGCCTAATTAGGCCCTTGCCCGTCAATAACAACCACCCGCGTCAAAGTTGACGCGTTTGCTACTATTTTTGCTATTTTTGTTTTGCTGCTGCTTTTGGCCCCTTGCTGCCAACTTGCCTTCCTCCATCAATTGCCCTGATTGAAGCTATTCAGGGTCATCTTTATCCTTATCTTCATCATCGTCACAATGTCTTCGTCACCCTCTTCATCGCAGCAAACTGCCCGAGGCAGCGCTAACATCTCCCATGGTATCTTTAAGCCACGCCGTTCCATCGAGGAACAGCTCGGTGGAGCCCTTGAGACAGTTCTGCCGGTTGGTACCCAAATCACAGATCTTCCGAATGCAACTTGGAATCGACGCCGCTTTGTCCTTGAGAAGCAGCTACACCGAAAAAAGACAAGGTCGTCCTGGATCCAGAATCACGGGATATTTCTCGTTGAGCTTGACTGCGACGGTAAGGAGCTGAAGGCAGCACTCTGGTCTTGTCGACGTTGTGATGAGGCCGGAAGTCCCGAGTTATTCGGCGCCAAAGCAACATCAGCCTCTATATCTCACCTTCGGAAGTAAGTCTGCTTCAATGAAGCTATTCGGATGTCTAATTGACTGGCCTAAGGAAGCATAGGATCCTTCAATCTTCGACCTTTGATACTGGCGATACCAAATCTTCTGTCCTTGACTTACAGCTCGATGCTGCTTCTAAACGACATCGCCTTGGGCGTTCGTCAGTACCTCGATCGACGGTTGAGCGTATTCGAGATCTCAACGTCGGGCTTACGGTTGATGCAGATCTTCCCTTTTCGACAGTATCCAATCAATATCTACAGCAGGTCTTCATGACGCTAGATGCCAACCTAGCAGCACAAGTGCCTTGGAGTAGGTCGACTGTTCGACGGGACCTTGATAAGATCTTCATGTTAAAGAAGGTGCAGATTCGTCAACAACTTCGTGAAGCTATCACGAAGATCCATCTTAGCTTCGATCTTTGGACGTCACCGAACAGGTTCGCGATGATGGCGGTCCATGCGCACTTTATCGACAAAAGGGCAAGCAGCAGAACGTCCTTATTGCCCTCCGTCGTCAATTGGGCTCTCATGACGGTGAGAACCTCGCTCATACGCTCGAGAAAGTCGTCAGGGACTGGGATATTCAGGATCGAATTGGAACCGTGATATCTGACAACGCTACGAACAACGATACCTGTCTCAAACACTTATATCCCCGCCTTGACAGTTCGATGACGCCAATTGACGTCCAAGAGCGCCGGATGCGTTGTTTTGGTCACATCTTGAACCTTGTTGCGCGTGCCTTCTTATATGGGGACGACGCCGACTCTTTCGAGCTTCAATCCCTTGCGTTTGAGGCGCTACAACGCGAAGAAGATGACTTACAGCATTGGCGACGAAAGGGTCCTGTCGGGAAACTTCATAACGTCATTCGCTTTATCAGAGCTTCGCCTCAGCGAAGCGAAGCATTCAAGCGGATTGCTCACGAGGTAGAAGAAGAAGAGTTCTGTCTTCATGACGAATCAACTGCGGAACTTGAGGTTATCCAGAATAACGAGACGCGCTGGAACTCGACGTATCTGATGATTGAGCGCGCCTTCAAGAAGCAGGATGATATTGACAACTTCATCCGGCAACTGGAACGTGATCCTGATCGCTCGAAGCACGTCCCTACTCAAGACCACTTGTCCATTGACGATTGGCGCCTGCTCGGCGAGATCAAAGAGATCCTTGAGCCTATATATCGTCTCACGATGCGTTGCCAAGGCTGGGGCAAAGGGGACGGCAACGGGCGCCTTTGGGAGGTTATGACTGGTATCGAGTATCTGCTAGAGCATCTCGAGGACTGGAAGTTACTCTATAACGATGATATAGAGATAACGGCGCCAATTTTGCAGCAGCAAGTCTCTGCCCGGCAGCAAGCTGCAGGGGCACAATCTGAGGCAGCAGACGTCAACCCTACTCGGCCAATAACACCGCCTACTCCAATATCTCGCCCGACTCGAGCTCGCCAACGGCCAGCCAGACTTGACGAATTTGAGGTCGAACATACACCACAAGCTCGCCGCCCCAGAGCTTTACAACAACAAGAAGATGATGGATTCGATGAAGACGCGCTGCCGCAGCATACTCGGGTCGAATTGGCTGAATTCGAGAGGCCTACGGCAAGATCTGTAAGTGATACCCTTGCGTTAAGTGGCGACTACCGCGCCTATGTCCGGACGTCAATCAACAACGCATGGGTCAAGGCAAATGAGTATTATGATAAGCTTGGAGAGTCACCATTATTTTCTGCTGCTATTATTCTACATCCAGCGTTGAATTTGACTTGGCTCGAGGCGAATTGGGCAGCACCGGAGCAGTTGCAGTGGTTGCAAGGTGCCAAACAAGGGCTCCAATCCTACTTCGATAAATGGTATCCTGCGTCAGCCTCGTCAGCTTCGTCGTCGCCAATTCAACCCCAACAGCCCCGGACGCAAAAAGGACCGGATCGATTTCTTCAATTTGTCAAAAGCAGGTCGAAGCAACAGCGGGTTAATATCGGTGGCGAGCTTGACAGGTACTTTCGGCTCGGCCAACAGGAAGTTGAGGATCCTATTCAATGGTGGCGTGACCGGCAGAACCTGTTTCCGCGACTGAGTCAACTTGCTTTAGATGTCTTTGCTATTCCAGCGATGGCAGCAGACTGCGAGCGTGCCTTCAGTCAAGCGAAGCTCGTGATGACGTCACAGAGGCTATCAATGAGGCCGACGACGCTCGAGGCAGTCCAATGCTTGAAGAACTGGCTTCGACGCTCTTGTATAACTTTGGGCTGTTACTTTAGTGTTCAAGGTAGCAAGGAGGACGACGGACGGGCGTCAGTACCGATATGAGCCTCATAAAGTACCTTCAAGCACCAGCAACGGCCCCTGATCTAGTAGTATAATATCTAACTTATATTAAGCAAGCTGTTCTCCATATGAAGCAGCCTCAGAGAGACAGTAGGCAGCGCTGCTAGAAGACCCAGGTCGAACCCTGGGCAAGTCATCTTTATTCTCCTTTTTACCCCTTAATACGGGGGTTCCATGGCGACGTGAGGTAGCAAGATCGCTACCAGCAGTTTTACTTGCAATTCATTCAAAGCAATTCAATTCAAGCCAATTCCGAGCTTCACTGCTCAAGGCAATCCAAGTTGAAGGGTAGACTTGGATTGAATTGAATTGTGTGCAGCGCTGTCGTCCTGGGGATGTGTGTTCTTGTGGCTTACCTAGCTTCTAGTTCAGCATCTTCGTTTTGAAACCATTTCCCACGAGAGGCATGACTGTTGGTGACCTGGGCTTCTTGATCGGTATTCCCACCTAAATCTGCATCGTTTGTGATGGGCATCTTGTCTCGTCCCATTGGTGACCTCGCCGAAGCTCAAGGAGGTGAATGTCAAGTTGCTCAATCCGAAAGTTAAAGAGGAGGCGAGATGAGAGGAATAGAAGCGATAATTCAAAGTTTGAGGATGAAAGCCGTCTCCTTTCTTATGAAAGAGTCGCCTTTATGGGCATTGCTTGGAGTTGAGAAGGTTGTCTCATGTCGACAAGGTCGCTGGCGATGAACTTGGTACCAGATACGTACAGAGGATGACATTCTTATCTTCAGCGGAGGATAGACGCTAACGAACTTAGTCGCTTTAGGGTTTAGGTGTTCTGGCCAACACCGTCCGCCAAGCTCGGCGCTTGACAGCAGGGCTTTCCGGGGCAGCATGCTGCTTTCACTGGGACTACAATACCTTGTCACTGGCTGTTTTAGATTGGACCATCGTCCCCTTGAGTTTACTCTGTCTTCTGGGAATTTTATCGTTCGAGACCACCTGCTTGAGATTCCAGTTTAACAGCCACCCTAATCACTGCTAAATGAGAGCGCGACACATAAGCTTCCCAACAGTCCAGCCTAAGTCGCTGCGGCCGCCATCAGATCACCCCAGGGCCCCGAGAGGTTTTCGCTGGTCGGACGATATTGTGATAGTATTTTACGAACCCTGTCCTTTCAATGCAAAGCGATTTGCCGGGGCGTGGGGCCACCAGGGGAGTCTTGCCTGGAGTTGTTGATTGCCGAACTCGGTGCGAGTGGAACGGTCATGTGCGAATACTACGTAGTGTGTACGTGAAGCAGGTGGGAAGTTTACAAAGTATCCTCGGGGGTTGTCCGTGGGGAGATTGGCTGCTTTTTGGCCGCCGTTAACGCAACAGGACCGAATCTCCAAAGGCATGGTGGGTTTTACCCCTCCAAAGGAAAAGGTGAGGAGGCGTCGGCCTTGCGGTCCCGGTCCGGAGCCAGACTCAATCTTGGGTGCTTGATTTCTCTTTATCTTGGGCAGCCGCGTCAACACTCTAGCTTTCCAGCTCCCACGGGGATCGCCAGACTAGAGACCCCCACAAGTAATACATGGCATCGTCTATATCCTGCAGGGAGATATAATACTTGCCAGAATCTTGATGTTACATGTTGATTGTCAGTTCAAGCCAAACTCTTGGAGTCCGCCGTACAATGTGAGTGAGACAAGATTGGTGATGGTTCCCTCGGTGTATCGGGGTTTGTTCTTCTACAGTTGCGGTCTAGCCGTGGCTGCCGCTGCGTAAAGAACAAAGAAGTTGCTCGCGGTGATTTTCTTAGCGTTGCCCTTCATGTCGGAAGCGATAACACTAAAAAAGACGACCTGCGTCGGAGACAACACAGGTGCCATCCAAGTGCGAAGCACAATGTTTCTATTTGGAAGACTGTGGAAGAGGGTGCGACGCCAATGTTAGGCACCAACCTTCAACAGGCCTTTGAGTCACGGTGACGTTGCTCAAAGTTAAACATCGCCCTCTTTACGGGCCAAGCGGGAGCACCGGATTATACAAAGGTATTGGCCTTCATGGTCTACTTATATCAGGCATTCGTGGTTGAAGAAATAACAGTCTGCTGTTTCGTCTCGAGTCGAACAAATCCTTGGTATCAACCATCAACCAATTACTTGACTACTTACAACCCATTATTAAGGAGCTTTTGCTTCATCCAAGGATGGCGAGTAGTGGAACTGGACACAAGGTCGCCTCCGTAATCCTGCGATTTCTGGAGCTCGCCTGCGGTGCGATCGTACTGGGTCTCCTTGGCCGGTTTTGCTACCTGGTCGATGAGGCTACCAATGTCAGTGTCGATGGACGAATTATCTACGCTATGGTCGTCGCAGGCATTACTATCATCTATTCGATATTGGTCTTCGCACCATTTGATATTCTTTTCATGAGCTTTCCATTCGACTTCGTCCTCTTTATCATGTGGCTGGTCGCGTTTTGCTTGCTCGAAACGGTGAGAACCCTCTGCTGCTCTCTTGTGGACAGGAACTCAATAATTTTGCGTCATGATAGAGAACGAGAAGCCACATCTGCAGTGCAGGGTGGTACTACAACTATTGGGGCTATTATTGGGGACGCTTCTGGAGGGTTGGGCCGGTGGGCAGGGTCAACATCAATGGAGCCGGATGCTCGCAGTGGCGGACTGTTATCGCCTTTTCGATCATCGCCTGGGCTCTTTTTATCATCAGTGGTATTCTAGTAAGGCACCGCCTCCTGTGAACTGGTGACCAGATGCTAATCAGGAAACAGGGCATATACGTCTTTACCAACTATATCGAGGTCAAAGAGACAGTGAACTCGGCCAAGCAGCAGATGAGAAAATTGTCGCAGTGAGTAGAATCAAGGCCTAAACCAACATAGCACTTCCTAAAATTTGTATCTTCTCAATGTTTAGCAGCAACTATCCTGCCAATGGCCAGAATCGGGAATCTACTGCCACCAGAGCCGCGGAGGAGGGGGTCAGCCCCACACAACCTCGGTCGGAGGCGTAATCGACGTTTCATCAATACCCTTATCGATAACCAGTGCCTCAAACCGCTATGTTAGGTCCAGGTTGGTCAGGTCCCTGATAGGTATAATGTATGTTGGTCCCTTCAGGCTTACGGTATTTATTTCGGGATATTTTCCCTTTCAAACTTGCTCGAGCTTGACTTGAAAGAATAAAAACGCGAGGGAAAAAAGGTTCTGAAAAGTATTAAGGGCTAGCAATTTGTTTGCAAGCTTGGAGGGTCTTGGCTTGCTGTATAGCAGCCGTAGCAAAGCGTCGAGTTTGGAATACACGATGATATTGTCATGGAGGCTGATAGCGGGTTCTTGAAATACCCTATCCCATGAGCTGTAATAAACCTCCGAGCTGTACCCCCCCCAAATAGCCCGTGATGACTCCAGGGGGCAATTTGGTAGTAGAGCTTCAGAAACACTGATCTGTTCGTTGGGATCTTCCATGTGGTTACGTTGTGCTGCTCGATGGCAGTCGTTGCAGCATCCTTGAAATTTAACAAGTTGTTCTGCCAGCTCTTGTGCGAGGTGCCCAACTGGATCTGGCTCGTCGTTCTCCGCCTGTGGCGAGGTCTCCAAGGTTGTATCGAAGGTAATGGCCTGGCCCGGGCCAGGGCTCTCATGATTCGAAATGGATACCGACTCTACAGCGCCTGTGAAAGTTCCAATATCGGACATAGCCTGCTCTTCTATGTCTTTTGGTGGTTGAGGATCGGCCGGGGGCAGGAACTGTGAGATGTCCGTGTTGTCCAATTCCGGCGCATCAATGGGATTAGCCGGAGGATAGGAGACGCTAAATACGTTCACCCACCCGACACCTCCTCCTGATTGTAGGGGAAGTAGGGGGAAAACAAGGTTATGAAAGTTAGCATGTACCGCATCGCGTTGCAGAGGGGCCGCATTCTGCCGCCTCGCCCGTCTCCGCTCTACATCCGCCGCGGCCTTAGCTTTAGATGTGGAATATTTTCGAGGCCTACCACGCTTACGCTTTGCTGGGATAGTGTTATCACTGGCGTTATCTATGATGCAATGATAGAATAATCAGGAGGGAAAATTTT
This sequence comes from Fusarium virguliforme, assembly GCA_020883615.1. Classification (NCBI taxonomy): domain Eukaryota; kingdom Fungi; phylum Ascomycota; class Sordariomycetes; order Hypocreales; family Nectriaceae; genus Fusarium; species Fusarium virguliforme. The sequence continues at coordinate 2,077,624 of JAJHJD010000010.1, read as the reverse complement.
ACGGAACTGTTATTAAATAGATTGATATCTCCTAGAATGGGCGCATGCTGTGTGTTGCTAAGGTTATCTGAAGTTTGGATTCGGCCCCTTTTGGACCCTCTATATAAATGTCGCAGGGTAGGAAACAACCGCGTTAGTAATCTAGCCGTATGCTTTAAGTAACTCTGCGGGATGGAGTACCCTATTTTGGTAAACATGTATGGTCGAGACTCGAGGGCCTTAGCGTGGTGCGGCTGGATGTATGCATCTTTTTTTGTTTCTCGGTGGATTAGATTGATCATCAACCACACTAAGCGCATGCAAGTTCAGATTGAAGAAGTGTCCTATTGGGATATAAAATCGTGGCCGGGGCCCCAGGGAGTTCGAATTCCCCCTCTGCATTAAACACCTGATCACTCAACAGAAAGCAAAAGGTCGACTTCATAGTAAAGTTATTAGTCATGTCTTTTCTGGTGGATTTAATTAAACTTCTCACGCGCACGAATTCTCAATCTGATGAGTCTGGAAATGACACAAAATGAGACCGAACTAACACTTGCCAATAACTCCGCAACCAGCTGATCAAACGGTATTCACAGTGCCCAACCCTCCTGTAACAACGCCACGGAGCCCAATTACGGCGCCCAAACTTCACCTTATGAGCCACAATCATCCTCTTATAACGTTCAACCTTTATCTGACAACACCGCACAAGTCTACTCTTACGACACGTCGGCAGTAGGGATAGAGGCTACACAGAACGACAATATCGTCAATCAAGCTGAGCAGACAGCTTTAAACAACGCAGAGGGATATATATCAGATGTAGCTTATCAGCAAGAAACCGTTTACGGGAATGGTTTTGGGACTGGAGGTGCAGCAAGTTACCTTTAATACATTTCAACGCATGCTTTTACCAATATTTAAGGACGTTCTCTTTAACTTATACTGGTTTACCGAAGGCCTTGACAACTTGCGGACAGATCAACCAACATTACCCTACCCTGTGCACCCGGTTGTAAGGCTGCAGCGTGCATATTCAACGCCCATCCCAATCCTCCATCGCGAGAGCAGAACACCACTAGAGGATCCCCTTCACATAGTCGCACCCCTGGAATGCAACAGCTCCGCCGACAGAGCTAGGGCGACCATAGATTCGTTTCGGCAAGCTTGCCTCGCGTCCGCTGGGCAGTGTGCCGTCTTAGGCATGGGACGGTCGTGGTGCGCCAACCCTAATATCGGCGTAGCGTTGCAGGCGTGTCACATTATGCCTCAGCAATAGTACCATATATATCCCGACCCGGAAGCCGCTGCCGGCGAAAGGTAAGACAGCACTAAGAGGGTGAGCACGCGTCATTTAATGCAGGCTTAGGAATGCACCTAGGCTCCGGAAAATGGGAGTCTCCTCTTCAGCCATCTTCATGATATGTTCGATATATGGCTCTTTTCGATATACCCGAAAACTCTCTAGATCCACGTCTTTATGCCTTACGATATCCTTCTCGAGTGTCATAGCCGTATCGCCAAAGTGCCGCGATCTATGGACCGGGCTGCGCTGCGTCATCATTATGAGATATGCTGCATCGAGAACATAGCCGCGAAGATGCCTTTTATGGAGTAGCTAATGTGGTTAGGGAGTGTTGCGATGGCATCTGGCGTAAATACTCCGGTCGATATACGAACCAAGCTAGCCAAGATTGCCAGCCCAAGTATACTAGAGTCGCCCTCTCAGCAGAACCACGGTGGCCAAGATGCACCGAGTCCTGGTGGTGACCCGTCCAAGCGGACACGACAAGCTGAAGGACTTCGCGTTCCTGAGTTAACGGGCGATGATTGCACGGGCTCGTTATCCCGATCATCCTCCTCTCCTACAGATAAGCCAACTTCAGGAATGGACAACTGGGAGGCTTCTCTCGACCTTCAATGGTCGCGCAAACGCAAACGAGCACATAAGCCTTGGATCGCATCTGCGCTAGCCAGCCATAATAGTTACATTACACCCTGCAATAGTGAGGAGTTCTTGGCAGACGTGAATTAGGAGTTGATAAAAGTTGTAAGATAACGTTAATAGCAAAGGGGGAGCGCTAGAACTGGGAAGATAGTTAATAGTATGTAAACGAGCATCTATTATGAATTAGAGGAGCTTCTTAGGCTTAAAACTATCATAGAAGCATCCTTAATACTTATGCCTGGCATTTATACCTTGCGTCGGCGAGTCGCCGACAATTAATTTTAGATGGGAAATTTTTTACATAGGTCAACCGACGATTAAAATGAGCACCAGCCTGGTGGCCCTAGAGGTCCCCATCACCTGCCGCTACATCCACGTGAAAACTCACTATATCGATACGCAAAATATGCATTAGAAGACTAATAACGTGGAAATAATATCTCAAACGCAGCAATTATCGACTGCAGTACTATATGCTCTTCTACGAGAGATCTATTTCTCTCCTCGAGGAGCGCAATATACTCTCTCGCCATATATATAATAGCCACCTATTTTAGGTAAGAATTATTACTTCACGAGTTAGTGGTGACTAACCTTATCCACCATCGTTTTAAGCGTTCCTTCTTGCGGGTCCTTCGTTGCACTCTCCTCTCCTTCCTTTGCCGTTTCAACTCTTATAGGAGAGATACTATCCCGTAATTCGGTTAATGTATCATACAACTGGGTATCATGGCGCTTCTCGGTGGTGCACCTAGGCGGGGCTTCCGATGGTTTGTGATGGCCCGAGTTACGTGCCGGCGCGGGAGGACACTCGGGCTTGATTACCATGCTGGAGGAGAGGGACAATGGCGTCAGTCTATACGGCCTCTGTAGCTCGGGAGGTCCCGAGGAACGGTGGGATGCTGCGAAGAGAATTGGCATCGGGGAAAGGGACGGGAAATATATTGAGGTTGAACGGGGTCGCCGCGGCACTTGAGTCTGTGGTAGTATTGTAACGCCCTGAACAGGTACCTCCCTCAACTCGGGCTGCGTTGAAAATTATGGCGTTAAAAATGTTTGCACGATAATTTACACGATAATATATCTAAATGTCACTTTCTCGATATGGCCCAATAAAGAGATATGACATATCTACTACCCCAGACGAGGTGGTATAAAATAGTACCGCAGTTACGCTACCACCCTTTAGCCATCCTACTTAAACTCAAGGGTTTCATAGTTCTAGCCGATCATTGGATCATATTCTATGCCACCTTGCAGATCAATGGGGTCCAGGCTAACCTACTGGGTCGGTTAATGCAACTATGGCCTAATGTAGTGCATCACTGCCTATTACAGACACAATAGGGTCGCGGCGGCGGACGCGGCTGAACGACGATCAGGGTTTGGGGTTGTACTGTACCGTCTGCCCTGCTACTAAAACGAGGGTTGCGTGTAATCTCCTTGAGTGCGTTAAGGCTTCGTGAGGTTACTTAACCCACATAACCTTAGTCATGACGTAGGTACGGAGGGGTACGGCATAGTGCTCCATTAATTATTTCCACCTAAAACACTATATAAATCTTTTTGAAGATACTTATAAGCTTCCAATCAATCTCTAGTCAGGCACTAAGTGCCTCTAATCCCAGTATTATAATTACGAAAGAGCATAGCCGCCGCGAGCAGCCAGCTAATTTCATCTGCCGGCCTATATTCAACCCGGCCCCTAGCTACAGCACTAATTTCCTCCCGGCGATAGTGCCCGATCGTGACCTCGAGGTCAAAGAGTTGCCCTAGAAGCCTCTTAACCTCTTCTATTACTTTATGCCTTATTTCCTAGTCGCTAAATAGGTTAAATATATAAATGACTAAGTTAACTATTTACTTCGTAATCGCAGCTAGAAGCCACGGGCTCGAATTCACAGCTAGAAGCCAACCATCATGCCAGAGATATATCTATAGCTTGCGCTTCTAATTTATATAGGAATTTATAAGGAAATTATAATCTAAGACCATTAGAAGACTTCCTAGCTAGTGTCACGGCCATGACACGGACCAGGCGGGGAAGCCTGGCAGAATAACCTGACTAAGCCGGGACCGAAGGGACCGAACTTCGTCAGTCTCGGTCCTGGGACCGAAGGACAGAAACATCGGTCCTACCCTGGACCGAACGCCAAAGCAATCGGTCCAAGGAAACCACACAAGTATATAGAACACACTCAGTAGCACTTTCCTATATACCAGCTACCTCAGCTATCAATACAACTTGGTTATACTCAATACCTTTGAGCACATTACCAGACGTGACACTTGTTCAAGTTCACGACGCAACATTCTCCACTGCTAACATAAACCCAGCACGACTGGTTTATCCCTTGGGAATCCAACCGTACCGTCACAGCTAGGATACTAAGATTCCGACTATTTAATCCTCAAAGTTATAACTTTTGACCGCTTTTAACTACTTTATCGGCACCTTCGGCTCTTTAACCCCTTCAGCCTCGCTAAAGAGGCTACTAAAGCTAGCCTTATAAAGGTCTTCGCCGCCGTTAACGAGTGGTCTCGGCACCTATAATACGCGTCAACTAAATTCCTTAAGCCGGGCATAAATATCACTATAGACGAGTATATAATCCGCTATATAGGAAGGTCATACTAGATAATATAAGTCCCAAATAAGCCTATCCCCATAGGCTTCAAGATCTAAGCTACGGCGCAAAAAGGCCTCTTCTTGCGGTGGCTTTAGCACGAGCTAAAGAAGAGATACAGTCCAGTTAGCCTCATAACGTGGCTTTAATCTCAGAGAAGAAGGCGACTTTCCATACGCCTCAACCTAACATAAAGCATAATTATTACCCTTATTAATAAGCTGCCAAAAGCCAAATATCATGTCTTCATTAATAACCTCTTCTCGTCCGCTGACCTCTTTAGAAGCCTCCATTAGTACGGCCACGGGGCCACAGGCACGGCCCGCCGCAACTATAGTATCTACGCCCCCTTCGCGAAGCTCAAAGGCGATAATTCTACCGCCTGGAGGCTCCTTTAGTTTAATAAGGTCAGAATAGCTTTAATAGTTAATAATAAGGTAGTAAGCTAAGTCAAATTTACCTATAAAACCCCTATTAATTTAACTTACTCTTCCCTAGGTTAACTAAATCGCGTAGAAAGATAACGCCCTTATGCTCTTCTTATCTACTATATTCAAAGGCGACGAGCTTATCATATAGAAAAGGAAGAGGCCAAATATAGATCAAGCCCGCGCACGGCCAATATAGCATTTTTTTTAGTGACGAAGCCATCAAGGCCTTTGCGATCCCTTCTATCGCCGCTACATACAACAATAAGATAAATCATATAGACCGTAGTAACTAACTAAGGGCATCATGAGGCTATAGTCACTCAATTCATCGCGGCCCTTAGCAGGCTATAGCTTGGACCTTCCTTCTTGACATAGCCCTCATCAATAGCTATCTTCTTCAGCTTTATAGGCAGCTAAAGTAAAAGAGAATATAGTCTTAAAGTGACTAGCGAGGCCGCCTTATAGATGACCTTATTGCGGCTTATTGGACTAGTCATTCTAGGAAGCGATTTCGAGCTAGCGATGAAAATACGCCTATAGAGCTGCATAAATGCATCAAAAGAGGGAAAAACAGCCCTTGCCTTACTTGTTAAGAACTCCGCTGCGGTTAAATTAGGTCACGAAGCAAGAGGAAGCCATTAGCCAGCGTCAATAGCAATACAAAAAGGAAGGGGCTAAAGAGGTTATCTTACGGCTATAAGCAATATAATATTGCGATTTATAACTCACAAGATTATTAGGACTTCTATCACTATATAAAATAGGTGGAGATTAAAGTACCTCTAATTTGCGCTATTTTAATTGGACCGGACCCCCTATCGTGACCCTCACGAAGCCTTAACGCACTCAAGGAGATGCGAGAGGTCCCGGGTTCAATCCCCGGCCAGACCCTTATTTTTGCGCCGTGCGCTAGTTTATTTTTGGTGGCGCTCACGTGTTTGGTGTTTGTCTGGGCGACTCCACTCGGGGTGCCTACCCCCGCGCGTCCCGTCATGCGTGGGGCCGTTTGCCAGCAGTGGCTGCCGTTTGGATTGGCGCAAAACAAATCAACAACGGGTGAGACAGGCAAGGTCAAAACCGTCTGCAATTCTCCTCAGAATAGCGCCTTTCCTACGTTCTTTGCGCCCCTATCCGTGACCACTCAGAAGTTCCTTTGTCCTTCCCCTGCGTTTCAACATGGAGACTATCATGTCCCTCGTCTCTCCGCGCAAGCAGCCGTCCGTGGAGCCGCCCAAGCCGCTCCGGTCGAAGACGTACTCGCCAAAAGACCAGCTCAAGGCCAAACGCGCGCTGGGCCGCATATCGAACACGGCATCGCGTAGTCCGGTACGTTTCACTAGGACATGCCCCTGAGTCTGCGCTGGCTGTGTGTCTAAATAACTGACTGAGCCGCCGTAACAGCGCACCAGGACAAGCAACGTTTCTTCCATCACTACAGCACACGACACGACGGCCGATATCACCCAAGGCGAAACTTCCGCACTCAATATCCACCAGACCAACCCTTCAATTCCCACTATGTCCTCTCCTGCTACTCAGACATCGCCCGCTACGCGACCTGCACGAGCTTCTCCGGCTCTTCGAGTTCGCAGAATTTCGTCAGGTTCCCGAGTCGCCAAGCGCACAAGCGGAAAGACGGGCACCCCTCGCGGCAACCATGGCCAGAAGCGCCCTACTCGCGCCCCTGCGAAGGTGGAAGAAGCCAAAGACGTCGGGATTGCCGATCCTCGAGCCTCCCCGGAGCTTGGGGACGATAGGAGCGCCATCGAACCCGACAACGGAGAACACGCCTTCAACAGCATCATCGCCCATAGATGGAACGGCACTGCCTTCGAACTCCGCATCGACTGGGAGGTCGGCCCTAAGACCTGGGAGCCTGAAGTCACCCTGCACCAAGACGCCCCGGACGCGCTGTTCGCCTACTGGCGCGCTAAAGGCGGACGCCCTGACAATCCGCTAGACGCCGACATGTACGATGTCTACGCCATCCGCAAACTCTCCAAGAACAAACGCAAGGTCCTTGTTGAGTGGGTTGGCTACGAGGAGAAGGATATGACTTGGGAAGACCGCAAGGAGATCGAGAAGACGGCCAAAGCGAAGGTCGATGAGTTCCTCGCGAGTCAGAAGAAGAAGAAGAAGAAGAAGAAGAAGAAATGAAGGATGATGTTTGGCGATGTCTGTTTGTGCGAATGATTGGACAGATTGAGATTGCAAGCATGTTAATCAACGATGCTGGACGTTGGCAGGGAAAATCCTGGAACCAAGGGTATCGGTATGGGTCATGACGACGATAGGATGGGTGTTCGGCTATATTTACATGGTCTCCAAAATGTTGGCGCTAAAGCAGTGTGCGATACAATGGACATAATATTATTATCTGATGTTTGGATACTTGATGGTCGATTGGTCGTGTTGAAGCTCGTCCGTGGACATCGCTTGCTGCGGAGCTGAAGAATTGCTGACCTGATGCGCCCGGAGAATGCTTGGTAGTCTCTTATTGTATCACCAATTCTTCCCTCACCCCAAGTCATCTTGTTCTTCTCACAACGGCGCATCATCCTTCATCTTACCGACAGATTCTCATCTGCCGACAAATAAACCGCATTCGCGATCAATTGTCATCTCATCTCAATGCCCTCACCCTCCCCGCCCGGCCCATCTGGCCGCCTCATCCCAATAGCCCTCCTCAACATCCTCGCCCCGGCTCGCCCTCGACGCGCTCCTCCTCCAGCTCAACTGCAACGGCTACGATGCGTTTTACAGGCGGTCAGCGGTGAAGCAGAAATATTACAGTGGGTGTTGCTGACTAAGTGTACGGGCCTGTGACTGTACGGACCTGTGCGCCTAGACGGCGCCAAGAATATTCGCCTGATTATTTAATTGAGACATCTTTGGTGTTTGAGAATCAATTGATCAATTGAAAAGAGGAGAGAATGAGGGATTTTTGGGACATTCGCTTGTGGAGTACGTTACCTGACGGAGATTCTCCAGGCGGGCCACGCTACTTGCTTCAAGCTCGCAATCCGTCTATGACGTCATTATGAGAAACCTTACTCCAACATCTTCCCTCCATTTCTTCCATTATCATCATTCTTGATCTCAGTCGATGTGGACCGATAGCGGAAGTTATATACAGGGCGAAATACAACCAACTCTTTCTACAAAGTGTCCCCCATGGCGGGCCACTACGATCTTAGGTCCGAGCAGGGTCTCGATGGCAGCACGTATGCCTCATTACCGGGCACTGCGGTTGAAGAATTCGTGCCACGGAACCACACGCCTATGAAAGAGAAGATCTCCGCCCGTCGAGAACTCCCAGGTACGTCTGGCCGTTTCTATAGCTAGCTTCGTCCGCTAAATTAGATGTCACCAGGATGCCACCCCTCAAGATGGATATACGAGCTTCTCCACAACCAATTCACGACGTGCGATCTATTTGACCGAGCCAGAGCTGCGAAAATAGAGAGGCCTTTCACCTGGGAGCATACGCACCGACTGCTCATAAACGGGAACCAGAGTTTCTCCACTAATTCAACCCAGGTCTTGTCGTCGGTATGCCTCGACTGTCACTTTCACTTTGTGTTCAAGATGGCATGGGAGGAGCACCATGCTCAAGAGGTGTGCAATTCACGCCAAGCGCGCTGGCCCATGAAGGATGCGCAGTTTCCCTGGCATCATCTTGTTTGGGGTGGATCAGACACTGAATCTAACATCACCAACGAACACACCAAATACTATCCTCTTCTCGCTCGCGAATACTTTGTCTGTTCCGCGGCGCCATGCACATTCCACGTCACCCTCGAAATCTCGGAACCTCGGATGGCCAAATGGTGGATTGATCTCTTGCTTGATCGGGACACTATTCGTGAGAGCCTGCGCGTTGCCAAGGAACAAGATCCGGCGCGCTACGAAGCAGCAACAGATGACTGGGTAGATCAGGCCCCCATGGATCTCAACACATACCTCGAAAATCTACTTGAGGCGACTTCCCCCGGAAAGGCCAGAAGCATCTCAAAGAGAAACAAGAGATTCGCTGTTTTGTTCGGCCCTCGCTGCTTTTCGATATTCAGGGAACTAGAGTTCACCGAGAAGGTGGATGAACAAGATGGCGTTGAGGAAGGGTCTTTCACACCTCCAGTTCCATCCCCTCCGGGCGGCCCAAATGGGGCTACGGAGCTGGGTACGTACCGAGGGTTTGTGGAGGATGTGAGAGCCGAAGTTCAATGTATCGTTCACGGACGCGGCGAGCCTGCCAAGCTCTGTACACCTTGTCTTCACGCCGACTTGGGATGTGTCGAGGTACCGAATGCCAGCTCCAACGTCTTGGTGAATCTGGACCGGTACAAGTTGTTGGGTGTCCTGCCGAACCAATCCAAGGAGATTGTGGTCAGCGCCTACAAGCGGCAGTGGGAACTAGTGCCGAGCAAGAGAAGAGAGTTGATTGCAGCACTCATGAACGTTGCCAACGACCTCAATGACGAGCAGTTGATCGATTATGCCGTCACGCAATCCGCTGTCTTTGACAGCCAGCTTCAGACACAAAGTACCAGCGATGATGATGGGCTCGTCTCTCAAGCTCTTACCTTCCTCGGGTTACAGCCTCTGAACAATTACAAGGCAGAGGCCTTGTGTGCAGCATTTCGACAAAAGCTGGCTCGAGACCCAGGGGAAGCCACTACTGCGCGGAAGATGCTTCTCCTCATTGCACAAGCATCCACAGACGATACCTATCCAGCCACCCTGTTGATGGAAGCCGACGGCAGGATGTCTTTGTCAACAGCGAAAACGGTTCTCGGATTAGACGGGGCCAGCAGCTTTGGGCCTGACGCCTTGGAAGCTGCAATAAACAAAGTCTGAAATCCCAATCTTTTTATGGGTCTTGCAGTCATGATGTAACTACTAACTAGACATCCAGGTCGAACGCAGCAGCAATAAAGACGAGAAGGTGACCTTCTTGGATGCCATGGAGGCAATCGCGGACCACACGAACGCCACGGACCTCAAGCGGACAGTCGCTGGGATGTGTCAACAGAATGGCATCGCTGCCCTCAAAGGAAGCGGTTCCTTGAGTTGCCCAGATCGGCCAGTGAATTATGATCTGCCAGTGGGACTGGAGAACCTCGGCAATACTTGCTATCTCAACAGCCTTCTTCAATATCTCTTTACAGTCAAGCCAGTTCGAGACATCGCTCTCAACTATGGAGACTTCAAATTAGAGTTGAACGATGAGAACATCAAAAAGCGGCTACTTGGTGGAAACAAGATGCGGATGGACCGCGGCGAGGCCGTTGTTGCCCAGGCTTGTATGTTCAACGCCTCCTTTGAAGTATTTCACATTACTAACCTTTTGTAAGTTGCACAAGAGCTCTCGGATTTATTCAATAAGCTCGAAACTTCCGACAAGGCTGCAACACGACCCTCACAGAAGCTGGCCAACGCTGTCCTCTTGTCCACACACACTCTTCTGAACGACTCCAAACAGTCATCGGAACCCGTGATTGGGCAGAAACTTCCACCTCTCCCCGCCCGGCCGCCTCCTCAACCCCCAGCTAAGACTCCTTATGATGTGGAGATGGCCAATACTACTGAGAAGGTTGAGTCTGACCTGATTGATACGGCTAGTACCGTGAGGTCGCAAACTCTCGTGGAAGAGGGCTCTGACAGCTCCTATGAGAAGGTGGAAGCCTCGCCGACGGCAGCTGAAGATCAAATCATCGATACAGTGATGGAAGTTGAGCAAGACGATGTTGCTACAGACTCGAGTCTCCAGAGCACTGAAACTGCCAAACCCGCAACCAAAGACGGCAGTGACGCTATTGACGAAACCCAGAATGCCGATGTCAAAATGATTGATGTTGACGAACCTGAAACGGTAGACCAGAACGTGATAAGTGCCTTGGAACACCAAAAGAGATCAGCAGGCACCGATCAGCAGGACGTGGAGGAAGTGATGGGAAGTATTCTCAACCGGCTTCAGGCAGCGATACGACCGTCTTCTGTTGATCAATCCACTGGCATTCAGTTGGAAAAGATCATGGAAACATTCTTTGTCACGACTATTAACTACACCAAGAAGTTCGACGGCAAAACGTACAAAAAGGAGGTCAGTTTTGATCGATCTGTCACCGCATTCCCTGCTCCGAAGGGGACATGCTCACTTTACGATGCACTGGGTCGGAACTTTGATCAGCAAATTATCCAAGAGAGCAAGCTTTCCCGATACACCGCCATCAAGACGCTTCCTCCAGTTCTACATGTGCTCATCCAGCGCTCGCAGTCAATGGGCAGCAAGAACAGAAATTCTGTGGATATCCCGGAAACGCTGTACCTTGACCGATACATGGATGCTCCTCATGACTCGCCCGTCTTCCAACAACGAGTAGAAAGCTGGGTGATTGCTAGCCGCATTTCGGACCTGAAGGCTCAGAAGGCTACCGTGGAGAAGGTGCCCCCAACTGGTGTATACTTCAAGAACTATAGGCATGATGAGCCTCCTAGACCTGCATCCCAAGACGAGACTGAGGACTCTGAGTGGGTTGCCTCGGAGCAGGCTTGGGACTTTAATGGTCCGGTGGACGACGACTTCCTCTTGTTCAATGGACCTGCTAATGACTCGACCCCTGTGGCAGAACCCAATCCGAAGGACGTCAAGTCAGCCGAAGCCTCCATTCGCGAAATGATGGAGAAGGAATTGCATCAGAGGGAAGAAGCGCTCGAGAAGTATCACGCCGGGCTTAAGAACATCCCATATCGACTCCATGCAGTCATCTGCCACCGCGGCCAACTAATGTCTGGTCACTACTGGGTATGGATCCATGACTTCGAACAGAACATCTGGCGCAAGTACAACGACTCCAACGTGGAGCTGAACCGCAGCGCAGACGAAGTTTTGGCAACTCTGAGCAGCAGCGGGGAGCCTTACTTCCTGTGCTACGTCCGTGACGAAGACAAGGGTGAATATGTGGATGTGCCCAGACGACGGAGGCCGCCACCAGCCACTGATGCGGACGGATATGTTGCAGTGTCCAACAATGAGCCAGTCGCTGACTCGAAGACACTCGAGGACCTTCCGCCTCATCAACGCTCACATTCAAATCCTCGCTGCCATCATCGACAGCCTCTCAAACGCCTCACACGATCCTCCACACCAACAGCATCGAGGGCACGTCCGAGGGCTGCCGGTAGCCTCACTTACGGTCGGCCTCGGTCACGTCTATCCGTCTATCGCCTTGCGTAGGATGAGAATGGACTTGACGCAAGGAGGCCGCTATCATAGTCTGATGTGGGGAATAATACAGCCTTCCTGACTAATCTGTGTTTACTCCTAGTCTCAGGAGAACCTACGATTGCTCACATCATATTGTCAAGTCTACCGAGTTCTGTGTAGCTTCAGAGGACTTCAATACGGCTGCGCGTTAGATTCGGGTGGTGGTGGTGGTGGTGCTAACCATCTGCTGCGACGAGGCGACCGTGCTGCTAAGCGTCTACTTCCAGAGGCGAACGTTGTGAAGCACCAGCTGTCATTTCCTCGACAGCGGCCCAACATTCAGCAGCCCTAGATGACCGTTTCGATGACAGCACACTTGATTTTCGAGACACGGCCCAGTGAGACTACCAAATTAACGCGTCTTTGTGTCAACCCATCGAGGCGGAAGAGAGCAGAAGTCGCAGGGACCCTCTTGTGGCCGGAAGACTTTCCTCTTCTGAGCTGTCAGCCATGTTTTCTGGGGCTTCTGACGGCACGCCGAGCGCTGCGATATTCTTGACCATACCTGGTCGGAAGTGGTTGCTCGACAAGCCGTCGGCAAGTTCCGCCCCCTGTTCATATCATTTGGACCGGCTGATCGGACACGGAGCCTCGGCGACCGTCTACCGGGCGTGTCATATGCAGACTGGTGAGGTTGTCGCTGTTGCTTTGGAAGCAAGAACAGCCGCGTAGGGAATCCATGGAAGGAGGGTCTTATACTCTGCTCGCTACAACACGTACGTTTATATCGTTTGTATCCTACTTTCAAACCAGCCTTTTGTTCTGCCTAACCCTCTTTAAGGAGCAGCAGCCAATGCCTGGACTGACTCGCGACGCTGACTTCGTATAGCTGATCAACCTGCTCAAGGCTGAGGCCCTTAGTTTCATAGATGAGGAACCAGACAAAAATAGTTATCGTCCTGTAGCACTACAACTGATGCTTTGTAAGTCTTAGTCAAGTCGGTCAGACCTTAACAGACATGAAAATTAGCACCTGATAACTTACTCATTGACAGTTCCAAGGACGCAGACCTTATGTTCTCTACTGGACATATAGTCGTGATAATGGTTTGGCTTGAATAGAACTCTGAGTGGGACTGATTATGGCTGTATTATGGCTGTAGAATTAGATATGATCGCTAGAAACACTCAATTGATAAATAAAAACACTGCCTCTAAGTTTTCCAACGTCCTCTTTATAATCCACCACCACCACCCTCCTCCCCTCCGCAGCCTCCTCGAGCATCTGCACTTCCACAGTTCGTCCCGCCGCATGTAGCACTTCCACAACCGCTAGCACAGTTTGCGCCTGCGTCTGAAGGACTAACATCAACCGGTGTGAAGTAGGAGTCCGCAATTGAGTCCATAGCATAACCCATAGCCACCTCTTCTTTGCGGAGAGGTTACGGTTGCGCCTCGGGCATTCGGGCGAGAGCCGGCTGCTGATAATCAGCTTTGAGATGGTCACTTTGACGCTGGTCTTTTGGACTCAGCAGGATCGCTTTGCAGAAGTCCGAAGGGACTTTGAATGGCTGGTGAGTCTTTTGAACTTGTCATTTGAGACCAACTGGTTGGTTAATGGCTTACGCTGCTCCTGGGGGAGGCATCCTCTGTCTGGAGCTGTTGCGACCGACCTTTCACGGTATTCATCCGGATTGTCCCAAATTGAGTCGATCGATGATTATACAGAAATTGAGCCTTCTATTGGGTTTCTTGACTGGGTGAGACCGCCAGCTCCTAACGCGGATCTTTGTGCTGATTGCAAGGCCGTCATTCAAGGCGTTCTCGATCATAATCTCAATGCTCCTCTAGCGGGCGGAGGTGCCTTGGAGACGCTCGATTGGGACATGCCGATGCAGCTTGATTTCAACTTTGATCTTCTTCATACCTTTGATTGGTTACGTGCGGACTAGGTATTTTGCTATTTACGACTACACAATTCTAAGGACCAGAGCGTTGGCGGCTTGACCACCTCAACGGGGCCACAATTCGATGCTGCATGTAATGGTGTCCATCCGTCGTTGTCTGTGACCGTGACGTCCACCCCCTTCAGAAGTACGTCAACAACCTCTGCGGACCCGTTGGCGCAGGCAACGCCAAGAGCTGACCTTCCCAGACTGCTGGTCTCATTCACGTTTCGTTCAGTGACCATGAAAATTGCCGCGTCCGTCAAATGCAGCTTTATTGCGTAGTACAGAGAGCCAGAGAGGATGGTTTCGGCCTCTTTGCCCTGTCGTTCTGCATCCTCTGACTCGATCAATGCTCTCCAAGCATCCCAACCAGCATTATCCCTGTTGAGAAATTCAATGGACAGCCTGGCTGTTTCCGTGTTGTTGGGTAGGCCCGAGTTGACATGTTGATGCCTGGCCGTTGCCGCATACCTTCGAAACGATACGCCAAGGGCAGATGGAGAATCACAGAGAATGCCATCCCAAACTTGGCACAAGCTGACATACTGAAGACAGGCTTTGGCAAGCACGGTGTTTTGGAGCTTCTCGTGAGAGATTTGCAAGCGATCAGGGTGGCGATCAACGCAATCCACTCAACCTCAGACTTCAATTGAGTGAGTTGACTGCTTAATAAGCTTTTCCTTGGTTGAGTTGATCAACCCAGGTCCTATATTGAGTTGGTTGGCGTTGCGTTGATGGTTGACCAGCGCCCCATGCCGCCTAGTCCGACTTTCACCGCCAGCTTGGAACCTAACGGCCAACGCAAGCCTACTCCCACCCTGCCTCCTCCTCCCGCATCTGCATTGGCAAACCCCTAAGCCATTCTCTTACCGACTTCTCCTCCACCGACTTCTCACCCATTGTATCATCCGCTTTGTCCAACAGCATAGGATCAACTTCCTCCATGATGCCTGCCTGCAGCCATGACCGCAGCACCTGGCAAATAGCAATGGTACTTGCCTCCAGCTGATTCCGAAGAGGCGTCACCATGCGGCCTGCCGCCGAGAATAGCCTCTCGCACTCAGCGCTTATCGGCTGAACCGTCATAAAGTCCACCGCCATTCGCGATAGCCTAGGGTACTTGAACCGCGGCGCATGCTAATACTCGAGTGGATTCTGAATCTGGTTATCCGTAGGTAACACGTCTTTCTGCTACCTGGCATACTCGTCTTCTGCCTCATCAGAGTCTCTTTCTTCGTAAGAACGTATCTGAGCTTCATCCTTATATCGTTCAAAGGGAGAATAGTACTGTGTCTGCTGACGCTTAGCGGATGGTTCGCCATTACCTTCCGTAGAAATCTCTAAGGTCTTGTATCGTCTGTCCCAAACAGACTGTGCTACATCTTTCGCTTTTGAAATCCACGCCGGCCGTCCAGACCATACTATCTCGAAATAACCCCAACGATAAGCGGGGTGGAGTGCTAGCGAGGCGTAATATATCGAAGTCTCATCCAGCTTGTTATAGTATTCGTCAAGCTTCTTCCAGCCAAGGTTAATGTTAACCTTGAAGTGCTCGGGTTTAGGATATTAATTAACCATGGCTTTAGCTTTCTCTAATTCCGCCAGCAAGAATTCATATCCCACGATTACGTCCCACACATTGCCATAGGACTCGAAATATCCCTGCTTGCGCTTCCGTTGAATCCCATCACCTTCAAGCGCCTTAACTGAGCCCTCGAAGCTCTGTAGGATATTTCCGAACGCCTCTAGAACGGCCCAGTCCTTATCGTCGAGTTTATTCTCGTCTCGACATATGGCAGGCATGATTGCGCTTGCCTTGAGCCGCTTTGACCGCTTCGACGTGTTGTCCTTTTCCCATTCCTGCTTGTGCTTCAAGACTAGTGTCTCGAGGTAAGGTCGAAGCTTCAAGGCGCGGCGGATCATGTACAGCTGCGATAGCCAGCGGGTTTCGTTGTCGACAACCACATTTAGGGGCTTCCGAATTCTCACACGAGGATCCTCGGATGCATCGAACTCCAGCCGTTGGATACTGCGGAGAAGTGTGGTGAGTACATCAGATCGGTGGATCGCAACAATAAGATTATGGAGTTTGCCGACCGGGCCTCTCTTCCGCCAAAGCTCATGCTTAGCCGTGGCTAAGATATCTCTATGTTCCAACCGGGATTTAAATGCGTCGGCATCCTTTCCAAAGAGAATGGCTTTAACCACAAGATTGATTACGTGGCCAAAGCAACGGCCCCGCCGTTCCTTGCCATGGAACTTGAATCTCTCCCTCATGGTATCTATTGCAGTGTCGTTGTTTGGTGTGTTGTTAAGCGTGAAGTACCCGATTTTCTCCTCTGGGATCTCATATGACTTGAGTATTTCGACGATCTCGTGTCTAATATTGGCCCCGAAGTATCGAACTGTCAGCTTAGGCACTCCTAGAATGAGCTTGCGGGCCTTGCTATCCTTATTTCGAAAGAAGTATGTAATACTATGTAAAGCGTGCCTATTCTGCGATCTCTAACCGTCGAACGAGATGTGTACCAACCCAGGTGCATTTCTTAATACTTCGACTACCTTGCCCTTGTGTTTCTTAAACTCGGCAATGGCCCGCTTGCGAACCATGTTATGACCGACATGGGCATCCGCGCTCGCGACAAATGGATTGAGGTACTCGAAAATGGCCCGCAACCTCTTATTTTCGGGTTCTCGGAAGGACAGGTTGCTCTCGACGATCCATTCGACCACTAGACGCTGGAAGATATTCCTATTAAAGCTCTTAATAAGGTGATTCGTAATTGCTTGCTCTCGGGGCGCGTTAAGATTGAGGTTGAAGGCTTTCGTTATCGTCTGGTGTCTTGTGGACGCTTTCTTTCGAGATGCTGGCGCAGACCGTTTCCCAGAGGGATCTTGAATCTTGTGGTGGTCCTAGAGATGCGGTTCAGCGTCTTGGGTGCTAATGGTAATTACATTGCCTGGATTCGGCCAGTTCCTTTCAATGCATAATCTGCAGACCTATCGCCGCTCTGAGTCCTCGATATCGAAGCCGTATTCCCACACCTATGATTTTGTATTTCTGCTTCGTTGAGACTACGTGTAGCCACGGAAGTGTCGGAATAGTCGATCTTCGTCTCGTCGAGTGGCGCGGGCTTTGGCTGGTGTGGGCGGCTTGGGTGTTGATGGAGCTGGTGTTAAGGGGCCTGGTGTGAAAAAGGAAGCTGTTACGAAATTCATAGCCTCAAAATCTGAACTTTGGGATATATTAAAGCAGAAGGAATGAGACGCCAGAGAAGCAAGCCGTGAGGGGGAGGTTAGACTGATGCTGATATAAGAGTGATAGAGTCGTGTCGCAGGTACTGATGGGCCATGAGGATCAAATGAGCGCTTGATTTTCTATCTAAAGGAGCGACGAGAGTCGGTCTCTTATACCTATGTTCAGTCTGCCGATCTCATAGGCAGCAGGCTGTTGCCTGGCGCTAATGATGGTGTAGCGTTCACGCTGACCGTGAAGCTATTCACGATGGTAGTGATCCTTGCCCTTGACAAGTCGATGGACGAGCGAATTGTCAACCTAGCACTGATACACGAATGCAGACATTGAAAATAAAAGTTCAGTGTAGATTCTATTGCTCCCCCCTTCATATCTAAGGAGCAACGAAGGTTGGTCTCTTATACTTGTGTTCAGTCTGCCGATCTCATAGGCAGCAGGCTGTTGCCTGGCGCTAATGATGGTGTAGCGTTCACGCTGACCGTGAAGCTATTCACGATGGTAGTGATCCTTGCCCTTGACAAGTCGATGGACGAGCGAATTGTCAACCTAGCACTGATACACGAATGCAGACATTGAAAATAAAAGTTCAGTGTAGATTCTATTGCTCCCCCCTTCATATCTAAGGAGCAACGAAGGTTGGTCTCTTATACTTGTGTTCAATCTGTTGATCTCATAGGCAGCAGGCTGCTGCCTGATGCTAGTTGAGGTCGTTCACGATGATCGTGATCCTTGCCTAATTTTGGCCTCATTTCAACAACCTGATCTTGACAAGTTTCCTCCAACAGTAAGTGAAGGTCTCTGGAGCTTGACACGAATCGCATCTGACGCGTTGACGCGTCGAGCCAATGGCACGTTAAGGAGCGCTCTATGGTACCTAGATTTATCATATAATTAGGTGTGGTGGGAAGTATCTCCTAATAAGCACCAACACCCAACCCGCCTTGGGCTGAGCTACCCGGCACCGGAGTCTGGGAACATCGCCACGATACCTAATCAACCTTGTCAACGCAACCAACTCAATATCGTGATGATATTGAGTTGGTTGATTAGTAAGAATAGGCTCCGTTGAGTTGGGTTGAGTTGGTTGACATCAACCTGGTTGACAACCTCTTGATTGACGTTGCGTTGATCGCCACCCTGGCCTCACTATATCCGATTTTGAATTGTGCCTCGTTTGACTGGACGACGGTGGACGACTGTTCCGCAAGCTTGACTTGGCTGATATTGGGTGGTTGGAATGGTGTGCTCGGGTTGCTACCCCGTGTTTGAATCACTGAACGCCGACGCATCGGTATGTAGAGGGAGACGTCTGCATTGGTTCTGCTGATAGGCGCTTGCGGATTGGTTGCCAGTCTTCATGCCCCCGGCAACGTCCTGACTGCTCTCGGAATGGCTCTCGAGGTTAGTCACGATGGGCTCGCCCGGGAGCTTTTGTTTGGGCCTTTGACAATTTTGAGCTTCAGAAGCTCTCGTCTCCAAGGTGGCAGAGCTTCGGTGGCCGGGAATTGGCAAGCTGTTCGAGGTGATTAGCTCTATATATCATTATGGATGGCCATTGAACAAACCTCTCAGCACGCGTAAGCGAGTGATCGTCGCCATCTTGAACGGTGGAGCTGGCTCTAGAGCTGTTGACGAAGCTCGACATTCTTGGAGACTGCTCTGACCGGATCGATTGTGACCGCACCACGCCATTCAGTTGCGTCGAATCCCGACGACCTCGTCTGCAAGTGGGTGACGGCAATGGACTTATGTGATCTCTAGCTGGCACGTTTATACCGGTTCGGGGGGTTGCAGCGAGCCCACGAGACACGAGTTGAAGTGCTCATGAGGGGAGTCACAGCGGTGGCAGTGTATGGCAGACCAGTTGCCGATGCATGGCTGCCGACTGGTGGCTTGGATAGCTTCCGATGCCTGCGAGGCCCGGCAGCCGCCCAACAGTGCCATGGGTTGAGGTGAACCACCAACCTCCACTCTTTTTCCGGGCGTCACTCTTACTTTCCTACCTCTCCCGATGGAGTGTCAGAGCCAACTCAATCCGGTTTTGGATCCACGCATCATCATTCCACGCGGAATTATACCTTCTTATTCCGTGTTTACCACCATCTCAGGTTCTTTTACATTATCCGGACCGCGCTGCAGCAGCAGAGCGCCGCTTTTATCATGACGGGAGACGCCCGTTGGCGGGCAAACCACGGTCGGTCTCTCTCGGAAGCCTCACTTCTTTTGTTGAGTCTCCATCTCGTCTCATCTGCTTCGTCTCGTCTCTGATCTGCCGCAAACGGATTTCATCCAGGCCTCCATCCATCGGAGCTGACGTGCTATTGTCCGACAGTGATTACAGCATGGGTTGAGCTGCAGCGTTGCAGAGCAGATGGCAGCTCGACAGAAGGAAACGTAACGCGCAAACCGTCCGAGCACATTCGGTCGATACGATACGATCGGAATCGAAATCCATCTGTTTTAGAACGATGTATGCCTTGGCCGATGCGATACAACGCATCATGATCGCTCCATGCCGTCATCTCCCACGTCGAACAAGAATGCTTCACCAGTGCACCCACCACCCACACACCCTACCTACGGAGTATATCACAGTAGCAGAGCGTTTCAGATGGGCCCAGTGTGAGCCAACGTACGAGCAGTGAACTCTAGACCGAGCCAGCACGAATAACGCCCGTTTGTCCATGGCGATGCGAGTTGACAGTCAAAGTCGCATGCATTTGCCTTGGATGGCTTCTCGTTACCTCATTAAAAACTGCTCACGGTCGCAATGCTTGTACTCTGATATGCTTCTCAAGGTGAAGAGCCATGCCATCGCCGTCTCCGTCGCCCTGTTGGTCGCATCAAAAATCGCAAATAGTCGGTATTCGACACCCTCTTTTTTAAGCTAAGGTTTAATTTTAGCCCTCTGTATTGTAGGGGTGTAGCTTCAAATATTAAGGTTTACTTTCTGCTCTCAAGAATAGTTTGATGTTTGGGCATCCCTTGACGTTACTGACGGCTTATGCCTTTAGTGATACTTATTTGATTGGATACCGTAGGGCAAACTTCATTGAAAGATGTTAGTCCTAGCCCACTTATGTTGTTTGCTAAGTTTTATAGCCGGGGTGTCGATTCATAAATACGTCTCTGGAGGGAAAAAATAGGATTGAATTGCTTATTAGGGAAGTTGTGTAATGGAGGAGTATGGAGTATATGAGGCCTAAAGGAATCATCACGGAATTGCTATGCAGCTTAGACGAAGATTCATGTGGCGTTTGACCTCTGGACATGCAAATCTATGAAATGCTTTGCAGGTGATATATTACATGTCCTAGCCTCTATGTTTTATGCATCTCAAAATGCGAGGATAGATCCATATTAAAATAAGAAGCTAATATGCCATAGGGCTTGTCGTACACTTTATTGACGCTGACAACACATTCCGTACCTTCCTACTTGACCTAAATGCGGTCCTTGCGGAGTTTGCAATCACCGAGGACCAGATCGGATACTTTGTTGCAAATAACGTGACGAAAAACGATACATGTCTTGAGGACCTGTCTTCTGGCTTCAACTTCGATAAAGCATGGCGCCGTTTTCGCTATATGGGCCATGTGAACAATCTTGTCACGCGGGCGCTTCTTTTTGGCAAAGATCCCGACGGCTTTGCCGAGGATACAGAGGAGATTGCTGATGATCTTCTCAGGCAGATGAAGCAGTGGCGCAAGGCAGGTCCAGATGAACGGCGCACGCAAAGAAGTGAAGCTGAAAGGGTCCGGTCGATACAGCCAAAAAGGACGAAGTGTGTGGCTGTAAGAGGTCGGCCATGTGGCCGCGTCGTGAGCGCCTGGGTTGGCTGAGCGGCCCAGGACGGTTTTGTGTGAAGATCCGGTATAGGCAGATGGATTGATTCGACGGCTGAATCGATGAGATGAAGGGAGGGGGTTATTGGCAGATGACTGACTAGGTCAAGGCCAGCTCACAGGAGCCTAATATGGTTGCGATTAATGAGGTGCATGCGGAAACGGGTTCGGGCTGTGTTGGAGTTGCGAGACTCGCATGTGCATATGCACGCGCGCCATCGCGAATCCCTGGCAAGGCCCCAGCGAACCTTGTCCATTGCCTGTGCAACCGAGGACGAGAGGTTGCTGCATCTGCCGGAACCGGTCAAAGGCAAGAGTCATGTTGTTGTAAGAGGCGGAGGCTGAAGCAGATGATTCCCAGAGGTCGGGCTGACGAGAGAACTTTGTTGTTCGACCGCCGCTGGAGTTGTCCATCTGCTTAGCCTTGCTTGGGCAGAGGAGGCAGGGGGCGGCTGGGAGGCGGGCCGGGGCAAGGAGGGAGTTGCGAAGGTCGCTGAGCAGGCATGTTGATTGTGGTGTGGTGTAGCTTGAGTAGCTTCGAATAGTTGTGAAGAGAGCCGAGTACAATTGGCTCAGGTTGTGATGTTTGGTAGTGTTGAGTGTTGAGGAATATCGAGCAGTAGTGATAGTTGTATGAGAGTTGAGTGACGCGACAAGGAAGCACAAGCTGAAAAGAGGCGATGGTGAGTGCCTAAATAGTTTCTTGATGAGTCGATGGTGAGAATGATCAACAACTTCCTCGTGGGGAAGAGGAAGGTCGCTGCGCTTCTTGTATTCCTGGCCGGTCTGGTGTTTGTGCCGCCCAGTGAAAGGTAATTTGAAGTGAAGCCGCCCGGGGCGCAAAATACAGGGCACCATTGGGACACGGAGAAGGGGAGGCCAGGACGCGATGAGCGCCCCGCCAGACGCCAGGTGGAGGTGTTTGGCAAGACACGCCCCCGTTTTCGTGTGGCGGTGTAAGAGAAATGGCGGTACTTTGGCCTCATACCTCCGGCGCACCGCCCCAGTAGCCCGATCAGTCCCGTCTCTCTTCAGGTCGCGCTGACTTTTACTCTGAGCTGGAACTGGCGGTGACGCAGTGGGCCACGACCACAACAAAAGGGAAATTGAAACAAGCGTCAACGAGCATGGGGTGGAAAACGAATTCCCTTTCACATCAACTTACCCCTGTCGCACAAGTAAGCCTGCCACCTCGTCATATTCCTAGCAACAAGGCGGGCCCTGGCTGTGCAGAAACCTCTGCAATCGCTCTATCCATACGCTGCAGTGCTGCAACCCAGTAAGAAGGCCCCTCCCAGGGCACAGAGGACACCCAGGATGAACCGGCATTAAGCCGACACGGGAAGCTCCGGGCAGCCACCGTGGTATTCACAGGACCAGTCACCCGAGAGGTTAATTTCACGGTTAGACTGAGAAACACGACCTAAGCGATAACTACGGATTGTCCAGTTCAATGCACGGACTTGGAAGCAAGCTATTTCACATGAAACAATGATAGGATCGATCCCAGGCCGAGAGTGTCAAGCGCTTATTCACATCGTCGCGCTTAGATCGTAACCGGACACAGCTAGACATTGTGTAATCAGGGCCAATCCCATTGCCAGCCCGAGATTTACTAGTTACTATTTCTTATCAAGTTCACTCTGTCCTTATAGTCACTTAACAAGGCTTCGAACCTCAAGCCCGAAAAGCTGTCGGCATTGGTAGAACGACGCTGATTGACCGATGATGTCATGCTCTCGTAGCTTTAGTGACTCCCAGCATCCCAACCGTGAGCTACCAGCTCTGAAACATGGCGTGAACTTTCATTTTCTCGCGCTTTGGCTTGCACCTGCGCCCTCTAATAGGGATACAATATCAGAGGAGAGAAGGGGAAACAGCCTCTCTCAAATTGATTCAGGAATGGCCGGAAAGTTCCTCGCCGTTTTCTTTGAGCCCCTGCTCGGAGTTATGACTACCCAAGATGCACATGAGTGCGGAGTCTTCCACTGGTAGTAGAATATCCCGCAGAAAGTCGCCACTTATGACGCCACTCTATCATTTTGCTCGTCACGATACGGCTCCTGTTCTATGCTAACCTACTACAAGTAACGAGACACACACGGCGGTAGACGACAGCAACCACTTGTTCCTTATATATAACCGGTACATACCAGGGGAGGGATGCATCTGCATGGTACAAATAACACAAGGCAACCCCTCTGTCCCGTTGACTCGAATCCCAATTGCCTGAAAGAATAGCGGCTGGGCACGAAACCGCGACCTACCATTGACACAAGTCAATGGCATCACGCTCACCTACAGCTACCCCGTATTCGAAACATGCCCACTAGTTCCAACACCCTAACGACGGATGCCCGGCCCGCACCTGTTGTCATGATCACAGACTGCACTACTTTGGTGAACTGATTCCGCATTGACCGTCTCTTTCTGAGTTCGCTAACTAAACAGACCGATTCCCCACAACCGAGCCTCTGCGAGTCCACCGAAGCTTCAACACTAAAACGCAAGCGCGAATGTCCACCGCCGAGATCGATATGCCGCCCATCAAATAAGGTGAAAAGAGCAAGGCTATTAGAATATCGACGGAAAGAGTATGAAAAATCAAAAGAGCGCCTGAACCAATTGCGCATTACATTGGAGGTATCACGGCGGTTGTGGGAGGAGAAATGGCGGGAGTGGCTCGCAGCAAAAACGGAAATGGAGGAAGTACAGCAGAAAGTCCAGGAAGCAGAAAAAAGACTGAGAGAGGACATCTGGCTCCTACATGATGCAAAAGATTGGTGTGAAGGGGAATGGGGTGTCGTAGGATAGGCCAATGCGAACCCTGCTCCGATTCATCCGCTAGACACTCTGTCAGACAATTGGCTCCACAGGGATCAGAGGTGGCATCAGTAAATTGATGAGGATTATCTAAGGAGCAAGAACTCAGTGACAAGATGCACTGAGTCGTGCAGCTCTTTATACACAAATGAAAGCATTGCCTGTTTAGGCAGTAGCAGCTCCCTTGCAGGCAGCTGCTCTAGTGGGGCCAGGGCTTGATATGCGACACACTCCGCCAGTTGCAAAAGCGCATATAGGTACGGCGTGCAGGCAGCGCTCATCATATGTCAATCAAATCAACTTTGGGTTCAAAGTTGATTTGCTTGATTTGATTGATGCCCTATATCAATTCCGTGGGTGGAGACCCCTACGCGGAGCCATCCTCCATATATCCCAAAGGTCAGTTACCTACCCAACTACCCAGCTTTACCCCACCGTGTCTGACCCAGTCCTTCAGGCACTGAACACGTTCTAGTGTATCTGCGCCCATCGAGAGCCTCTGAGACGTTAACGTCAGCTTGCCTAGGCTGAATTGCCTCTCGCAATCACTTGCCATCGCTGGAATAGCAAAGACATCCAGAGCAAAGCTGCTTAGTGAAGGAAACGAGGCATTGTGGTCTCTCCGCCACCGGATAGGATCCTGCGTATCCTGTGGCTCGAGACGGAGATACCTCTCGAGCTCACCGATATTGCCACCCGTTGCAAACGCTTTCTTCGGCCTTCTATTAATCCATTGAGTATACTGATCATCCTCTTGACCCACCGTCATTGGCGTTGCGTTGTACTGCATTGTTTCCTCGTATCCCCCTGGTTCGTGTCGTACCAACGGGCGAAGTACTCCTTTATTCCCACCTTGGCATCATGGACCCAGGCTAGTTGCTCCTCAGAGACCCAAGTAGCCTCTAGCCAGCTGATCCCGAACCTCGGATGAAGAGTGATCGCTGCCGCGAATAAGGGAGATTCTCCGAATTTGTTGTAATACTCATTCAGCTTCTTCCAGCCGTTGTTAATCGATGCCCGGATGTACGCTCGATGGTCTGCTGGTAATGTGCTCTTCTGTGAGATCTCGGACGCTAGGCGCCTTTCTACCGTGGAATATTCAGCCCGAGAATGCACCGGTAAAGCAGATTCCGTGAACCTCGGGGGTTGGTTCCGCTGTGGTGGTGCGTAAACCTCATCCTCGTCAAAGCGGGCAGGGAGACGGCGCACGCGGCTTGGTCGACCGTCGGACTCTATGGGATCTGTCGACGGCGTTTCAATCGGCTCGAGGTCGTCTAAATTAGTTTCACATATTATCTCCGCCGTAACCTCACTATAGAAGACTTTCCAGTCCTCAAAGTGCTCCAGCAGGTATTCCATTCCTACCAACACCTCCCATAGACGTCCATGGCTATCACCTTTACCCCAGCCTTGCGTCCGCATCGTCTGAAGGTATATAGGCTTGAGAATCTCGATGACTTCGCCAAGAACGCGCCAGTCTTCGCTGGATAACATGTCATCCACCGGGATGCGTCTTGCTTCGTCTTGCTCGTCTTGGAGCGCAAAGAGAAAGGCCCTAATGTCTGTCTGCTTTCGTAAAGCCCTCCCAATCATCATATAAGTAGAATTCCATCGCGTTTCGTTGTTCATGATAACCTCGAGCTCGGCGCTGGATTCCTCACAAAGCCTATATCCCTCGTAGTCCTGCTCCCGGGCGATTCGCTTGAACTGTTCACTCCGTTGCGGCGATGATCGGATAAACTTGACAATATTGCGAAGCTTCCCAATGGGCCCCTTTGTGCGCCCAATGATCCAGGCCCTTCTCCACAAGGCCTCGCATGTTGTTGATGTCGGACTCCAGCTCGAATGACTCAGCGTCTTTGCCAAAGAGAAAGGCACGCACAACAAGATTGAGAATGTGCCCATAGCAACGCATCCGACGCGCCTTGATATCAACAGGCCTCATCGATGGATCGAGCTGCTTGTAAATATAGTATAGACAAGTATCATTGGCTGCCACGTTGTCGGAAATGATACAGCCAACTCGCCCTTCGATCTCCCATTCGTGAAGGATGTCGACAAGGGAACCAGCAAGGTTCTCACCGCTATGAGCGCCAAATTGACGGCGCAGAGCCAGCAAACGGGACTGCTGATGCCCCAGTCGGTCAATGAAGTGCGCAAAGACAGCCATGCTTGCGAAGCGATTCGGTGACGTCCAGAGATCGAAGCTGATGTGCACCGCCGTCAAGGCATTGCGCAGTTCTGCTTCGATGATATCCCGCTTCGCCTCAAAGAGCCGCTGCATCTCTCAGGTGATGGAACTGCCACTCCACGACATCTGGAGCACTAACTCGTTATCGAAGTGGTTGAAAAGATTCCGAAGGAAGCTGTGCTCGAGGATGGTGAATGGCACATCGCTATCAATGACGAACCTAACGCTTAGTTCTTGTATGGCTTTTATCTTTGCCTTTGGTATGACGCTCTGTTCAAGCCGACGCCGTTTGGGAGTTGCATAAGAGTGGAGGTCAATGGCGCGGTCATCGCTGGGACTGGCCTCACTCGACTGGCTGGCTGGAGTGATCCGGTGAGCTCTATGCAGGTCAGCTGCTGAATATCTTGTCAACAGGGTTGAACGGGATGAGCACAGACTTTCGAAGATGATCTGCTGCGGAAGACGTGGCTTGTACCGAGAAGAACTCTGCCGTGCCTTTCATATCGCACCGATCACAGCACCAGACATGGCCTATTGGTTGATCCTGATAGTTCAGTTCGACAAGGAAAGTCCCGTGCGACCTGATCCAACTCTTCCTGCCCTTTGCACCCTTCCGAGCCAGTGAATCTTCTTGGACGAAGCGACGGTTTTTCCAGACGATCTTAGGTAGATCCTCAATGGTCGGTTAGCAGGCAAAGCTCGAACGGCTGCCTCTTCCAGCTGCTTGGCCACCGTCCTAGGCTGAGACAGTTGTGAGAACGCGGAGAAGAGGGGCGTGGGGCAAGGCGTTAATATCGCTGGCGGAAGGCTAGTTGGCGACGAGAAGGGCGGCGAATTCGACATTTTGCTGGTGATGTGCAAAAACACTCGTAGAAGTAGTGAATTACCTTGGTGAACACGACGTGGTTGGGGAACGCGTTCTAGATTGCGAAAATGTGGGAGGGACACGCGTTAGCCCACAATAGCAGATACCTAGTACTGCATAGCTATCCCTTCAATTGTCGAGGACCTCCCGCCAGGTCACGGCAGGGGGGGGGGGCAGCCAATTAAAATGCATCGGATCAACGGTACCTAATCCCCCACCTATTTAATCCTATGATAGAAGTACCAGCAATCTTTCGAGTTACAAATTGCTACATTACACTGCTCATATAAGTGGTGATGATCAATGACGCATCGTGTGGTTCCCCTCATGTACCTTCTTGATGACAGGGGTGTTGTGGGGCACGGTACGGCCGGGAGGTCCTCGACAATTCAAGGGATAATTAGCAGTCGAAAGTAAATTCTATCTGTGGTTATCTGGTGTAGGGTAACCCCCCGCTAGGATCTGGATCTCCGACACGCTTTTATGGGACTGCATAACGCACCGTGCTATATCAATTATTTCATCTTTTAAAATGCATGAATTGATTTGATTGAAAGGAAGAATTCGACAGCTTGATTGATTTCACTGGGATGATTGATTGATTGAGTTGACATATGATGAGCGCTGAACAGAACGGTCACGCCTCCACGCCTGGAAACCAACCACGGCTGCAGAGGTACCATGCAGTACCCACCTACCGATTCAATACTGGCTTCTCCAACGACGGCAGTATCCGCGCTTGTCACGAATGGCAATTGACCTGTTTTCAGTTCCCGCGATGTCTTCTGAGCCAGAACGGATATTCAGTCTTGCAGGGCAGATGGTCACGCCCCGAGAAGATGGCTGCAAGCAGATATTGTCGGAGCAGCGCGGTGCATCTCATCGTTGGGAGAAGAGTGGGGCCGTTGAGATATCCAAATAAATCCAAATAAATCCAAATGTGCCCAAATCAATTCAAATCAAATTCGAATCGAGTCGTCTGTATCCAAATCAAATCCAACTAGGGTCAATTTGATTTGAATTTATTTATTGACAAGCCTGATATAACCTGCCTTGAACTCTGGGAGGAGAGGGGGCACAGACAGAATAATACACATACAATTCACCTCAATATCTGACAATTCTCCGCAGAGGCGTACATGGCTAATCACATCGGAAGGGGCGTAAGCTGATCATTCACGGTACGAGTCTCGGCTCCTAGTGCGATTAGCCAGGTTGGAGACAAATTCAGCGGTCTGAGCTCACGAAAAATGGTACCTAGGCACCTTATCAATTTGACAAAGAACGCATGGTGTTAATCAGTATGCAACAGCAATCATCTGTGTGCACATACAACGCTCAGGAGTAACATTGATCAGCCCATCTCAGCAAATGCTTATCCGGATACATGCATTCTAGAACATCCAATTGAGAGAAGAGTCGAGCGATTGCAATCGACCCAGCGGCCGGCCGCTTTGTAGGTCGTAGTGTAGCAACATCTTCAGATTCAGTATCCAGCCTCTAACAGCTAGTTATCATAAATCAAAGAGTTGAGTATGAAACCAGTCCCTTCAAGCGACTCTAATCGTGCCTAGGCGTGCCGAGCATGAGTTCTCCTAGCTTAAATCGTGGACTCAGCCATCCGTTGCGCGGTTTTCTAGCGAGAGATGCAAACATGTTTGTGAGGAACACAATTATGGACCCAGTTTCCACTATGCTACTTGTTCTTCGAGGGAGCGAGTACCCTAGCAACCTGGTAATATCACCTGGTTGAGCTTTGCTTGGTACCTCGACGATACTCTAGGTAGTCCCAAGAAACGTCGACCGAGGCCAAGCGCTTGAGATCAGAGATCGAGATGGGCGACGACAGGTTTATTTTTCAGGCACCACCACCCAACACATCATGAAGACCTGGCTAGCGTCCCTGCCAGCGAAGCCATCGGGTCGAGCGGCGATTGTACAACAATCTTGCCCTAGAACCGAGGCAGTGGTAATTAAAATCGTCATCGTCAATTCTAGGTTGTCTCGTTTAGTCACCCACCCCTGTCTGCCCGCTACCTCTTTTCGGTTTCGCTAGAGCCGGCCGCAGAGTCAAACAGGGATTAGTGAAACAGTTTCGCAAATGAAAGGAACGAATCAACTCTGTCTGGGTACATTACAAAGCGGCACTTCAGTGGTGGCAAGAAGCCCAAGTTGAGAACCTTTTCTGGCATGAACTTATTTGACACCACCTCTCTGCCTCGCGGCTTTCCCTTTCAAACAGGACGACAAGATTGAATGCTCCGATTCTGCCCGTAACGTGTGAAAAGTGGACTCGTCATTGGTTTGATCGTCCCACAATCTCTTTCCCTATGGCCGATCTTCCGGTTTGATGAGAAAGGACTTCGGGTGAAACACCAGGGTCCTGGATACCCACTGGTGATTGGTGCGTCTCCGTCTTCACAGATCAACCATTGCGAATGCTCGAACTCTATAGAGTGGACATTATCAACTCCTGGGGATCGAGTGCAGAACACATCGACGGTTCAAAAGGGTTCATTGCGCCCCAATGCTCTTCATCTGCCCGAGTTGTCATTGGAAGACCTTTGAGTAGGTTGTCGCTCTTTTATTTCTACCTTCTCTATCCATTCATTTCAGTCACTTTTGCGTTGAATTTCTTTCACAATGGCTCAGGCCCATCTTTTATTCTTCCTTCACTTTCTCTCCGTCGTCTTCGCATTTACTCATCCCGGTCTTTTGGTGACGGATGCAGACATCAGCCGCATCAAAACAAAGCTCACAGAGAAGAAAGAACCTTGGCAGAGTTCTTGGGATAAACTGACAAGCATCCCGTTCTCCAGCGCCGACTACAAGCCCAATGCCGTGAGTGGGGTCGCGAGGAGCGAAAACGGGGAGCTCCTGTGGCATGACGCGGCAGCAGCGTTTAATCTTGCGCTGCGCTGGAAGATCTCCGGAGACGACCAGTACGCTGAAACAGCTTCCAACATCCTCAGCGCTTGGGCAAGGGAACTTCAGTCACTCTCCGGGGGTGGCGACGATGACTTCCTCACTGCAGGACTCCAGGGTTACGAGCTGGCTAATGCTGCCGAGCTGCTCCGCGACTATGCGCCGTTCGCCGAGAATGAGCTGCCCGCCTTCGTCTCGATGATGAATTCCGTCTTTCTGCCGATGAACATGAACTTTCTCAACCATGTCCTTGGGTCGCAGCATAATGTGAAGCATTTCTTCGCCAACTGGGAGCAGTGCAACATCGCTTCCGCAATGGCGATTGCTGTCCTTACAGATAACCAGACAGCATGGGACTTCGCAGTCGACTATTTCAAGCACGGCGAGGGCAATGGCGGTATCAACAACGCCATTACCAACATCGTGGAGGAACCGGAAACTGGGAAGTCTCTTGGCCAGGGACAAGAGTCTGGTCGAGACCAGGGCCATTCGGCGTTGAACTTCCAGCTGCTTGGGGTGATTGGTCAACAGGCGTGGAACCAGGGCGAGGACCTCTTTGCCTACAACAACAGCCGAATCCTTCTTGGGTATGTTTGATCTCTTTCCAGGATTGTCAATCAGATACACACAGACATACACGCACACTGAATACCAGCTAACGCATCAACAAGGGCGGAATACTTCGCTCGATATAACCTCGACAACGACGTTCCTTTTGAACCCTATACCAACGGCATCGTCTCTTTCGACGTCATCAGCCCACAGTCTCGAGGCGCCATCCGACCTGCTTGGGAACTGCTCTACGCCCACTACGTCCAAATCAAAGGCGTTGATGCCCCATGGACAACTGCTTACCTGAACAACACTCTGAATTTCTTCGGCGGGTTTGAAGGTGGAGCTGGATCATGGGGCGAAGGCTCTGGCCATTATGATGGGCTGGGTTGGGGATCTTTGCTTCACCATTTGGACGAGTCCGACCTGCGGGCAGCGAAATCATCAGCAAGCACCTCTGCTGACATTGTCACAATTGGTTCCGGGACGGCTACAGGAGATGCCCCGCCAAATGCAACGACTTTTCTGACTTCGCCAACCACTGTTGGCACGACGGTCGCAACTGGCGGCGCCTCTGGCACATCCATTCTTCCATTATCAAGCCAGGTCGACTCTGCTAGTGACACTAGTGCTCCACAGTCAACTACCGACACCCTCCCCAGTACTACTGCCTTACCTGAAGGCACCTCCCGAAAAGTCCGGACCGGGTGTGTGGCCAATCACATTGGTGCATAAACCACTCTAGCCTAAGTCGGTGACAGACATCAGCTTTGATGGGGAACGAACGCTTTGCCAGATGCCCGATGCCGGGCGACAGTCCGGGTTGTACCATAGGCTTACTTGCAGATTCAACATTTTGGGCGTGTCAACTTCAGCAGAGGCTCAACCAACCACCCAAATATCCAGCGGGTGCTCAATCTGATTCGCATAAGCACTTCAAAACTTAATAACCATTTGCTTACGTTTAGCTATGCATGTATTTTCCTTTCCTCGCAAATGCATTCTGCAGCTTCTGTCAGACAGGGAACTTGGACTATCACAATAAGGATCTGTGTGATTGCCGGCAATATCCCTACAATCACCTGCGGGTACTGAGTCATCAGCACGCAGAAATATCGAACGGACTACGCTTCCAGCGTGGGCCAGTCCAAAATCGAACCCGAACGTTACGTGTCGCAAGCTGCTGACAGTTGTTCGAATCGTGCTTTCCCATCGACTGATCGCCGCGTGATGGAGGGAGACCGTCTTTGTCGCTGCGTAAGCACGTAAGCCTTTCGAAAGGTGATGCAGAAGATAAATGCCATCATTACCGGGTCGTGGGTTCTCACTGCCTTTCTAGCCGAAGAGAGGAGTTCAGGCGAGCCCCCCACGTTGCTAGCCCTTAATTAGCCCTCCCAGAAGAATTCAGTCGGTTACAAACTTCTGTTACAAATTTCTGTCCTGCAAGGATGCCGATTGGTTATCTCTCGTTTCCGCCTTTAAGAAGGAGAATTATAAGTTGCACGCCTCCTCGGAGGGCCTGCGACTTTGAGGTCAGGGCGAAGATGGCGATCTCTTCCTCGAGCTTTGTGACAATGAATTGCTCTAGAAAAATTGCTTATCATCTGGAAGCCTAGGTCGTCTGGACTCTGGAGCTCGTTATCGATCCAACGAGGCGTGCTACGTGACATAGAGACAAGCTGTTTGCGTTTCCTAGAGCTAACTCTATGACGTAAGTATATAATCCTGCCGCTTCCTAACGGTACCGTCTATAAGAGCGTCTTAAAGTATGAGGCCAATCGGCTTCGCAAATCTAGCTATATACCTACATCCGAGGTTCCTGCCGGGTACTCGAATGGAGACGGTCTAGAGATGAGTTCTACTACCTAGTGGTATTAAGAGACTTATATAAAGACGGACAAGTCTTAAATAGCATCTCTAATATTGTTACGGCCGTGGCAAGGGCCAGGCGGGGAAGCACGGCAGAAACACTCTAACTAAGCTTAGGACCGAGGGGACTAAGCGTCACTTATATTAATCTAAGGACTAAGCTTTAAGGATATCGGTCCTACCCTAGACCGAATAATAGGAATATTAATCTAACTATCTAACCTTAAGTATATAGAATATACTTATTATATTTTCTTATATAATAACTACCTTAGCTATTAATATAACTTAATTATACTTAATACCCTTAAGTATATTACTAGATATAATAACCCCTTATTATTTAAACTATATAATTATCCCTATTATTAATATAAACCTAATATAATTAATTTATCCCTTAGATTTAATTATACCGTTATATATTAATAGCTTTTATTTAATAGATTATTTATATTACCTTAAATAATATTAATTATAATAGCTACTTATCACGGCCATAACAAGGGCCAGGCGGGGATACACGGCAGAAACACTCTAACTAAGCCTAGGACTAAAGGGACCGAGCGTCGCTTATATTAGTCTAAGGACCGAGCTTTAAGAATATCGGTCTTACCCTTAAACCTTAAGTATATAGAATATACTTATTATACTTTCTTATATAATAGCTACCTTAGCTATTAATATAACTTAATTATACTTAATACCTTTAAGTATATTATTAGATATAATACTTTATTTAAGATTATAATATAATATTCTCTATTACTAATATAAACCTAATATAACCGGTTTATCCCTTAAGAATCTAACTATACCGTTATATATTAATAGCTCTTATTTAGTAAATTACTTATATTACCTTAAATAATATTAAATATAATAGCTACTCCCGCTACCCCCGCGAATAATTAATAGTAGGGCCTACCTATACTAGCTATACCTACTCCGGTTAACTTAATTAACGCGGAGATAGAAGATACTTTTAGCGCTAGTAGCGATAATAAGGAAATTAAGTAACTTAAAGCTTAAATTACTACTATAAGCACCGAAATAAATAATCTCCGTAAAACTATAGAAAGAATAGCTAACTCTTAATATATTTAGAATAAATAATATATTAATAGCACTAAGATAATTAATAACCTTATAATTATTACTATAAAAGGTAAAGATATAAGAGAAATCCTTAAGCTAAACCTATTAGAATTATTTAATAGAACCTTATATAGACTATAGATATTCCTTACCTAGATATACGCTTTTATAACCTACTACCTAACCTAATTTATTATTAAGTCTAATAAGGTTTAATATACTATAAGATACCTTATAAAGTATACTGCTATATAATTTAAGCTAATAATAAAAGAGTACCTTATAACCCTATTTAATAACCTCTCGCTATAAACTACTAACCTTTATATTAATTATAATATATTTAAAGGAGCCCTTTATTAGGCCTTTAGAACTATTAATAAAAAAGTATAAGCTAAATAAGAGATTAAGGCACTTAAATAAACTTAATCTACCTTAAAGTATAGAATAAAATACCTTTAATTAATATCTAAGTTACTATAGGATTAAGAGCCCTTAATATTACTCTTCTTTAATAGACTTAAGAAAGAAATATAGGCTAAACTCTATAAAGAGGACCGACCTAATAATTTAGTTAATTATATTAATAGGGTAATTAAAATCAATAATTAATAGTTCTTATAGAAGAAACTATAAAACCTAAGATTTAGTAACTATAAGGCTAATACCCCTTACTTTAATATAAATTAAGGTAGAAAGAGATACTATAATACCTTATATAGTATTAAAGCTAGACCTATAATACTAAGGGCTATATAATATAATAAGAAATTAATTAAATACTTCTATTACTATAAACCTAACTATAAGGCGAATATATATAAGAAGAAGGTATAAGATATTACTAAAGGGAAATATTAATTAAAAAGGTATTAAAAATAATAGCTACTTCTAGAAGGTAAGAAATATATAAGCTATACTTATTAATAGGGCGATATATAAATAGCGATCTAAATAATTAAGACTATCGTAATAATATAATCTAATTATAACTTAATTATAGCTATATTAAGATAAATAGCTATACTATATATATAGGTATACCTAGCGGAAGAATAAGTAAAGTATAATATTACTTATAGACTATACTATAAGGAATATATATATAAGGTTATATTACTCTTAATAAAAGGATATATTAATATTATTATAAGTATTTAAAACCCCTAGGATAAAATTAATTAAACCTAGATCCCCCTACCTAAATTAATAAAGAAGGAAGAAGATATAAAAGGATAGAAAGTTAGACTTAGATAAATTATTATTATAGTAATATAACCTAATAGATATTATAAACCTATAAATTATAGTAATTACTTAATAGGTATAATAATATAAAGAGAACTTAAGTTAATTTAACTTTAATATAATTATTATAAATAATAAATATAATAAATATAATAAGAGCTTAAGGAGATATAATAAAATATAAAGCGATATTAATAGATATAGAATAAAGCCTATAATATTTAGACTAATAAATAAGGAATATACTATTAGAATAGTAATATTAATATATATATCTAATTAGCTTAAGAATAATAAAAAATAGAGAATATAGAAGATATCTATATTTAAGCCTATTATAAAGAAGAAGTATTAAACCCCTATCTATTAGAACCTTAATATAACCTATATATTAATAATAGAATATTATTAGGATATCTATAATACTATAAAATCATATAGGTCTCCTATAGAGACTACTACTATAAGATATACCTATATAAGAAGAGGGAATAAGACTATTTCCCTATCCCTCTCTTATAATTAAATATATAACCCTACTTTTTATATAAAATAGAAGATTATTATATTAAATAATAATGTAAGGGAATTAAAGTAATATAACTTTAATTCTACTTATTATAATAATAAACTATATCCCTAGAATAATTTATAAATACCCTTACTTAAGTAAGAGGAATAAAGCTAGGAATAAAATAGAATAATAAAAAAAAGAAGCTACCCTAAATAGAATTATTAAGATAATAGAAGAAGGCTTCTATACCTCTATATAGATAGGAGGTATAATAGAGGACTAAAGATAATACCTTTAATAATAATAATATATTAGAACCTTATTTATCTAGAAAGAAACTATACTATAGGAGTATATAGAATACCTCATTAAGTTAACAACGCCTTAAATAGATCTAGGCGCTAAAAAAGAATAGCGATATTAAAAATTAGTCTATAGCTAAAATAATAAATATAATTATAAGGCCTATAATAATAGCGAATATAATAAAGATTATTTAGGAAGGATATTATTAAAAAATTAAGATACCTACTTACTATAGAGCTATAGGTAGAAGAAAGAAGGAAATAATTCCTATAAAGAGCTCTATATATAATTATTAATAATTAATAGCTAAAATACTTTAAATTATAAATATAAATTAAGAGAGAATAATTAAATACTTTAGTAAATAATAGAGTTAAATAGAATTACTTTAACTTAATAATAATAAATAAACTTAAGCTATTATAGAAGTATAAAAAGGATCTATATTTAATATATAATCTAGAAGGAGAAAGGTTTAATTATAATAATAGGATTATTAAATATAAAATTAATTACCTTATAGTCTTTATTAATAAAAAAAACTAAAGAATCTTATTTAATATTATATCTATATTAGGATATTATTTAGTACTTAAGTGCCTATAGTTATATAGATTTAATCTATATCTCGATTAATAGATTAGCTAGATAATCTCCTTTAATAAAGAGATACCCTCTTAGGGAGATAATAATTTATTAGATATAAGATCTTAAACTTCTATTAAAGATAATAGAGAAGTTAGAAA
Organism: Fusarium virguliforme; assembly: GCA_020883615.1. Classification (NCBI taxonomy): domain Eukaryota; kingdom Fungi; phylum Ascomycota; class Sordariomycetes; order Hypocreales; family Nectriaceae; genus Fusarium; species Fusarium virguliforme. The sequence goes on along the minus strand of JAJHJD010000010.1, from coordinate 2,041,242 downwards.
GAAGTAAATAAGAGATACCTCTCTACCTAAAGGAATATAATATAAATAATATAATAGAAAGAAATAATAGAATTAATAAATAATTATAAGTATTATAAAGTAATTCTATAAATTAAAAAAAAACCTTAAATAAATTAAAAAGAAATTATAAGATAAATAGCTTAAGAATATCCTATTATAATACTAAATCTATAAAAAACTCTTTATAGAAGAACTTAAGACTAACTTATTACTATATATATACTATAGCTTAGAGATTAAATTTATTAATAGAAAGTAATTTAGCTTTAGTAAACTTTACCTATTTAATATAATATAATTATTAATATTAAAAGAATATATTAAAGAGATAATATAGAAAGGATATATTAAGGAAAGTAAATTATTTATTAGATACCTTATTATATTTATCCCGAAAAAGAATAGAAAGTTTTACCCTTATATTAACTTTAAAATACTTAATATTATTATAATTAAGGATTATATATTACTATATCTTATTAATTAGTTAAAGGATTAACTTTTTAGAATAAAGTACTTTATTATATTTAACCTTAAGGGAGCCTATAACTTAATTTAAATTAAAGAAAGATATAAATAAAAAACTACTTATACTATATATAGATTATTTAAGTACTATATTATACCCTTTAGACTTATTAATATACCTATTATATTTTAGTAAATAATTAATAATATACTATAAAAATACCTAGATATATTTATTATATATTACTTAAATAATATCCTTATCTTCTCTAAGATAGAAGAAGAATATATAGAATATATCTATAAGGTACTATAAATACTATAAAATACTAACTTACTAATTATTAGAGAAATAGGTATAGAAGAGAGTAAGGAAGGCAAGCAGCTATAAGGCTTCTTAATAGTGGGTAGTAAGATATAATAGTCTTAATTCTTACCCTACTTACTATATATATATTCTACCTTATATACCCTATAGCCCTTTAATCTCCTTTATCTCGTGCTACTTCCTAGCTGCGAGGGTATAGCTTCTATCTTTAGCTATAGCCTAGCCTCTAATTAGCCCCCTCGGGCTATTATAAGCTATCACTCTCAGCTACTATCGGCTAATCTAGGCTAATAGCGAATTAGGCTATTATACTATTATAAGGACCTATAATAAGGTCCTCCCTCTTAATTAGCTTATCCTTAAGCTACTTAAGTGAATAGTTATTATAAGGCTATATAGGAATTACCTAAAAGTAGCTAGAGCGCTGCACTATAATTAATTATCTTTTTCTCTTAAATTAAAAAACTCCTTTTATAGATAAGATATCGCGAATAAAGAGGAAATAGGTATAAATTATAAATAAAGAGCTTAAAAGAGGTATTTCTTATTATTTCCTCCCTTTAGCTATAATTCTCTTCCTCTTCCTTCTTTATTATTATTATTATTAACTTTTTTTTATTATAAGGCTTCCTCCTTAAAGTATAAGTCCTTTATTTAAGCTATTAACCGCTAATAATAACTTTATATTATATCTTTAGCTACGCTATCTCTCTTCCTTACCTTTATCCTTAATTCTTTTACTACCGCTATATAAGTAAGCTATATTATATTTCTTAGAAGCTATTAATAAACTATTAAGCCTCCTTATAAGTATACCGCTATCGCTATATCCTTTATTCCTATTAGCTATTATTATTACTTAAATTATATAATAATTTAGCTTCCTTTAAAGGTTAATAAATTAAATACTCTTATATTTATACTAGCTCTTTACACTTTCGCTAGTAAATAGCTTCTTTATTTCTTTATTTATAGGCTAATTCTTTAATAAGCTAATTCTTTTTATTATAATTATTATTAAAGTTTAAATAAGGAGTATATTAAGGTAAATTCCTTTATATTATTAATATAATATCTATTAACTCTCTTCTTTTATAAATAATTATTAAGTAGAAATTAATATATTAAAATCTATATATAGCCCTAATAGCTATAGATTTAACTAATAATATTACTTACTTAAGTAATTAAGTAAATACCCTTCTTTTTCCTTATATAATAGCTATTAATAAGCTATAGTAGGATATTATAAAATATTATATTTATATTACCTAGGTTATTATTACTCTAACCTATAGTAATATTATATAGAAGGTTTATATTATTATAGCTAAGGCTAAAGCTAAGGCAGTATATATTATTATTAAGACTATTACTCGCAAAGTATTATTATAGAAAGAGAAGGTTTATTCTTTAATTAATATTTTAAACTCTCTTTATTATTTTAGCTTAAACCTCCTTATATTTATATATAATAATTATAATACTATTATTATTTAGGGTATTATCCTTAATTATATTAATTTTAAGGCCTTTCCTAAGAAATTAGTTACTATTAATAAGGATAAGAATTAATCTAGGTATTATATAATTATTTATTTACTATATTTTCCCTTCGCTCTAGCTATTATTAAGCTATCTATTATTATACTAAAATAAGGTTATATACTTCTAATAATATCTAGCCGGTATACCTTTACCCTATTTTAAATTAAAATAAAATACCTTTATTATTTATATTTTTAGGCTTTATTCTTACTATAAAGGCGCCTCTTATACTATATAATAATATCTTAGTCTATAAAGTCCCTATATAGTACCTATAAGTTCTTAAAGTAATTAAAGCCTTTCTATTTAATAAGGAATTATTTATTATTAGTATTACCTTTATAGTTAAGAATTTATTCTATATTCTATATATCTTCTTTACCTAAGGGGTTATCTAGTTATTTAGGAGCTTTATTTTTATTATTATAGTACTTCTTAAGGGTAGAGATAAAGAATATATTATAGATTTATATCCTTAATAGTAACTCTAGCTTATATATTATCCTATAGTCGCTAATTACTTTAAGTATTTTATATAGTCTTATATATTTAGCTAATATCTTTTTATTAAGGCGCTTTATCTTAATATTCTTTATAGAGAGTAAAATATACTCTCTAACTTTAAACCTAATTAAATTATCTTTCTTTTTATTATATTATTTCTTTTAGTCTATTTAGGCTTTCATAAAAAGCTATTTAATTATTATTTTATTTTATTTTATTATCTTAGCTTTATAATTAGCTATTATAGTAATCTTCTAGAGAGGTTCTTCTATATAATTGTAAAAGACCTTTATTATATAAAGGGAATTTACAAATAATTCTAGCTAAATTAAGCTTATAAGATATAACCCTAGGATTTTATAACTATATTATATCGGGTTAGCGCTATAAAGCGCAATACCTATCTAAGCAATATATGCTTATATAAGCAAGATATTAGAGAGTTACATTTTATATTATTTAGCTATTTTCTAGCTTTATTACCTATTTAGGTAAGTCACGTGACCTCGGCCCTCGGGCTCTTTAAAGAGCCCGATTAGCCCGATAACCTCATACATGAAATACGGCATACTAAGGTCCGGTTTCAAATATCCTAGTATAAAACTACTGGAGCTTCTAACTTCATTATGCCATAACACGGCATCTAGCTATCCGGTATAAGCCTACCCTATATAGTTGGATAGCCCGGAAATAGGGCTATCCGACGGTATGACTTTAGGCCGAGTCGGACGAATAGATCCCGAGTTATCTCTATAAAAGAAGGATGACTCCCTTAGAAATAGAACCTCTCTTAGATCTATATCCTCTCATACAATACAACCAATAAGACCACCAATCAGAAGCTCTCTTTTTCCTCTTTAACCTTATTTATCTTTTGACCCACTTTTCTGGCTATATGATTCCTTATCTAGCTAATCAGCTTTTCATAAGGACTGATTCCACCGCCTATTCACCTCCTATCTCTATTACCTACCCTACACCTTACGAGGACTTTATAGTCTATATCCTTCAGTCCTTTACAATAATAGGGTTCCCTTAATATATATTTAAATAGCGCCTTAATAGGGCTCTCGCTAATTAAGGTATAGTAATTAATATTATAAGTAAATTAAATAAGGTATAATTAATTAATATAATTAACTTAATTATAATTATAGAAGGTTCTTAAGTAATATTTTAATATTTAGTTTTAATATTTAGTCTAGCTATTAATTTATGGATAGAAAGCGGTATTAAATAGCCGCTTAATAATAAGGTAATAATAAAAGGTCCTCTAGAAACTATTTATAAAGAGGCTATCTCTATTAATAATAATATTATTTAAGAGACTATAATTCTTAATAATATTTTCTAGAAATAATACTATAAGGCCCTTATTAATAAAGCGCTTTATTATAGGGATATATTAAATATACTTAATAAACCTATTAATAATAATAGGGATATTATTATATATCTTTCTATTTATTTATACCTCTAATAGGTTTATAATAAAGTCTATTAAAATCTCTTTTAAAGGGTAAGAAGGTAGCGATAAAGGTATTAAGCCGCTATATAGGTAATATTACTATAGCTTAATCTATTAATAGGTTATATAGGTCTTACTATAGCGGATAATATCCCTCTTTATAAATAGCTAATAATATTATATCTAGATCTATTATAGAGTCTTTTTAATACCTTAATACCTAGCGGCGATATTATTATATATAAATAATAATATAGTATTTTATTAACTTAGTGATATATAGATCTTCTCCTTATATTAAAGTATATTCTAATTATTAAATATCTAGCTAGTATTCTTTTATCTTTTTACTTTAAGGCTATTTTCTAGAAATATTTATTATTTTATAATAAAGAAGGGATTAACTTCTTAGGCTATATATAGGTTCTTTATAAAGAGGTACTCCTTAATAATCTTTATTTTAGCCGCTATTATTTATATTATTTATAGCTATACTATAAGGTTAATATAGTTTATTATCTCTATACCTATTACTTACTTTAATATAATTAAAATAGAGGTAACTCTTATCTCTATAACCTATAGCGCTACCTCTAGGTATATACTCTATAGCTTCTTAGACCTTATTATTTATTTAAGTATAATTAAAATAGGGTCCTCTTTATCTATATTATTATAGGTAATTAAGTCCTCCTTTATTAAGAGTTTTAGGTTCTTTATTAAAAATTCTAGCTTTATAATTAAAGCGATAAGGCTAATACCTTTTTACTTATTACTTTTAAATTTAAATAGAAACTCCTTTAATATTAAGGCCCCTTTTTCTATAGTAATTAAGGGGTCCTTATAATTAAGTTATCTTAAGAGCCTATCTATAGGATTAAATACTTTAGGTTAAGATATAATTATAAAGTTATATAGGTTTAGGTTATCTATAGCTCTAACCTATCTATAAGAGAGCTTTATTTTTAAAGTAAGGTAATAATAATTAAGGTAATTAATTAATACCTCTATATTATAGGTTATATATAATAAAAATCTTTATTATATCTTAAAAGATTTTAAGATCGCGAGAAGCTCTATATCTAGGGCCCTATAGGTCTTCTTAGCTCCCTTAAGCTTATATAAGTAATATATAATTAAGTATTAGCGATCTCCGTTTTTTTATAATATAATACCTTTAATAATAAAGCTAGATCTATTAACCTTTAGTTAGATTAAGAGTTTAATATTAAAATAAAATAGAATAAAGGTAATAATAAAGGTATATTTTAACTATTTAAAAGCTATTTATACCTTAAGTATAAGATAGATATACCCTTTAGTATTTCTAGTAATTATATTTATTAGGGGTATTATAATCTTATTATAACCCTTAATAAAGTATCTATAGAATCCTATAAAGCCTAGAAATTATAGTATTTCTTTTATATTAATAGGTAATAATTATTCTTAGATAGCGATTAATCTCTCTAGATTAATAGATATGCCTTTAGGGGTAATAATAAACCTAAGGTATTTAATCTTTATAGTATTAAAGATATATTTTTTAGGGTTAATATATAGGCCTATCTTTTATAACCTCTTAAGTACCCTTTATATATCCTATATATACTTTATTAGGTTATTATTATAGACTAAGATATTATTAAAATAGATAATATAGATCTTATTTAATAGGTCGCCTAAGGTATTATTAATAAATTATTAATAAATTATTAAAAGGTAGCTAAGGTATTAATTAGCTTAAAAGGTATAACTTAATATTTATAATGCCTATAGTAATATCTAAAAGCTATCTTTTATTTATTACCCTCGCGGATATATATCTAATAATAAATATCCTTAAGGTTAAGCTTAATAAAGATCTTTACCTTAAAGAATTAATTAAAATTTTTATTAATTAAAGATAGCGATATTTAGTTCTTGATAATAATAATATTTAAGCTATAATAATTAATATAAAATTATAGCTTACCTCTTTTTTTAGGTATAAAAAATATTAGCGCCTTAATTAAGTTAATTAATTATTATATCTATCCCTTTTTTATAGCTTTTATAATATACTTATGGAATACTTATAGCTCTTATATAGCTAGGCTATAGATAGGTCCCTAGGGTAATATCTTACTTAGCTTAATATTAATAATATATATCTATTTATTTAGCTATCTTAGGTATCTTATTTCTTTAATTAAGAAGATATTCTAATAATTTAAATATAAGATAAAATACTCCTTAAAGACTTCTTCCTTATAGTCTCCTTTTTTATACCTTAGGGGGTATACCTTATATAGCTATAATTTATTATCTATTCTTAACTTAAGGGTATAGACCCTAAAGGTAAGCGCTATTATTATATTTTATATTACTTTTTATCCTCTCTTTTAAGTAATAATAATCTTAATACTTTCTCTAGTAATAAGGTATATTTAGAGCTTATTCTTCTATCTAAAAATATAAGGTTTAACTTCCTTTAGCTAGAGGTACCTTAAGAGAAAGTTTTTATCGCTAATATCTATAATATAAAAGCGCTATTTCTATATATAAATAACTTAAGTATTATTAATAATTTTAATTAATATATTAATATATCCTTTATAATATATTAGCTTATTATTAGCTATTTTATAATAGAGATTCTCTTAATAAATAATATATCTTCTATCTTTTAAGCTTAAAAATTAAAGGTAAATAATATTAATATTAATACTATAGTCTAATAGCGATTTAATACCTCTCTATTAGCCCCTTAGCTATAGAGATACTTTAAGGTATATATAAAAATACCTCTCTTATAGTTAGGCCTAGCTTAACCTTTATTCCTTAATCTTAATAACTCTTAGGTATAATAAATTAAAGTTAGGGTTCTTAAAAGTATTATTTATTTTATTATATTAATAAATATTAATAATATATTAAGTAGAATTATAGATTATATAGTTAGGCTATATATAAAGGGGGCGGATATATCTAGCTATATTATACTTATAGTACTTTAGGGGCTCTCTTTTACCCTTTAGGGTAATTAAGTCTTAATTAATAGCTACCTAAGTCTTAGTATTATTTATAAGAAAGGTCTATAGTTCTATATAAAGGGCTATACGTATTTAATAGATCTATTAGGGTCTTTTAAGGATAATCTTTATTTAGAGGCTAATATTAATAAACCTTAATTAATTATTAAAGATCTCGCGGCTAATTAATTATACTTTAAGAGCGGGGAGTAGCTTAGTAATAATAAAATATACCTAAAAAGTATTTAATAAAATAATAAATAGCTTAGCCTCTATAAATTTATAGTAATTAATAAAATTCTTAAAGGTCTAATTTTAGTTTTAAATATAATTAATAAGCTTTATAATAGCTTTATAGTAATAGGTTATATTATTCTTAATAATTAATTTTACTTACTTAAGGAAATAAAGCTAAGGGATATCTTTTTATTAATTTTATTATTTAATTAAGATATAAAAGGTTTAATATTACTTTAGGGGCCCTTTTAAGTATTAGCTAATAAATAATACTTTATAGTAATCCTCTCTAAAGAGATTAAGGGTTATATTAAAATTACTCTTAAGGTTATAGATATATATCTAAAGCTCTAGCTAGGACTTCCCTATATATTTAGGCTTTAATATATCGAGCTTACTCTAGGTATTATAATAAATATATTTTATAGTAGGTTTATCTTTATAGGTAGGCGCTATAATGAGGATTATAGCTTAATTATTATTAAGGTTAAACCCTAAATCATAGCCTTTATTAATAATATTAACCTAGGCTCTTTTATATTATAAGTAAAGCTATATTTAAGTTTTATAGATAAAGGTATTAAGTTATTCTTCCTTAGAGGTACTAGAGGTATTTAAGATAATAATATTAAGGGGGTATAATTAATAATTTAAGTTTAGGTTTAGGTTTTAACTTAATAATTAGGGATAGCTTTATTTTTATTATTACCTACTTAAGTAGAAGCTTTAATAAGGGGCTATTAGTTTCTATAGAGGGGTATAATTACTTACTTTAATAGTCTCTTTATTATAATAAGAGAAAATTAATTTATTAAAGAAATAAATATAAAAGAGAGTAAGGAAGGTAAATAGCTATAAGGCTTCTTAATAATAGGTAATAAGATATAATAGTCTTAATTCTTACCCTATTTACTATATATATATTCTACCTTATATACCCTGTAGCCCTTTAATCTCCTTTATCTCGCGCTGCTTCCTAGCTATAAGGGCGTAGCTTCTATCTTTAGCTATAGCTTAGCCTCTAATTAGCCCCCTCGGGCTATTATAAGCCGTCACCCTCGGCTACTATCGGCCGGTCTAGGCCAATAGCGAGTCAGGCCGTTTTGCTATTATAAGGACTTATGACACTAATAAAACCCGAGAAAAATAAGTTCTATACCTTAGAAATAGAATTTCTTAGATATATTATCTCTTATAATAAGCTATATATAGACCTGAAGAAGGTTATAGCGGTTAGGGATTAAAAGGAACTAATTAATATTAAGGAAGTATAAGCCTTCCTCGGTTTTATTAATTATTACTATAAGTTCCTTAAAAGATTTAGAAAGATCGCGGTATTATTAATTAATTTAATAAAAAAGGATATATTATTTATAATAAGGAATAAGGCATAAGAAGCCTTTAATAAGATTAAGGAACTTATCTTAAGTAAACTAATCCTTAAGATATTTAACTTATCTTAATTAATTAAATTTAAAATAGATACCTTAGACTTTACGCTAGAAATATAAATTAGATAATATAATAATAAAAGACTTTTATACCTAATTATATTCTACTTCTATAAGCTATATAAAGTAGAAATTAATTACCTTATTTATAATAAAGAATTCCTTATTATTATCAATACTCTTAAGGAATTCTAATATTACCTTATTAAAAGCCCTTACTAAATAAAGGTCTATATAGACTATAAGAATATCTTATACTTTATAATTATTAGGGAATTAAGTAGCTAGTAATTATATTATATTAAATATCTTTTAGAGTTTAACGATATTATTATCTATATAAAGGGAAAAGAGAATAAAAGAGCTAATATTATTAATAAATAATTAGACTTTAATATAAGGAAGGTTAAAGTAAATAAATAATTACTATAGTATACCCTAGAAGGATACCTTAAGTAAAAACTTATTATATAGATTATAAAAATACCCTTCTAGCTTAATAAAGTAACTTATATAATAAAATAAAGTAATCCACTATTAAAACAAATCCTAGAATATAATAAGTAACTCCTAGATAATAAAAAGATAGATAAATAATAAGTCCTAGATAAACTATAATATAACCTTATACGCGAAATATATAAATACCCGCTATATAGATATTAAGGAATTAATAAAACCCTAGAATAAATTAAAATAATATATACTTTTTTTAATATAAAGAAAATGATTATATAAATTATAAATAAATATAACTTATATATAAAAATAAAGGTATAATACTATAAACCCTATAGAAAACTATAACTACTTATAGTTATATAATAACCTTAGGATTTAATTACTATAGATTTTATTACTAAATTACCTCTATTAAATGAATTAGCTATTAGAAACTTCTATAATAGTATTCTTATTATTATAAATAACCTTATGAAATTTTCCTATTTTATCCCTTATAATAAATTAATAAATATAGAAAAATTTATATACCTCTTTTATTATAATATCGCTAGAATATATAGAGTACCTCTTAAGATTATCTTAGATTAAGGACTACCCTTTATATCTAAGTTTTAATAAGGATTAACTAAATACCTTAGAATTAACTATAAGCTCTCTATAGTATACTATAAAGAGATTAATAAATAAATAAAATAAATAAAATAAATATTAAAATAATACCTTTAATACTATATTAACTATAAATAAAATAACTAGATTAAGAAATTACTAGCTATATAGCTAGCCTATAATATTATAACTAATAAAAGTATAAAGATTATACTAATATATATTAACTTTAGGTTTACCCTAGATACCTATAGATAAGCCTAAAATATAGTTATTAACCTTAAAATAATCTTTATTAGCGACTAATTAAAGAATCTATATAAAGAGATATAGATAGAACTTAAATTTATTAGAAATAAAATAAGTAATTATATTAATAAGAAAAGGATTAAGAGATTAACCTTCTTAAAGAGAGATATAGTCTATTTTATAAAAAATATTATAATAAAATAATAAAATAAAAAACTTAACTATAAGTATATTAGACCTTATAGAGTTAAATAAAAAATCTTATAGAATAACTATAAATTAGATTTATTATTAAAGAGTAAACTCTATTTAATCTTTTATCTTTTATTATTTAAATTAATAGAAAATACTATCTAAATTAAGATTAATAATAAACTAAAAGCTAAAGTTAATAGACTAAAAGAATATATTATAAAAGCTATCCTTAATATAAATAAGCTTAATAATAAAATAATATATTTTATTAAGTAGAAAGACTACCTAGACTTAGAAAATATATAGGAATTACTAGAATACCTTATTAATATATAATACCTTTTAAAGAACTTCTATTAATAATATTAAGTATAAGCCTATTAAAGCTAATAATACTCTAATTAATTAAATTAATAGCTCTAAAAGAATATACCTCTATAATAGCGGATAACTCCTCCTAAAGCTTACCTAACTCCTTTAAGGTATAAAGGCTATACTTAAAAGCCTTATTACCCTATACTTTAAGTAATTATTTCTACTTATAGATATAAGTAAGCTTAATTATTACTTTCTTAAGGGTAGCCTCTACTTTAGCCTCTTTATCTTTTAGATATTTATATTTATAAATATTCTTTATTATTATCTAGAATATTAGCTATTAGCTATAGAAAGAGGTAAGGTATATTTATAAAAGGAAGCTATATTAGCCCTATTATAAATAACCTTTATATTAATATAATTAAAATAATAATTAAAATAATTAAAAACTACCTTATTAAATAAGCCCCGGCGGAAATAATAAATATAAGGTATAATTTTAGAATTAAAAGCCTTAATATAGGTAGAAAGGCTTTATACTTTAGAAAGCTTATAGAAAGAAATATATTTAGAAATTTAATCTAATATTATATTAATAATAAAAAAAGATTTTTATAAGTTAGAGTTACCTATTAAAAATATTTAGTTATTAAAGCTAGCCTTAAGGATAAGACTAATAGAGGGGAGACCTTATATTATAGCTATAGTAAGGGCTAGGCGTGGAAGTATAGTAGAAATACTTTAATTAAGCCTAAGACCGAGGGGATTAAGTATTACTTATATCGGTCTAAGGACTAAGCTTTAAGGATATTAGTCTTACCTTAGACTAAATAATAGAAATATTAGTCTAACTACCTAACCTTAAGTATATAGAATATATTTATTATACTTTCTTATATAATAGCTACCTTAGCTATTAATATAATTTAGTTATACTTAATACCCTTAAGTATATTACTAGATATAATAACCCCTTATTATTTAAACTATATAACTATCCCTGTTCCTAATATAAACCTAATATAACCGGTTTATCCCTTAGATCTAACTATACTATTATAAATATAAGTTAGGACTTTTCCTTTATAAAGAGACTGCTATATTAATAGATTTAAACCTCCCCTATTCGGGCTTTTCGGGGGAACTTAGTGTGTTTTACTTACCCTTATGGTTTTATATCTCGGTACTCGGATCGTTAAGGTTGTAGAGGATTAGTGAGCGAAACCAGCCGCCCCTTCCTTAAAGATGGCAGGACTTAGTACGATATCCTATACCTAGTCGTATTGACGTGCGTAATGAGATTATGGATAATGGATTAGCCTCTAAGAAGTCTAATTATTTAGAATTATAGCACTTAGCCGCTTATTGAGAGAAAGGAGGGTCTTCTTGCTTATGTCTCTCGTCTCGCTTTCGCAAATGGTAGTAACGAAAGCTAAGATGCCATATAAAAGGACCTAGAGGATAGTTTTCTTTTCTAACGATTAAAGGAAAAAGAAGAAAAAGAAATACGGGATATATAAAGGTGTCTAGTAAGTCAAAAGACTAATTGAATTATATCCCTCTTAAGCAGAAGTAAGGATTTTCTAAACTTGTATCGCTTGATTTAAAACCTTGACTGGCGAGTGCGAAAGAATATAAGGTGTATGCTTAGAGGTAAAGCAAATGATTCCCTCACTTTCCTCCCTAACCGCGCTAAGGGGTAAGCATAAGACCTTATCCGTGTCGTGAGTCAGTGAGCTTGATAGCTCGTTGCCTAGCCTTAACCACTAGGAGGAACTAAGCGAGGAGTGGGTACTCCTGAGAAGCCAAAGGCTTTTGTCGCCCCTACCCTTGACTGTAGTATAAGAGAATTAAGGTAAGACTTCCCTTATTGTCGATTACTATTGCTTCTATTATTTAGCTAGTTAAACTCGCGAGAAGTCATTTGATATATCTTCAAGTCGAAATCACGACGAATTTGCCTTTTATCCTCGGATATACTCGGAGGAGAGGCAGTGAATATTAAGGACGAGCCCGAGTATGTATATATAGTGGAATCGCCAGTCATTTTAGGACAATTGATAATGAGGCAAAAGCTTGGCTAGGTTTCTTGTTGTGGGGTGGTGTAAATTGGACTTCGGCGGACGTGTATCTCTTTTCAGACGACGGACTAAAAGCAGTCGCCGTGCTGGGACTGCGGTTCGTTGGGAAAACAGACTATTTTGGCCATTCGTAGGTGAAAAGCACTTACACGTTGCAGAGTGCGTGTACGAAAGTCTAATTAGACCAAAATTGACCGATGTAAAGCCCAAAATCGTTTCCTTAATCGATTATAGGCGCTGGAAACTATTGGAGCACCCTATATATCGTACGGTACTTCTTACCAACGTAATCGCAGTGCAGTTTCTCCGTTGCAAGAACGCTTTGACCTATGAAGATCGATCGGTTTTGGGCTCATGTAACCAGAGCATTATGTGCTTGGGGCTGCGGACAGTTCGTAGTTTAGCATACACCTTCTACCCTAACCCACCGATAGCTTCGCAAGTCTAGTTGCAGCTTGCTTCCCACTCCTTGATATTAACATGTGACACGACATGTCAAATCCGCGTGGAGCACCGTTTTCCATGCTCATATTCTAGGAAGCGGCGGTCGCGACTTGACAACGCTTCTCGCATCGCTACTCTTCTTTGAAGGGAACCGTGACATCTTGGGTGCAATACCTTCGGATCTGAAAGACCGACAACAGGCGCCTGAGGTGTGCCGGGCAGCACAGTAACTTTCATCTGCAGAAGCTGGAACAGAACTCGGGGAACCCGGGAAAGTAGAGCCGCTTAGAACTACCCCATCTACACACCGCTTCTACGGCATATAATTCCTTAATTTCCTTTTCTTAAAGTCAAGTCTATTGCCTCAGCCTAGATCCTAATAGATTTTTATCCCTTATTGAGCTCTAGGGAGCAGACCCTATCCCAACCGCCTAATACTAGTGTATCTAGCGTAAGTAGCCTATCTGGGTAGGATTTTGGAACGCTACAAACTCGGTTAAGTGCCGTTACATTATCAGTTTATAAGATAGTTGACTTTACTATGGTACTTTACGCCGAAAAGGGGCACTAGAACCTCACTAATGCTTTCTTAGATAAGCAGCCGCATAAAATAGCTATTATTAACCAAACTTTATATAAGCCTCTCTATATCCCGGCTAGCTTCATCTTTATTAAGAATAAATAAAAAGACCTTATCTAGCAATATAGGATGTCTGGGTCGCTATATAGCATAGGCGTATACATAGTATCATTACGCTTAGGGGAGGAACCAATAAGATCGCCACTATTGCCGTCATTTAGATAGTTAGTAGTATCTAGACCTTACTATTTATTATAGATGCAGGCGCTAATATTATAAAACCCTTTGCACTTATCTTAACTTCAGTACCCAACAGTGGGATATAGCGTATACTTTTGGATAGGTGATACTAGTAGCATTTTTGGCATTTACTAGCTATAAGCCGCTATATCTGCGCTTATTAACTGAACTAAAGATACCTTTAAGCCTTAGTTTACTACGCTTCTGACTCGCGTAAGTAGGTCATAGCTCTAGGAGTGACGAAAAGAACCAGCGTTAATTAATAAGTGAATGAGGCACTATGGTTATCCTATAAAGTTTATGTTTTAATGAGCATCTCCAGATATAACCTCTCCACGGGGTCCGTCTACAGTCCATCCATATACTGATTATATAGACTAAAATGTTCAAGTCGCAGACTACTCTAGCTAATAAACAGCCTACGACTTCGACTAGCAAAACTTAGAGAGCTCCGCGCTAGTCACGAAAAAGGATGAAAACGGTTTAATCACCCTAAATGAACCGTTGCTATCCTAGCATAGCACGAGGGGGAGACAGCCGATCATTAAGCTCAGCACTAGGGCGTGCTTTGCCAAGAAGAGATATACCTGACGCGTTAGTCTACGTCCTCTATGGCCTATTTTTGACGGTTTAGCTACCGCTCGCACCAGTCATTCACTAGGTTATCGCCTTATCGACTTGGCTATCCGGTTGAATTCTCGTCGCGGTCTGAAGAACCTGGTTAGTAGCTCTAATGGGAGTTATTAGATATGACATCCAGGATGAAACAGTCCCAAAGCAGCTTTGGGATAGCTAGTGACAAGGGCTTCTAGAGAGATCTGAGCGACCGAGGGCCACACTCTCTCATGGCCGACAATAAATATTAACAAGACACTGGGGTATGCAGAATGAACTTTATTGCGTCCGGGCAATCAACGAGTCGACGAAGCGGGGCGAAGATAAACACGAGCTCGAGATTGAATAGAACAACGCAGCCCATTTCCTCCTCTTGCGGTTGCATTTAATGCATTTCATAGGATGTCCAGCAAGATTGATACCCAATGGCTTCCACAGCACTCTCTCGCTTGACAAGGCCATCACGATTGATTGACTATAATACCCTCCTCTCCGGTTACAGTGATAAACAGAGGCGATCGCGTATATTGCCGCAACAACTGGCGAGTCGTCCTGAACTAGCAATACTATCAATCAATTGACCACATTCATTAACCTAAACTTCAAACGTAACTCATAACGACGTCGTTAGCATTAGAACCAGACGGTTAACGGCTCTGAAAGGAAACTTGTGGGTAACTGGCGTCTTGTAGAGTTGAGACAAAATTAAGATATTTTGGTTCATATTATATTTCCCGTCCTGATGTACGTCACTGCGACTAGAACGTCTTTTTAATCAGACTTACTCCCAACATGTTGAATCCATTGTATCTTGATGGTTTTTTTTTTTATCCCACTCCATCGATCAAGGGCCGAAGGGAATATCAGTACATCTTTCCAACCTCGGTTTTACCTCAAACTTGAAAGAGACTTATTATCTTCTGCAGAGCCTATAGAGCCTCCAAAAATTTATCATTACAAGTTATTGTGATAGGTGGCATAAGCTACTTGATCGGCTCGATTGCTAAAATAGAGGAAAAATTACTGCATGATGATCCTACAGGGAGGTTGTCAAATTACATCCCGCTTAGACGCCTCTTATTTTTACTCATAGATGGATTGTGGGTTATTCTGGCTAGGCCGATGCTACTTGCCTGGCCCACTTCCTGCTCAGCTTCTCCCCATCATTAACGTCGTCTACATAGGAGTCTCGAGGGTGCACCCTCGCGTTAAACTTGCTCTGCTACTGCGCAAGCAATTCAATCTTGACTGTAAATCAAAAGAGTAGTGTTCAACAATATTTAACTTGGCTGGACCTATTGGCCATAAAGTAAAACGGGAAGTAATACTAATAGCTAAATATATAAGCCAAAAGGTTAAGATTAAGGAGATATCACTTAAAGCAGGTCCCCGGTTTAGTTAGAAACAGCTTATAAGGTCTAATAAATACAAGCGGTCGCGTTAATCCTAGTCCACTCGGCCGTACTTAGCCCGGCCGCCCTATTCCACTCATAGAGGGCGGAGCGCGGTATAGCTCAGCTCATAAGGACTCCCCAGCTGCGATAATAGCTTCTATATGGCCAATTACTCTATCATCATGGCCTGCCCCTGACGGAATAGAGTGACCGATTGCTGCAGGTCAACGCAACGCGAACGAGGTCGCGACCAACATGCATTCAACTAGGCTGAGATCTTCTCGCCTTTAGTAAAGGGGGACAACAAAGAATAGGTTTCTGACGTGTTCATGGCAGACTGTCGGTTAGTTGCACGGCATGGCTGTTTGGGGGGGATCGTGACGCTACTGGCTATCAAAACTGATGCGTAGAGGGGCCGTATAATTAAAAGCCGTACCGGTGCATAACTAGGCAAGAGCCACTTATGCGTGTCTCCGTACCGACCTCTAACTGATTAGTGAGTGAATGGGCCTGTCCCGGGAAGTTCTTCATGCGAGCCAGTTTAGATTAAGACAGAGCTAAATGCCATATAACCAGGCATTAAACTAGAACGAACCGGGCGAGTAGACATAAAGACTAACCTGTATGCTATGGACCCTCTTCTTGACGAGGTTACGACAGGGTCTAATCCAGTCACATCAGGAATCGGACCTTATTATCTCCTAGGAGCGGCAAGATCTCGATCTAGTTCTATAGAAGTTAGTAGGGGCTATACCTGATATCTCTAGCCTATAGTAGCTATTAGGTCTTTAAGGCGGACTAATTAATAGCACGACTAATGCGAAATAATAGAGATACTATATGCCTAGACTATATCTCATCTACTTACTCTAGGGATTCAACTTTATTAAAGGAGTAAAAGCCACTAAGTTATTAGACGCTTGGAATAAAAATAAGGCTAATAAGCAGTATATAACTATAGGAGCGAACTAATACAGGCCGGGTGAGAGGTTATATAAGATAGTCTATGCTAATACGCTATATCTTTAATTAAGTAATATAATTTAATTTACCCCTTCCTTTATTACTTAAGATGTGACGGTACGGTTGGGTCTAAGGGATAAACCGGTCGTGCTGGGTTTATATTAGCAGTAGAGAATATTACGTTATAGTCTTAAATAAAGTATTATATCTAGTAATATACTTAAGGGTATTAAGTATAACTAAGTTATATTAATAGCTAAGGTAGCTATTATATAAGAGAGTATAATAAGTATATTTTATATACTTAAGGTAAGGTAATTAGACTAATATTCCTATTATTTAGTCTATAGTAAGACTAATATTCCTATTACTTAATCTAAGGACTAATATAAATAATATTTAGTCCTTTTGGTCTTAAGCTTAATTAGAGTATTTCTATTATACTTCCCCGCCTAACCCTTATTATAGTCGTAATATAAGGTCTCCCCTCTATTAATTTTATCCTTAAGGCTAGCTTTAGCGACTAAATATTTCCGGTAGGTAACTCTAACTTATAAAAATCTCCTTCTATTATTAATATAATATTAGGCTAAGTTCCTAAATATACTTCTTCCTAAAAGCTTTCTAAGGTATAAAGCCTTTCTACCTATATTAAGGCTTTTAATTCTAAAATTATACCTTATACTTACTATTTCCGCTAGGGGTTATCCTATAAGGTTATTTCTAATTATTTTAATTATTATTCTAACTATATTAATATAAAGGTTATCTATAATAGGGCCGATATAGCTTCTTTTTATAAGTATACCTCCTCCCCCCTATAATTAATAATTAATATCCTAGGTAGTAATAAAAAATATTTAGGAGTATAAGCGCCTAAAAGATAAAGAGGCTAAGGTAGAGGCTACTTTAGAGGAGGTAATAGCTAAGCTTACTTATATCTATAAGTAAAAATAATTACTTAAAGCGCGGGGTAATAAGGCCTTTAAGTGCGGGCTTTATACCTTAGAGGAGTTAAGCGAGCTTTAGGAGGAGTTATCTACTATTATAGAGGTATACTCTTTTAGGGCTATTAATTTAATTAATTAGAACGCTATTAGTCTTAATAAGCCTATACTCGGTATTATTAGTAGAAGTTCCTTAAGAGGTATTATATATTAGTGAGGTATTCTAGTAGTTCCTATATATTTTCTAAGTCTAGGTAGTCTTTCTATTTAATAAAATATATTATTTTACTATTAATTTTATCTATATTAAGGATAGCTTTTATAATATATTCTCTAGTTTATTAACTTTAGCTTTTAATTTATTATTAATCTTAATTTAGATAGTATTTTCCACTAACTTAAGTAATAAAATATAAAAGATTAAATAGAGCTTAACCTTTAATAATAAGTCTAATTTATAGTTATTTTATAAGATTTTCTATTTAACTCTATAGGGTCTAATATATTTATAATTAAGTTTTTTATTTTATTATTTTATTATAATATTTTTTATTGCGAGGTAGACTATATCCCCCTCTAAAAAGGTTAGTCCCTTAATCCTTTTCTTATTAATATAGTTATTTATTTTATATTTAATAAATTTAAGTTCTATTTATATTTCTTTATATAGGTTCTTTAGCTAATCGCTAGTAAGGATTACCTTAAGGTTAATAACTATATTTTAAGCTTATCTATAGATATCTAGAGTAAACCTAAAGTTAGTATAGGCTAATATAATCTTTATGCTTTTATTAGTTACTATATTATAGGCTAGCTATATAGCTAGTAACTTCTTAACCTCGTTATTTTATTTATAGTTAATATAATATTAAAGGTATTATTTTAGTATTTAATTTATTTATTCTATTTATCTATTAGTCTCTTTATAGTATACTATAGAGAGCTTATAGTTAATCCTAAGATATTTAGTTAATCCTTATTAAAATTTAGATATAAAGGGTAGTCCTTAATCTAAGA
Source organism: Fusarium virguliforme (assembly GCA_020883615.1). Taxonomy (NCBI): domain Eukaryota; kingdom Fungi; phylum Ascomycota; class Sordariomycetes; order Hypocreales; family Nectriaceae; genus Fusarium; species Fusarium virguliforme. Next base: position 2,022,086 of record JAJHJD010000010.1, on the reverse strand, counting down.
TAATCTCGAGTAATAGTCTATATATCCTAATAATATTATAGTAGAAGAGGTATATAAATTCTTCTATATTTATTAACTTATTATAAGAGATAAAATAGGAAAATTTTATAAGTCTATCTATAATAATAAGAATATTATTATAGAAGTTTCTAATAGCTAGTTCTTTTAATAGAGGTAATTTAGTGATAAAATCTATAGTAATTAATTCCTAAGGTTATTATATAACCGGGAGTAGTTATAGTTTTCCTTAGGGTTTATAGCGTTATGCCTTTATTTTCGCGCATAAGTTATACTTATTTATAACTTATATTATTATTTTCTTTATATTAAGAAAAGTATATATTATCTTAATTTATTCTAGGGTTTTATTAATTCCTTAATATCTATATAGCGGGTATTTATATATCTCGCTTATAAGGCTATATTATAGTTTATATGGGATTTATTATTTATTTATTTTCTCGTCGTCCGGGAGTTACTTATTATATTCTAAGATTTATTTTAATAGTAGATTGCCCTATTCTATTATATAGGTTACCCTAAATATTTATCTAGGGTTATATTTTTAGTAGTATTATAATACCTTAAATTTCCTCCTTAAATAGGTAGTTATTATAGATATAGTTTATAGCTTTAAATATCGGCCTATAGTTTCTATTATAAGGGAATTAATTATAGTAATAATTAAAGATTTCTCTAAAAATTTTATTAGGTATAATAATCTTTCCTTTAAATGTAAGGAGTCTATCTTCGCGGTAGTTATATCCTTATATGTAATCGGCGAAGTTAATAATCTATCTTCCGCAATCTTAAATAAGCTTAAGGTATTCTAATAGGGGTATTAGTTTCTATATTTATATAATAAGTTTTTATTTAAGGTATCCTTCTAAGGTATATTATAATAGTTATTTATTTATTTTAATCTTTCCTATATTAAGGTCTAATTATCTATTAATAGTATTAGCTCTTTTATTTCTTTTCCCTTTATATAGATTATAATATAATTAAATTCTAAGAGGTATTTAATATAATATAATTACTAGCTACTTAATTCTCTAGTAGTAATAAAGTATAAGATATTTTTATAATCTATATAGACCTTAATTTAATAGGGACTTTTAATAAGGTAATATTAAAATTCCTTAAAAGTATTAATAATAGCGAGGAATTCCTTATTATAGATAGGGTAATTAAGTTCTATTTTATATAGCTTATAGGAGTAAAATATAATTAGGTATAGGAGTCTTTTATTATCTTATTATTTAATCTAGGCGCCTTATATAAAGTCTAAGGTATTTATTTTAAGTTTAATTAATTAAGATAAATTAAATATCTTAAGGATTAATTTACTTAAGATAAGTTCCTTAATTTTATAGAAGGCTTCTTATGCCTTATTCCCTATTATAAATAGTATATCCTTCTTTATTAAATTCGTTAATAATATTATAATCTTTCTAAATCTTTTAAGGAATTTATAATAATAATTAATAAAACTAAGGAAGGCTTATACTTCCTTAATATTTATTAATTCTTTTTAATCCTTAACTGCTATAACCTTCTTAAGGTCTATATATATCTTATTATAAGAGATAATATATCTAAGAAATTCTACTTATAAGGTATAAAACTTATTCTTCTTTAGTTTTATTAGTAAGTTAGTATCTTATAGTATCTATAATACCTTATAAATATATTCTATATATTCTTCTTCTATTTTAAAGAAGATAAGGATATTATCTAGGTAATATATAATAAATATATCTAGATATTCTTATAATATATTATTAATTATTTATTAGAATATAATAGATATATTAATAAATCTAAAAGGTATAATAAGGTACTTAAATAGTCTATACTTAATATAAAAAGCGGTTTTTTATTTATATCCTTCCTTAATCTAAATTAGGTTATAGGCTCCCTTAAGGTTAAATATAATAAAATATTTTATTTTAAAAAATTAATCCTTTAACTTATTAATAAGAGGTAGCGGTATATAATCCTTAATTATAATAGTATTAAGTATTTTAAAGTTAATATAAAGGTAAAGCTTTTTATTCTTCTTTAGGATAAATATAATAAGGTATCTAATAAATAACTTATTTTCCTTAATATATTCTTTCTATATTATTTCTTTAATATATTCCTTTAATATTAATAGCTATATTATATTAAGTAAGTAGAGTTTACTAAAGCTAGGTTACTTTCTATTAATAAATTTAATTTCTAGGTTATAATATATATATAGTAGTAGGCCGGTCTTAAGTTCTTCTATAAAGAGTCTTTTATAGATTTAATATTATAGTAAGATATTCTTAAGCTATTTATTTTATAGTTTTTTCTTAATTTACTTAAGGTTCTTTTCTAACTTATAGAGTTACTTTATAATACTTATAATTATTTATTAATTCTATTATTTCTTTCTATTATATTATTTATATTATATTCCTTTAGGTAGAGAGGTATCTCTTATTTACCTCTTCTTAATTTCTCTATTATCTCTAATAGAAGTTTAAGATCTTATATCTAGTAAGTTATTATCTTCTTAGGAGGGTATCTCTTTATTAAAGGAGATCACTTAGCTAATCCGCTAATTAAGATATAGGTTAAACCTATATAGCTATAGGTACCTAAGTATTAAATAGTATCCTAATATAGGTATAATATTAAATAAGATTCCTTAATTTTTTCTATTAATAAAGACTATAAGGTAATTAATCTTATATTTAATAATCCTATTATTATAGTTAAACCTTTCTCCTTTTAGGTTATATACTAAATAAGGATCCTTCTTATATTTCTATAGTAGCTTAAGCCTATTTACTATTACTAAATTAAAGTAATTCTATTTAGCTCTATTATCTATTAAAGTATCTAGCTATTCTCCCTTAACTTATATTTATAATTTAAAGTATTTTAGCTATTAATTATTTATAGTTATATATAGAGCCCTTTATAGAAATTATTTCCTTCTTTCCTTTACCTATAGCTCTATAATAAATAGATATTCTAGTTTTTTAATAATATCTTCCCTAGGTAATCCTTATTATATTCGCTATTATTATAGGCCTTATAATTATATTTATCGTCTTAGCTATAGAGTAATTCTTAATATCACTACCTTTCTTTAGCGCCTAGATCTATCTATAGTATTTTTAACTTAATAAAGTATTCTATATATTCCTATAGTATAATTTCTTCCTATATAAGTGAAGTTTTAATATATTATTATTACTAAAGGTATTATTCTCGGTCCTCTATCGTGCCTCCTATTTATATAGGGGCATAAAAGCCTTCTTTTATTATCCTAATAATTCTATCTAGGGTAGCTCCTCTTTCTCTATTATTTTATTTTATTCCTAGCTCCACTCCTCCTACTTAAGTAAGGGTATTTATAAATTATTCTAGCGATATAATTTATTATTATAATAGGTAGAATTAAAGTTATATTACTTTAATTCCCTTATATTATTATTTAACGCGATAGTCTTCTACTTTATATAGGAAGTAAGGTTATATATTTAGTTATAAGAGGGGGATAAAGAAATAGTTTTATTCCCTCTTCTTATTTAGGTATATCTCGCAATAGTAGTCTCTATAGGAGATCTATATAATTTCGTGGTATTATAGATATCTTAATAGCGTTTTATTATTATTATATAGGTTATACTATAGTTCTAGTAGATAGATATTTAATATTACTTTTTTATAATAGGCTTAGATATAGATATCTTTTACGTCCTCTATTTTTTATTATTCTTAAGCTAGTTAGATATATATACTAGTGCTACTATTCTAGTAGTATATTCTTTATCTATTAATCTAAATATTATAGGCTTTATTCTATATCTATTAGTATTACTTAGTATTTTATCGTCTATAACGATCGCATTAGAGTTAGGTTAACTTAAGTTCCCTTTATATTATTACTCCTCTTAAGTAATTACTATAGTTTATAGGTTTATAGTATCTATTAGGTCGCGTTATTATAATAGTAACTTATCTAAGTCTAACTTCTTATCCTTCTATATCTTCCTCCTTCTTTATTAATTTAAGTAGGGGGATCTAGATTTAATTAATTTTATCCTAGGGGTTTTAAATACTTATCACGATATTAATATATCCTCTTATTAGGGGTAGTATAACCTTATATATATATTCCTTATAATATAGTCTATAAGCGATATTATACTTTATTTATTCTTTTATTAGGTATGCCTATATATATAGTATAGCTACTTATCTTAATGCGGCTATAGTTAAGTTATAACTAGATCGTATTATTATAATAGTCTTAGTTATTTAAATCGCTATTTATATATCGCCTTATTAATAGGTATAGCTTATATATTTCTTACCTTCTAGAAGCGGCTATTATTCTTAGTACCTCCCTTATTAATATTTCCCTTTAGCGATATCTTATACCTTTTTCTTATATATACTTACCTTATAGTTAGGTTTATAGTAGTAAAAGTACTTAATTAGCTTTTTATTATATTATGCGGCCCCTAGCACTATAGGTCTAGCTTTAATATTATATAAGGTATTATAGTATCTCTTTCTACCTTAGTTTATATTAAAGCGAGGGGTATTAGCCTTATAGTTATTAAATCTTAGGTTTTATAATTTCTTCTATAAAAACTATTAATTATCGATCTTAACCGCCCTACTAATATAATTAATTAGGTTATTAGATTGGTCCTCCTTATAGAGTTTAGCCTATATTTCTTTCTTAAGTCTATTAAAGAAGAGTAATATTAAGGGCTCTTAATCCTATAGTAGCTTAGATATTAGCTAAAGGTACTTTATTTTATACTTAGAGGCTAATTAAGTTTATTTAAATACCTTAATCTCTTATTTAGCCTATACCTTCTCGTTAATAATTCTAAAGGCCTAATAAAGGGCTCCTTTAAATATATTATAATTAATATAGAGGTTAGTAATTTATAGCGAGAGGTTAATAAATAGGGTCATAAGGTACTCTTTTATTATTAGCTTAAACTATATAGTAGTATACTTTATAAGGCGTCCCGCGGTATATTAGACCTTATTAAACTTAATAGTAAATTAAGTCAGGTAATAGGTTATAAAAGTATATATCTAGGTAAGGAATATCTATAGTCTATATAAGGTTCTATTAAATAATTCTAGTGGGTTTAGCTTAAGGATTTCTCTTATATCTTTACCTTTTATAGTAATAATTATAAGGTTATTAATTATCTCGGTACTATTTATATATTATTTATTCTAAACTCTCTAGGAGTTAATTATTCTTTCTATAGTCTTATAGAGATTATTTATTTCGGTACTTATAGTAGTAATTTAAGCCTTAAGCTATTTAACTTCCTTATCGTCACTACTATTACTAGAAGTATCTTCTATCTCTATATTAGTTAGGTTAACTAGAGCGGGCGCGGTAGGTATAGGCGGCCCCTATTATTAGTTATTTATGGGGGTAGTGGGAGTAGCTATTATATTTAATATTATTTAAGGTAATATAAGTAATCCACTAAATAAGAGCTATTAATATATAATAATATAATTAGGTTTAAGGGATAAATCGGTTATATTAGGTTTATCTTAATAATAGAGAATATTATATTATAGTCTTAAATAAAGTATTATATCTAATAATATACTTAAGGGTATTAAGTATAACTAAGTTATATTAATAGTTAAGGTAGCTATTATATAGGAGAGTATAATAAATATATTTTATATACTTAAGGTAAGGTAGTTAGACTAATATTCCTATTACTCGGTCTAGGGTAGGACTGACGTTCCTATTACTCGGTCTAAGGACCGATATAAATAATATTCGTGTTACGGCGCTTTATGGTGAATAGAGGTTCAAAGGGATCCACGTGACCGGGCCCTTTTAGGCCGGTCTTATGGATAAGTCTTTATGCTTTTAGGGGGGCTTACCCTAGCTTAATCTCATTAAGCTTTAGTTATTAATTAACTATTACGCCTACCTAGTAATTATACCTCTTTAGCTATATATCTATAATAATTCTAAAGCTTCTCCTATTAAGCTACTTAGGCGATAGTTTTCTTAAAGTTAGCCCGCGAGGGCACTCTAAACCTATTATCCTCGGACTATAGAAGTCATTAATATCACTCCTTAATAACCTAAACCTAATAGTAAATCCACCGAAATATAGGCGATTTAAGAGCGAAAGTAAAAGGTTAAGGAATATATAAAGTAATTAGAAGAATTAAAGAGGTTAAAGGAGAGGGAGTAAGAGTTACTTAAGTCATTATATTATATCGATATTAAAAGACGCTAGAAATATTATTAATATTTATCTAATTCTTCTTTATCTAAGGAGGGAGAGGTTAAGATTAAAATATTAAAGAATTAACCCTCCTTATAATTATATAAAGAGAGATAACTAGCTTAATAACCTATAGCGTGCTTTTTAGGGAGCGCGCTATTAATATTAGAAAAGTTATAAGAAGATCCTTCTTACTTAGATTATATAGATTATAAAGGACAATTAAGATAGGATTAATACCTAAGTAAATATACCGAGGAATAGCGGTATAAGCTAGAGGAAGATTAAGATATATTTAAAAGGTAGATTCTATTATTAATTAAAGATATAGAAAATAGAAAGGCTTTTTTAATATTATAATTAAAAAGGGCTAAATAAAGGGAGGATTAAACTCCTTAAGATTTCTATATCTATTTTAATTCTATTAAGAAATATTTCTTAAGATAGGCTAAAAGGTAATAGGCTCTTTTTTATTTTATAAAGTTATATAATAAACTATATAACTATATTAACCTTAATTTGCCTTCCCTATTATAGACCTATAATAAGATAGTTATATTAGCTATTTATTATTAGGATATAATAATCTAAAAGAAGAGAAAGTTAGGGTTAATTAATTACCCTATTAAGAAATAGGCTAAGCGAGAGGAATATAAAACCCCCTTAATTATTATATAAACTATAGGGGAAACTTTTATAAATTATAAATAAAACCCTAAAGATAAAAAAGGTAAGACCCTTTAATATTATTATTATTATAGTAAATATTATCTCTTATATTTCTACCTAAAATCTAACCTAAATATAATTAATTAAATTACTTAATAAAAAACCTAATTAAGCTATAGGCGTGGCTTAGGCTGCGGCTAAAGAAGGGTATATATAGGTTAAGCTTAGTATTAATATTTCCCTCTTAATTTATAGTTAAAAGATAATTAAAATATTTATTTATCTTAATATAGTAATAATATTTAATTATATAAGTAAGAAGTTTACCTAAAGGTAGGGCCTTAAATAATTTAATAGGGTTATAATATTATATTAAGTTATTAATAGGGGTAATCTTTAAACTTATTATAAATAGAGAGTCTTAATAATAATATTTAATTATTAGGGGGAGACTTATTCCTTTAAGTAAATCTATATTAATATTAAAGAGGGTATAAAACCTCTAGAAACCCTCTTTTATTATTAATATTATTATTAAAGACCTTTCGATTATAATTAATAGAGGAGAATAGTATTAATAGTTTAAGAAAAATATAAATAAGATTAAAGTTCTTTTAATATATAAGTTTTATAAAAAGTTAGAAAATCTAAATAGGGTATTCTTAATTATATAATATAAGGAACCTTACCTTCTCTTAGATAAAGAACCCTTAAAACCTATAGAGGATGCCCCCTTACTGGACGAGTTAAAGGACTATATTAAAGTCTTTAGCTATAAAAAAGCTAGGCAGCTACCGTAATACCGCGGCACTAATTATATAATTAATTTAATTAAAGGTTAAGAACCTCTATATAGGCCGATCTATCCTCTTTTATAAGTCGAGCTTAAAGAGCTATAATAATACCTTATAGATAACCTTAAGAAGGGGAGGATTTAATTATTAAAGAGTCCTATAGGGGCCCCGATTCTCTTTATATTAAAGAAGGATAGGAGCTATACCTTTATATTAACTATAGGGGCCTTAATGCCCTTTCGGTTAAGAATTAATACCCTCTCTTATTTATTTTAGAGATTCTTAATAGGGTATAAGGGGTAAAATATTTCTCTAAGATTAATATAAAAGATATTTATTATATTTATATTAAGGGGGGAGATAAGTAGAAAATAGCTTTTTATATATATTATAGGCATTTTAAGTATTTAGTTATACTATTTAGGCTTATTAATATACCTATAACTTTTTAATACTATATCTATTAAGCCTTATATAGGCTTCTCGATATTATTTATATAGCCTATCTAGATAATATCTTAATTTATTTAAAAGATTGGGACTTATATATAAAGGCTATCTAAGAGGTATTTAAGAAGATATAGAAAGCTAAATTTATATTAAGCTATTAAAATATACCTTTTATTAAGAATAGGTGGAGTTCCTTAGGTTTATTATCTCTAGAGAAGGTATATTAATAGACCTTAAGTAAGTTAAGGCTATTATAGAATAGCTATTATTAATTACCTATTGAGATATCTAGGTTTTCCTAGGGTTTTATAACTTTTATTATTACTTTATTTATATTTACTTAAGGGTAATATAATTACTTATAGGTTTATTAAAAGGAAAAAGGATAGAAGAAAGCCTAGGAATATATCCCTAAATAAGGAGGAAGAGGAGGTATTTTAGAGGCTTATCTAAGCCTTTTAAGAAATATCTCTTTTATAGTATTTTAATCTAATATAACCTATATAGGTAGAGATAGATACTTCTAAGATAGCTATAGTAGGTATCCTCTTTTAATTAGATAATAAAGGTAGATAATATCTAGTTATATTCTAATCTAAGAAGTTTAATATATCTAAGTTAAATTATAATACCTTAGAATATAAATTAATAGCTATTATAGAGTCCTTTAAATACTAGCGATAATACCTTAAAGGGGCCTTAACCTAAATTAAAGTATTAAGTAATTATTAGAACTTATAGTACTTTATAAAGACCCTAAAGCTTAATAAGAGGTAAATAAGGTAATATATTTACTTAATACTATATAATTATATTTATTAGTATTAAAAGGGGAAGATAAACCTAGCTAATATATTATTAAGACTATTAGGTTATATCCTTACCTAATTAAAGAATTAATTAATTTATTAAATTAAAAGATAGCTAAGATTATAGTTATTATATAGTTATAGATAAAAGAGAGGTAGGGTATAGAGCCTATAGTAAGAGTAATAGAGTCCCTAGCCTCTAGTTTAAATAAGGTAGATAAATTATCCTTAGGGGGAATAGAAACCCCTACTTAATAACTATAAGAAGGTACCGAAATAAAGGAGTATCCTAGTAAGTTTAGAGAATAAATTAAAGAGAAGCTATTTATAGTAGACCTACTTCTAGGACTAATAGTAGAGGTAGGGTTATAATAGGAAAACCCTATATAATCCTAGGTCTTAAGTCCCTTACTTAAGCTAATTAGATTAGCCTAGGTAAGAGATAAGGATACCTAATAAAAGACCTAGGTTTCCTTATTAAAAGGGGTAAGAAACCCTAAAGTATAGAATATTAAGAAAGATAATCTATTATTCTTTAGAAATTATATCTATATTTTATGAGACCTAGGTTTATAAAGAAAGATTTTAAGCTTATTTATAATAACCCCTTAGCTAGCTATTTCGGAATTAAGAGAATAAAAGACCTCCTATAAAGGAAGTTCTATTAGAAAGCTCTTAAAACTAATATTAAGGAATATAAGTATACCTACCTGGTGTATTAGGGGACGGTCTTATATAGGTATCGCCCCTATAGTAAGCTTAATAACCTCTTAATTCCCTAGGGACTTATAACTAAATTATTAATAGACTTTATTATAGGTCTATTATTAATTATATTAGGGGATCGAGAAGTAGATATAATTTTAGTTATTATTAATTAATTTATAAAATACTACCTATTTCTTATTATTAATAGTATAATAACGGTATTAGATCTAATAAAGCTCTTTTATTAAGAGGATTATAATTTAGGGCACTATAGGGTATTATTACTAACTATAGACCTATATTTATAAGTGAATTTTAGTTAGAGTTATATTTTATCTCTTAGATAAAGTAGAGGCTTTTAATTACCTTTTATCCCTAAATCGATAGTTAAATAGAGTAGATAAATCAAACTTTAGGTTACTACCTATAATATTTCGTAGGTAATTATCCTAAATATTAGCTAAAGCTACTATTAATTATTTAATTCGCTTATAATTTTATAATAAATAAGATAATAGGTATCTCTCTTAATATAGCCCTTATGGGCTATAAGCTAGAGTTTTATTTGGTTTTTAGGGATAAAAACCTAGGGGAGGGTATACCTAAAGTTAAAGTATGCTTATAAAAACTTTAGGAAATCTATTAATAATTATAAGAATATTAGAAGTAAGTAATTAAAAGGTAGATAAAATACTATAATTCTTATTATAAATTATTTATATTTATAAAGGGAGATTTAATAATACTCTTAATAAAGAACTTAAAGTTTAAAGAAGAGAAGAGGAAATTAATTCTTTATTTTATTAGACCCTTTAGGGTCTTAAAAAAGCTTAGCTTATAGGCCTATCGCTTAGCCTTACTAAATAAATACTTATAGATTTATAATATCTTTTATATTACTCTATTAGAGCCTTAGGTATAAAGGGAAGGGAATAAAGAAGAAACCCTCTTAATATTAGACCTAGAAGTAGATAAATTAAAGGAGGAAATTAAATAAGTTAAAGTAGAAAAGAAGATTAAAGGAGATATTTACTTTCTTATTAAGTAGAAAGGCTGGCTAATAGAATATAATTAGTGGGTAGATATAAATAAAATAATAAATATATAGGAAGCTATCTAGAAGTAGCGAGAAGAATAAATAAAAAGAAAGTAAAAATAGCCTAAAAAGCCAGAGTAGCCTAAATAAAGAGGGCGCCTATAATTATATTAAGGTAGAAAAAATCTATTAAATAAAATATATAAATTAAATCTATACCTAAGGTATTATATTATATTAAAATATTAATAATAACTATAGGAAATAGAATAGACTTAAGCCCTATAGGGGTTTATCCTTTTATAGCCCTATATAGGAATACCAATAAGAAGTATAGAGTATTAATTAGTATTAGAGTCTTAGTTAATTATATAGCGGAGTGAGTTATAAAAGGCTAGCTAAGCGATATATTAGGTAATAATATTAGGGTTAGTATTCTAGCCGTAAAGCCGCTAGGTATAATACTATCGCTTCTATTAGATATTAATCTAGTGAAATATTAGTGAAACCTAATAGAAAAGGGTAAAGACTTATAGCATTAGGAGGGGAAGTAGGGAAGGTACTTATTAGCTATTAGCATCACTAGGCAATAAGAACCTTATATAATATAATAGTATCCTATATCTAAGAAGATTAAAAATAAGAATAAAAATATAGTAAAAAGGGGGTAACTTATATAGTTATCCTTTTTATTTCTAGTTAGGCTAAAGTATATATAGTAGGCATTCTCTATAGCGCTAAATATAAGGTAAAGGCGGTTAGCTACTACTATAAATAGATATAAGGTATTAGTATTAAAGAAATAGCTATTAATAATATTATTATTAGTACTAGGGCTATTTATAAGCTAACTAGTGATAGAGTTAATAAATATAAGTTAGTATAAGAGATTATCTATATCTCTATTAAGGATAATAGGGGGGCTTTATTATAGATTAATAGGGCTATTAGAGGGAATAAGGTGCGGAAATATAAAATACTTATAGCGCATAAGAACTATTAGAGCTATTATAGTACTTATAGCGGGAGGAGTTAAAGTCGCGAAAGGTATAATTAATCTAAATATACTTAAAAGGATAATTAATAATATAGCGGGCGTTAATAGCCTTACCTTTAGCCTAAATCGCTAAATAAAAATAGTATATATATTATTAATTAATACTTATAGGGCCGCTAGGCTAAAGAGAGTATATAGTAGAGGGTATCTTAATTAGGAATTATAGGGTTATTATAGTTATTTTATAGGAGAAAGTATAATATTAATAGAGAAGAGATAGAGAGAAAGAGAAGTAGGTTATAGGAAATTATTATTATTATTAATATCTAGAGGCCCGAAATACTATAGAAATAGGGATAATAATAAGCCTTATAATAATAGTAAATAAAGTAATACCGCCTTTATTCTATTAGCGCGGGGTATATTTATTATTATTTAGTAATTATTAAGGACCGTTAAAGGCTATTAAGGTATTTATTAAGGGTATTTACGGTAATTAAGGATAGCTACCTTTAGGAGGGAGGATAGTTATTATAGCGCTTTATAGTAAATAGAGGTTTAAAGGGATCTATATAACCGGGCCCTTTTAGGCCGGTCTTATAGATAAGTCTTTATGCTTTTGGGGGGGCTTACCCTAGCTTAATCTCATTAAGCTTCAGTCATTAATTAACTATTACGCCTACCTAGTAACTATGCCTCTTTGGCCGTGCATCCGTAATAATTCGGTCCTTTCGGTCTTAAGCTTAGTTAGAGTGTTTCTGCTATACTTCCCCGCCTGACCCTTGTTATAGTCGTGACATAAGAGAGCCTTAATATATATTTACTATAGCTATAGGGCCGTTATAGTGGTTATATTAATTAAGTAAAGTGCGGCCTATTAGACTTACTCAGCCGAGAGCTACTAGGCTAGATAACTCTTACTGAATATAAAATATAGGATTATACCTCCTAGAAGTTAAATAATAAGACCTTAATCTATTTATCTTAAGGATATTCTTCTATAGCCCTACTTATTAACTTAACATTACTATCTACTTTCCCATCACTAGACTATATCCTATTAATAAGGTTAGTTCTTAAACTATCTACTCTCTATAGCAAAACTAATTATATATCCTAAGCTATATTAGACTAGAGCTCCTCTTCTACTACTCCATCTAATATATCTAACTAAGATAGTAGGGAGTAATACGTAACTTTATAGGCTAGATTAAAAGAGGCTAGGAATTAATTAAAGGAATACCTATTATTAAGTAAGGTTATAATAGAGATAACTTATTTAAAAGAAGAATATAGAAAGGTAGATTAAAATTAAATATAATAAAATCTAGTAATTAATTAATTAATAAATAATGCCTGATACCAATATTAATACTATTAATTTAGCTTTATCTAAGTAATTATTATAGCGCTATAAATCTCTATACTTTACCCTAACTAGAAATTTAATTAATATATAGTTATTTCATTAGCCTTTATCCCCACTAGACTATCTATTATAACCTCCTAATTTAGCGCTAGGAATATATAATTAAGGTTTATCTATTATAAAAGCTCCTTATTAGTATAATCTAACTATAGTGGATTAATTTAATATTATTAGCTTTAGGAAGTTATATATAAGACCCTAGGTTATCGACTTAACTAATACTATAGTAAAATATTATTAACTAGCTAATATACTGTAAAGGACTGAAGGATATCGACTATAAAGTCCTCGTAAGGTGTAGGGTAGGTAATGGAGATAGGAGGTAAATAGGCAGTGGAATTAGTCCTTATGAAAAGCTAATTAGCTAGATAAGGAATTATATAGCCAGAAAAGTGGATCAAAAGATAAATGAGGTTAAAGAGGAAAATGAGAGCTTCTGATTGGTGGTCTTATTGGTTGTATTGTATGAGAGGATATATATCTAAGAGAGGTTCTAATTCTAAGGGAGTTCTTCTTCTTTTATAGAAATAGCTCGGAACCTATTCATCCGATTCGACCAAAAGTCATACCGCCGGGTAGCCTGATTTCCGGGCTATCTAGCTATAGAGGCTAGGCTAAAGTCGGATAACTAGATCCCGAGTTATCGCATAAAGACGTATGTAACTGTAGAGGTTTTATATTATGGGATTTAAAACCGGATGGAAAATACCTGTATTTTAAGCCCGGCTTTAATGGCGTTATCGGGCTTATAATAAAGCCCTATATCCGAGGTCACGTGACTTACCTTAGAGGGTAATATTACTAAAATTATAATTTTAGGATCTTTTTGTAACTCTCTAATATCTTGCTTATATAAGCAGATATTGCTTATATAAGTCCACCGCTGTGAAGCGCTAGCTGTATACTATATAGTAGTGAATTCTTATGCTTATATCTTATAAGCTGAATTTACTAGAATTATTTATAAAGTCTCTTATATATTATAAGGTCTTTTATAGATACTTAATTAACTAACCCTCATAGACCCCTTCTTACCTTTATTCTATCGCATTATATAATAAACTCCCTCTTATAAAACTAAATACCTAATACCTTTTTTCTTTCTATACTATCTTATTTCTACTTTAGCCTTTATATCTATAGTAAGAAAGGACTAAGGTTATTACTTATTTAGCTAATATACTAGATTATAGTCTAGATTATAATTATAAGCCTTTCCATCCTATATTTCCTCTTAGCGTCCCGCTTAAGGGGCTTAATAAAAGACCTTTTATATAATATCTAGAGAGTAATTTACCTCTTTTTTATTACTATTTTATAGCTATTATTATCTAATAAACATCTAGCGTACTAATACCCTAATAAATATTAGACCTTAGCGCTTAGGCTAATAATTAACCTTCACTTATTAGGGGAGTTATGCCCTAAACGTCACTAGTAGCTAATTAATATTCTTCTTATTAAGTTTACTACTATTATTATATACTTATTAATATCTAGTTACGCAAGTATCTACTTAATTATCTTTGCCCTTAATTTAATAATACCTCTTATAACTTATATAGTATAATATAATATATATCTATACTTTCTATCGTAAGTTATATTATAGAGAGATAGAGGTAAGCTTTATTCCTAGATCCACTAAGTTATTACTATTAAAATAAATATAGCTATACTCTCTATAGTATTAATAATTTATTTAGGCCTTAAGACATTTATTTATATAGACTTTACTTAAGGAGCGATCTATCTTATAACCTAGCTATAAATATTTATAGAAGAAGTAGATATTAGCTTAAATAATATAATATTTCTTACCTAGGTATCTATTAGTAATAGGCCTAATATCGAATTAGTAACTTATTTAGTATCCTCGCTAAAACCTTCATTAAGGGCTTCTAAAGGCTCTTATTAGTATATAACTTTAGACTAAGGTGGGTTTATAAAGACTAGCTACTGCTAGCTACCTCAAGAGACAGGCTAACGTTAGGCGTATCTAATAAGATATCGCCGCAAGAGCAGACTATAAGAGGGCATAGACACAAGGAAGCTATTGCTGCTTATTAATCCTAATACCTCGCTTTATATTTAGGCACTAGAAACCCACGTAGGAAGGAGGGCATATAATATAATATAAGATTAAAATTAAGATACGCTTTATAGAGTCTTAAATAAATCCTATTCTAGTAAATTAGGCCATTCTATAGCTATATAGATAGACTTATTAGTTACTTCTCTAGATAGGGAGAAGGTATAATTCCATTTTATTCCTACTATAAGGCTATAAGTATTCGATTCTTTAGCTAATATACTGATACGCACTTATATAATAAAGCCTAATATATCTAAAATCTATATAATCGCTGAGGTATTAAAATACCGCTAGACACTATAAACATCTACTGCAATAATAGCTATTAGCGGAATAGTAAAAAAGGTCTTGAGGGCAATAGAGGTCTCTAGGGCAGTAGCGAGCGGTATATCGAAAGGAGTGGGCATAACGGGCTCTAGTCGCTTAGATATCTCACTTAAAGGTTAATAGGTTGCTGAACCGGCGTCAGGTGATATAAAAACCTCTATGCCATACTATCGATCTATTTTCCGAGAGATATTTCAAAGATACCGAAGATCCCACCCACGGCCTTATTATAGGTCTATATAGCGCTAATAACTTAAATATCCTCAACAGCAGCATCCGATACTTACCCTAACTTTCCCTTAGTTTCCACCCTTATCTAGATAGTCAGTAAACTAGGCATTAGGCAATATAATTCATAGCTCACTCACGTTCCGATCTTAAAAGCCATTAATAGCAGCAAAACTCCACGACGGTTTATCCTAATAGTGAGCTTATAATAGCAGCCGCCCTTCCCGTCCATCTTAGTAGATTTCGCTAATAGGCTTACTTATTCTCTAAGCCCATAGGTTAATAGATAGGCTATTAATAGGTCTTTACTGCCTTAGTTATAGAATAACTTATGGAATTTAGCGCGTAAGAGGTAAAAGAAAACTAAATATATTTATAGCTTAATAATATTAATCTATATCACGGCTATAATAAGGGCCAGGCGGGAAAGTATAGCAGAAATACTCTTACAAAGCCTAGGACTAAAGGGACTAAGCGTCACTTATATCGGTCTAAGGACCGAGCTTTAAGAACGATAGTCCTACCTTAAACTAAGTAATAGAAACATTAGTCTAACTACCTAACCTTAAGTATATAGAATATATTTATTATGTGACGGCACGGTCACAGCTGCGGGCACCTTAGCCACTGCGCCACGGGGCAAAAGATTGGGCTATAATCGCTATTGCAGCAATTATAGAAGGTGCATTCACTGCCTATAGGGCTTATAGCGCCGTTATAGGGGACTAAGCCATAACACGATGCCCTCTCTCAAGGGCTTACGCCTCAGAAGCCCACTATAGAGCCATCCCATACAGGAGTCATCAAGCCCTATAGGTAGCAGCTAACTAACCCCCAGTGCAAGCACCGCATATACCCTTGTGTGCATCAGGCAAGCCTATGAGCAACTACTAGCCGAAGGCAGGGCTCAAACCTGCGAGCTTCAGGTCACCCGCTTATAGCGATTATTGTGTAACGGCACGGTCACAGCTGCGGGCACCTTAGCCGCTACGCCACGGGGCAAAAGATTGGGCTATAATCGCTATTGCAGCAATTATAGAAGGTGCATTCACTGCCTATAGGGCTTATAGCGCCGTTACGGGGGACCAAGCCGTAACACGATGCCCTCTCTCAGGGGCTTACGCCTCGGAAGCCTACTGCAGAGCCATCCCATATAGGGGTCATTAAGCCCTATAGGGTAGCAGCTAACTAACCCCTAGTGCAAGCCCCACATATGCCCTTATGTGCATTAGGCAAGCCTATGAGCAACTATGCCGAAGGCAGGGCTCGAACCTGCGAGCTTTAGGTCACCCGCTTATAGCGATTATTGTGTGACGGCACAGTCATAGCTGCGGGCACCTTAGCCGCTGCGCCACGGGGCAAAAGATTAGGCTATAATCGCTATTGCAGTAATTATAGAAGGTGCATTCACTGCCTATAGGGCTTATAGCGCCGTTACGGGGGACCAAGCCATAACATATTAAACTTTCTTATATAGTAGCTACCTTAGCTATTAATATAACTTAATTATACTTAATACCCTTAAGTATATTATTAGATATAATAACCCCCTTTATTTAAATTATATAACTATCCCTATTATTAATATAAACTTAATATAATTAGTTTATCCCTTAGATCTAACTATACTATTATATATTAATAGCTCTTATTTAGTGGATTATTTCTATTACCTTAAATAATATTAAATATAATAGCTACTTCTATTACCCCTGTAAATAATTAATAATAATAGGGCCTACTTATACTTATTATGCTTACTTTAGTTAACTTAGTTAATATAGAGATAGAGAATACTTTTAGCTTTAGTAATAATAATAAGAAAGTTAAATAGCTTAAAGCCTAGATTATAGCTATAAGCACCGAGATAGATAACCTCTATATAACTATAAAATAGATAGCTAATTCTTAATAAATCTAGAATAAATAATATCTAAATAATACTTAGATAATTAATAATCTTATAATCGCCGCTATAAAGAGTAGAGATATAGGGGAAATCCTTAAGTTAAACCTACTTAAACCCTTTAATAAAATAATATATAAGCTACCTTTATTTCTTACTTAATTAAGGGCCTTTATAGTATATTACCTAATATAATTTACCTTAGTATCTAATAAACTATAATATACTGCGGGGCGATTAATTAATATTATAATATAATTTAAGCCTATTATAAAGGAGTACCTTATTATGCCTTTCGCTAACCTCTTACCTTAAATTATTAATATTTATTTAGACTATAATACCTATAAGGCTATACTTTAATAAGCCTTTAGAATAATTAATAAAAAAGGGTAAGCTAAAAGGGAAATTAAGACCCTTAAGTAGACCTAATTTATATCTAAATATAGGATAAAATACCACTAACTCGCCTTAAAGCTCTTATAGAACTAATAGCCTTTAATATCGCTTTTCTTTAATAGACTTAAGAAGGAAATATAGGCCAAACTCTATAAGGAGGACTAGCTTAATAACCTTATTAATTATATTAATAGGGCGGTTAGAATTAATAATTAATAGTTTTTATAGAAGAAATTATAAAACCTAAGATTTAGTAATAATTAATTTAATACCCCTTACTTTAATATAAACTAAAGTAAGAAAAGGTATTATAATACCTTATATAGTACTAAAGCCGGACCTATAGTACTAAGAGCTATATAATATACCTAAAAACTAATTAAATACTTCTATTACTATAAGCTTAATTATAAGGTAGACGCCTATAGAAAAAAGGCATAAGATATTACTAAAGGAAGGTATTAATTAAGAAGAGAATAGAAATAATAAATACTCCTAAAAGGTAAAAAATAAATAAATTTTATCTATTCCTAAGATAACCCCCCGCGCGCGACTAAAATAAAAACTATCGCTATAGCATAAAGTAGCTATAATAAATCTAGACTATATAACGTAACAACCCACCCTTTTACGCACCCCCCCCTTCTACGCGATTTTTCGCGATACGCCCTTATAATCCTCCTTAATATACTCTACTATAATATTACTAATTATTATCTAATTCCTTCTAAATCTTTAATATAACCTCTTTTAATAATAATAATAAGTATACTATATCTAAAATTATTTAGAGAGTCGAAAATAGCGAGAAATTATATATTAATATACCTCTATATAATAAAGCTAAGTCTATAATTCATAATCAGATAAAGGGCGCCTAAAATATAAAGAAGGCATAAGAAATTACCTAAAAGCTATCGCCTATATAAGAAGCCCTCCTAGCTGACTTCTTAATTGCTGAAGAAGCCGCCGGCTGCGGCCTATTGAGGTATAATATACGCGCCGTAATATAAGAGATCCTTAACCCTAATAATAATGATATTATAATTAGAAAGAATTAGGTTTTATACTTCCTTTAGCATAATAAAAAAGTTAAGATAAAGGTATCTATATCTATTAAGGCTACTTATTTAAATAAGAGTACTTTTAAAGCTCTATAATACTTCTATTATAACCTAAGATACGAAATAAAGGATAAGGATATCCCCCCGACTGAATATATAATATTAATAAATATAGCCTCACTAAGGGTAAGATAAAGACCGGTAAGGTCATTAGGGATACCCTTATGCGCTAGGCTATAGTCTTAGAGAATAATAATAAGACCTAGGTCTCTATATTAAAGGTAATTAGTGCCATTAGAAGACGATTAACCCTATATAGAGTCTTTATAGGTATATAGCTTTAAGAATAGGTTTCCTAAAAGCTACCCTAATTAAGCTTATAACTATTTAGCTATAGGCTAGGCTAATTTAAGGATATATAAGAAATAGCTAAAGAAGGTATTCCTAGAGGAAATAAAGCTATTATAGCTGGATTAATAGCGAATTTTAATCCTAGATAGCTTCTATAGTTATATATTACCTTAATTCTAATTCCGAGCCTATTTCTATTATATATAATTAGTTTATTTACCACCTTATTCATTATACCTTATATAGCCTCTTAATATTAGTTTTTTTAGCGTTCTTAAGAGGGCTTAGCGTCACGCCTATAAATATACTACCTTTATAGTAATAGCTCTTATTTCTAAATAATGCTTTATGACGACCTATAAAATAGCTTTAGGTAAAGCTATCACTAAGAAGAATATCTAAGGTAGTTTTTTAGGAGCCGGA
Organism: Fusarium virguliforme; assembly: GCA_020883615.1. Lineage (NCBI taxonomy): Eukaryota > Fungi > Ascomycota > Sordariomycetes > Hypocreales > Nectriaceae > Fusarium > Fusarium virguliforme. The sequence goes on along the minus strand of JAJHJD010000010.1, from coordinate 2,002,123 downwards.
ATTTATCCCCTTAACGCGAAAAAGGTACTTATATAAGTAATTAATACCGACTTAAGTTAAAACCTAGAAATACTACTATAGAGCCGCGCTGCCTTTATAATTAAAGAAGTAAAGAAGATTAATTACTTTCGACCCTATAGAATAAGGCTTAATTAAAAGAATAGCTAAAAAAGCTCTCTAAGGACCCTAAGACCTTTTAAAAGAACTTTAAGATAATTATAGAGAAGCTAGCTAATAAGGTTAAGGTTTTAGACGTTAAAATTATAGAATAAAAGGCTAAATATACCCATTTAAAGGACTCCTTAGACTCTAAGAAGGTCACGAAAAGGGAGGTAATTAATTATAACCCTATTAGTAAGTTTCCTATAATAAAAGAGATTAAAGGGATAAAAGAGAAGAAGAAGTAACCTAGGAGGAAAAAATATAAGACCTAGCCAGCTATAACGCAAAATATAATAAAAGAAATTAGTAGTATAGTTATAAATAGCCTTATTAATACCCTATAGTAGTAACTTATTATTTAATATTTATTTTATTAAGAAATATAATCGTAAAAGTGGGTGAGGTTATTATTAATTCGCGTAGAAGGGGGGGGTGCGCAGAAGGGTGGGTCGTCACGTTAAAGGAGAAATCGATATACTTAGTTAATATATATACCTAGGAAAGGAGGAAGTAAAATATAATATTACCTATAGATATTATTATACTATATAAGTTTATATCGTATAATAGCTATTAAAAAGGTCTTTTATTAATATTATTATTAATAATAGAAACCTATATAATAACGCTGAATTATTTTAGGCACTATTATTAAAACCTAAGGGTAAGGGGATAATTAATAATAATAGCTATAAGAAGATAATCCTTAGAGCTACCTAGCGATATAACAACTAGCTTATAAAGTTAGTAGCTTAAAATAACTATATACCCCTAGAATAGCTTATATAATAAATATAAAGAAAACTTAGAGAGATATAATAAAATACTAAATATTACTAATAGATATAGAGTAAGGACTATAATATCTAGACTAATAAATAAGGGATCATTATTAAAATCACTATTGAAATCACTAACTATTGCCGAGTGGTTATCTCGCATTTTGACACGTGTCACGTGACGTGAGAGAGTTAACGCCGTCTTTAGATAAGGTCTCGCCGAGGGCAGCGATAACCTCTATGTTATATATATCATCTTATACCTTATATTCTTATATTTTTAGTTATAGGCTATATACATTATGCATTTAATATTATATTTTTTAACCGATAATTTAATTAAATATATTAACTCTTTACCTAAGAGTCATCCGACTATAGGCATTAATCCTATTTAGTCCCTAAAATCCGATACTATAGTCCCTATATTATAGTTAATCCCCTTAAGAACCTAAAATCCCCTACTCCTCTATATTCTTTCCTATTTATATCTTTAGTTTATCTATATAGTTATTAAATTACTTAGATCGCCTTAAGCTTTACTACTAACTATATAAGCTATAGGTTATAGGCTCCGCTATTTATATTATTTATAAAAGCCTACTTAATAGCTAAGAGGGGTCTATTTAAGACCTTTTAAGTAAGGTAGCTAAAAAGGTAAATTTTATTAATAATAAAGTTTTTAAGCGCTAAATTATAATATAGCTATAGCGGTAGGGCTATAAAGTTTATAATAAGCAGGAGCTTATAGCTAAACTTAATAAGTAAGACCTTTTAGTTATCGGTTATCGCTATAGGGTTTAGCTTAATCCTTCTAAAGGCTCTATAATAGTATTTCCTTTAGAATATCCGGCGCGCCTTCTAAGGCATTACTATAAGGGTTATAGCTAGATCTATCTAATTATAATAGAAGCTATTTCTATATAAAATAATAATATTAATATAATCTATATTTTATAGATTAACCTAGATTAATAGTTAGGTTATAGTTATTTTTTTAGTTATAATACTTATAATAGTTATAAAGGTATACTTAGAGGGTGATCCTCTTTACTAGCGTTAAGGGATAATAAGAAGGTTAGATAGATAAAGTAATAATCCCCTTAGGAGTCCTCGGGGTTATTATATTTCTTATCCCGTTAAGAGATATAGTATTTATCTAGAATATAGTTAGTTAAGAGAGGTAGCTAACGCCTCCGGCTCTTCTTTTTAAATAGCGTTCATAGAGGCAAGCAGGCTCGCCATTAGGTCATACGCATAGAGCTATTGACTCCATACGCCATGCAGCAATAACACTAATTGATATTTTAAGTTACTGAGATACTTAATCTAGGTATAGGCTATTATTATTAATCTTATTAGGTGATATTGGGAGACTTTGATCCCTTTAGGTACTATGGAGTTATAGTGATTTAATAAATAAGGGATATATTATTAAAATAATAATATTAATATATATATTTAATTAGCTTAAGAGTAATAAATAGTAAAAGATATAGAAGATATCTATATCTAAGCCTATTATAAAGAAGTAATATTAAACCTTTATTTATCAAAGCCCTAATATAACCTATATAATAACGATAGGACTCTATTAAGATACCTATAATACTATAAGATCGCATAGGTCTTATATAGAGATTACTATTATAGAATATACCTATATAAGAAGAGGGAATAAGACTATTTCCTTATCCCTCTCTTATAGCTAAATATAAACCTTACTTTTTATATAAAATAAAAGACTATTATATAGAGCGATAGTATAAAGGAATTAAAATAATATAACTTTAATTCTATCTATTATAATAATAAACTATAACTCTAGAATAATTTATAAATACCTTTATTTAGGTAAGAGAAATAAAATTAGGAATAAAATAAGATAATAAAGAAAGAGGAGCTACCCTAGATAGGATTATTAGGATAATAGAAGAAGGCTTCTATGCCCCTATATAAATAGGAGGTATAATAGAGGACCGAGAATAATACCTCTAATAGAGATAATATATTAAAACCTCGCTTATATAAAAAGAAACCGCGCTATAAGAGTATATAGAGTACCTTATTAAGTTAAGGATACCTTAAATAGATTTAGGCACTAAAGAAAAATAGTAATATTAAGAATTACTCTATAGCTAAGATAATAAATATAACTATAAAGCTTATAATAATAATAAATATAATAAGGATTATCTAGGAAGGGTATATTTAAAAAATTAGAATACTTACCTATTATAGAGCTATAGGCGGATAAAAAATAGAAATAACTTCTATAAAAGGCTCTATATATAATTATAAATAGTTAATAGCTAAAATACTTTAAACTATAAGTATAAGTTAGGGGAGAATAAATAAATACTTTAATAGATAATAAAGCTAAATAAAATTACTTTAATTTAATAATAATAAATAGGCTTAGGCTACTATAGAGGTATCAGAAGGACCTTTATTTAATATATAACCTAAAAGGAGAAAGATTTAATTATAATAATAGGATTATAAAATATAAAATTAATTACTTTATAGTCTTTATAAATAGAAAAAATTAAGGAATCTTATTTAATATTATATCTATATTAGGATATTATTTAGTACTTAGGTACCTATAGTTATATAGGTTTAATCTATATCTTAATTAATAGATTAGCTAAGTAATCTCCTTTAATAAAGAGATACCCCACTAAGAATATAATAACTTATTAGATATAAGATCTTAAACTTCTATTTAGGATAATAGAGAAGTTAGAAAGAGGTAAGTATAAAATACCTCTATACCTAAAGGGATATAATATAAATAATATAAAAGATAGAAGTAATAAGATTAATAAATAATTATAAGTATTATAAAATAATTCTATAAGCTAGAGAAGAACCTTAAATAAATTAAAAAGAAACTATAAGATAAATAGCTTAAGAATATCCTATTATAATATTAAATCTATAAAAAACTCTTTATAGAAGAACTTAAGACCGGCTTATTACTATATATAAATTATAACTTAAAAATTAAATTTATTAATAGAAAGTAATTTAGCTTTAGTAAACTCTACCTATTTAATATAATATAACTATTAATATTAAAGAAATATATTAAAGATATAATATAGAAAAGATATATTAAGGAAAGTAAGTTATTTATTAAATACCTTATTATATTTATTCTAAAGAAAAATAGGAAATAGCGACTTTATATAGACTTTAGGGTATTTAATGCTATTATAGTTAAAGACTATATATTATTACCTTTAATTAATAAATTAAAGGATTAATTATTTAGTATAAAATACTTTACCGCGCTTAATCTTAAAGGGGCTTATAACTTTATTTAGATTAAAGAAGGATATAAGTAGAAAACCGCTTTTTATATTAAGTATAGACTATTTAAATACCTTATTATACCTTTTAGACTTATTAATATATTTATTATATTTTAATAAATAATTAATAATATATTATAAGAATACCTTAATATATTTATTATATATTACCTAGATAATATCTTTATTTTCTCTAAAATAAAAGAAGAATATATAGAATATATCTATAAGGTATTATAAATACTATAAAATATTAATTTATTAATAGAACCTAAGAAAAGTAAGTTCTATACCTTAGAAATAAAATTTCTTAGATATATTATCTCTTATAATAAGATATATATAGACCCTAAGAAGGTTATAGTAGTTAAAGACTAAAAGGAATTAATAAATATTAAGGAAATATAAGCCTTCCTTAGTTTTATTAATTATTATTATAAATTCCTTAAAAGATTTAAAAAGATTGCGGTATTATTAATTAATTTAATAAAAAAGGATATATTATTTATAATAGGGAATAAGGTATAAGAAGCCTTTAATAAGATTAAGGAATTTATCTTAAATAAATTAATCCTTAAGATATTTAAGTTATCTTAATTAATTAAATTTAAAATAAATACCTTAGACTTTATATTAGGCGCCTCGATTAAATAATAGGATAATAAAGGACTTCTATACTTAATTATATTTTACTCCGATAAGCTATATAGAGTAGAACTTAATTACCCTATCTATAATAAAGAATTCCTCGCTATTATTAATATTTTTAAGGAATTCTAATATTACCTTATTAAAAGCCCTTATTAAATTAAGGTCTATATAGACTATAAAAATATTTTATATTTTATTATTACTAGGGAATTAAATAGCTAATAGCTATATTATATTAAATACCTCTTGGAATTTAACTATATTATAATCTATATAAAGGGAAAAAAGAATAAAAGACTTAATATTATTAATAGACGATTAGACTTTAATATAGGAAAGGTTAAGATAAATAAATAATTACTATAATATACCTTAAAAGGATACCTTAAGTAAAAAATTATTATATAAACTATATAAATACCCTTCTAACTCAATAAAGTAATCTATATAGTGGAATAGGGTAACTTATTATTAAAATAAATTCTAGAATATAATAAATAACTCTAGGATAATAAAAAATAGATAAATAATAAATCCTAGATAAATTATAATACAACTTAATACACTAGATCTATAAATGCCTACTATATAGATACTAAAAAATTAATAAAACCCTAGAATAATTTAAAATAATATATACTTTCCTTAATATAAAGAAGATAGTTATATAAGTTATAAATAAATATAACTTATATGCGAAAATAAACGTATAATACTATAAACCCTATAGGAAATTATAATTACTCCTAGTTATATAATAACCTTAGGGATTAATTACTATAGATTTTATTATAAAGCTACCTCTATTAAAAGAACTAACTATAGGAAACTTTATAATAATATTCTATTATTATAAATAAACTTATAAAATTTTCCTATTTTTATCCCTTATATAGAAATTAATAAATATAAAAGAATTTATATACCTCTTTTACTATAATATCGCTAGGAGATATAAAATACCTCTTAAGATTATCTTAGACTAAGGACTACCCTTTATATTTAAGTTTTAATAAGGATAAACTAAATACCTTAGAATTAACTATAAGCTCTCTATAGTATATTATAAAGAGACTAATAAATAAATAAAATAAATAAACTAGATTTTAAAATAATACGTTTAATACTATATTAACTATAAGTAAAATAATTAAATTAAGAAGTTACTAGCTATATAGCTAGGTTATAATACTATAATTAATAAAAGTATAAAGATAATATTAATATATATAAATTTTAAGTTTACCCTAGATACCTATAGGTAAGCCTAAAATATAATTATTAACCCTAAAGTAATCTTTATTAGTGATTAGCTAAAGAATCTATATAAAGAGATATAGATAGAACTTAAATTTATTAAAAATAAAATAAGTAATTATATTAATATTCTTAACTTTATTATAGCCTATAAAGGCGATTAAAGGTACCTAATATTCGTTAATAATTAAAATAGTAAAGGCCTATACCCGGACCAGGGATCTCAATATACTATATCAATAAGGGTTATTACTATATTATATACGGCCGCAATAATACTATAATCTATTAAGTTAAGCTATTTATAATAAATAGTAATTTAATAGTAAGGCTTCCTACCTTAATATACTCTCTAAAAAAAAGAGCCTAAGATGCTAGCTATTAGCCTTAATAAACTCTCTAAGAAGAAGAGCTAGAGACGCTAGTAGCCTCGCTTAATTAACTCTATTCTAAATAAATAGGCTATCTCTTAATTAAATAGAGAGCATAAGAACCCTAAGGGGAGCTATAGTTCTTTTGGTCTAATCTTCTAATTATTAACCCTTAATAATTAATAACATTAGCTCACTAAAGTACTAATTCTAATAGAATAACTATTAATATAATAATAATAAGAGCTCTATAACTAAACCTTTAACTAAATAATATAGGTAATATAATTAGGTCCTATAGGACCCTACCCCTATATAGTAATAAAGAGCTTAGTAATATACTACTAGATATACCTATTAATATATAATAAAGACTTAAAGAAAGAGCTAATAGTAGGTTCCTTAAGTATATTTAATATAAGACCTTATACTTTAGGGATAAATACTATATTAACCTTATAATCTTTAGGGTTAAGATTATTATCGCGCTTTAATTTCTATTAGTATTCTATTACTCTACCTTATATAGGTGGGTTAATAAAGAGCTAGACCTATTATATCGCCTTAAAGAGAAGCTAGAATAAGGCTAGAAGCCTAATAACTAAAAAATAAGGTTCCTCTAGGATCTTAATACCGATATTTATGCTATATAGCGTATAACGCTAGCCGTCTATCTTAATATAATGCGGAATACCTAAGTACCTATATAATAATATATTAAGCTTAGCTAGTTTAAAGATAATAAGGAGGAGGTCTAGAGGGGTTAATGTTTAGGGGATTAAGATAGGGTCGGAGTTTTAATAATTTAGAAGGATAATTATATAGAGGCGGAGGCCTTAATAGGCAGAAGAGATCTATTTAATTGAAATATCGTCGGCCGAATTTATAGTTAAGATGCATAATATATATAGTTTATAAAAAAGTATAATATAAGGTTAAAGATAATATATTTAATTAGAGCTGGAGCTCGGTAAGAGCCTTAAAATGCTCCTTATGTAAGCACCTATTATATAGGCCCGCGGGTTATATAACCGTCGAGCCCATAAGTTAATCCCCTCGCTCCAGGCTAATAACAAAGTATTATATAGAGACGCAATAAGTAATAGTTAGTAAGGTAAATAGTAATATAAACCGGGGTAAGTAATTATATTAATAAAAAAAGGATTAAGGGATTAACCTTCTTAAAGAGAGATATAGTCCATCTTATAATAAAAGATATTATAATAAAATAATAAAATAAAAAACTTAACTATAAGTATATTAAACCCTATAGAGTTAAATAGAAAATCTTAGAAAATAACTATAAATTAAATTTATTATTAAAGCTTAAGCTCTACTTAATCTTTTATATTTTAATATTTAAATTAGCGGAAAATATTATTTAAGTTAAGATTAATAATAAACTAAAAGTAAAAATTAATAAATTAAAATAATATATTATAGAAGCTATCCTTAATATAGATAGAATTAATAATAAAATAATATATTTTATTAAATATAAAGACTACCTTAATTTAGAAAATATATAGGAATTATTAATATACCTTATTAATATATAATACCTTCTAAAGAACTTCTCTTAATAATACCGAATATAAGCTTATTAAGGTTAATAGTATTTTAATTAATTAAATTAATAGCCCTAAAGGAATATACCTCTATAATAGCGGATAACTCCTCCTAGAGCTTACCTAACTCCTCTAAGGTATAAAGGCTATACTTAAAAGCCTTATTACTCTACGCTTTAAGTAGCTACTTTTACTTATAGATATAAGTAAGCTTAGCTATTACCTCCTTTAGGGTAGTCTCTACCTTAGCTTCTTTATCTTTTAGGCGCTTATACTTATAAATATTTTTTATTATTATTTAGGATATTAGCTACTAGCTATAGAAGGAGGCGAGATATATTTACAAAAGGAAGCTATACTGGCTTTATTATAGATAACCTTTATATTAATATAATTAGAGTAATAATTAAAATAATTAAAAATAACCTTATAGGATAAGCCCTAGTAGAAATAATAAATATAAGGTATAATTTTAAAACTAAAAGCCTTAATATAGGCGGAAAGACTTTATACTTTAGAAAGCTTATAGGAAGAAATATACTTAAAAATTTAGCTTAATATTATATTAATAATAGAAGGAGATTTTTATAAATTAAAGTTACCTATTAAAAATACTTTATCGCTAAAATTAGCCTTAAGGATAAGATTAATAGAGAGGAGACCTTATATTATGGCTATAATAAGGGCTAGGCGGGAACATATAATAGAAATACTCTAACTAAGCTTAAAACTAAAGGGACTAAATATCGCTTATATTAGTCTAAGGACCGAGCTTTAAGAATAATAGTCTTACCCTAGATTAAATAATAGAAATATCGATTTAATTACCTAACCTTAAGTATATAAAATATATTTATTAAACTTTCTTATATAGTAGCTACCTTAGTTATTAATATAACTTAATTATACTTAATACCCTTAAGTATATTATTAGATATAATAACCCCCCTTATTTAAACTATATAACTATCCCTATTACTAATATAAACCTAGTATAATTAATTTATCCCTTAGATCTAACTATACTATTATAATCTAAGTCTCTTCCTTAGGTAGTTTCGATCCTTTCGGGCGGCCTATTTAATGTTTCTCGCTAAATAATGCCTTAATTCTTATCTAAAGCTAATATACTATACACCTCTAGGCCACACCTTTAAAGAACGTCTAAGGATCGAGCGCCTATTATTCGGCTCTACGGGAAACCTATTCGTCTTTATAAAAGCGTAAGGAGTTTTCATCTAGTGCTAACTTATCGCTAGTATTCTTAGCTCATCGCTGTAAGGTGCCTAACGTAACGCATAGGTAGTCTAGGTAAAGGCTTAATATAGACTCTATTTATATAAGGGTATATTACTAACCTCTAGCACTTTATTGCCCGGCGCGGAGCTACTAGCGGCTACGCCCCATAATGAATTATTAGCGCTCCACAATATATTCTCCGAGCCCCTTCTCGGCCAGGTACATTAGATAATTCACGTTATAACGCTTACGATTCTCGGCGAGCACTATATAGGCGGATAGCCTATTGGTGAGAAAGGGAGAAAAGGGGCCTAATAGATTAGCTGACGTGGAAATTAGATCGTGAGTTAATCTATCCATGGTCATAGAAGGGTGGGCGCTTCGTCTATTAGCGTAAGAAAAGTAGGCGCTTCATCCGTTACTATCCTCAGCAGATAGAACCTAGGTATAAGCGGCCCTTCATTAGCTCGATTCCAGCCACCGATATCCGAGCGTAATATACCTCAGGCAAATCGTCCTAGGAGGGCTTCCAGCCAGCATTAGCGCCTTATTTATACTCTATAGAAGCCCCAAAACAATAGCCATCAGCATATAAAGAAATAACTAGCCGCTAGGGGGTAGATATAGGCGAAGCATTCATAACCTATTTAAGTAACTTAAGTTTTATTTAATCCCTTAAGCACTTATTGCTATTTATATTAGCAGCGGTATATATACCTCAATATATTATATAAGCGTGAGATCCGACAGACTGACAGTTTTCCCCAGGCGGCGGTAATCTCATCAAGCCCAATCATTATAGGGGCGCAGCCTAAGCAGAAATTCTCACCGACACCTTAAAGCCCACTTTAAATCACACACTATCACTAACTTATTCAGCATTCCTAAAATAGATATAGTTTAGGTAAAAGACTTAGATAATCCTATTATTAGATTAATATAGAGTTAAAACTTACCTAGCGATTTACCCCCCCTAAGCAAGGGAGTCACTAAAATAAATACAAGTTATCTTAGGAGCTATAAGATATTCTCCAATCATTCGCTAAGTCTTATATATATCCAGAGAGCTTAATACCGAGGCTATATATACTAAGAGTATAACTAGGGAACACCTATTAAGGAGGGACTTCCGGCATATTAGGGCTCTATAGCTATTAAATATAAAAGCCTCATTTAGTTTTTAGCTAATAATAGCTTTTCTATTATATCTAATACCCTTATAGTATTAATCCTATTATTTAATTCTAGCACTTATATTAAGTATAGAACCGGGACGGATAAATAATATATCTTATAATAGGAGCTAGGGATATTTATCTATAATCTATTAAGTAGAATAGTGAGATATAAGGACCCTAAGTTAGTCTATAGCCTATAGTTAATATACTTAGGTAACTATATAAACTTGGCTTATTTAAACTCTCGGGCTATAATAAGGTTTATTACTAATAATATAGCCTTTAATTAATATATACTATCTAAGATAGTATTTAATATATTTATTAAGCTAGACCTTAAACCTCTTTTATAACTCCTATAAATATAATTACTTATATTAAGCTATTAAACCCCTAGAGTATCGAGCTAAAGTATTATTAATATTATATAATAGAGAGAATTAAGGGAGGCTATAATATAGATAGACTATATTTAGCGGGACTAAGGCTTTATTTATATTAAACTAGGTAAAGTACGCTATATTAGGCTATATTAGGCCCTACCTAGCCCTATTATACCCTATCTAGTAATCTAGCTAGTTATTACCCTACTCTATTAATAATTCTATACACTATATAGGTCCTATATTATTAATATATTAGCTACTATAAGTAGGATTATAACTTAATAACTATACTACCGCTAGCTAGATAATTATAATAGGCTCTAGAGAGATTAAGACTATAGGGTTAAGTAAAGGTAAGATATCTATTACTTTTAGAGAGTATTAATTTAAGGCTAGATTAAAAATATTAAGAGTAATAAAGGCGATATTTATCTAGATTAATAATTAATATTATATTAACGCTACTCTATTTATAACTAACCTATCTCGCTTTATATAATTCTTAATAATAATATAGGTTAATAAAAGGTAGGTAGAGGTTAATAAATTATATAGTAATATAGAAATACCTAGAAGATTAATTAATATATAGGTAATTAATTCTTAAATAATAAATTAACTAAGGGTAAGCTATATTATACCTATTATATAAATATAGCCTAGCTATTCTAGGCTACGCTAATTTAGCTAAGATCGCTATACCTTATTATACCTTATTATTACTTCTCTATTACCTACCCTTATTATACCTACTTATCGCATTAAGAATAGAAAGGTATTAATAGAGTGGGCCCTAGTATAAGACTATAGTCCCGCGAAAGTTAGAGGATTATAGAGGCCTAAAAAGCAAATAATTCTTAAAAGAGCTATAGTATAAATACTTATAGTTAAGGGCCGGCCTATTAATGCACTTCTAAATATTCTCTATCGCTCTATTAATAATTAATACTTTATATTAGCTATTATTATAGAATAGCTAGTCCTTTCTTAATTTATTATTACTATTATTCCTAAGTATATCTTATTATCTTTAATGCTTTATAATTATTATTATCTTTACTTTTACTCTTAGGACCTATAAATCGCGAATATAAGCTCTCTCTTAATATTAAATTATAATAGGCCCTATAATAAATATATTAAAAAACCTTTCTATAAATATCTCTAACTAGCTTAAGCGCCTTAATAGCCTTAATAGCTAGATTAAGTATTATTAGGCCGAGCTAGCCGCTATTACTGCTACTAAGGGTAAGAATATAGAGGCTAAATCTCTCTAGAATAAAGTATTAATTAAATCCCTTAAGCTAAAGGATAACCCTTTTATAGTCCTCATTAAGCCTCCTATTAAAAATATTATTCTTAAAGACCCTATTAATATAAAGTAGCCTTTAGAATCTTATATTAAGCCCCTAAATATATATTAAGCTCTAAATCTATCTAATAATAGCTAGAGGTTATTAAAGTAATATACGCCTAAATATAACTTTAGGTTAAGAAGAAGCCTAAGTTACTATCTATAATATCTAATAAAGATACCCCCTTAGTATATAGAATATATAATATAGTAATTATCTTTTATAATAATTATATATAGGGATTCTTTAATAAGCTTATAAGGTTTATCTTATTAAGCTAAAATTTAGTATATAAGGCTAAGATAGCTATATAAGTTATCTAGATTAAGAAGCTTACTAAATAAAATATATTAAAGGATAGAAGTATTAATAAAGATAAGCTCCCTTTATTATAATATATAAATAATAGAAGATTTAGCCCTCTATTAATATTATAATCTAGTCTTTATAGTAAACTACTTAATATATATAATAACCTATATAAGGATCTTAAGTTTATATAAAGTAAGTATAAGTATAATACCTATTAATTCTTCCGTAATAGAGACTATAATAATAAGATCTCTAAAGTTTAGAAATAACTCACTAAGGTCCTAGAGATAATTAATAAGGAGATAGAGTATATATAATATAAAGAGCCTAAGCTAATAAAGGAGATAGGAGAGATAAATAAGGTTTATATAAGAAGGCCTATTAGTATATATTAGGTTATAAATATCGGTCTTAAGGAAGGTAACTTAATACCTATTAAGGAGGATAATAAGCTAAAGCCTAATAGGGAGGGGCTTAATAAGATAGAAGCTATTAAGCTAGCTAGGATAGACTTATTAGCGCTATTAATAGTAGATCTAGATACTATAGAAGCCGATAAGGGTATTAATATAGAGGTCCCTAAGATATAATATCGATTAACCCAAGCGATATAGAATTATAGACTATAGAATAGCTAATAATAGCCGCTAAGGTACTATAAGAGACTTTTCTTTATAATTATTAAACCTATATATAATACCTATATTTAATTATTTCCTTTTTGGTTAGATTATTTAAATAGAGTTAATAGATAAATTATTCTTCTATAATTTTAGAATAATACTATAGATAGAGTATTAAGTATATCTAGCTATATTAGAAATATTAATATTAAGATAGCTTTAGAGCTATAGTATATCCTTTATCTTTATTATTTCTTACCCTTTCTTTCTATCCCTAAATATAAATATCCCTATTTAGCTATATATTATCGCAGCGCTTATTTCCTTTAATAGGCAATAATTAATTTTATATCCTATCTTATTAATATATAAAGTAAAGGTAAGATAACTTCTTATATTCCTAAAGTAATCTCGATATATTAATAAAGCTTAATATATTTAATTTAATATTAAGTAAAATAATTAAGAGTTTAAAGGGAGAATAAAATAGATATCTTTTAATATACTTAAGAGATACCGATATAATAAATAGATATACTAAATTAATAAATATTAGGCTTAATCTAGCCTAATACTTTAGTAGTTAAAATAAATAAATACTAAAGTGAACTAACGATAAGGAATAGATATATATTAAGTTATATATCGTCAGGCTTAGGTGAGTATTAATATAATAGCTATAAGTTCTAAAGACCGGGTTTAAAGGGTAGAGTTATTTAAGGGATAGCTAAAGTAAATAAATATTAAAGTTTTCTCGATAATTAAAGATAATAGAATATATATAAAACTATAGAGGCGCGCGTATTAATCTTCTAAGTCTCTTAATAGTTATATAACGGCGCCTAACTATAGTAAATAGCTAATTTAGTTAGTTAAAGTTCCTTATTATATATAGCGCTATATACCCGCGAATCTTAGACTATACTCCCCTAAAGCGATATAAGCTATTACTTATTAACTATATAACTTATAGTATAAAGTAATTATATATATTAGCCTTCTAGCGGACCCTTACTTCTCTAACCCGAGAAAAGGTATAGACTATAATATATTAAGAGAGCTACTCCTTATTTCCTATAGTATTATAAGTGCGGTATATATTCCGCCTAGGTTAATAGTCCTATAGTAATATACCCTTAGGATTAAGGCTAGGGGGTTTATAGACTATAGTGAGTTATTACCTCTAATAATAAGCTACTATAGTCCTATTATCGATATAAATAAGCGGGATATATACCTCTTTATTTAATCCCTTTCCCGGTATAATCGCCTCTAAAGTAGGTAGTATCTAACCCCTATATATATATTTATATTAAGCTAACGTCCCTATAAGGTATCTAGTAATATAGGAGAGAATAACGCGAGCTAGATCGATATAATTCGCCCCTTATTTATTTAAAACCCTCCTTACTAATACTACCTAAATAGAGTTATACTATCTCTAGGTTAGTTAGGGTAGATAATAATAAGCTAATAGGGAGTATAATAAATAGGTAGTAACGGTATAATTCTTTATTATAATTAAAAGCTAAATCTATAGATAATAGTATAAAAGGAAAGGTATAACCCGGTATTTAATTAATAGATTAAAAAGTTATCCTAGCGAAAAGATAAAATAGGAAGGGGAGATAAACTAAAGCTTAGACTCACCTAAATATCCCACTAATTAATTAGAGAGATACTATAGCTTAAGGTTTAATAAAAAAAAGACTTTAATTTAACTTTAAGCAAAGTATTATAATATAATATTATAATAAATATACCTGTATAAAGTTTATTAATTAAATATAATAAGAATTATTTTATTATTATAAACTTTATAATAACCTAAGGGGATTAAGATAACCTAATATTAGCTAATAAGATAAATAATAATAGCTTATACCTAGACTAGGCGTCTTAACTACTTAAGTTAATAGGTTTTATTATTATATTATATATAGCTTTAATCATACTATAATTATAAGAAATAACTAACTCTATTTATAATAAATAATAAGACTAATAATAAGGTTTCTTACTTTAATAAATTCTATTTTAAAAAAAAGAGCTAAAGATAGTAGCTACCTCTCTTAACTAACTCTATTTAAAATAAATAACTTATCTCTTAATTAAAATAGAAATATAAAAACCTTAAGGGGAATTATTACTGTATTTAATCTAGTCTTCGTATTATTTAATATTACTAATAAAAAGGATTATCCTTAAAGTATATCTAATAACTAACTTAATTATACATAACTAGTAATAATATTAATTAATATTGAAAAAGACCTCTAGATAATAGATTATAGAGGATAATAAAGGCTTATAATATAAGTAAGGCATTTAATATAAAGGGCCCTTCTTAGTTATAATACTTATTAAGATCCTAAAAAGAGGCTATTGAAGGATATAAAATATTTTTCAATTATAAACTTTATAATAACTTAAAGAGATTAAAATAACTTAATATTACTTAATAAGATAAATAATAATAGCTTATACTAAGGCTAGGCATCTTAATTACTTAATAAGTTTTATTACAATATTATATATAGCTTTAATAATACTCTAATTATTAAAGTTAACGAACTTTATTTATAATAAATAGCGGGACCAAAAGTAAAGCTACGTGTTTTAATAAATATTATTTTATTAATATTACTTTATAATACCTAAAACAAATTAAAAGAACTTAATATTTCGTAATAGTATAAATAATAAGGGCCTATACCTAGACTAAATGCCTTAATATAAATATATTATTAATTTTATTACTATACTACATATAGGTTTAATAATACAATGAGCATTAAAGTTATTTAACTCTATTTATAATAAATAGCGAGATAATTTAATAATGAGGCTACTTACCTTAGTAAACTCTATTTAAAAAGAAGAGCTAAAGGCAGTAGCTATCTCCTTTAATTAACTCTCTTTAAAATAGATAGCTTATCTCTTAATAAGATAAAGAGCATAAAAACCCTAAGGGAAATTACTACTTTATTTAATCTAACCTTCTAATTACTAAATATTGATAATAAATACAGTTACCTTATTTAAGTCGCTAATTCTAATAAAAATAAAAATAATAAAAGTAACTATAGTAACTCTTTTTTACTATAACCTCTAGCTTACTAATACTAGTAAGATAGCTATAGGCTATAAAAATAGCTTCTAATATAAAAAAGAAGACCTAGCTATAATAGTTACTAGTACCTTATCTAAAGCCTAAGATAAGTTATATAAGATAACTTATTACCTAACTCTAAGGTTCTTACTTCTTTATATTATATATAGATATAAGATATAGAAAGTGGTATTAATTATCTTTAATTATAAGATTTTATAAACCCTTCGGTGTTAAGGTAATTAAAGACTTAAATCTTAAAAACTAGCTTATTAAGGAGGTATTTCTACTATATATACTAGGAATAAAGATCTAAAATAATAAGCCTTATTTTATTAAAAAGGATACCTTTATACTTTAAATAGCGGCATCTATAACTTATAGTGAATAAAGCTATTAGCGAATCTTATAGGAGCATATAGCTATAATAGCTATAGTATCTAGTAATAAGCGCACTAAAAATAACTGGTATAATACTTAAAGGGACTAAAAATAGGGTTAGTATTTAGGGTTTAGATAGGTGACTAAAGTTAGATAACTTATACGAAAATAAAGTTAATATATTGAATTAAATTACTAGTTAAATTTATAGTTAAAAATATATAATATATATAGCCCGTGATAAAGTGCATTACAAGGTATAAAAAGATATATTCACCGCGGGAGCGTGACTGAGCGAGACCTTATTGAGTCTCTTATTATATGCCTCGCTTCAAGACGTAATAATTAATGTGTGGGTTAAATCGTAATATAAAAAGCAATAGCTAATAATATCAACTTTAATGTCAAGGATAGAATAAACTTTATTTAAAAAAAGAAAAGAGCGAAAGATATTAGCTAATTTTTTTAATTAAGTTTATTTAAAATAAATGACTTATCTCTTAACTTAATAATAAGCTATCCTTTTTAAATTACTTAGTTTTAAAGGTCTTATAGAGGCCTTTTTTTAAAAAGAGGTTAATTTTTCAATAACTTTAAATCTTAATATCTATAACCTCTAGTTAATAAAGCTGTTAAGGAATCTTAATATAATATATAGCCCCTAAGTATATTAATAAGCTTAAGCTTAAATTTTATAATAATTTAAAAAAAAAAAGAAATAAATAGTTTTAAAGTTCTTAGAGGGATTAGCTATAAGGACTATAAGGTTAGTACTTAAGATTAAGTAAATAAATACCTAGAATTAAATAACTCTTTAGTAAAGAGAGTTAATATATTTAATTAAATTATTAGTTAAATTTATAGGTAAATATATAACATATATAGCTAGTAATAAAGTATATTATATAATATAATATAATATATATAATGCTAGGTTATAACTTAGCGTGAGTTATTAACTTATATATTATATACCTTTATTAAATATAAGATAATAAATATATCTATTAAATAATATTATAAATAATATATATAATAAGTATATATTATATCTAAATATATATTATACTTTTCCTAGACCCTTAAGATAGAAATTATAATAAAAATATAATAAATTATTTAATTAATTAAAATTAATTACTATACTCTTCCCTAAATCTCTTAATTACTACCTAATATATTCTTATATTATAATTAGGCTTACTATAGATATTATAGTATTAAACCCTTAATCGCGCTAACCTTCCTTAATTATTATTTCTTAATAATTTAGCTATTATTTATATATTAGTATCTATTTAATTAATTATTTATTTTCTTTCCTTTATTATTATAATCTCTCTTTTCTATAATTAAGTCCTTTTTACCCTCTAGCGCTAACTTAATATTTTATTTACCTATTTAAGGTCTTTAACCTTAGCCTTTAATAAGGTAACCTTATATATATTTACCTTTATTCCCTTAAAAAGAGACTTTAAAGCTCTTAGAATTAACTCTAAGGAGCTATTTTTATATCTTTTAATTTATCTCTTAAGGTATTTAGATTAAAATCTAGCCTTAAGTATAATCTTTAAGGTCTTTAAGACCTAAGGGGTTAATAGGTTAATTGCCTCTTTAATTAATATTAAAATCTATAGCTATATATTAAGCTTTAAGATTATACTTTTTAGGTTAAGAGGAAGAAATCTAGCCCCTTTAAAGATTAATTTAATATTTCTTTTTATTATAATAGCCTAATATATAATATAAAAGGCTAGAAAGAATTTAATCTTTAAAATATAAGTTATAGAGTATTTAATTAGATATTTTATTTATTAATTATAAATATTCTTAAGTATATTAAAGTATCTAATATTAAGAGGCTAAAATAAATAAAATAAATAAGATAATATATAGAATATAATAATATTATTATCCTAATAATATCTCTTAAAATTAATAAAATAATAATATCTATAGCTATTAAGGATTAAGAGATAATAGATATTAATTAATTAATTATATATTAATTAAAATATTTAAGCTTCTTAAGACCGATCTTATTATTAATTTAGCTATTTTAGGTTATTATAATAGCTTAATCGCCTAAGAGATTACTTTATTAATATTAATTAATAAAGTAATATTTACCTATATTAATAATAAATAGTAGGATTACCTAGCCTTCTATATTAATCGCCTAAATTATTATAATTTATTTCTAGTTTTTAGGCTATATTAATTTTAGTTTTTTATACTTATTTATACCTATAATAATTATTTTACTTTAAATTATATCTATTATAAAGTTAATTTTATTAAAGTTATAGATATTATTTAATTAGATATTATATTTTATAATTATATTTACTATAAGCTAAATTAATTATAGATAATAATTAGATCTTTATATTTAGCTCTTTAGTAATTATATTTCTAAAAGAAATATATCTTAAGGGCTTAATATCGCCTAATAAAGTTTAAAGCCTAATATATATTAATTAATAATATATTATAGTTAATAAGTAATTAATTAGCTATTTCTTTTATATTATATAGCTAGGGGGGAAATCCTTATAAATCTAAATTAAAAATAAACTATATAATAATCTATTCTTTTAGATTAAATAGTTAATATAATTAAGGGACTTAATTATATTGTAATTAAATGCTATTTTAATAGCGATATAGCTAATACTTAGAGATATTATAGGCCTTTATAGTATATTAAATATTTAGTTTTAGGTTATTTTAAAGGGCCTAAAGGGTAAAAAGGGTTCTACCCTTAGTATTTAAGTCTAATATATTAAGTAATTAAGAATTAATTAATTAAATAAAAAGTTAAATATAGAAGGGAAAAGTATAATATATACTTAGATGCGATATATGCTTATTATATTATTAGTAATAAATAATTAACGTATATATATAGCGAGCCAGATAGCAAGCGAACTAGATACTTTTTTTAACCTTTAAGATAGGAATCGCAATAAAAATATAATAAATTATTTAATTAACGTTCTCCATAAGCGAGTGTCCCACACAAGCGAGTGTCCCAAAAATCTCAACCTTTAAGACGGGATTTAAGATAAAAATATAATAAAGCATTTAGTTAATTAAATTTAATTACTTTCCTCTTCCCTAGATACCTCAATAACAATTTGACATGTTCTTCTGTTATGACCGGCCTTGCCACATATTCCACAGCGGCTTTCCTTCGGTCGCGCCGACCTGCCTCGACCACCACTTCTCGACGATTCAGCCCGTACCTGTATATCAACATCCATTTGATCAATTGCTTCCCTTGCCTCATCTACAGTCATCTTCCCTCTATCTTGTAGGCGGGTTCTTTTTGCTCTGCGCCGCCTGCTAAGGGCCTCATTTGATTGTCGAAGGTTCTTAACCTCAGACTCTAATAAGGTCATCTTATGCATTATTGCCTTTGTTCCCTTAGTCAATGACTTTAGAGCCTCAAGAATAGACTCCGGAGAGCTACTTTGATGCCTTCTGATTCGTCTTTCGAGGTATTCAGATTGGGAGCTAGCTTCAAGGGCTGTCCTTGGGGTCTTTGAGACCCAAGGGTTAGGCTGGCTGGCCTCCTCCTCAAGGGGCGTTGGGGTCCGTAGCTGCACATCAAGCTTTGATATGACACTTTCGGGGTCTAAAGGAACGAGCCCGGCTCCTCTGAAACCTCCCTTGATATTGCTTGTCGTCATGGTAGCCTGGTAGGCGGCGTAAAAGGCTAGGAAGAACTCGGTCTTTGAAATGTGGGTGATAGAGCATCTGATCAAATGCTCAATCTCTCGACCGTATGCCTTTTTTAGCGGCCCAAAGCACCCAACGTCAAGAGGCTGAAGTAGGTGAGACGAATGAGGCGGCATACAAAGCGTGACGATCTTATTTTCCTCGCAATACTTCTCGAATTCGATTGAATGGTGACTTTCATGCCCATCAAGGATCAAAAGACGATAGCGACCATTTGATCGAATGGTTGTATACTGATTAAAGTGCTTGAGCCACTCGAGACCCGTCTCATTATCGGTCCAGCCATTGTGAGTCGTGGTGATAGCCCAATCGCCCGGGAGGTTGCTTTCTTGGTACCAGCTGGCGAGGTGATATTGGCCCGCAACCACGATGAACGGCGGGATCGCCCAGCCTTCGGAATTAATCGCCTGGATGACTGTGGCCCATTCTCGATTTCCAGGCTGGACTGATTTCGGTCTTCCACGCCTCTCTGCGCCTGTAACAACCATTCCGCTTGTAATTATGCCCATCATAAAGCCGGTCTCATCAAAGTTATAGATATCGGCGAGGGTGATACCATATTTCGCAATTGTATTCGCTACGAGCTCGAACCAATTGCGAATAATAGTCGGGTCTTCGCATTTAGCCCTCTGATAGTCATACTTGCGAAAGAAACGCATCTTAAGGTCTGGATGTCGCTTGACGAAGTTGGAAGCCCAGTTCTTGCCAACGGGTGATGCATCGCGGTCGGCAAGCAATCGGTTGGCCATTTCTTCAACACCACGCAGTCGCGGGGGAAATCCTCGCGAATCTAGATCAAGGATGAATTGAATAATGATCTGTTCCTCTAGATCAGATAGCTTGCGTGATTTGGGGATGGTATCGCGTTGAGACTGTATGCCTTTCTGCCGGCGACCTAGCTTCTTAGGACAGACTTGATAGATTGATGCGGCGCGTCGGACGCGTAATTTTGGGTCATTTTGAAGGGCACGAAGTGCAAGAAGAATATTTGCCTCACTATTTAATTGAGACATCTTTGGTGGTTAAGAATCAATTGATTAATTGAAAAGAAGAGAGGTTGAGGGATTTTTGGGACACTCGCTTGTGTGGGACACTCGCTTGTGGAGAACGTTAATTAAAATTACTTATTATACTCTTCCCTAGATATCTTAATTACTACCTAATATATTCTTATATTATAATTAGGCTTACTATAGATACTATAATATTAAACCCCTAGTTATACTAACCCTCCTTAATTACTACTTCTCAATAATTCTATTACTACCTATATATTAATATCTATTTAATTAATTACTTACCTTCCTTCCTCTATTATTATTACCTCTCTTTTCTATAATTAGGTTCTTTTTACCCTCTAGCGCCGACTTAATATCTTATTCGCCTATTTAAGGTCTTTAACCCTAGCCTTTAATAAAGTAACCTTATATATAACTATCTTTATTCCCTTAGAAGAAGACTATATAGCTTCTAGAATTAACTCTAGGGAGCTATTTTTATACCTTTTAATTTATCTCTTAAGGTAATTTAATTAAAATTAAGCCTTAAGTATAGTCTTTAGGGTCTTTAAGACCTCAAGGGTTAAGGTTTTAGCTACCTCTTTAGGCGGCATTAGAGTCTATAGCTATATATTAAGCTTTAAGACTATACTTTCTAGGTTAAGAGGAATAAGCCTAGCTCCCTTAAAGGCTAACTTAATATTTCCTTTTATTATAATAGCCTAAAGTATAGTATAGAAGGCCGGGAAGAACTTAATCTTTAAAATATAAGTTATAGAGTATCTAATTAAAAGCTCTATTTCTCGGCCGTAAGCATTCTTAAGTACGCTAAAGTACCCGATATTAAGGGGCTAAAGTAAATAAGATAAATAAAGTAATATATAAAGCCTAATAATTTTATTCTCCTTATAATATTTCTTAAATTTAATTAAGTAATAACTTTTATAGCTATTAAGGATTAAAAGATAATAGCGACTATTTAATCGCTTAGCTATATACCGATAAAAATACTTAAGTTACTTAAGACCGGTCTTATTATTAATCTAGCTATTTTAGGTTATTATAATAGCTTAATTACCTAAGAGGTTACTTTCTTAATATTAATTAATAAGGTAATATTAGCCTATATTAATAATAAATAGCGCGATCGCTTAGCTATCTATATTAATTACCTAAATAATTATAATTTATTCTCGGTTTTTAAGCTATATTAATTTTAGCTTTCTATATCTATTTATACCTATAATAACTATTCCGCTCTAAATTATACCTATTATAAAGCTAATCTTATTAATATTATAGATATTATTTAATTAGATATTATACTTTATAATTATATTCGCTATAAATATAAACTAATGATAGATAATAATTAAATCTTTATATTTAGCTCTCTAGTAATTATATTTATAAAAAAAATATATCTTAAGGTCTAGGTATCGCCTAATAAAGTTTAAAGCCTAATATATGCCGACTAATAGCGTATTACGGTTAATAAGTAATTAATTAGCTATTTCTTTTATACTATAAAGCTAGAGGGGAAATCCTCGCGAATCTAGGTTAAGAATAAAGTAAATAAAGATCTATTCCTCTAGATTAGATAGCCGGCGTAAATTAAGAATAATTTTAACTTAGGCTTAAATACTATTATATCGGTTAAAGAGTATTAAATACTTAACTTAATAGAGCTTTATAGTACCTCTAAGATTTAATTTTAGTATATTTTAATAGGCTTAAAGTATAAAAAGGATTCTAGCCTCTTTATTAGACTATAATATATTAGGTGGTTAAGAATTAATTAATTAAATAGAGATAATATAGGTTAAGGGATTTTTTATCCGGTTCGCTTACTATCCGGCTCGCTATATATATACGTTATACTATTATTATTTTATTATTATAAACTTTATAATAACTTAAGAGAATTAAAATAACTGAATCTTACTTAATAAAATAAATAATAATAGCTTTTACTGAAATTAAGTACTTTAACTACCTAAGTTAATAAGTTTTATTAATATATTATATATAGTTTTAATAATGCTTTAAGTATTAAAATTAATTAACTCTATTTATAATAAATAGTAAGACTAATAATAGTACCACTTACTTTAATAAACTTCATTAAGTAAATAGAGGTAAAGATATTAATTACCTTATTTTATTAATTGTATTTAAAATAAATAGCTTTTTTATTAATTAGATAAATAGTATAAGAACATTAAAGAGAATGCTGTATTTAATCTAGCATTTTAATTACTTACTTAATACTACTACTAATAAAGAAAATCACCTCTAAGTATATCTAATAACTAACTTAGCTAAGATTATAATTATAGTAAAGAGATTTAACTTATTATCTAAAAAGTAAAAAAAAATAATAAAATAAAATAAATAAATACATAATTTTAGTAATAAATAGAAAGGGCTACTTAATATAAGTTACTATATAAATAAAAAGTATCTTTAGTAATAAAATAACTTAGTTATATTAATATATTCATAAGTCGGGATTTAATTTAATTACCTTTTTAGTTATTTAGTTAATTCTTTAGTTATACTTTAGAGAGCTCTATAAAATTAAGTTTTAAGGCTAATATTAAAAAGGTCTGTTTCTTATATACTTTAGCTATTTCTTAACACGGAAAAGAGAGGCTAGCTTAGTAGTTTCTTTATACAGCTTATAATTAGCTTAAGTTACTTTTAGTTACTTTTTAAATCTTAAAGTAATTAAAAGATTAACTTTTTCTAACGTGCATGATAAGCATGCCGGTCAAACAAGCTTGCCGGTCAAAAATCCCTCAACCTTTCATCTTCCTACTTAATCAATCAATTCTCAACCATTCAAGATGCCACGATCAAATAATGAGGCAAATATCCTTCTTGCGCTTCAAGCCTATCGAAATGACCCAAAATTAAGTCTCCGACGCGCCGCAAAGATCTATCAAGTCAAGTATAGTACTCTCTTTGACCGAGAGAATGGCGTCACTGCTCGTTGCGATTGGATCCCCAAATCTCGTAAACTATCCGATCTAGAGGAACAGATCATTGTTCAGTTCATTCTCGACTTGGATTCGCGAGGATTTCCCCCACGACTGCGTGGTGTTGAAGAAATGGCCAACCGACTGCTCGCTGACCGCGACGCGCCACCTGTCGGCAAGCGCTGGGCTTCCAACTTCGTCAGGCGACACAAAGACCTCAAGACGCGTTTTCTCCGTAAGTACGACTACCAGAGAGCCAAATGCGAAGATCCGACTATTATTCGCGATTGGTTCAGGCTTGTGGAGAACATAATCGCGAAGTATGGTATCAACCTTGCTGATATCTACAACTTTGATGAGACTGGCTTTATGATGGGTCTGATTGCAAGCGGAATGGTTGTCACAGGCGCAGAAAGGCGTGGAAGACCGAAATCAGTCCAGCCCGGAAATCGGGAATGGGTTACAGTCATCCAGGCTATCAATGCGGAAGGCTGGGCGATCCAGCCGTTTATCGTGGTCGCGGGGCAATATCACCTCTCCAGCTGGTACCAAGAAAGCAACCTCCCGGGCGATTGGGCTATCGTCACGACCAAAAATGGCTGGACCGACAACGAGACGGGCCTTGAGTGGATCAAGCACTTTGATCGGCACACAAAGACCCGATCAACCGGTGGCTATCGCCTTCTGATCCTCGATGGGCATGAAAGCCACCACTCGGCCGACTTCGAGGCATATTGCGAGGAGAACAATATCATCACGCTCTGTATGCCCCCTCATTCGTCTCATCTACTCCAGCCTCTTGATGTCGGGTGCTTTGGACCGCTCAAAAAAGCCTACGGCCGGGAAATAGAGCATTTGATCAGATGCTCAATAACCCACATTTCAAAGACCGAGTTCTTTCCAGCGTTTTACGCCGCCCACCAAGCCGCTATGACAGAAAGCAATATCAAGGGAGGTTTTAGAGGGGCCGGGCTTGTTCCTTTAGACCCGGAAAGTATTATATCAAAGCTTGATGTGCAGCTACGGACTCCAACACCTGTGGGGAGGAGGCGAACCTCCCCGACCCTTGGGTCTCAAAGACCCCAAAGACCGTCCTTGAGGCTAGCTCTCAGTCTGAATACCTCAAAAGGCGAATTAGAAGGCACCAGAGCAGCTCCCCGGCATCTATTCTTGAGGCACTTGAATCATTTTCGAAAGGAACGAAGGCAATAATGCATCAGATAGCATTACTGAAGTCTGAGAACCAGATCCTTCGACAGTCAAATGAGGTACTTAGCAAGCGGCGCAGAGCAAAAAGAACCCGCCTGCAGAATAGAGGGAAGATGACTCTAGGTGAAGGAAGGGAAGCAATTGATCAGATGGATGCCAATACGCACGTAGCGGCCGAATCGTCGAGAAGTGGTGGTCAAGGAGGGTCAGCGCGACCGAAGGAAAGGCGTTGTGGAACATGCGGCAAGACCGGGCATAACGCAAGGACATGTCAGATAGTTGTTGCGATGTCTGGGGAAGAGTATAGCAATTAGTTCTAATTGATTAGATGCTTTGTTGTGTATTTATTTTAATTTCTAGATTGAGGGTGATAATTTTTGACCGGCAAGCTTGTTTGACCGGCATGCTTATCATGCACGTTAAGTTAAAAAGCTATAGATCCCTATATAGAATATATTAGTAAGTAGGGCTACCATTACTTAGTAATTAAGCTATTTACGTATTTAATAAGACTCTCTTTTAATTTCTAGCTCTTAAACCTAATATTTAAAGGCTTAATTAAAGTAGAGGGTTAAGTAAATAATAGTAATTAAAATAATAACTAAATTACTACCTTACTAATAAGTCTACGGCTATTTTAATTAAGATAAAGACTTCATAAGAATTATAATTATTATTAATCTTTTTAATTATTTATATTAATATATATTATCTAAATACTTTCTTAATAGAATAGTAGTTCTCTACTATAGAAGGCCTATATACACCTCTATATAGAAGTCGCTAGTTTAATTTTAGCTAGGGCATGTTTCTCTTTTTTATATATAAGAGGCTAGCTATAATAAAGCCACTATTAACTTATAGTGTAAAAGGTTAAGGTCGTATATATTATTATTGAGACTAGGAATTAAATTATATGTTATATTAACCTATAATGTAATGTATACCGCACTATTAGGCTATAGGCTCTAAGATATTAGCTATTATTAAAACTAAGTATTAAGATTATAATTAAAATTACTAACTTTACTATAGATTAGTAGAAAAGGTATAGAATTCAGTTATTAAATAGCTATAGGCGCCGCCTATAAGGGTTTATATTTTTTATAAGGGTTCCTCTTATATATATAAGCTTAGCTAGCAAACTGAATCTTTTTCTTTAATTTTTATATAGGTATTTTAAAATAATTAGTTTTTTATTATATAAATACTTATAAACGCAAATTAATATTAGTATTATAATATATATAAATAATATAAGTTTATTAATTAATAAGTATATATTAAAGAAGTATTATAAGTGAGTTAAAAAAGCTAAGCTATAATATATTATATAAATAAAGATATATAAGATATGATTTTTATTATTATAAACTTTATAGTAACTTAAAGAGATTAAATTAATTTAGCATTACTTAGTAAGATAAATAATAATATATTATACCTAGACTAAGCATCTTGGTTACTCAAGTTAATAAGTTTTATTAGTTTAGTATATATAGGTTTAATAATATTATAACTATTAGAATTAACAAGCTCTATTTATAATAGATAATAATAAAGACTAATAATAAGTCTATTTACTTTAATAGACTCTATTTAAAAAAAAACTCTAAAAGTATTAATTACCTCTCTTAAAATAAATAACTTATCTCTTAATTAACTAAAAAGTATAAAAAACATAAGGGATATTACTACTTTATCTAGTCTAGCCTTTTAATTACCTAGTATTATTAATAAAAAAGATTACCCTCTAAGTATATTTAATAACTAACTTAATTATAAATAGTCAATAATAATACGAATTACTATATAAGAAATCTCTAAATAGTAAATTATAATGATATAATAAGGTTATATAAAACTAGCTTTTAATATAATAAGCTTACTTTAATTGCGGTCCTTATTATTATCTTTAGTAAGGCCTCCTGAAAGCTATATAATATAAGTTATAATAAAGCTCTTAGAAAGATATTACTTTTAGGTCATATAGATATAGATAGTAGCCAGAAGGTTATATCTATTACTTTTAAATAGACACTCTTTTTTATTATTAATTATATCTTATTATAATAATAAACCCTTAATTTTAAAACGTAGCTTAATAATAAGTTATGCCTTTTAAATTCCTTAGTTTAAAAGGTATTTAATAGGCTGTTTTTATATAAAAAGTATAATTTTTTAATTAGCTTCAGTAATAATACTTATAACCTCTTATTAATAGAGGTATTAATCAATATTAAGGTAGTATATACCCTTTACGTATATTAATAACCTCTTAAATTTAGCTAAAAAAGAAAAAAAAAAATTCCATAGTTTTAGACTCGTTAAAGAGATTAGCTATAAACGCTATAAAGTTAGTATTTAAAAATAAAATAGATTAATACCTTCTTAATAAAAAGAGTTAATATATTTAATTAAATTATTAATTAAATTTATAGTTAAATATAACATATATAATTATAAAGCACATTATATAGTATAAAGCTATATATATAATATAAGGCCGTGACTTAGTTAGACTTATTAACTAATATAGTATATATATAAGTTATATATAAAATACTTAATATAAGTATTAAATTATAAGATAAATAGCAATAATTAATAATGTTAATTATACTTTTAATAATAATACAATATATCATATAATATAAATAAAATTAAATAAGTATTTTTTATAAAAAACCCCTATAATTAATATAGTAGTTTTATACTATAGCAGGCTTATATATATCTCTTATATATAAAAGTTATTAATTTCGTCCTAGCTAGGGGTATTTTTCATTTTTTTATATATATAGAGGCTAGCCATAATAATACTACTATTAGCTTATATAATAAATAGTAAAGGTCTTATATATTATTATAGAGACTAAGAATTAAACTATTAGTTATTAAGCTATAAATTAAATCGTCGTGTTATTAAGTTTTAAAATTAAATATATAAGTAATTAAAAGTAAAGTACTAAATTAAAATTAAAATATTAACGTTATTCTAAATTAATAAATATAATAGCTATAATCAGCTATCTATAATAAGCTATATTAGTAATTAAGTTATAAAATTAAGTTATTAGATAGCTATAGGCGCTAGCTAGGTTTTCTTTCTCTAAAAGGCTTCTTTATATATATAAACTTAGCTAGCTAAGTTAGTTTCTCTCTTTAATCTTTATATAAGTATTATAAAATAATTCGTTTTTTTATATTTTATTAAAATTAAAAGGGTATTTATACTTTTTATATAATCTATAAGTAAAATAATTTAATTAAGTTCTTTAGTATTATGTTAAATTAATAACTAACTTTAAAAAATAATAGTAAGCTTAGAAATAGAGTTATAAGCGCAATATAAATAATATATAAACTAATTAAATACATATAGAGATATAGGCTTATAAAAGTATAGCACCTCTATATTATATTAATTTAATCTATATTTATAAAGAGATATATATTTTTATTATATTTTATTTAATAAAACTTATATTATATTTATTACTATATTATATTATAATATTTTTCTTAGAGTTACCTTAAGGTCTTTTTTATTAAACCTTAAGGTATATTATCTCTCTAGATATTATATTATTATTATTTTCTTTATAAATTAATAAATTATCTTATTAACTTCTTATTTATACTTACTCTATATAATAATATATTAATTCTTATAATTAAAGCTCTTTTTAATATATAATAATAAGAGACCTTAGCTTTATTTACTTATCTTATAGCTATATATATATTAGCTTATTAATATCTTAAGATACCCTTTTTATATATTTATAGATTATCTCTTACCTCTGTGGCGGAGTGGTTACCGCCGTGGTGGACTTTACTATATTCCATACGGCGAGGTCGCTAGTTCGATTCCAGCTAGAGGCACGATTCTTCTTTATTATAAGGGACCGCAGCGCCTCAGTCGCTATACGCTAGAGCTATAGGCCGGCAGCACGTAACCGTCGCCTATAGCTATAGGTCACATAATAAGGTAAGGGCCACTATATATAAAAAAAGGCTTACCTTATGTACTATATATTACCGGGAATTAAACCCCTACCCTATAGGATAAATAAGCCTCGCTATTATTAAGCTACTAGCTCTAGCGGAAGTAATTAAATTAGTGATTAAAATTATTAATAATAAGCTAGGGCCGCGACTAAAGGCACTTTAGCCTGACGGGCTAGGCGCGCCGAGACGGAAGGTGCCGAGACCAGCCTCGGCACTATACGGAGGGTATGGCTAAATATAGTAACCTTAAGTGACGGAAGGCTTAGGCGCTAACGCGGGTAGGGTTTTTTATCCGGTCTTAGGTAGGTCTACTGCCAGAAGCGGTTTTCCTCTATATATAGCCTACCTCTTAATTATACCCCTAAGAGAGGTCCTTTAGATACCTTAGATAGGTAGCTTTAGGAATAAACCACGTTAATAGATTATCTCTTATTATTATTATTATTATTATTATTAATATTAAAATACCTTTTTTTAAAGTATAAAAGGTAGTTAAAAGTAAGTAAATTAACTCTATAGAGGTTTAATAATAGGCGTGAGACTATAAAGATCCTTTTTAACTATAATAGCTTTAAATAGCTACTTTACTGAAGAGATCTTAAAGGTACTTTAAGATAAAATATAAATAAAGTTAATATATTATATAAGTAAGGGATTATATATTTATAATTTATATTATATAGCCTTAAGGCTTATATTATTAATTAATATAATAGGTTAAGTAATTTATATTAACGTTTTTATAGTTTATATATATTATTCTTTTCTTTTCTTTTATTATTATTAATAATATTATAAATAATAAGTAAGTCAGTAAATCCTATTATAAAAAAAAGAATTCTTTATTATATAATCTTCTTTTAAAAAGATTAAAGAAATACTTCGCTTAACTAGCTAAGATTTTGTATAAGAAACCTTTTTTAAGCTAAAAATATTATATAAGTACTTTAAATTAATTATAAAAATTAATTTAATAGGTTTTCTATTACTATACTTCTTATTATAAGGCCTAATTAAAAGCATTAATTATAGCTAGCTAATTTAATTATAATTATAGCTATTAATTATAGTAAAGTTAATAATTTTAATACTAATTTTATTACTTACCTTATTAAGTTATTATATATTAAGGCTTATAGCTTAATAATATAGCGCGCCTTACTTTATAGCTTAATATAGCTTATAGTTTAATTATTAATCTCTATAATATTATATAAGACTATAACCTTTTATTATATAGGTTAATAATAATTATTATAGCTATCCTTTTATATATAAAAAAACCCCGGTTTATATTACTATTTACCTTACTGACTATTGCTTATTGCGTCTCTATATAACACTTTATTATTAGCCTAGAGCGAGGGGACTAACTCGTGGGCTCGACGGTCACGTGACCCGCGGGCCCACGTGACAGGTGCTTATATAAGGAGTATTTTAAGGCTCTTACCGAGAATAGCCCTAGCTCTAGTTAAATATATTATCTTTAACCTTATATTATACTTTTTTATAAACTATATATATTATATATCTTAACTATAAATTTAGCCGATAATATTTTAATTAAATAAATCTCTTCTACCTATTAAGGCCTCTACCTCTATATAATTATCCTTCTAAATTATTAAAACTTTAACCCTATCTTAATCCCCTAAAAACTAACCCCTCTAGACCTCTTCCTTATTATCTTTAAACTAACTATAGAGCTTAATATATTATTATATAGGTACTTAGGTATTCCGTATTATATTAAGATAGATAGCTAGCGTTATATATTATATAGTATAGGTATCGGTATTAAGATCCTAGAGGAACTTTACTTCTTAGTTATTAGACTCCTAGCCTTACTTTAGCTTCTCTATAAGGTAATATAATAGGTCTAACTCTCTATTAACCTACTTATATAAGATAAGGTAATAGAATACTAATAGAAATTAAAGCGCGATAATAATCTTAACCCTAAAGATTATAAGATTAATATAGTATTTATCCCTAAAGTATAAGGTCTTATATTAGATATACTTAAGGAACCTATTATTAGCTTTTCTTTAAGTCTTTATTATATATTAATAGGTATATCTAATAATATATCACTAAGCTCTTTATCGCTATATAGAGGTAGGGTCCTATAGGATCTAGCTATATTACCTATATTATTTAATTAAAGGTCTAATTATAGAGCTTTTATTAGTATTATATTAATAGTTATTTTATTAGAATTAGTATTTTAGTGAGTTAATTTTATTAGTTATTAAGGGTTAATAATTAAAAGATTAAACTAAAAGAACTATAGCTCCCCTTAGGGTTCTTATACTCTTTATTTAGTTAAGAGATAGCCTATTTATTTAAAATAGAGTTAGTTAAGTAAGGCCGCTAGTATCTCTAGCTTTTCTTCTTAGAGAGTTTATTAAGGCTAATAGCTAGTATCTCTAGCTCTTTTTTTTAGAGAGTGCGTTAAGGTAAAAAGCCTTATTATTGAATTATCTAGCTATTTATTATAAATAGCTTAATTTAATAAATTATAGTGTTATTACGGCTATATATAATATAGTAATAACCCTTATTAATATAGTATATTGAGATCCTTAGTCTAGGTATAGGCCTTTATTATTTTAATTATTAATAAATATTAGGCACCTTTAATCGCCTTTATGGGCTATAATGAAGTTGAGAATATTAATATATAAAAAAAGAGAAAAGGCCTTTAGTAAGACTTAATTTAGTGACCTCTATATATAAGATATATATAGGCGTCTTATAGCGTGGAATCACGATACTATGAAGGTATAAATTTTATTATAATATATAAGAAATATATTCTTAATAAAAAAGGTTTATATATTAATATATTTATAATAATTCTTAGATAATATATATAATAAGCATACGCCGCAGGTAAGTATACGCTATACCTTTCTCTCCTATACCTAACTTTTTATTTAATTAATTAATTCCCTAATTACTAAATATATTAAACCTAAATACTAAGGCTAGAACCCTTCTTACTCTTTAAGCCCTCTAAAATAACTTAAAACTTAATATCTAATGCACTATAACCCTCTATAGAGTTAATAAGTAATAGCTATATCGCTATAAGTAAGGTATTTAATCCTAATATAATTAAATCTCTTAATTATATTAATTATTTAATCTAAAGAAATAGATTATTATTTAGTTTATTCTTAACCTAGATTTATAAGGATTTCCCCTCTAGCTATATAATATAAAAGAAATAGCTAATTAATTATTATTAACTATAATCTATTATTAGTTAGTATATATTAGGCTTTAAACTTTATTAGGCGATACCTAGACCTTAAAATATTTTTTTTTTTAGAAATATAACTACTAAAGAGCTAAATATAAAGACCTAATTATTATCTACAATTAGTTTATACTTATAATAAATATAATCGCAAAGTATAGTATTTAATTAAATAATATCTATAATATTAATAAGACTAATTTTATAATAAATATAATTTAAAGTAAAATAATTATTATAGGTATAAATAGATATAGAAATTAAAATTAATATAGCCTAAAAACTAAAATAGATTATAGTTATTTAGGTAATTAATATAGATAGCTAAGTAATCCCGCTATTTATTATTAATATAGGCTAATATTACCTCATTAATTAATATTAAAATAATAGCCTTTTAGGTGATTAAGCTATTATAATAACCTAAAATAGCTAGATTAATAATAGATTAATCTTAAATAGCTAAAGTACTTTACTTAATCTATAGCTAAATAAATAAATAATTATTCTTATTTTTTAATCTTTAATAGCTATAAAAGTTATTACTTTATTAAATTTAAGAGATATTATAAGGAGAATAAGATTATTAGGCTTTATATACCGCCTTATTTATCTTACCTATTATTATAGGTCCTTATAACGGCACAACAGCCTGACTCGCTATTGGCCCCGACCGGCCGATAGCAGCCGCGGGTGACGGCTCATAACGGCCCGAGGGGCCAATTAGAGGCCGGGCTACAGCCGAAGACAGAAGCTACGCCCTCGCAGCTAGAAAGTAGCGCGAGATAAGGGAGATTAAAGGGCTATAGGGTATATAAGGTAGAATATATATATAGTAAGTAGGGTAAGAATTAAGACCGCTCTATCTCACTACCCACTATTAAGAAGCCTTATAGCTACTTACCTTCCTCACTCTCTTCTATATCTATTTCTCTAATACCTATTTTAGCCCCTTAATATTAAATATTTTAATATACTTAAGAATACTTATAGCCGAGAAAGAGAGTATTTAATTAAATACTCTATAATCTATATTTTAAAGACTAAGTTTTTTCTAGCCTTTTACATTATATTTTAGGCTATTATAATAGAAAAGAATATTAAGTTAGCCTTTAGAGGGGCTAGGTTTATTCCTTTTAACCTAGAAAGTATAGTCTTTAAGCTTAATATATAGCTATAGACTCTAATACTATCCAAAGAGGTAATCAACCCCTGAGGTCTTAAAGACCCTAAAGACTATATTTAAGGCTAGGTCTTAGTCTAAATACCTTAAAAGATAAATTAAAAGCTATTATAATAGCTCCCTAGAGTTAATTATAGAACTTATAAAGTCTCTTAAGAAGGGAACTAAAGTAAATATATATAAGCTTACCCTACTAAAGGCTAGGGTTAAGGACCTTAAATAGGTAAATAAGATCTTAAGTTAGCGCTAGAGAGTAAAAAAGACCTAACTATAGAAAAAAGGGGTAATAATAATAAAGGAAGGAAGGTAAGCTATTAATTAAATAGATATTAATATATAGATAGTAGCTAAATTATTAAGAAATAGTAATTAAGGAAGGTTCGTATAACTAGGGTTTAGCGCTATAATATCTATAGTAAGACTAGATATAATATAAAGACTTATTAGGTAATAATTAAGATATCTAGGGAAGAGTATAGTAATTAGTTTTAATTAATTAAATAATTTATAGTATTTTTATTATAATTTTAATCCTAGAGGTTAGGAAAAGTATAGTATATACTTACCTATAGTATATACTTATTATATACTTAATTATAAGATAGAGGGAAATATTTAACAGAGATTTCAGGCTATTAATTTAAGAGATTAAAAAATTAATAGATTTTAAGTAAGATCTTAAGTAAATTAAATAAAAGATTATAATTAAATTTCTATAAAAATTTATTATTAATAAGATTTTTATTAATATTAATATTAGTAATAATTATATTTAATATTATAAATATATTAATTATTAAAAGAAAATTATAATATAATTTTAATTTATTTAATTATATAAGGAATAAAAGGTAATTTTTTTTCTCTTTATAAAGATGAAGAAGGAAATTAAAATTTAGAGAGAGATTAAGAGAGACTTAAGAGATAAAATCTAAATAAAAGGCTTATTAGATTTTATTAAGAGATAGAGGAGTTATTAGGTTTTTTAAGGCCTTTAATTAGCCTATAATAATAGTTAATAAAGATATAAAATAATTAATAAGAAAAATATAGATTTAATTTAATACCCCCTCTATATTATAATTTCTATAGCTTATTTTAGATAAATATTAATCCTAAAATAGAAAAAAGTTCATTATTATATAGCTAAAGAAAAAGGCTATTTAAGAATATAGGTCTTATTATATATATTAATAGGCTAAATTAATTAGAATTCTTTAAAGCTATTTTTAAGAGAAAAAGATTTTTATTAATGTATTTATTACCCTTAAGACTTTAATAAATAACCCGAGCCTAAAATATACCTCTTATTTATTATTATCCTTAATTATAAATTTCTTATAAGCCTTATTAAGGTATAGAAAATAGTAATCTTTATCTAAATAACCCTTTATTTTATAATAAGAGTATTATTTACTATTTTCTTCTTTTTTATAGTTATTTAATAGCTAAATAAACTATATTTTCCTTAATATCTAACCTTTTAAACTTATCTATTAATATAACTTACTTCTATAGCTACCTATTTAGGTACTTAAAGGACCTCTTTAGGGGTATAATTAAAGGTAGGCTATATATAGAGGAAAACCGCATCTCATAGCGAACCTACTTAAGACTGGATAAAAAACCCCTACCGATTGGCGCCTATACCTCCCGTTACTTAATTTTACTATAATTAGCTATATCCTTTTATATACTATTAGGGCTAATCCCGGCGCCTTTAGTCTTAGCGCCTAGCCGGCCTAATAAGTCAGGCTAGCTTAGTGCCTTTAGTCGCGGCCTTAGCTTATTATTAATAATTTTAATTCCTAATTTAATTACTTCCGCTAGAGTTAATAGCTTAATAGTAGCTGATTCTAATTAACCTATAGATAGGGGTTTAATTCCTAGTAATATATACTATATAAGGTAAGCCTCTTTTTATATATAATAGCCCTTACCTTATTATATAACCTATAGTAATATAGAGCTAGCTTTAGCTAGCCCTTTAAGCCTTAGCTATTAGCTAGAATATAGCAGTCCCTTATAATAAAGAAGAATTATACCCCTAGCTAGGTTTAAATTAGCGACCTTTATATAAGATAGGTTTTTCTATAATATATAACCACTATGCTATAGGAGTTTAGATTTATCAATAAGGCTAGAGGTTAAGGACTTTAGATTATAAGCTTTAGGGTTATTTCTTAAGCTTTAAGAAATATTAGTTATATAGCTATTATAACTTTTATCTAAATTATTTAAAATCTAGGCTACAATTACCTTTTTAGGTATAGATATTTCCCGAGCTTTTAATTTATCTATAATTTCTTTTATTTTATTTAAATAATCCTCTATAGTAGAGAAATTAAACAAAGAGATATTAAAGAATTTCTTTATAAAGAGAAATTTAAAAGTAAATATAGAAGAATTATATTGTTATAGCTATAATAAAGACCAGGCGGGAAGTATAGTAGAAATACTCTAATTAAGCTTAGGACCGAAAAGACCGAATATTATTTATATTAGTCTAAGGACCGAGCTTTAAGAATATCGGTCCTACCCTAGACCGAATAATAGGAATATCGGTCTAACTACCTCACCTTAAGTATATAGAATATACTTATTGCACTCTCTTATATAGTAGCTACCTTAGCTATTAATATAACTTAATTATACTTAATACCTTTAAGTATATTATTAGACGTAATATTTATTTAAGATCACGACGCAATATTTTCTACTATTAATATAAACCTAATATAACCGGTTTATCCCTTAGGAATTTAACTATATTATTATATATTAATAGCTCTTATTTAATAAATTACTCGCATTACCTTAAATAATATTAAATATAATAGCTACCCCGCAAATAACTAATAATAGGGCCTACCTATACCTATTACGCCCGCTCTAGTTAACCTAACTAACGCGGAGATAGAAGACGCTTCTAGTATTAATAACGATAATAAGGAAGTTAAGTAGCTTAGAGCTTAGATCACTACTATAAGTACTAAAGTAGATAATCTCCGTGAGACTATAGAAAGAATAGCCGACTTTTAGTATATTTAGAATAAATAGTATATTAATAGCACTAAAATAATTAATAACCTTATAACTATTATTATAAAAAGTAAAGATATAGGAGAAATCCTTAAGCTAAACCCATTAGAATTATTTAATAAAACCTTATATAGACTATAGATATTCCTCACCTAGATACGCGCCTTTATAACCTATTACCTAACCTAATTTACTATTAAGCCTAATAAGGTCTAATATACTATAGGATACCTTATAAAGCATACCGCCGTATAATTTAAGCTAATAATAAAAGAATACCTTATAACCCTATTTATTAACCTCTCGCTATAAATTATCGACCTTTATATTATTATATATATTTAAAGGAGCCCTTTATTAGGCCTTTAGAATTATTAATAAGAAGGTATAGGCTAAATGAGAGATTAAGGTACTTAAATAAACCTAATCTACCTTAAAGTATAGAATAAAGTATCTCTAATTAATATTTAAGCTATTATAGGATTAAGACGCTATAATATTACTTTTCTTTAATAGACTTAAGAAAGAAATCTAGGCTAAATTATATAAAGAAGATAGGCCTAAGACCCTTATTAATTATAGTAAAATAGTAATTAAGATTAATAATTAATAATTTTTATAAAAGAAATTATAAAACCTAAGATTTAGTAACTATAAGGCTAATACCCCTCGCTTTAACCTAAATTAAGGTAGAAAGAGATACTATAATACCTCATATAGTACTAAAGCTAGACCTATAGTATTAGGAGTCGCGTAATATAATAAGAGACTAATTAAGTACTTTTATTACTATAAACCTAACTATAAGGCGAATATATATAAGAAGAAGGCATAAGATATCGCTAAAGGAAAATATTAATTAGGAAAGCGCTAAAAATAATAGCCGCTTCTAGAAGGTAAGAAATATATAAGCTATACTTATTAATAGAGCGACCTATAAATAGCGATCTAAATAACTAAGATTATATAATATAATCCGGTTATAACCTAACTATCGCCATACTAGGATAAATAGCTATGATATATATATAGGTATACCTAGCGAAAGAATAAATAAAGTATAATATTACTTATAGATTATACTATAAGGAATATATATATAAGGTTATATTACCCCTAATAAGAGGATATATTAATATCATTATAAGTATTTAAAACCCCTAGGATTTAAGTTAATTAAACCTAGATCCCCTTACCTAAATTAATAAAGAAGAAAGAAGATATAAAAGGATAGAAAGTTAGACTTAAAAGAGTCACTATTATAGTAATATAACCTAATAGATACTATAAACCTATAAATTATAGTAATTATTTAGTAGGCGTAGTAATATAAAGAGAGCTTAAGTTAACCTAACTTTAACGCGATTATTATAGATAATAGGTATAATAAATATAATAAGAGCTTAGAGAGATATAATAGAATATTAAGCGATATTAATAGATATAGAATAAAGACTATAATATTTAGATTAATAAATAAGGAATATACTATTAGAATAGTAGCATTAATATATATATCTAACTAGCTTAAGAATAAAAAAAGTAAAGGATATAGAAGATATCTATATTTAAGCCTATTATAAAGAAGTAATACTAAACCCCTATCTATTATAACCTTAATATAACCTATATAATAATAATAGAACGCTACTAGGATACCTATAATACTATAAAATTATATAAGTCTCCTATAGAGACTACTATTATAAGATATACCTATATAAAAAAAGGGAATAAGACTATTTCCCTATCCCCCTCTTATAACTAAATATATAACCCTATTTTTTATATAAAATAAAAGACTATTATATTAAATAATAATATAAGGAATTAAAGTAATATAATTTTAATTTTACTTATTATAATAATAAACTATATCCTAGAATAATTTATAAGTACCCTTATTTAAGTAAGAGAAGTAAAAT
Source organism: Fusarium virguliforme (assembly GCA_020883615.1). Lineage (NCBI taxonomy): Eukaryota > Fungi > Ascomycota > Sordariomycetes > Hypocreales > Nectriaceae > Fusarium > Fusarium virguliforme. The sequence goes on along the minus strand of JAJHJD010000010.1, from coordinate 1,963,068 downwards.
TAAGAATAAAATAAGATAATAAAGTAAGAGGAGCTACCCTAAATAAGATTATTAGGATAATAAAAGAAAGCTTTTATGCCCCTATATAAATAGGAGGCATAATAGAGGACTAAGAATAATACCTTTAATAATAATAATATATTAAGACCTTACTTATATAGAAAGAAACCGCGCTATAGGAATATATAGAATACCTTATTAAGTTAAAGATACCTTAAATAGATCTAGGTACTAAAGAAAAATAATAATATTAAGAACTACTCTATAGTTAAGATAATAAGTATAACTATAAGGTATATAACTATAGTGAATATAATAAGGATTATTTAGGAAGGATATTATTAAAAAACTAAGAGACCTACCTACTATAGAGCTATAGGCAGAAGAAAAAAGGGAATAATTCCTATAAAGAGCTCTATATATAACTATAAATAGTTAATAGCTAAAATACTTTAAATTAAGAATATAAATTAAGGGAGAATAAATAAATACTTTAATAGATAATAAAGCTAAATAGAATTACTTTTATCTAGCGATAATAAATAAACTTAAGCTACTATAGAAATATAAAAAGGATCTTTATTTAGTATATAACCTAAAAGGAGAAAGGTTTAACTATAATAATAGGATTATTAAATATAAGATTAATTACCTTATAGTCTTTATTAATAGAAAAAATTAAGGAATCTTATTTAATATTATATCTATATTAAGATACTATTTAGTGCTTAAGTACCTATAGTTATATAGGTTTAATTTATATCTCGATTACTAAATTAGCTAGGTGATCTCCTTTAATAAAGAGATACCCCCTTAAGGAGATAATAATTTATTAAATATAAGATCTTAAACTTTTACTAAAGATAATAGAGAAATTAAGAAGAAGTAAATAAGAGATACCTCTCTACCTAAAGAAATATAATATAAATAATATAATAAAAAGAAATAATAAGATTAATAAATAATTATAAGAGTTATAAAGTAATTCTATAAATTAAAAAAGAACCTTAAATAAATTAAGAGAAAACTATAGAATAAATAGCTTAAAAATCCCTCTATAATATTAAATCTATAAAAAATCTTTTATAGAAGAACTTAAGACTAGCCTATTACTATATATATATTATAACCTAGAAATTAAATTTATTAATAGGAAGTAACTTAATTTTAATAAACTCTATCTACTTAATATAATATAGCTATTAATATTAAAAGAATATATTAAAGAAATAATATAGAAAGGATATATTAAGGAAAGTAAATTATCTATTAGATACCTTATTATATTTATCCTAAAGAAGAATAAAAAGCTTTACCTTTATATTAACTTTAAAATACTTAATATTATTATAATTAAGGATTATATATTACTACCTCTTATTAATAAATTAAAGGATTAACTTTTTAGGATAAAATACTTTATTATATTTAACCTTAAAAGAGCCTATAACTTAATTTAAATTAAGGAAAGATATAAATAAAAAACCGCTTTTTATATTAAATATAGACTATTTAAATACCTTATTATGCCTTTTAGACTTATTAATATATCTATTATATTTTAATAAATAATTAATAATATATTATAAGAATATCTCGATATATTTATTATATATTACCTAAATAATATCTTTATCTTCTCTAAGATAGAAAAAAATATATAGAATATATCTATAAGGTATTATAGATACTATAAGATATTAATTTATTAATAGAACCTAAGAAGAGTAAGTTCTATACCTTAGAAGTAGAATTTCTTAGATATATTATCTCTTATAATAAGATATATATAGACCTTAAGAAGGTCGTAGTAATTAAGGATTAAAAAGAATTAATAAATATTAAGGAAGTATAAGCCTTCCTTAATTTTATTAATTACTATTATAAATTCCTTAAGAAATTTAAAAAGATTATAGTATTATTAACCGATTTAATAAAAAAGGATATATTATTTATAATAGGATATAAAATATAAGAAGCTTTTAATAAAATTAAGGAATTTATCTTAAGTAAATTAATCCTTAAGATATTTAATTTATTTTAATTAATTAAACTTAAAATAAATACCTTAGACTTTATATTAGGCGCCTAGATTAAATAATAAGATAAAGGAGGACTTTTATACTTAATTATATTCTACTCCTATAAGCTATATAGAGCGGAACTTAATTACCCTATCTATAATAAAGAATTTCTCGCTATTATTAATATTTTTAAGGAATTTTAATATTACCTTATTAAAAGCCTATATTAAATTAAGGTCTATATAGACTATAAGAATATCTTATATTTTATTATTACTAAAGAATTAAGTAGCTAGTAATTATATTACGCTAAATACCTCTCGGAATTTAATTATATTATAATCTATATAAAGGGAAAAGAAAATAGAAGAGCCGATATTATTAATAGATAATTAAACCTTAATATAAAAAGGTTAAAATAAATAAGTAATTATTATAATATACCTTAAAAGGATACCTTAAATAGAAACTTATTATATAAATATAGAAATTAATATCCCTATTGGAATACCTTAAGCTTATTTAAGATTATAAAAGATAGATTATCGATTTTATTAATTACGCATAAGGATATAACTATCGCGAAGATAGACTCTTTATATTTAAAGGGAAGATTACTATACCTAATAGAGTTTTTAAAAAGATCTTTAACTATTACTATAATTAATTCCCTTATAATAGGGACTATAGGCCGATATTTAAAGCTATAAACTATATCTATAATAACTACCTATTTAAGGAGGGAATTTAAGGTATAATACGATATTACTAAGAATATAACCCTAGGTAAATACTTAAAATAACCTATATAATAGAATAGGGTAATCCACTATTAGAATAAATTCTAGAATATAATAAATAACTCTTAGATAATAAAAGAATAAATAAATAATAAGTCCTAAATAAACTATAATATAACCTTATACGCGAGATATATAAATACCCGCTATATAGATATTAAGGAATTAATAAAACCCTAGAATAAGTTAAGACGATATATACTTTTCCTAATATAAAGAAAATAATTATATAAATTATAAATAAATATAACTTATGCGCGAAAATAAAGGCATAATGCTATAAGCCCTATAGGAAACTATAACTACTCCCGGTTATATAATAACCTTAGGATTTAATTACTATAGATTTTATTACTAAACTACCCCTATTAAAAGAACTAGCTATTAGAAACTTCTATAATAGTATTCTTATTATTATAGATAGACTTATAAAATTTTCTTATTTTATCCCTTATAATAAATTAATAAATATAGAAGAATTTATATACCTCTTACTATAATATCGCTAGGATATATAGGTTATTACTTAAGATTATCTTAAATTAAGGACTACTCTTTATATCTAAATTTCAATAAGGATTAACTATATACTTTAGGATTAACTATAAGCTCTCTATAGTATATTATAAGGAGACTAATAAATAAATAAAATAAATAAATTAAATATTAAAATAATACCTTTATTATTATATTAACTATAAATAAAATAATTAGGTTAAGAAGCTACTAGCTATATAACTAGCCTATAATATAGTAACTAATAAAAGCATAAAGACTATATTAGCTTACGCTAACTTTAGATTTACCCTAGATACCTATAAATAAACTTAAAATATAGTTATTAACCCTAAAGTAATCCTTATTAATAATTAACTAAAGAATCTATATAAGGAAATATAAATAAAACTTAAATTTATTAGAAATAAAATAAATAATTATATTAATAAGAAAAGGATTAAGGGATTAACCTTCTTAGAGGGAGATATAATCTACCTTATAATAAAAAATATCGCAATAAAAAATAAAATAAAAAACTTAACTATAAATATATTAGACCCTATAAAATTAAATAGAAAATCTTATAAAATAACTATAAATTAGATTTATTATTAAAGGTTAAGCTCTATTTAATCTTTTATATTTTATTACTTAAATTAATATAAAATATTATTTAAGTCTAGATAATAATAAATTAAAAGCTAAAATTAATAAATTAAAAGAATATTATTATAGAAGCTATCCTTAATATAGATAAAATTAATAATAAATAATATATTTTATTAAATAAAAAGACTACCTAGACTTAGAAAATATATAGGAATTATTAAAATACCTTATTAATATATAATACCTTCTAAAGAACTTCTATTAATAATATTAAATATAGACTTATTAAGGCTAGTAGTATTCTAATTAATTAAATTAATAGCCCTAAAGTAATATACCTCTATAATAATAGATAACTCCTCCTAGAGCTTACCTAACTCCTTTAAGGTATAAAGGCTATACTTAAAAGCCTTATTACCCCGCGCCTTAAGTAATTATTTCTATTTATAGATATAAATAAATTTAGCTATCGCCTCCTCTAGGGCGGCCTTTACCTTAGCCTCCTTATCTTCTAGATACTTATACTTATAAATATTTTTTATTATTATTTAAGATATTAGCTATTAGCTATAGAGGGAGGCGAGGCGCGCTTATAAAAGGAAGCTATATTAGCCCTATTATAAATAACCTTTATATTAATATAGTTAGAATAATAGTTAGAATAATTAGAAATAACCTTATAGGATAAGCCCTAGCGGAAATAATAGGTATAAGGTATAATTTTAAAACTAAAAGCCTTAATATTGATAGAAAGACTTTATACTTTAGAAAGCTTATAGGAAGAAATATATTTAAAACTTAGCTTAATATTGCATTAGTAATAAAAGGAGATTTTTATAAATTAGAGTTACCTATTGGAAATACTTAATTATAGAAGTTAGGCTTAAGGATAAGACTAATAGAGGGGAGACCTTATATTATAGCTATAATAAGGATTAAGCGGGGAAATATAATAGAAATACTTTAATTAAGCTTAAGATTAAAAAAACTAAATATTATTTATATCGATCTAAAGATTAAGCTTTAAAAATATCGGTCCTACCTTAGACTAAATAATAGAAATATTAATTTAATTACCTTACCTTAAGTATATAGAATATACTTATTATACTCTCCTATATAATAGCTACCTTAGCTATTAATATAATTTAGTTATACTTAATACCTTTAAGTATATTACTAGATATAATATTTATTTAAGATCATAATATAATATTTTCTATTGCTAATATAAACCTAGTATAACTATTTTATCCCTTAGGAATTCAACTATACCGTTATATATATAGGCTTTTTAAAGCCTCCTAGGCTATATAAGTAGTTTTTAAATACTTTATTTATAAAAGAGGGCTATCTTCTAAGTAAAGGTATATATATAATAGTAAGAGCTTCCTTACTTTTAGCTATAGGGCTATTTTCTTAAGAAATAATTAAGAATAGTTTTTCTTTAGTTAAAAGAGCTTTTATTCTTAAGGCCTAGGCTATATAATTTTCACTCCCTTTAAGAGAGGAACTATTATACTTATTATTACCTATTTTCATAAATTTAAATAAGTTATAAAAAGTATTATTTTAAGACCTTTTAAAGACTTAATAAAGAAGAGCTTAAAAGTAGCTTTTTCTTTATATAGCTAGAGCTAGCTTAATTAGTATTACTAGTTATTTAGCTAGTTAAAGCTAATGTATAATCCTTATTAAGAAAGTCTCTAAAAGAAGGGTATTCTTTTAAGAGAAGCTTTTCTTTATATAAGAAATTATATAAAGTTAAGAAAAATATATCTCTCTTAAATAGAGAGAGAGAGGGGTATAGGGTAGTAGAAACCCTTAATTTTCCGTAAATAGTTAGAAGGTGTATAGTTAAAGAAGAACTAGCTTCTTTAACTAAAGGCTTATTATAGTCGATTATATAAGGTGAGCAACCGGGCTTATAACCTATTAAGGACTAAAGGATATATACTATAAAGTCCTCATAAGGTATAGGGTAGGTAATAGAGATAGGAGGTGAATAGGTAGTGGAATTAGTCCTTATGAAAAGCTAATTAGCTAGATAAGGAATTATATAGCTAGAAAAGTGGGTTAAAAGATAGATAAGGTTAAAGAGGAAAAGGAGAGCTTCTGATTGGTGGTCTTATTAATTATATTGCATGAGAGGATATAGATCTAAGAGAGGTTCTAATTCTAAGGGCGTTCTTTTTTTTTATAGAAATAGCTCGGAACCTACTCGTCCGATTCGGCCAAAAGTCATACCGCCGGGTAGCCTGATTTCCGGGCTATCTAGCTATAGAGGCTAGGCTAAAGTCGGATAACTAGATCCCGAGTTATCGCATAAAGAAGTATGTAATTATAGAGGTTTTATATTAATGTATTTAAAACCGGATAGAAAATACCTATATTTTAAGCCCGGCATAAACGGCGTTATTAGGCTTATAATAAAGCCCTATATCTGAGGTCACGTGACTTACCCTATAAGGTAATATTACTAAAATTATATAATTTTAGGATTTTTATATAACTCTCTAATATCTTCCTTATATAAGTATATAATGCTTATCTAAGTATGCCGCTATAAAGCGCTAGCTTTATACTATATAGTAGTAAATTCTTATGCTTATATTCTTATAAGCTAAATTTACTAGAATTATTTATAAAGTCCCTTCTATATATATTATAAGGTCTTTATAACATATAAAAGGAAGGTTATTTCTTTATAATTATAGGCTATATTATATTAATTATATATTAGTATTAAATTAAGACCTATATCTATAGTAAATAATATTTAGGAAGAATAAATATCTTAAGACTTAAGTATTAGAAATAGATATAGTTAATTATAATTAATTAATTATATTTATTTACCTATATATAAGTTTTTAGTATTAATATATAAGAGGAAGGTAATTTATTTATAATTATAGGCTATATTATATTAATTATATATTAGTATATAGTTAAGATCTTTAACTTTAAGTATTAAGGATATCTAACCTTAAGTAATAAGGGTTTACTATACAAAATAACCCTAGTGTTAAAAAATCTATAAATATCTAAAGAATTACCTATTATAAAGATAAGTAGTTAATTAAAATTAATTAATTATATATTCTTTTATTACTATAAGACTTTTAAGTATTAATATATAATAGAAATATACTTTTCTTATAATCCTAATTAAGTAATAGAAAGAATCTAGGGCTTAGGGGTACTTTAATAGCGCGATATTAATACCTTACTAAAAAGAATTTATTTCTAGCTAGCCCCTAAATATAATATATAATAGGATGGGGTTATTAAGGTGCATTTAGCAGCTATAATCTTCCTTAATAAAGCTCTTATTATTATAGGCATTAAGGGCTTATGCCTCTTATAGAATTAATAGGGAATTTGTTATTAACTTAAAAATGATTTCTATAGTGTTTTAGCTGTAATAGCTTCATTGAGCTAACTTTTTATACACCGCTTATACTAAGGCTATCACCTGTTTAATATAGGGTGAGGTACGGCTTGGAGCCTTAAGACCACTAATGGGATGAGATTAGTTCTCCCGGGCGTAATAAAGCATACTATACTATACTATAGTATACAAGAGACAACCTCAGATAACAATCGATTAACACACTACTGCTGCTCATTATCGATTACCTGACCCTTGATCCTTTTAGCACGCTCAGTGCGACATCATCATATCAGCGGGGCTGCCGCGGCTCAATTGCTGATGTACCCCTGGCGTTGCGGCCGCTCGGACTGGTGGCGTCGAGCTTCAGCGCTTAGCTGAGAGACCGCGTCCACCTTTCCGCTTCCCCGGGTCGCTCGGGGACATTCGCGAGATGATAAAGCGGGCCGGACAGTGATCTATCACAATGATCTACCTTTGAGTTGATTATGGTGCGGTTGAATCCATAAAGCTTTGCCGAAGGTAGGTCGTGTGAGGGCGGCTAATCCTCGACACCATCCTGCAATATCCCCTCCTTGGGTCCGATTAGGCCCTGATCAGGAACGGGGTTCTGAGAGATCCCCGTTGCAAGATGGGATAAGCTGGCGCATAAAATTAGGTTAGCCAGCGTCCCGTACTAAAACCCCGTTGCGTGAATACTCTATTACACTCCTTCACGGGGTGAATTATTTTGACTCACGATTTCTGGTATAATTAATATAATTTTGACCCTATTAAGTATATCTGCAACATATAGGAGAAGGTAGCGAGAAAGAGACTTATTATTATATATATATATATGCTCTTAGGATAGTTAATACTTCTATTGCCTGCTGGGACTAGTGCTGGATTGAGCTTAGTGCGTCTGATAGGCATTTATCCCGAAAACTCAAAGTTGGGATCAGTCAGAACCCCGTTCCTGATCAGGGCCTTAACTAGTGCTCAACAACGACAGGCAAGAGGCAACGATGGAACTTACCGGTGGCTTGGAAACAAGGTTCACGCTCCGTGTCAAGGCGTCGAGGTGGCTTGACAGGTTTGTCTACACCTGCTCTGGCCCTCTCCAGGCCACGCGACAGGACGATGAAAGAATCTCTGGACGTTCCGCAAAACAAGAATAAAACAATGGCTATAAAATTCGAGAAATTTAAGGGTATTCTGCCTACTTCCTTAAACGCGGATCTTGTTATAGATATTCATTTTATAGATGTTCGTTGTTGCTATAGAAATTACCCGTCAGTGAGCAAGCTCCAGGGGAACCAACTTGGCTATGCCAAACCTAGAATTGCTGCCAGAAATGTCACTCTGAGCAAGGATTGCACTTTAGGCCGGTCGCCATCAGCCCCTGAAGGTGACAGCCCCGATCATAAATATCGACGTCACCTGCTGGCTTCCACCCTGCTCCGCAATCCGTCATGTTCGGCAGAAAGGGCTGCCCCACAGTTCCAGTCTCCATGTTCCTCGACAAAGACAGCAGAGCCGTCTTCATCACCGTTACGGTGACATTTCTTGTTGCCAGCGTTCTTTCCATATGCCGTGTCGTCGGCCGCTTCGGCATCGTGAAGCGCCATGGCTGGGACGATGATGCCTTTATAGCAGCATGGGTGAGACGCACATACGCGTATGACACGACGGCGACTAACACCATCAGATCCTCGCCTTTGGGCTATCATTCACAGTCGGGTTCGGTGCTTCCATGGACTTTGGTGATGGGGATGGGGACACCACACGGCTGCGGACCCAGTATACCGCCATGGTCATGTTCATTCCGGCCCTGATGACGGCCAAGATCTCAATCCTCCTGCTCTACCTCGACATCGCGCGGCAGTCGCAAAAGTTCCTCCGCGTCGGGTCCTACGTCACCCTCGTGGTTGTGTCAGTTGGAGGCGTCATCTTGACTTTCATGACGGCCCTGCACTGCCATCCCGTGGAGGCGGCGTACAACTTCGCTGCCCGGGACCCCAGCTGCATCCCCATCCAGAACATCTGGCTGAGCGCGTGGCCCGTTAACATCGCTACCGAGCTCGCCATCCTCGTTCTGCCCATCCCCGCGCTGGCGATACTGCCGTTGACGCCGTGGAGGAAGAGCATGGTGATTCTGTCGTTTATCCTCGGCGTCATCTTCATCGGCATCATTGACGTGGCGCGCATCTACAATCTTCAGCTAGCCGTCATCAACCCTGAGCAGGCGACCGCGCCCAGGTCCGTCAACGTTGGCATGGCGCTTCTGTGGTCGGCGGTAGAGGTCAACACGGCCGTCATTGGGGCCGCTATCCCGACTCTTCGCCCGGTGATTAGACGACTGACGCCATCCAACACATTGCGCCTCACCTCTCATGGAAGCACGCGGACATCGCTGCAATTTTTTCCATCCCAGACAGCGTCGCCGAACTCGCCAAGCCCCAATGCGTTGGAGCGTCACAGCAACAGGGCTGGTTCTCTCGCAACATCTCCAGCACCCCCAGAACAGGACACCGTCTCCTTTGGCTTCATCAACCTGGAGCAGCCCAAGTGCATCGTCGACATGCGTGGCTCCGAATGCGTCAAGTACTGCGCCGTCATCAACCTGCTCCTCTTCCTCAACGGCTTCATCCTCGTCATGCTATTTTCCATCAACGCGAGCATACCCATCGTCAAGACCCGCACGCAGGCCGTGGGCATGTTCTCAGCCTGCTACGTCGGCACCGGCATCCTCACCCCAGCAATCGGGTATGCGATCCTGCGTTACGTCGGGCTCAAGGCCACCATCGCGACATCCCTAGCCATCTCGTGCGTCGGAACACTCATATTCTGGCCTTGCGGGGCTGTCGGGTCGTATCCCGGCTTCGTCGTCGGTAACATCTTGGTCGGAGCCAGCCTGGGCATCATGGAGATGGTCGCCAGTACGTTCAACAGTCTCTGTGGGCCGCCCAGTTGCGCGACAGCCCGAATCTTGATTGGCACCGGTCTGGAAGCCCTTGCGGGCACGTTGAGCTCGGTGCTCGCGAGCAAGATCCTCGCCATCGACGTGGAGGATGCTCACAATCTGGTAGCACTACAGTGGGCTTACCTCGTCATTGCACTATTCACCGTCCTGCTCGGCCTCCTCTACTGGTACGTGCCGCTCCCCCAGATCATGGAGACCGAGCTGCGGACCCGGCAGGGCATCCTGGCCGTGGACCCTTCCGAGAAGCACCTCGGCGTTGTCCCTGTTATCGTTGTCTCTCTGGGAATTGCCGCCCTGTCTAGCTTCTGTGCCGCCGGGGCGTTGGCGAGTCTCCGAACCTCCATCGGCAGTGTCCTGTCCATCGTGTCGAACAGAACCAAGACGGCACTGGAGCTACCGATCCCTGATTTTCAAACCTCGCTCACAGCCGTCTACGCCGCTGGTCAATTCCTATTCGCCTTCTTGAGTCTCTTCATCCCCCCGCGCGTCATCCTGCTCTCGGCGTGCGGAACCGGCATCGCCCTCGCGGTAGTCATCTCCTCGGTTTCGTTTCCATCGGCCGCCATGGTCCAGCAGGTGACTATGGCCTTGTCGATCCTCCTGGGGGGGATCCCCAATATGGTCATAGCCATTGCTCTCCGAGGCCTCGGCTGGTGGACCGCTCTGGTTTGCGGCCTGTTGGTTAGCATCTGTAGCCTGGGAGCAGGCATCTGGCCATGGGTCATATTGGCTGTTTCAACCAACAAGTCGGCACAATACGCGTACTGTATCGTCGTCGCTCTCTTTGCGGTATGCGGTATTTTCCCTCTCTACCTCGGCCTGGTCCGCTCCGCCCGTGGTGGGGAGCAACCCCCTGGTTGGGGCTTCATCGGCGCTGTATTTCAGCGACGTTCTTGTCGGGTACAGGTGTAAGGGGCACACGAATGCAATGGCACAGTTTGAATATTATCTTTTGCAAGTACATTTAATTTGCCTACTTCTTGCCTTTATGTCTGCCTCACATACGTGGGATGCTGAATCCTCTGGTGACCCTTTCCCTGAACTCGGCAGTTTGATCCTCTGCCTATTGAATTGTATCTCTACTAATAGTGAGCTTTAGGGATGGGCACATGTTTAATACACATGTGTATTAAACTGCTTTTTATTATAATGAAGCAGTTTTTAATTCCGAATAAAAAGCTCGCTTTTTATTGCAATATAACTACCCATATATGAAGGTGCCAAGGGTTATATAATACAAATAACCAAGCCAAATTAGGTCAATTTTTCCCCCGTTCCTTCACTCTCTGACCCATCCTGGACCTCAAATTTTTCCACAATCGTCTCCTCTCCGTCGGAGGCGGGTTGGTGAGCGAACTCGACGATAACAGCGTCAACTTCCAGACTTGGCGCGCAATGGATTTCCATATACGTATCTTCGAGAGTAAGCCAACCGTCTTCTGTCTAATCTTCCCAGATAACCACTGTAGAATCAACCTCATTGCGATGATCAAGAGGTTAATTCTGAGACTGCGTTATCCTCTCTAGCACCCGTTCGTTCATGTAGATGAAGGCCAACTTGTCAGCGTTGGCTGGTGTGAGCCTATTGCGTGCCTTGCTGTGGAGGAAGTTAACCGCCGAGAATGATCTCTCTGAGGGAACTGAATTGGCTATGGTTCCAAAGATTCGGAGTGCAAGTGCAGCCAGCTTGCTGCCCTGGTTATCAAGAAGCATCCAAGCATCTAATGGCGTCCATTCTTTTGAATAGACTAAGCCCGCGGCAGCAAACTGGCCCCCCGATTGTGCTCGGAATTGGTTAAATTCTCGAACAATATGAAGGTAGTCAGCAGGATTGACTGCTGACTTGAAGAACTGAAGCACTTTCATCATCAGCTGTTCTTCAAGCTTAGTCCCGATTGTATCAGGCCTTAATGCAAATCCTGCATAATGAATATCGTATGTCTGTTTATCCATACGGTTTAACCATACTGAATACAGCGCACTGAAATTCACGTCTTTATGTTGCTGAGAATCGTCAAGTGCTTTCCATTCTGCTTTAATCTCCAGCCAACGAGAAATCACATGGCCGATGTGAGCCCGATCGGCTTCTGAGGTATGCTGACGACTGCTAACAGGCTTAGCCATTAGGGAAAACCCGACTAGACTTGGAAGCAGAAAGTTGACAAAAACTATCCACTGTGCCTCGCATTCATTTGATCGGATCTTGAAATAGCGTAAAACTCATTTTCTCCTTTATTTCTGCCCTCGTTTGGGTATTACGGCTCTTCCAAGTTGTCCACCTCGTCGTGGTTCTGCCGTCCACTGACCAATCAGAATTTCGTGACCAAAACTAAACTTCAACTAAACCGTATCCGAGCTAGAACGTCACAATATTCAGATGTCTGTTGTCCAAACATCTTTCTCACATCAAGTACTCGACTGTGCTTTAGCACTGCGAATCCCAATCTTCTAACACATTGTATAGTCCTTTAGAGCAAGCATTCCAGGTTCAAACATGGATCAACCATCCGGTGCAGAACCTGGACGCAAGAAGCGCGGACGAGTATGCTACTCCTCAGGACAAAGTGATAAAGCAATATTGCGGGAGTGGAAGATGATGGGTTGTTCTTGAAAGGTCCAAGGTTCAAAGTCCTAGATGGGATCATTCAAAGATATAAGGCCGCAAAGGGCCTCTCATTGAGATCATGAAAACTTAACCAAAGAATAATTACAATCACTACAACAAGAACTACCTTTTGTCAAGTGCACTCAGCATCCCTGCGTGACACAACAACACTAGCTAACTATATAGTCAAGGACTCATAGTTCGACACTCAGCTCTTGGTTCCGCTGATCAAGTCCCGCTGGCCTGTCGAAATCGAGTCCTGGTTCTCGGCGCAGGTTGGTGAGTCCCACGGAGTCTCCTTCGCTCGCAAGGCCGAGACCCGCGATTCTTGTGTTGGATCCTTCAATAGATGAGGGAACACTCTGTTGGAGATCGCAAGTGCGAGACGACCAAGTCGGTGGCAAGGTGTGGAAGAAGGTGGAACATTCCACAGAGATGGTGCCTGTACGCGAATAGTAGTTCTCCTACTCTGCATTTAGTATGAATCAAGCAACTTGAATCTTCTCATTTCAACACACATCTATGTCTAGGTTATCTTTCTACGCGACAGAAAACTTCTCGAACTTCACCTCAACCCCTTCTGCATCGGCAACCGCGAAGACGCCAATAATAGGTCCCACAAAGTCCGGGTCTGTCATCTCCAAAGTATCCACCGTGGCCAGCGTCACTGTGGACAGCGAGCCGGCTCCTGCCGCATACCGCAATGTGTACTCCATGTCCGTGTAGTTTATACTAAAAGACAAACCCTCGACGTCTCCCAAGACCCGGCGAGTGGTCCTGGCAATCTTCTGGGCCGCATTGACAATATCAAACACCACACTCGAATCCTCCGTGTTGAAGTAAACGCGGAAGAAGCGGTGCTCGTCCTTGTAGCATGCGAGTCCGAACTTGACCTTAGCCTTGCTCCACGCACCGTCCAGCTGAGTGACTACGGCAGTGGCCTTGCCCTGCAGCGCCCGCTGTCTTTTAGCAACGAAAGTGGGTGAGACGTCGATCGAGGAAAAATCAACTGACGATGGCTTGAGTGTGACGGCCTCTCCGCCTTGTTCGAACTTATAGCGGTTCAGCTGCGCATCCCGCACGTAGACGTAGCTGATCTCAGGCGCCGCCGACAGGACAAGGCTCGGGAGTTGGACCCCTGCATGATTCTTGACGTCCGACTTAACGGGTTCGATCTGCAGCCATTCTCCTTGCCACCGGGCTGGCGTCAAAAATGTTTCCCTGCTGAGAACGTATCTTTCCTGATTCTTGCGCACGGCCAGACACACGGCCCACCATTGGCCATCTGCATCCTGGAAGATGTCGCAGTGGCCTGTGTGCTGGATGTACTCGTCTGTTCCGTATGCCGTCAGGATGGGGTTGTTGGGTGCGGGCTGGTAGGGACCCCAAATATCCTTCGATCGGGCTGCAGTCACAGAGTGTGTGAGGTGAGTGCCCCCCTCGGCAATAATCAGGTAGTACCATCCGTTCCATTTGAAGACATGGGGTCCTTCCGGGTAGACGCCACCCATTCCTGTCCAGATGGTCCGCTCTTCGGATAGCCTCTTCCCGGTTGCGAGATCAACCTGGAAGTTGTTGATCCGAGTGGCCGGCCCTGGAGCCGCTGACCCTTGAATGTATACTTTGCCGTCATCAAAAGTGATGCTGGGGTCGATACCTTCAAAGTCAAAGTAAACTGGATCACTCCATTCGCCTTTCCAAATGTCTTTGGTCGATATAATGAAGTTCTCTTTCTTTGCCGTAACAGCGTCTGGCTCCCGTAGGGCATTTGTGCAGACAATGTAGAAGGTGCCGTCGTGATGGCGGATGGCCGGGGCATAAAGGCCGCCCGTGGCGGGCAGTATACGCCCTCCTCTCTGTGGTGCTGGGCTGCTGATACTGGTCCTGGACTTGAGAAGGCTGAGCTGGCTCTGCCGATCAATTGCATTCCCTGGCGATGGACTGACAGTGAGCAACGAGCACCATCAGTTTTGCGGGGCTGTGTGGGCAAACTGACCGATTTGTTTCCACGAGGAAAGGTCTTGTGAGGCATAGATAGGCAGGCCTGGAAAGAGGTGGAATGAAGAGGTGACAACGAAGAACCAGCCATCGACATGGATGGCAGACGGGTCAGGGGCGAAGCCGGGTATGATGGGGTTGAGAGACGCCTGTGTGACCATGGTGCCGAGGTGTGGCAAGCGACAGGGATTAATCCGATAGGCTCGTAATTAAAAGAAGGATAGAAGCTCGGAGACCTTTGCCTTTCGGGCTAATATTATGGAGAGTGATGGAGGGTGATGGAGGGTGATGGAGGGTGCTTGGACTTTGAAGAGTATAAGTACGTATCCACGTCGGAACCTCCACAGAGGAGGCAACCCCGTGATAGCCAGCCTTCTTGGTGGGTAAGGTGCCCGCAGTTTGCTGGAGGGGGACTGTGCCACGGAATTTATACCGGAAATTTGTCGGAGCCAGGATCCCATCATCGAAGCTCATCGGACGCTCGGGAATCGAGTTTGGCCAGCACATCTAATAGCTGTACCAGCTGAGACTGCGCCCGAGTCTTCAGGCTCTCGTTATTGGTATTGTGAACAATTTCGAGGAGTACAGTGCCGACGTTCCGCAGTCTTCGGACCTATTATGAGTGCGGCAAACTCCTCATCAGCCAACGTACGATGGTCGCGGATTCCTCGGGGATTTGCACGTACTGTCGGCTCTCCCTGCATCTTGATGCAATCAAAAGGCACCATCTGCAGCTCGGAAAGAAAGTCTCGGCTGATGTCCAGTTTCCTCTGGTGCCATGATAGTTCATTATGGTCGAAGCCCATCACGCCAGGGACGTCGTGATCGATGCAGGCCCGCAAGATGACCAATTTCAAGGTGTGAAAGGACAGTATGATGCTGCTCCTCTGCGCCCAGAAGCACATCTTATGATATTCTGAGACACTGGCGCCAGGCTCTCCATCAAGATACTGGTTGGGGTTCCACAGCCACGGAGGAAAGCCGTCGATGAGCCCTGTGAAATCCAGGTAAAGACCGGTTACGTGGTCCGCGGTGGAGTTATCATCGATGGCCCCAATGGCCGTGACCAGACTGACCCCACTTCTCCAGATTTGCCGTTTCAATAGGTGGCCCTCCTGAAATCGGCTGTCGAGGAGCGGCGAACACTGTTTCCTCGTCATGTCGAGCAAAGGAACTTCCGGTGAGCCCCTCTCGAGAAGAGTTAGGTCCTCCTCGAATACGTGCTCGGTGATGAGACGGCACCGGTCGTCCAAAACCGCCGCGGACTTGTCGGAAAGGTACAGCTGCCAGAAGTTGGATCGTAGCAGCTGAGCGTCCAGGGGAGTTCTCCAGCTGACCGACTCCTCCTGATACAGACGAAGATGGAGCGCCAACATGGAAGCCTCGCTGTAGTAATGATGTGCCTCGCCATTCCTCCCTGTCACATTTTGCGTCGCCGAAGATTGCCAGACCCGGATTATCAGGCTGGTCCAGTCGGGACGCTCCAAATCGTGCTCGAGGTAGGTGAGGAGCATGGCTCGGGAAGCCCGCAGAAACTCCAGGGCCAGCGTAGCTCTCTGGGGAATGTACGAATCAGGCGCGACTGCCAGGACCAGCGCGCAGAGAGCTGTCACCAGAGTGAAGGTCCTTGCGAGGATTGGGTGCTGGGTGGCATCGGCCGAGTCCTTGAGCTGAAAGAGGGCGACGCCGGCACGAAGCGTGGGCTCGTGACACACTGGGGTATTCGGAAATATGAACTGCATGAACAAGTCAATGCATCGATCCACAAGGTCCTCAACCGTCCCGGACATCAACTGGGCAGCCACATGGTCAATGAAGCCCGCACGGATGCGTTCGGCGTCCGAAATCGGGTCATGAGCCGAGAAGGATATGGTGGTACTGGGTGAAGTGGAATATGTGAAAGCCAGACTTGGGTGGCTAGACGAGGCCGCAGGAGTTGGCCGCTCGCTGGACTCGACCACCGAGCTGACAGTGGCCTCATTGTATTCTTGGGTGGCGGCAGGCGACGAGGATGAGGACGAGGACGAGGAGGGCTCTACCGCCCGTCGCCTGCCAACCCTCCCCCGCTTCTGTGGTACTATGGTGTAGGAGCAATGAATATTGGAAGCACGACAGCTTGCGCACGGCCGTCCAGCGTCGCATTTCACCTTGCGCCGCTTGCAGGAGTCTGGATGCGTTAGCCCGGGCGAGACATCGTCGGAGGAGGAGGTCGATGAAGACAGAGGTTAGAACGCACCGCAGGCTCGGGTCACGTACAGGGACCCACGTGGGCCTCGGCGTGATGGCAAGTCCATCGTAGAGCCCGAGCCTCGAATGATTGCCGAGTACGACGTGGGTATTGAGTGAGTTTGGAAGAAAGAAGCGAAGCCAGAGGAAGAGGAAGTGCATCGCAGCACCCATGAGCGGATGGTTGAGGGGGTGGGCCCGGAATATAGCAGTAAATATATAGTGCGGTTGAGGTAATAATTCCGTCCAGATCGGAACAATCCAAGCTGCCTCCTGCCCCTCCCCGAGCTTTGCCATTGTGGGTCGTCCGTTCCCCGCAACTATCACCAACCTTCCTTGTCCCCTGTCCCCTGTCTCCACGAGACCAATGCGGAGACGATTCCAAGGACAAGCCTGGGAGTTGTGGCTCTTGAATCACCTTGTTATACCACCGGGTAGGTTACAGTCGCGTGTAAATAATCCGATAATTATCTGAATTTCCCCGCTTTAAGGTCCTTAATATATTAATAATAAATTAATATAATATACATAATAAGTAAGCTAGATAGATAAGTAAGCTATATAAAAATCCCTTATCCTATATCCTCGCTATTTAATTAATTAATTCTAAACTACTTAATATATTATAATCTAATAAAGAGGCTAGAATCCTTCTTACCCTTTAGCCTCTAATAAGCTATAATAATCTATTAAGTTAGTTATAATACCCTCTATACCTAATATAATAGTATTTAAGCCTACGTTAATACTATTTCTTAATTATATTAATTATGTAACCTAGAGGAATAGATCTTTATTTAGTTTATTTTTAACCTAGATTTATAAAGATTTCCCCCTTAATTATATAATATAAAAAAAATAATTAATTAATTATTTACTAACCGCGATATATTATTAATTGGTATATATTAAGCTATAAACTTTATTAGGTGATAATTAAACCTTAAGATATATTTTTTTTAGAAATATAATTATTAGAAAGTTAAATATAACGATTTAATTATTATCTAGAATTAATTTATATTTATAGCAAATATAATTATAAAATATAGTATTTAATTAAATACTATCTATAAGATTAATAAGATTAGCTTTATAATAATGTATATATATAGCGAGTAACCTAGGTAAGTAAGTGGCTTAAAAAACCCTATAGTAAGATTTATGCCTTAAAGAGAATTATTTTAAAGAATTCTTAGAAAATTATATTAAGCTTAAAATAGCTATAAGTTAGGCATTTACTTACTAATAATATAAGTATTTTTTGAGAATTTTATAAGACTCCAGGGTAAGTATCTTATAGATACCTATATAATATTACTATTTATACTGTATAAATAGCTATTTCTCTATATAGGAATTTTATAAAAAATCCAAAAAATATATATATCTTTTATTTAAAGTTAAAGAGCTAAAACTAATTTAATTTTAATACTAACTATTTTATTTTAAATTTTATTAAGCTTTAAAAAATAAGCTTTTAGTATAGAGTATCTATAGGCTACTCACTTACCTAGGTCACTTACTTATTATATATATTAAGTATAATTTAGAGCGGAATAATTATTATAGGTATAAATAAATATAGAAAGCTAAAATTAATATAGCCTAAAAATCGCGAATAAATTATAATTATTTAAGTAATTAATATAAAAGGTTAATTAATCCCACTATTAATTATTAATATATATATAATAAGCTTATAATATATATAAATATATAATATACCTTTTTATTACCCTTAAGATATAAATTATAATAAAAATACTATAAATTATTTAATTAATTAAAATTATTTATTATACTCTTCCTTAAATATCTTAATTATTATTTAATATATCTTTATATTATAATTAATCTTACTATAGATATTATAATATTAAACCCTTAATTATATTAATCTCCCTTAATTATTATTACTTAATAATTTAGCTATTAATTATATATTAATATCTATTTAATTAATTACTTATTTTCCTTCTTTTATTATTATTACCTCTCTTTTCTATCATAAAATTCTTTTTACTATTTAATATTAACTTAATATCTTATTTACCTATTTAAGGTCTTTAAGCTTAGCCTCTATTAAAGTAAGCTTATATATAATTATCTTTAGTCCCTTAGAAAAAGATTATATAGCTTTTAGAATTAATTATAGAGAGCTATTTTTATACCTTTTAATTTATCTTTTAAAGTATTTTAATTAAGATTAAACCTTAAGTATAATCTTTAAGGTCTTTAAGACCTAAAGGGTTAATAATTTAATTACCTCTTTAATAGATATTAAAGTTTATAGCTATATATTAAGCTTTAAGATTATCTTTTTTAGGTTAAAAGGAATAAATTTAAGCTCTCTAAAGGATACCTTAATATTCTTATTTATTATAAGAGCTTAAAATATAATTTAAAAAGCTAAAATAAATTTAATCTTTAAAATATAATTTATAGAGTATTTAATTAAATACTATATTTATTTTTTATAAGCTCTCTTAAGTATATTAAAATATATAATATTAAGAAGCTTAAGTAAATAAGATAAATAAGGTAATATATAAAGCTAGATAATTTTATTATTATTATAATATCTCTTAAATTTAGTAATATAATAACTTTTATAATTATTAAGGATTAAGAGATAATATTAATTATTTAATTACTTTATTATATATTAATTAAAATACTTTAGCTACTTAAGATTAATCTTATTATTAATATAGCTATTTAAGGTTATTATAATAACTTAATTACTTAAGAGGTTATTTTCTTAATATTAATTAATAAGGTAATATTAATCTATATTAATAATAAATAATAAGATTAATTAATTATTAATATTAATTACTTAAATAATTATAATTTATTTTTAGCTTTTAGGCTATTTTAATTTTAGCTTTTTATATCTATTTATATATATAATAATTATTCTACTTTAAATTATACCTATTATAAAGTTAATCTTATTAAAGTTATAGATATTATTTAATTAAATATTATACTTTATAATTATATTTACTATAAATATAAATTAATTATAGATAATAATTAAATCTTTATATTTAATTCTCTAATAATTATATTTCTAAAAAATATATATCTAAAGGTCTAAATATTACTTAATGAAATCTAAAGCCTAATATATATTAATTAATAATATATTATTAATAATATATTATAATTAATAATATATTATAATTAATAATATATATAATTAATAATATATTATATTAATAATATATTATAATTAATATATATTTATATATTATTAATATATATTTATTATTATAATTAATATATTATAATTAATAAGTAATTAATTAGCTATATCTTTAATATTATATCGCTAGAAGGGAAATCCTTATAAATCTAGATTAAAAATAAAATAAATAAGGATTTATTTCTCTAGGTTAGATAGCTTATATAATTTAGGGATAATATTTATTAAGATTAAAGATTATTCTATTATTAATATAGTCGTCGCTTATTAACTATATAGGTATTTATAGCGTATTAAATACTTAATTTTAGGTTATTTTAAAGGGCCTAAAGGGTAAAAAGGGTTCTAGCTTTAATATTTAAGTCTAATATATTAAGTAATTAGGAATTAATTAATTTAATAAAAGATTTAATATAGGAGGGAAAAGTATAGCGCTTACTTATCTATAGCGCTTACTTATTATTATATATTATTAATTTCTATTAATAGGTATAATTATATTTTGTTTATATTTCTTTTTATTAATTTTAATAATATTCTATTTAATAGCTAAGAAGTACTATCTAGAGCTTAAGGAAGAGAAAGCGGAAGAAGAGCTAATTACTTTATAGTAATAGATAAATAAATAGCTATCCTATTTAATATTTTTATCACTAGAATAAATAAATCTATAAATAAGGTATAGAAATAATATATTAGGGTTTAAACTCTTTAGATAAATAAAAAAAATTAAAGCGCTAAGAGGCTAAGGCTATTATTAATATTTAGTCCTATAGGGCTATTAATATTATTAATTAATTAGCTATTTTTAACCTTAATTTAAGTTCCCTTTCTTTTAAAGTTAGTAATAGAAATGCTATAGTAAGGATTATATGTTAAAAAGATATTTTAGTAATTCCTAAGTATTTCTTAAATTTAGGTAATCTTTTTATTTAATAAAATATATTATCTTATTATTAATTTTTCTTATATTAAGGATAGCTTTTATAATATATTCTTTTAATTTATTAACTTTAGCTTTTAATTTATTATTAATTTTAATTTAAATAATATCTTCTCTTAACTTAAGTAATAAGATATAAAAAATTAAATAAAGCTTAACCTTTAGTAATAAATCTAATTTATAGTTCTTTTATAAGACTTTCGATTTTATTTTATAAAGTTTAATATATTTATAATTAAGTTTTTTTATTTTTTTATATTATCATAATATTTTTTATTATAATATAGACTATATCTCCCTTTAAGAAGGTTAATCTCTTAATCTTTTTTATATTAATATAGATATTTATTTTATTTCTAAGAAATTTAAATTCTATTTATATTTCTTTATATAGATTCTTTAGCTAATTATTAATAAAGATTACTTTAGGGCTAATAATTATATTTTAAGTTTATCTATAGATATCTAGGGTAAACCTAAAGTAAATATAGATTAATATAATCTTTATATTTTTATTAATTATTATATTATAGGCTAGCTATATAGCTAATAATCTTTTAATTTAATTATTTTATTTAAAATTAATATAATATTAAAGGTATTATTTTAATATTTATTTATTTATTTTATTTATCTATTAATCTCCTTATAATAAGCTATAGAGAGCTTATAGTTAATTTTAAGGTCCTTAGTTAATCCTTATTAAAACCTAAATATAAAGAGTAATTTTTAATCTAAAATAATCTTAAGTTAGAGCCTATATATCCTAGCGATATTATAATAAAAGAGATATATAAATTCTTTTTTATTTATTAATTTATTCTAGGGAATAAATTAAGAGAATTTCATAAGTCTATCTATAATAATAAGAATATTAATATAGAAGTTTCTAATAATTAATTCTTTTAATATAGGTAATTTAATAATAAAGTATATAGTATTTAAATCCTAAGGTTATTATATAATTAAAAGTAATTATAGCTTTCTATAGGGTTTATAGTATTATACCTTTATTTTTATATATAGGTTATATTTATCTATAATATATATAATTATCTTCTTTATATTAAGAAAATATATATTATCTAAATTTATTTTAAGGTTCTATTAATTCCTTAATATTAATATAATAAGTATTTATATATCTTATATATAAAGTTATATTATAATTTATCTAGGACTTATTATTAAGGTTAGATTATTAGCTAATAATATTAGCCCTATTATTCTTTATTCCCTTAATATAAATAATAATATAATTAAATTCTAAGAGGTATTTAATATATTATAATTATTATTTATTAAGTTCTTAGGTTTTCGCGAAATACATAATATTTTTATAATCTATATATACCTTAATTTAATAATTATTTTTATAGAGGTAATATTAAAATTCCTTAAAAATATTAATAATAATAAGGAATTCTTTATTATAGATAAAGTAATTAAGCTTTACTTTATATAGCTTATAGGAATAAAATATAATTAAGTATAAGAATTCCTTATTATCTTATTATTTAATTTAAGCGCCTAAAGCGAAATCTAAGGTATTTACTTTAGGTTTAATTAACTAAGATAAATTAAATATCTTAAGGATTTATTTACTTAAGATAAATTCCTTAATTTTATTAAAAGCTTCTTATACCTTATTCCCTATTATAAATAAAATATCTTTTTTTATTAAATTAATTAATAATATCGCGATCTTTTTAAATCTCTTAAGGAATTTATAATAATAATTAATAAAATTAAGAATAACTTATATTACCTTAATATTTATTAATTCCTTTTAGTCTCTAATTACTATAACCTTCTTAAGGTCTATATATATCTTATTATAGGAGATAATATATCTAAGAAATTCTATCACTAAGATATAAAATATGCTCTTCTTAGGTTTTATTAATAAACTAATATTAATATTTTTAACTTTATTAGAGCCTATAAAGGCGATTAAAGGTACCTAATATTTATTAATAATTAAAATAATAAAGGCCTATACCTATACTAGGGATCTTAATATATTATATTAATAAGGGTTATTACTATATTATATATAGCTATAATAACGCTATAATCTATTAAGTGAAGCTATTTATAATAAATAGTAATTTAATAATAAGGCTTCCTATATTAATATACTCTCTAAAAAGAAGAGCTAGAGACGCTAGCTATTAGCCTTAATAAACTCTCTAAGAAAAAGAGCTAGAGATATTAATAGCCTTATTAAATTAACTTTATTCTAAATAAATAAGCTATCTCTTAATTAAATAAATAGTATAAGAACCGTAAGGGGAGCTATAGTTCTTTTAATTTAATCTTTTAATTATTAACCCTTAATAATTAATAAAATTAACTTACTAAAGTATTAATTCTAAGAGAATAACTATTAATATAATATTAATAAGAGCTCTATAATTAGACCTTTAATTAAATAATATAGATAATATAGCTATATCTTATAGGACCTTACCCCTATATAGCGATAAAGAGCTTAATAATATATTATTAGATATACTTATTAATATATAATAAAGACTTAAAGGAATAGCTAATAATAGGTTCCTTAAGTATATTTAATATTAAATTACTATAACTCTATAGTACCTCAAGGGAATAAAGTCTCTTAATATCACTTACTAAAATTAATAATAATAGCCTATACCTAGACTAAGTATTATAATAACTTAGAATATTAATTAATATTATTACTATATTATATATAGAGTTAATAATTTAACTTAATAGTAAGCCCATTTACCTCTATAAACTCTATTTAAAAAGAAGAGCTAGAGGTATTAGCTACCTCTCTTAATTAACTTTATTTTAAATAAATAATATATCTCTTAATAGAATAAGAAGTATAATAACCCTAAGGGGATTCCTAAGGGAATTATTACTTTATCTATCTAACTCTTTTATTACCTATTAACGCTAATAAAGTTAATTACCCTTTAGTATATTAAATAACTAAAAAAAAAAAATAATGAATATATCTATAGTAATCTATATAGACCTATAGATAAGATACCTCTATTAAATAATAGAGGATTATTAATAGGGATTTTAATATAATAAGGAATTCATTATAGCGATCCTCGCAGCTATACTATAAAGAGCCCGCTAAAAGCTTTACTATATAATAATTAATTAGCCCTTCTATATTATTCTACCTCTTAATATTAAATAACTTTATAATTATTAAAAGGTAACTTTAATAATCTTTAGCTGTTAATTAATATTTATTATTAATTTTATATTATCTATTCTAGCTAACTTTAATTATATCTTAATCCTAAGGCCTTAAGGTATATATAATTAGAAATTAAAGGTTTAGTTTAATAATAAGCTTTGCCTCCTTATTACTTTAGCCTTAAAGGCCCTAGATAGGCCTTATTTAAATAATAAGAAAAGGTTCTTAGCTAAGCTAAAGAGTAATAAATATACCCTCTAGTTAATAAAATTAGCCGCGAACTTTAAGGTAATATATAGGGCTTAAGTAAATTAATAACCTTTTAGATTAATAGACTAAAGAAGATATAAATATAAAAGCATATAAAGGAAAGGAGGGTTATAGAGTTCTTAGGGGGATTAATTATAGTATAGGGACTATAGTATTAGATTTTAGGGACTAAATAGAATCAATACCTATAATTAGATAACCCTTAGGTAAAGAGTTAATATATTTAATTAAATTATTAATTAAAAAATATAATATTAAATATATAATATATATAGCGTGTGAAAACTATAAGAATATAAGCTATAAGATAATATATATAATATAGAGGTTATCGCTTAGCGAGACCTTATTTAAGATAGCGTTAACTCTCTTACGTTATATAATATGCGTTAAAATGCGAGATAACCACTTAGTAATAGTTAGTGATTTTAATAGTAATTTCAATAATAATATATGGTTTATAAAAAAGTATAATATAAGCTTAAAGATAATATATTTAACTAAAGCTAGAGCTATTCTCGGTAAGAGCCTTAAAATACTCCTTATATAAGCACCTACTATATAGGCCTATAGATTATATAACTCTTAAGCCTATAAGTTAGTCCCCTCGCTCTATACTAATAATAAAGTATTATATAGAGATATAATTAGTAATAATCAATAACGTAAATAATAATATAAACCAGGGCTTAAAGGTATTATAGTCTAAATAAATATTAATAATTTAGGGTAAAAAATTAGCGAAAGGTATAATAAGGTATTTCTTTATAATAAGCTTAAATTATATTATAATATATTTAATTAATTACCCTATAGTATATTAGACCCTATTAAATATTATAGTAAATTATATTAAGTAATATATTATAAAAGCTCTTAATTAAATAAAGAATAAAGGTAGCTTATATATTATTTTATTAAAAGGTTTAAATAAATTTAACTTAAGGATCTCTATTATATCTTTACCTCTTATAATAATAATAGCTATATTATTAATATTCTAGATATTATTAAGATCTTATTTATTTTAAACTCTTTAGGAGTTAGCTATTTATTCTATAGTTATAAAGAGGTTATTTATTTTAGTATTTATAGTAGTAGTTTAAGCCTTAAGTTACTTAATTTCCTTATTATCACTATTAAAGCTAGAAGTATCTTCTATCTTTATATTAATAGAATTAACTTAAGTAAGTATAATAAAGATAAGTAGGCCCTATTATTAATTATTTATAGGGGTAATAGGAGTAATTATTATATTTAATATTATTTAAGGTAATATAAATAATTTATTAAATGAAAGCTATTAATATATAATAATAATTAGATCTAAGAGATTAACTAAATATATTAAGTTTATATTAGTAATAGGGATAATTATATATTTTAAATAAAAAGGGAGTTATTATATCCAATAATATACTTAAGAGTATTAAATATAATTAAATTATCTTAATGGCTAAGGTAGCTATTATATAGGGAAGTATTAATAAATATATTCTATATATTTATAGGTATAATACTTAATTATTATACCTTATTATCTTAATTAAGGTAAGTATATAACTAATTATAGTAATTAAGGAGTTAATTATTATAATTAGTTAATATCTATATATAATTACGCCCTAATTAATAAGGAATATATAGGAGTTAGTTTATATATATATATATATTTATTAGACTATTAATATAGACCGTGATATAATTAATTTATTAATTAATACCTATTATCTCTTAATTCTTAATAGCTATAATATATATAATAAGTATATATTATATTTAAGTATATATTATACTTTTCTTAGACCCTTAAGATAGAAATTATAATAAAAATATAATAAATTATTTAATTAATTAAAATAAATTATTATAATCTTCCCTAGATATCTTAATTATTACTTAATATATTCTTATATTATAATTAGGCTTACTATAGATACTATAGAATTAAACCCTTAATTATATTAACTTTCTTTAATTATTATTTCTTAATAATTTAGCTATTATCTATATATTAATATCTATTTAATTAATTATTTACCTTCCTTCTTTTATTATTATAACTTCTCTTTTCTATAATAAAATCCTTTTTACCGTTTAATACTAACCTAATATCTTATTTATTTATTTAATATCTTTAAGCTTAACCTTTAATAAAGTAACCTTATATATATTTACCTTGCCCCGGTTTATATTACTATTTACCTTACTAACTATTACTTATTATTTCTCTATATAATACTTTATTATTAGCCTAGGGCGAGGGGACTAACTTATGGGCTCGATAGTTATATAACCTATAGGCCTATATGACGGGTACTTATATAAGGAGTATTTTAAGGCTCTTACCGAGCCCTAGCTCTAGTTAAATATATTATCTTTAACCTTATATTATACTTTTTTATAAACTATATATATTATATATCTTAATTATAAATTTAGCTAATAATATTTTAATTAAATAGATCTCTTTTACCTATTAAGGCCTCTACCTCTATATAATTATTCTTTTAAATTATTAAAACTCTAACCCTATCTTAATCCCCTAAATAAAATTAACCCCTTTAAACCTCTTTCTTAATGTCTTTAAACTAGCTATAGAGCTTAATATATTATTATATAGGTATTTAAGTATTCTATACTATATTAAGATCGATAGTTAATATTATATACTATATAATATAGGTATTAATATTAAGATCCTAGAGGAACCTTATTTCTTAATTATTAGGCTTTTAGCCTTACTTTAGCTTCTCTATAAGATAATATAATAAGTCTAGCTCTCTATTAACCTACCTATATAAGGTAAGGTAATAGAATATTAATAAAAATTAAAGCGTAATAATAATCTCGGCCCTAAAGATGATAAGGTTAATATAATATTTATCCCTAAAGTATAAGGTCTTATATTAAATATACTTAAGAAACCTATTATTAACTCTTTCTTTAAGTCTTTATTATATATTAATAGGTATATTTAATAATATATTATTAAGCTCTTTATCACTATATAAGGGTAAGGTTCTATAAGATCTAGCTATATTACCTATATTATTTAATTAAAGGTTTAATTATAGAGCTCTTATTATTATTATATTAATAGTTATTTTATTAGAATTAGTACTTTAGTAAGCTAATTTTATTAATTATTAAGAGTTAATAATTAAAAGATTAGATTAAAAAAACTATAGCTCCCCTTAGGGTTTTTATATTCTTTATTTAATTAAGAGATAGCTTATTTATTTAAAATTAAGTTAATTAAGTAAGGCTACTAGTATCTCTAGCTCTTTTTTTAGAGATTATATTAAGGTAAGAAGCCTTATTATTAAATTATTATTTATTATAAATAGCTTAACTTAATAAATTATAGTATTATTATAGCTATATATAATATAGTAATAACCCTTATTAATATAGTATATTAAGATCCTTAGTCTAGGTATAGGCCTTTATTATTTTAATTACTAATAAATATTAGGCACCTTTAATCGCCTTTATGGGCTATAATGAAGTTAATAATATTAATATATTTACCTTTATTGCCTTAGAAAGAGACTTTAGAGCTCTTAAAACTAACTTTAGGGAGCTACTTTTATATATTTTAATTTATCTCTTAAGGTATTTAAATTAAGATCTAGCCTTAAGTATAGTCTTTAGGATCTTTTAGACTTAAGGAGTTAATAGGCTAATTACCTCTTTAATTAATATTAAAGTCTATAGCTATATATAAAGCTTTAAGATTATATTTTCTATTTTAAAAGAAATAAATCTAATACCTTTAAAGGCTAACTTAATATTTTTTTCTATTATAAAAGCTTAATATATAATATAAAGCCTAAAAAGAATTTAATTATTAAAATATAGGTTATAAAATATTTAATTAGATATTTTATTTCTTAATTATAAGTATTTTTAATATATTAAAGTACTTAATATTAAAGGGCTAAAGTAAATAAAATAAATAAGGTAATATAAAGTAAAATATAATTATTTTAATAATATCTCTTAAAATTAATAAAATATAACTTCTATAGCTATTAAGGATTAAGAGAGAATAGATATTAATTAATTAATTAATTTATATTCATTAAAGTACTTAAGCTACTTAATATTATAAAAGACCTTATAATATATAAGGGACTTTATAAATAATTCTAGTAAATTCAGCTTATAAGATATAAGCATAAGAATTTACTACTATATAGTATAAAGCTAGCGCTTTATAGCGGTAGACCTTAATAAGCATTATATACTTATATAAGGAAGATATTAGAGAGTTATATAAAATCCTAAAATTATATAATTTTAGTAATATTACCCTATAGGGTAAGTCACGTGACCTCAGATATAGGGCTTTATTATAAGCCTAATAACGCCGTTAAAGCCGGGCTTAAAATATAGGTATTTTCCATCCGGTTTTAAATTCCATAATATAAAACCTCTATAGTTACATACGTCTTTATGCGATAACTCGGGATCTAGTTATCCGGTCTCAGCCTACCCTATATGGCTAGATAGCCGGAAATTAAGCTATCCGGCGGTATAACTGCGGGCCGAATCGGACGAGTAGATCCCGAGCTATTTCTATAAAAGAAGAAGAACTTGCTTAGAATTAGAACCTCTCTTAGATCTATATCCTCTCCTGCAATACAACCAATAAGACCACCAATCAGAAGCTCTCTTTTACTTTTTAACCTTATTTATCTTTTGACCCACTTTTCTAGCTATATAATCCCTTATCTAGCTAATCAGCTTTTCATAAGGACTGATTCCACTGCCTATTCACCTCCTATCTCTATTACCTACCCTACACCTTACGAGGACTTTATAGTCGATATCCTTCAGTCCTTTACAATATTAATCTTATTATTACTTTGGCTATTTTAGGTTATTATAATAACTTAATTATTTAGGAAATTACTTTTTTAATATTAATTAATAAAGTAATATTAGCCTATATTAATAATAAATAATAAGATCGTATAGCCTTCTATATTAATTACCTAAATTACTATAATTTATTCTTAGTTTTTAAGTAATATTAATTTTAGCTTTCTATATCTATTTATATCTATAATTATTATTTTACTTTAAATTATACCTATTATAAAGTTAATTTTATTAAAGTTATAGATATCTTTTAATTAGATATTATACTTCGCGATTATATTTAATATATATATAAATTATTTATAGATAATAATTAAATCTTTATACTTAATTTTTAATTCTTATATTTCTAAAAGAAATATATCTTAAGGTCTAAGTATTACTTAATGAAATTTAAAGCTTAAAATATATTAATTAATAGTATACTATAATTAATAAATAATGAATTAGCTATTTCTTTAATACGATATAGCTAGACGGGAAATTCTTATAAATCTAAATCGAGAATAAATTAAATAATAATCTATTCTTCTAGATTAAATAATTAATATAATTAGGGAACCTAATTATATCGCGATAGAATATTATTTTAATAGCGATATAGCTAATACTTAGAGATATTATAGGTCTTTATAGTATATTAAATACTTAGTTTTAAGTTATTTTAAAGGGCTAAAAGGGTATAAATGGTTCTAGCCTTTATATTTAAGTTTAATATATTAAGTAATTATAAATTAATTAATTAAATAAAAAGTTAGGTATAGGAGGGAAAAGTGCAGTATATACTTAGATATAATATATACTTATTATATATATTAGAAGTTATTATTTTATTAAATTTAAGAGATATTATAAAGAGAATAAAATTATTAAGCTTTATATATTACCTTATTTATCTTATATACTTTAGCCCTTTAATATTAAGTATTTTAATATACTTAAGAATATTTATAATTAAGAAATAAAATATTTAATTAAATACTCTATAATCTATATTTAAAAGGTTAAGTTCTTTTTAGCCTTTTGTATTATATTTTAGGCTATTATAATAAAAAAGAATATTAAATAAGCCTTTAGAGAAATTAAATTTATTTCTCTTAATTTAAAAAATATAATCTTAAAGCTTAATATATAGCTATAGACTTTAATATTAACTAAAGAGATAGTTAAACCCTTAACCCCTTTTATCTTAAAGACCCTATAGATTATATTTAAGGCTTAATCTTAATTAAAATACCTTAAGATATAAATTAAAAGATATAAAAATAACTTCTTAAAGCTAATTCTAAAAGCTATATAATCTTCTTTTAAGGGAATAAAGATAATTATATATAAAATTATTTTATTAAAGGCTAGAGTTAAAGACCTTAAATAAATATATAAGATATTAAATTAATATTAAAGGGTAAAAAGGACTTAATTATAGAAAAAAGAGGTAATAATAATAAAGGAAGGAAGGTAAATAATTAATTAAATAGATATTAATATATAAATAATAGCTAAATTATTAAGAAATAATAATTAAGGAATATTAATATAATTAGGAGTTTAATATTATAGTATTTATAGTAAGTCTAATTATAATATAAGAATATATTAAGTAGTTATTAAGATATTTAGTAAAGAGTATAGTAAATAGGTTTAATTAATTAAATAATTAATAATATTTTTATTATAACTTTAGCTAAAGGGGTTAAGAAAACTAAATAGCTTACTTATATATATAGCTTACTTATTATATATATTAGGCCCTAATAGTATAATTAAGGTAAAAACTTTAGATAAAGGGTAGGTCTATATTAATATATAAACTTTAACTTTCTAAGTCTCTATAAAAAGCTTAGTAAGAAGAGCATTTAGCTAGTTTAGTTATATAATATAAGCCGAGGTTTATTTATTATTTATCTTTATTAATTTATCTCGCGATAACTTTATAATATTTTAAAGGGATATTATTTATTTATAATTATAGGCTAAATTAGATTAATTATATATTAGTATTAAGGTAAGATCTCTTACCTTAAGTACTAAGGGAATCTAACCTTAAGTAATAGAGGTAAATTATCTTAAAATAATACTAAATTCTATGCATCTATAAATTTCTTAAGAATTAAATATTATAAATAATATATAATATACTCTATAAGCGAGTAAATTAAATAAATAAATAAATTACTTTTCCTAGCTATTAATATAAAATATAAAATAAAAATATAATAAAATATTTAAGTAATTAAAATTAACTACTATACTCTTCCCTAGATATCGCAATAACTATCTAATATATTCTAATATTATAATTAATCTTACTATATATTCTATAATAGCTTTCCTTTAATTATATTAACCCTCCTTAATTACTACTTCTCGATAATTTAGCTACTACCTATATATTTATATCCTTTTAATTAATTACTTCCCTTCCCTTATCTATAATTATCTTCCCTTTATTCTATAGGTAGGTTCTTTTTACTTTATGCCGCTTATTAAGGGTCTTATTTACCTATTGAAAGATCTAATTCTCTAACTTTAATAATACTATTTAATATATTATTCCCTTTATTCCCTTAGAAAATAACTTAATAGCCTCTAAAATAAATACTAAAGAGCTACTTTAATATCTTCTAATTTATTTTTTAAGGTATTTAAACTAAGAGTTAATCTTAAGGATAGTCTTTAAGGTCTTTAAGACCTAAGGGTTAAAAAGGCTAGCCCCCTCCTTAATAGGTATTAAAGTCTATAGCTATATATTAAGCTTTAATAATATATTTTTTAGGTCTAGAGGAATAAGCCTAGCTCCCTTAAAGCCGCCCTAGATATTACTTTTTATTATTATAGCTTAATAGGTAGTATAAAAGGCTAGAAAGAACTTAATCTTAGAAATATAGGTTATAAAGTATCTAATTATATACTTTATTTATCGATTATAGACCTTCTTAAGTAATCTAAAATACTTAATATTAAGAGGCTAAAATAAATAAAAT
This sequence comes from Fusarium virguliforme, assembly GCA_020883615.1. Lineage (NCBI taxonomy): Eukaryota > Fungi > Ascomycota > Sordariomycetes > Hypocreales > Nectriaceae > Fusarium > Fusarium virguliforme. The sequence continues at coordinate 1,930,455 of JAJHJD010000010.1, read as the reverse complement.
AAATAAGGCGGTATATAAAGTATAATAATATTATTCTCCTTATAATATATCTTAAAGTTAGTTAAGTAATAGCTTTTATATCTATTAAGGATTAAAAGATAATAGCGACTACTTAATTAAGTCTTTATATATTAATTAAAATATTTAATTTACTTAAGACCTATCTTATTATCGGTCTAGCTATTTTTAGTTATAGTAATAGCTTAATCGCCTAAGAGGTTATTATTTTAATATTAACTAGCGAGATAATATTAGCTTATAACTATAATAAATAATAAGATTAGCTAGCTTTCTATATTAATAGCCTAAATAATTATAACTTATTCTTAATTTCTAGGCTAGATTAATTTTAATCTTTTATGCCTTTTTATATCTATAATAATTATTCTACTTATAATTATACCTATTATAAAGTTAGTCTTATTAAAGTTATAGATATTAATAAAGGTAATACTATATTTTATAATTATATTCTCTATAAATATAAACTACTTATAAATAATAATTAGATCTTTATATTTAGCTCTTTAATAATTATATTTATAATTAAAATATATTATAAGCTCTAAATATCACTTAATAAAGTTAGAAGCCTAATTCTTTTTAATAAATAATATATCCCGGTTAATAAGTAATTAATTAGCTATTTCTTTAATATTATATAATCGCGGGGGAAACCTATATAAATCTAGGTCGAGAATAAACTAAATAATAATCTATTCCTCTAGATTAAATAATTTATATAATTTAGGGATAATATTATATTAAGAAAGAATACTATAATATTAATAAAGTAAGGTATTATTATTGACTTTATAGATCTTTGCGGTATATTAGATACTTAATTTAAGGTCTTATTAAAGAGCTTAAAGAGTAAGATTAATATTTACCTCTTTATTTAATTATAATATATTAATTAGTTAAGAAATAATTAATTAAGTAAAAAGAAAAGAAGTTAAGGGATTTTTAATTTACTTGCTTCTTTAATTTATTTGCTTATGGAGTACGTTATGATAAGTATATGCACTAAGTAAGTATATGCACTACTTGAATTTTCACGTTAAAACACGATTTTCAATAAATTCTTAAAAATTCAGACTAACCCTAAAATAGCTATAAATATATATAAATATAGGTCTAAGAAGTATCTTATAAAAAAGAATTTTTTTAGAATTTTTAAAAAATTCCTTAGTAAGCTATTTATAAAAGTCTTATTCACACTATTTTTTTATAGTTTTTTATTTTTTAAAAATTCAATAGATTTTTTACAAATCTAGAAAAAATACTATAAAGTTTTCTTTTTTATTATATAATTAGAAATAATCTTTTTAGGTTCTTAGCTATTTTATAGCTATTTTTAAATAGATTTAAGTTTAGCCTTTTAAGTGCATAGTATTAGTGGGCCACTCGCTTGCCTGGGTCACTCGCTTATTATATACTATCTTTAAGCTTAATCCATTAAGGGCTAGGCCGCAACCATAATAAAGAATACATTTTTAATATATTAATAGTACTATAACCTAATACTAATATAATAGCCTTTTTTTTTTTTTCCTCTTAACCTTTAGCTATATAGCTACCTATAGTTAATAAGTTAAACCTAGCTATATTATTATAAAAAGTTAGTCCTTCTTATAGGGTATATAGTTAGCTTTAACCTCTATATAAAAAAAGAAAATTATCTATTTTTATTATCTTTTATATTATAATATCTATTAATATAATATTAAGTAGAATTATTATTAATACTATCGATAGTATAGATAAATATAGGGATTAATACCCTCTCCTTTCTCCTCTACCTTTAACTATTAATATAAGGGCCTTTAATTAGAAGGTTAAAGACTTCTTAGTCTTTTATCTAGATATAACTATAGAACTTCAGTAGTAATAGGCTAATCTCGATAAGGCCTATTATATTAAGTTAGCTATTATTAGCGCCTTAGCCTTTATTGCAGCCATAAAGGGCCTAGGGGCCCCTTAGAAGGTTAAGACCTTTATCTAGCATAATAAGCTCGAAAGGCTCTAGGAGCTCGCGGGCTAGGAGCTTAAGGGTTATCTCTTTATTATCGATATAAAAAATAATATTAGCTAGGTCGATAGCCTTCTTTAGCTCACTAAGGAGCTTAAGCCGGTCTAAGGATAATAAAGGGGTAGCTAGCTATTAGAGAGGTTAAGTTATAAGTTATAGTGAGTAACTCGTGGATATTAAGGTCATAAGGCTGATAAGGTAGAAGGTTTTCGGTCGTGGCTGGCGGGATGAGTTAATAGGTGGAAAGGTTTGGGTTATAGAGGAAGGAAGAAGGTTTCGGTCATAAAGATGGAAAGGTTTAAGTTATGGCTGAGGAGGGTGACGGCGAGAATTAGTGAGAGTAGAGCTTAAATGCGATATTACGGTTAATTGCTAAACTTTAGCTATATATATTAACTTTAAATATAATAGCTTATTATATATGTTATATATACTTAACTATAATAAATTACCTTATGACTTTTAAGTATTATTATACTATAGGAATATAGTTTTTTTATAATTCTAGCTAGGTAATAAAAAGAATCCTAGGTATAGAGGTAGGCTAATAATACCGCGCTAAGCTTTTATTAAAAAGAATCCTAGGCTAGCCTATCTAGGATTATAATAAATAATAGGTCTTTATAGCGTATTTAAGACCTAAATTAGGGTTATTTTAATAGGCATAAAGTGCTAAAATAATTCTTATCTTATAATTTATCTATAATATACTTAATAGTAAAGAATTAATTAATTAAGTAGAGAGGGTATAGGATAAGGGATTTTTAATCTATTTACTTATTTGATCTACTCGCTTATTATATACGTTAATGTGTTAAACTCAGATTTTTTATTAGCGTAGTAAGCTATAAGGAATAGAACTTTAATATAAAGCTAGACTCTTACTAGACGCTAAAACAACAATACTTACTCTATAAAGCCTCCTGTCGGGTATTAGGGAAATAGGAAGTAATGGTTACGTAAGCTTGCACTCTTGAGACCTTCTTTATACTCATCCTGTCCCTCTCCTTCAGTCTTACTCAAGTTATATGCTGCGACCGAAAGAAAGCATGCAAGTCTCGGGAATTAATCATTTCTAGAGGGTTTCCTATTACCAAGCGTGGCCACAGAAAGGGAAAAAAGAACTCATCAATAAGATAACTTACGCAAGATGCCTCAATAGAGGTAAAGAACTTTAACCCCTCTCGGCCGGTTTGCCGCCTGCTATGGCATTGTTAGCCGGATGATATCCCCCACTTGGCTCGGCCGGCAAAAATACCGATTTTCCGGAGCCCCATTCATTGCTCCTATCCCCATACACTCAAACAGAGAATTGCTTGCATGATGATTATTAAGGTCGCTTGTCTAACTATGCGGTGTTACGCCTTTCCTTACTGGGATATACCAACGCTGTCCGAATCATAATAAGGACGGGCGCTGCAAGGTCGCCCATGCTGTCTGGGGTGCCTTCTTCACGTGCCCCATGTCCAAGATGTTGATGTCATGGCCTGATATAACATCCATGCCCCTGAATTAGTAGTAAACCAGCTGCTTTGGGCTTAAAATTCCCTCAAATGACATCCATCCAATCCTCAATGCGGTAGGTAGAGGCTCCGTGGGCATGCCGGGGCACGTCTGGGGCCCCATGGGAACTCCAACATTGGCAATGTCCAGTAGGTCATCGCCGCGCCCCTCGCGACTGGATAACGTGGCTGGTCGAGACACCTTAAATACACTACAGTACTTCCCCTCATTTGTCGAATCAAGCACATCTTTTCGCACCCATAACTGCAGCTTTCGAACCTCGGTTTTGCCTTCATGATGAAGAACCCCCTCGCAGGATGGATGGGCCATGGCACCAGGCTGCAAGCTGGCATCTCGGGCACTTGCTTGCTCTCCTTTGTTCTCTTCGGCTACGATCAGGGCGTCTTTGGCGGTATTCTGCAGAATGAGCACTGGAAGAATCAGTTCGGGTACCCAAACGATGTCTTGACCGGTATTATCGTCAGTTCTTACACACTCGGTTGTATCGGAGGCTGCGTGGGTAAGTGCTCCCGCCCCCCCCCCCCCCTTGCTCGTCGATCCAAGTAGCACCGCTAGACCAGTGTCTGACCATACTCACTGGGGCCAGTAAATTTTCTTATCGGCGAGTACCTTGGTAGGCGCAAGGCCATTGGCCTGGGCATGGTTCTCATCATCATCGGAGCCGTGCTGCAGGCCGCTTCTTTCGACCTTCCCGAGCTCTTTGCTGGCCGAATCATCACCGGCTTGGGGACCGGCCTAAAGTCCTCCACGGTTCCCGCATAGTCAGTTCCCAAACGTTGCAGCTTAGGCGGCGCAAGCTATTAACCCCGGTCTTCTAGTCAATCCGAACTCTGCCTGCCACACCTACGAGGCAGACTTGTCTCGGCCCAGCTGCTGTTTGTGGCCGTCGGAGTCGTCTTTGCCTAGTAAGTGTCCTCAATATCGCTTCCCCGCCCGACTGACAGGTTAACCTTGGTGTAGCTGGTTTGACTATGCCCTGCATTTTGTTGGGGGCTCGTTCGCCTGGCGGTTTCCGCTCGCCTTTCAGATTTTATTTGCCGCCATCGTACTGGTTCTGCTCGTGGACCTCCCAGAGTCACCTAGGTGGCTCTTCAAGGCCGGCTGCGAGAGGGAAGCTATCCAGGCACTGTGCAGAGTCTTCGACCAGGCTGAAGACAGCGAGTTTCTTCGCGCCGAGCGGGAATCCATTGCCGATGCTCTGGAGCTTGAGGCCCAAGAGTCATCTAACTCCTGGATCAGCCTCTTCAAGGACGATGCCGTCAAAACCCGCCGTCGAGTGCTACTTGCCTATGTCGTTATGGTTCGGTCTTTTCCTCCCTTTCAAAGAACCCGAGACTGACTTGAATCCCAGATATTGGACCAGGCCACGGGCATCAACCTTATCGTCTTCTATGTCCCATGTGAGTGCCTTGTCCGTTTCTTGAACTGCTCAGCTAATGATTGACTAAGCGGCTCTAACCATCAATGTGGGCATGGACCCCTCGACAGCTCAAATCGTTGCCGGCTGGTTCGTACTACAATACTTCCTGTCACTCATTCAGCTTTTGCTTACTACGACAGCGTTCAAATCGTGTTTATGCTCGGTTCTTTACTTCCTACCTTTGCTCTCGACAAAATGGGTCGTAGAAAGACTATGCTTTGGGGCAGTTTCGGGCTGGGATTCTCTATGATGATGATCGCTATTTTGCTGAGCTTCGAAGGAAACCAGTCTACCGCGTCAGCTGCCGTCGCATTCTTCTTTCTTGTGAGGCGAGACTCTTTTAGTGCCAGAGTGTGAGACCCGCTGACCATATCCCAAACTAGTTCATGCTGGTATTCGGCCTGACTATCAACTGCGCCCCATGGGTTTATGTCCCAGAGATCTTGCCTTTGCATGCTAGAATCCGGGGTTCGGCCCTGGCTATTTCTTGCGAATGGCTTTGGGTAAGGCTTTGACGTTGACCGAAGCACAAGTACTAAAGATTTCTAGAACTTTATTGTCGTAATGATATCCCCAATCATCATCAACCGAATAGGATGGAAAAGTTACCTCATTTTCATGGTCATTGCCGTAAGTTATGCTATGATAGCTTGCTGGCTGTACAGGGCGCTAATGGTATCCCCTCAAGTATGCATTCGTCCCCATCATTTACTTCTTCTACCCCGAGACCAGTAATCTATCCTTGGAAGAGATTGACCATCTTTTCGTCGACGCCGCAAGCTCTGCGCGACCCGTCGAAGATGAGAAGATAACTGCCTCGGTGGAGGAGGGCACGTATGGTGCCTCTGCCACGGATTAGAAGTCTACGACGGGCGGCTTGGCGTGGCGTAACATAGCTACGTAGCAGATGGTTGTGCTATCATAACACGGCGTGCTTTGAATGGAGTCAAAAGAGCCCAGAATTATTAAGATAAGACACCAAGCATCGAACGCTTGGTAAAGGAGCCTGGATGTCGTTGATTAGATAGGGAATTAGTTTACTATACTTTATACACTCCTGTTTAACTTTATCTACTGGTCGATAATTCTGGATGGCCCTGTGTAGCCCCTCTAATGATACTGCAAGCATAAAAGGAACAGGTCATGCGGGATCGACTCCCTCTTCACTCCGGGGTTATTGGCTCGGAGTTTTAGTCGAACAAGTTCCCGTGTAAAAAGAAATGAAAATTGGTCCGCGAACATGAAAGCATTGGTGCAGCAAGGATACAGGTCAGGAACACTGCAAGCGACATGCATATCTAATGAGTGGTCTTTGTGTGTACCTTGAATGCCATTAAGGAATCCTTTACGAAGTTCGTTTGTTTCCTCAGATCTTGCTCTCCAAGCGCAAACCAGCACCTCGAGTATCGGTATTATTCACAATGTAACCTTCCTCCATTGCCTATTGTCCAGCTGTAACTACAAGGCATGCACTACGTCGTCATGATATGGCACAGCTTAGTTACAGAATTCTTCTGCTGCAACTTTCCACTCGCTTCTCCACCTGCTCAGTGGCGGCCGTTGCTCCAATACATCGCCCAACATCCACTGCATACGCTTCCTATCCAGACCTTCAGTCACCTCGTTGTCGGGGCACAACACCCAGAAATGGCCTTCTTTCATGCTTTTCTCCAGATACTCGACTACCTGTTCCGGCCACCACGCTCCTTGAGGCTTCGTAGAGTTGTCGTCCCCGTCCTGGCGGCCATTCATCCCAGTGTGAGTCCATCCCGGAACCAAGAGGTGGACGGACAAGTTTTCGGTATTTCTCGAGTCAAAATGTAGTTGCTCCGCAATCACCTTCACCGCTGCCTTGGACGCGTTATAGGCGGGATACCCCGGCGGGTTGGTGATGCCCTGCTTCGATCCGGTAATGACGATGGCTGAACGTCTTCCCCGGGCGGCATTGGCTTGGATGCTTGGCAGGAGGCATTCGAGGCCCGCCACCACACCGTCCACATTCGTATGGAAGGTTTTCCGAAACGATGACAGATTGTCGTTTGACGACTCGGGCTTTACACCTGCGTTGAGTACCAGGAGAGAGATGTCTCCTGTCGACGTGTCAACCATGTGTGTTCTGCAGCGTTCATTCGCACTATCAACGGGGATCCAGATACGCACCCGACTGGAGGTTCTCGATCATGTCCTTCAGGCATGCCCAGCCCTCAGGTTGCCCGACATCCATCTCCAATGTCTTCAATTGCCCAGGCCATCCATCTTCGAGCGTCTTCAGAGCTTTGGAGTTTTGATCGCCAACAATAACACGCATCCCCACCTCGCAGCATCTTTCGGCCAGGGCTCGACCGATACCCGAGGCGCCACCGGTAATGACTGCGATCGCACCCTTCTGAAAGAGCGTGTTCATGGTGACGGTGAAGACGGGATTCGAGGATACAGTGTTGGGCAGCGAACAAGGTATTCAAACGGTACGGAAGCAATCAGAGACGACGAGTGGCGAACAAGGCAGGGGATAAGCAGCGGGACCGACAGCGATCGGGTGGACCTGGAGGATGACTATCTGGCACTCAGTGAACGGGCGCAGTGGGCTGGTACTTATCGTAACAGCTTATTTACATGGGCTACGACGTCTTTCTTTTGTAAGGAGTAGGTAATGGTTTCTCCCGCACTGTCACATGATAGCCACCGGGATTTCGGCGTTTTCACCGACAGCTCCGGCTGGGGTCTTACGCAGGCTTACATAATCTTGGGTCTGCGGCGCTCTGTTTCACCCGACGAGGAAGCCCATTGACACCTTTTCGCCTTTTCCTGTCAAATCTCACACTTCACTACAATTAGATGCATATGGTGTGTAGCCTTCTGGTGGTTCTACCTACCGCTTTTGGAAAGACCCGTGGTCCCCTGAGCGGCTCCGAGGCATGTCAACGCGATTTCATTCGCTTAAATAGCCATCCTTACCATCATCCAACTTGCGTTCCACCGCTCACCAGTGCCGGGACCTTCAGATCACGCCTGCTGACTCGACGAATTCTCAATTCCCTGTATGCACAACATGTCTCCCGCCGAGGTGCGACCGTTCAAGATCGACGTTCCCAAGTCCGAGATCGATCGTCTGCAAGCCAAGTTGAAGGATACGAGGCTTCCCGGTCGACCGATTGTCCCCGATGCTGGAACAAATACGGTACGTGTCGAACCGATGGAAATCCACTGGGGCGCGCCGATCGATCTCGTGCTGACTGCTCCTGGCTTGACTGTAGGTCCAACATACGAATGGGCTGCTGGCCTCTACGAATCTTGGCGCGATGACTACGACTGGTTCGTCGTGCAAGAGGAAATCAACCGTTTCCCAAACTACATGACCCAGATCGAGGATGTAGACATTCACTTCCTTCACGCGCGCGCCGAGAAGCAGGACGCAATCCCTCTGCTGCTCATTCACGGTTGGCCTGGCTCCTTCTGGGAGTTCAGTCAAGTATGGGAGCCACTTTCGCACCCCGAAGACGCCAACGCACCCGCGTTCCACGTAGTTGTGCCGAGCATGCCGGGCTTCTGCTGGTCCTCGTGGCCTCCGCGATCCGGCTGGACACTCAAAGATAACGCACGGGTTTTCGACGTCCTCATGAAGAGGCTTGGCTACAGCCAGTACATGGTGCAGTGCGGTGACTGGGGTCACTTCGTTGGCCGCGAGCTGGGAAGCAAGTACACGGATTCTTGCAAGCTGCTGCATTGCAACTTCGCGCCCAGCCCGCTGCCGCCCGGCGTTGAGTACACCGAGCGGGAGAAGGGCGTCAACGCGCGCGTCGAAGACTGGGTGGAAAACCACATTGGCTATGCCGTCTGTATGCGCACACGGGTATGTCAAGTTGAAGAAGCCCTTGTAATTTTTATTTTACTGTTCTGCTTCTTCGTTTCTACGCGCATCGGAGCAGTCACTGACCTCTTGGTGCTAGCCGCATACAATCGGCATTGCTTTGCATGACAATCCCATCGGCATCCTGATGTGGGTTGGTGAGAAGTACAACGAAGCGGCGGACCCAAGGAAGCAACAGCAGCCTTTCTGGACAAAGGCGATTCTGACAACAACGACGCTGTACTACCTAACAGGTTGCACTATGCCATCGATGCTGACCTATTACGAGAATGAAAGACATCACAAGTTTGCCGAGTATAACATGAGGCCGGAGAACCGCATTACTATCCCATTCGGATACACGTCCTTCTTCTGGGATACTGAACCATCCTCTAAGCGAGCGGTGGAGAGAACGGGCAATCTTGTTTTCTATAAAGGTTAGTATGATGGAACCAATTATGCCCACGACGCAAGACTAATTGGTGTTCAGAACGTGACGACGGAGGCCACTTCGCAGCCCTGGAGCACCCTGTGGGTTTGGTAGAGGATGTTCGTGAGCTCGCCAGCAAGCATTGGAAGGCAGCGTAAGATTTGCATAGTACTTGTAAAGTCACTCGAGCCAAGAAGGATACATTGAAAGTGACCTATTCAACTCCCGAGGGACCTCAGAGCAGACCATATGAGTAATTCGTGATGCTATGCTCTCAACTGACTGTAGGATCTTCGACTATAAAATCCATTGAGGCCAGCCGCGGCTGCTCTAGTCCAGATCGCCCGTTCCTTTTGTAGCATTGTTGCCATGACGAATACGATTCTAGGACAGGAAGGTTTGGCCCTGATGGCTGATCACTCACCTGTGCCCACCTGCGGTCTTCAAGCCCGTGCCTTCATGGCTATGTCATACATGCAGGGGCCATGCCATGTGCATGGCCGTTCCGTTATCACGCTGAAGATGTAATAACATTAACATCAAAGGAGCCCTATCCGGCTCTCATTCATAGGTGCTTACGATATCGTCGGGTAGGATTCGGCGGTACTGGCAGATGCAACTCATCATTGCAGGCTATGACGCTGGTTGAAGGCTCAGTGGAAGCCGGAAAACCCGGTATTTGGCTGCGTTTGTCATTATCTCCCCGTCTAGTGCGGCCCTAGCTATTTCTTTTACGAGTTTTATAACCACGCATCACGTCGGCCGTTCTAAATGTTAGGCGTTGCTGACTAGCAGACAATTAAATTTGACTTGCCATGTTTGTCTTACACAACCTTTTCCACGATTGGGCTGTTGTTAGGTATTGACTAGAATCCAGCAGAGTCACATGTATCTAGGCCAAGACGCGCTCGTGGTAGGCGGTCAGTCCTATGCTGGAAGCTGTTTGTATGCATACTGAAAAGAAACGATAGACCGGCGCGTGATAGGCGAGACCATTCCCGATTGAATGGCTACAGAAGGGAGGCAACCTGCTCCAGGGTAAGTGACTTTCTTGAGACCAGTTGTTGCGCGCTCCACGCCTTGCTTGGTTCCCCAGGACAAACTCGAGGCGATCGCGAACAGGCTACCTTGGTCTTCTCAAGGGCAGAAAAATATATTTAGGGTTGTTGAAACCGATGGCTACGAACTGGTAGACGACACAAAAGCAGTTGTTGCAGAGCACAGCCACATCCACAGCCAGAATTTTAATATCTCATACTCCTTCCTAATGAAAGGCGTATTTATTGGATAGCTCGATGTCAGGCTGACATTACCTCAGCCCTCAATGTATCGTTCAAAGCCCTGGACGTAGACCCCATTGATGAGCCTCCACAGCTGCCCTTCAAAACACACCAGTGTCAAGGCAGGAGTTCCTAAACTCAACGACCCATCAATATATTTAATCGTAGCTGGGTTGAGCATAAGAACTTTGCGGGCTTAGCTCTATGAAGGCTCATATCGTGTTAGGATTAATTCTTATAAATCTTTATCTGGTATACCGAACGAATACCGGCAGACAAATAAGTCGACTGCTCAAATAAGGTGAAATCTACCTGAGCAAGCGCAAGAGATTTCCAAGGCTGGTTATGTCATATATCTTCTCCCGATAATGGCTGGTCCAATGTTGCTACAAGAAATAAACCTACCTAAATTGCGCTGTTTTCTTGGTCGAAAGAAATGATGTCATGATACTGTAACGTGGCTGGTGCCTGACGCGGACGCGCTCTGGAATTTGGAAGACTGTGTTTCCCCTCCCTGAGAACATCGCATCAGGCTCGGCCGCTTCGGCGAAGCGCTGATTTCCCGGACTGGGGTTTTCCGCATCCCCACCACCTTCCATCCCCCTCCGCCCAAGTGAGCGGGGCCGTATCCAGGGTTCAAGGCGTGTCAGCGCCATGCTAGCCTTTGCAACCGCCGGCCTTGATCGCGGGGAATAGAGCCAGGAAGTCGCCGTGCCATTTAACCCCTTGCCATGGCCCTAGACATTCTTGGTGCAGGATCGCGGAGCCCCGGACTTTGAGCCTGTCGTCGCATTCTAGGATCATGGGCCGGGTAATCTAATGCTCGTGACTCTAATGCCTGAAGCGTGTCCTCAGCCTCTGAAGCTTTGGGCAACGCCTTCGATCCATCATCACCCGGATCTGCCACGCAGTTATACTTTGAAGCCGCACACACTCTAATACGCCAATCTTCCTGAGAAAACCCAGTCGACTGCCAAAATGGCATTTTTCGAGAAACCGGGCCCGTTAATGCCGACAGAAACTTCCTATGCTTCTTCTATAGAAGGTTCATGGATAGCCGAGGAGCGAGCTGCGCATTAGAAGATGGACCACTCCACTCAGCAACCAATGCCCACGCAGCCCGCTGGCCATGCTGGATTGGACTGGATAACAACGACTGACTGTGCTCCCTGATAGAATCTCATATAAGTCATGAACAACATCGATCACGACGTTCTATCCCATGCTCGACTTTAGGGACACTAACATAATTTGAATTGGGTCTCGCAGGCCACTACTGCGAGCATATGTAGTTCAGAGTGCCACATCTGCGGGTTAGATGCTTATGCAAGGTTAGTCTTAGTCTGTCGATGCATTCGTTTCGAAGGCATTTCCCCCAGTGGTCTCAGGTCTGACATTCACACACAATGGTATTCAGCAACGTGATTCTGCCTTTGGTTTGGCCAAGGTGGCTCCTGTCTGGCTGCGTGGGCGCTTCACGAGCGGAAGATGGTTAATCCGCTAGTGAAACCTTGAACCGAAAGGACTGGCCCCAGACTTGCGGTTCCGCTCACGGGTCGCTCAAACAATATCCATTGAATGTCGTCTCTGCTCGAGGCACTGAAAGACCTGGTTAGAGACCCGCTGCAGGCACCGGCCGGCCTCAATATCATCACATGGCATCCATGGATTCCAATCCCACAACCGATGACGCTTCGCACCAAGGCGGTGGCGAACTTCTCGGAAACACCTCCATGCCATCAATAGCCGTGGCGGGGCAGCAAGATGCCCCGAGTACATCAAATACGATGGTGCCTGAGTCCAGGACTAGCGGGACAAGGGGGCGGAAAGCCAAAGCTTGTGAGCTCCTCGATGCTTGTGATGAGCTGCCCCATGAACTGATGCCCGATTGAGGTACCGAGTGTAAGAAGCTCAAGATCAAATGCGAAATCTCCCCAGGAGACACGAAGTGCCGAAGTTGCCAACGACGGAACCTCGACTGCATGGTAACACGGACCTTCCAAGCCCTTTTCAACAACACGGAGGATGACAGAAGCAGCCTTGGACTAGAGTGAGAGGATGCTGAAAAACGAGAGCCTTAACCGCTACTAACATATTGCTAGACAAAAGATTGATCTCATTCGGGAGGATGTGTTGGATATCAAGCAGTCAGTTCATGAGATCTGGCCAAGTTAATAGACTTACTTCTGACACGTATAGCGCAACGGTCGACTCGATCCAAGACGAGTTACGACAGGTGAAGAATTCATTAGAAATGCTCACCTCTCGATTGGCGCTGCTTTCCAATGCACATGGTACGGAACAGGAGCCATCCGCGCCACTCTCATTCGCATCCAGCGACAATCAACGAGGTGCACCGATGCAAGGTACTCCTAGTCAGCTCACAGGCATTAGCCCGATGGGACTATCTTCCACGCGGCTGGACAATACCAACATGGCAATGACGCGAGAAAATTCGGTTGATGGCCATTCGGAACAGGGTCAGGGAGAGATGGCTGGGCCGGTGACGTTGGAAGAGCCGATGGGGAGTCTGTACGAGGTCACCAGGCTTCGCAACATCCGGAGCAACAAGGCCAAGACGACAAAACCTGCCGAGGATGCTCCTGGGCAGCTCGACGACTTCATATCACGGGGTGTGATATCTGAGCACGAGGCTGAAGAGCTGTACAATGTGTGAGTTGCTGGCTGAGCTCAATGTGTGAGGACGAAAGTGGAGAGGCTTACGGAGGTTTATGTATAGTTTCCACGCCACGCTCAACCACTATCTCTGGGTCGGCCTCGAACAGACACATCCATCCTTCAAGTCGGTCCGGCAGTCGTCCGAGTTACTTACCGCTACTATTCTGACCGTACGTTTCGGGCATGCAAACCATCTTCTGAGGCTAATCGTTTAACAACCAAGGTTACTGCATTGCACATTCCAACGTCTGCAGAAACATTCGATGCGTGCTACAGAGAGTTTCTGCACCTCATCTCCTCTTCCATGTTCTCGCGCTATCATTCCGTTGACGACGTCCGTGGCCTCTGCATCGCCGCGTTCTGGCTTTCCGATGTCTCTTGGAAGCTATCTGGTCATGCCATCCGGATTGCAACCGAGCTAAACATCCACCAGTCCTCATGCTTTGTCCGAGCGCTTGAAGGAGACCGAGAAAGCTTTCTGAAGGCCCGACTCTGGTACATGCTCTATGTCTGTGATCATCATTTCAGCATTGCCTATGGCCGACCGCCTATGATTGCAGAGAGCCTGCAGATCCGGGAGCATGAGCTATTCTACTCCAGCCCCCTGGCCGGGTCTCTCGACACTCGCATACTAAGCCAGGTCAACCTAATGCAGATCCTAACCAGGCTTTATGACCAGTTTTCGGAGCTACGTGTTCGCGCTACGGCCAGTCATCAGCGCCCAGAGGGCGCTGCGGGCTTTCCTGGGGCAAATGCTCCTGCTGGCGGTCCCGACTCCAGTGTGCACTTCTCCTCGGCCGGCGATGGCGACGTTGCTGCGCGCGATGCTGCTGGAGTCAGAGCTGGACACTCTGCGAGCTTACAATCTCGAGATAGACCAGTGGCGTGTGCGGTGGTTTCCCCGTCAAACCCCGAGCCCGTTCATCGGCACCTTTGCCAACAAGGGCGTGATTCTCTACTCGTACTTTGCCAAGCTTCAGACCAACTCGCTTGCCGTTCGAGGCGTGCCAGCCTCGGGCCGTATCTCCACTCAACGCAAGGAACTCATCAACATGGCAGTTCTGAACGCCGAAACGATCCTTTCGTTCGTACTGGAGGAGGAGGACCTCAGGAGATCCCTTGTCGGGACGCCGCTCTATGTCCACACCATGATCACCGTGGCCTGCGTGTTCCTCATGAAAGCCATGACCAAATGGAATCGCTTCATGGGTCTGAATGCTGACCGCAGGTACGTGTGGGGGCTTCTGGAGAGGATGGTGACGCTTCTGAAGAGTGCAATAACGTCGGATCGGCATGTCCTGAAGCATATCGCTGCGGGACTAGCCAAGATGCTGGACAGGACGAAAGCAGCCTGGCGGACCGACATTCCTGGGGATGGCAACAGTGAGCCCATCGCCAACGCCTCTTCTCAGAACCCTGCAGCCCAGCATCATGCCGTGGCCGGCTCTGCGCCCTATGCCTGGGGATGGTCGACGGTTGCGCCACAGAACCAGCACGGGGCAGCTGAGCAGCCTTTGCCCCCTAGTCTCCTTTCTACTCCCCCGAATATGCAGGACGGGAGTGCCCAGCCTATGCCAGTCCCGTGGCACTCAGTCCCATATGCAGAACGCATGGATGGCCGGGGCCACCAGAGTTGACCGAGGACTACCCCATGATGATGGACGGCAATTTTGTCTACGAAGCATTTGGAGCAGACACCTCCAACACCCTGTACAATCTGCTATCGAGTCAGTTCTTCCCGAGTTAGACTTATTCTGTGTGGGGTAAAACACCACCTGTCCGATACTCACTCAGTGCCGAACGCCAGCTTCTCTAGTATCTGCCATAGAACTTAGCGACCACCGGATATGACAGCCACACCATGGCGGCTTGACCCAGTCCACATCGAGAAATAGCGTTGAAGATGGAGGACCGCAAGGTCTGTTAGAAGTGGGGCAAGGATCACAACCATCGTGAATAGCTTCATGGTCAGCGTGAACGCCAGATCGCAGGCAACAGCCTGCTGCCTTGAAGATCGGCAGGATGAACACAAGTATAAGACACCGACCTTCGTCGTTCCTTAGATAGAAGAAGCAGCTTTAATTCAATCTCTTCTGGCTACACCTAATATTACGCTCTCAGCCTCCGAGAAGGTCCATGCAGCATGTTCCACACTGGTTGCATCCTGGGCGGGCGTCGGCAAGAACAAACTCAGAGTGGCTCGGGACCCACACCTCATTCGAGAAGGAGGCCAGACGGCGACGATTGTTCCGCTCTCTCTCGCGGAAACGTCTTCCCAGGCCCGCAACTTCGGCTCGGCAGTCGAGATCGCGGCAGAGCGGGCCGAAGTGACGAGGCATCTGCAACCGAGATTTGGACGGGCAATCTACGTTGGCGAGGCGAACGCATAGTAGAACCTGCCCGATCCAGGAGCTTGGGCTTTGTATGAGATTCTTGCTGGGCTAGCAGAAGGGATTGTAATGTCCGCAGCTTGACATGTGTTTCCTATCTCCAAGAAAGGTTAAAGACTCTCTTGTTATAACGGATAGTCTGCCGAGAAGCTTATTTAGACCGTTTGGCATGTCCACGATGCATGTATTGGAAGGCAGTAAAACCCGAGGTATGTCTTTGCATCATTAGGGGGAACATCAAAATAGTCAAGAATTATACAACCTCTTTTACTTCGGATAACTGAGCACTCAGGGCTTTTAGAATATGCAGGGCCTAGGTTCGGGTTTCAGCATGAGACTTTTAGAGATAGCATAGAGAAGGGAATTAGTTCGGCTTGGGGAGTTACCAGTTTAACCGAATTATGCACTGGCTCGCGAATAAAGTCAGAGTTTACGAAATAACGTGTTACTGCAGGTATTAACAGCCCTCTTTTATTTCACTGTGCATGTGTTTTAAGCCAAAGATGATGACAATTTGTCGGAAACTATTGTAGTATGGGGCGTACGACTAACTGGTAACATCAACAGTTTTGATCCTACCAATGTAGGTCAAAAGCCGCTCCTCGCGCAACGGTATATGAGGCTCAGCAGTATCAGGCTTAGTGATATTCTACCTCGACCACACTATCCGGCTTGCTGTCGCAGACCCCAGCAGAGTTCTCGGCCATCTCGCCCTCGTTATTTGAGGACAATAGCAGCATCCTCTTCCGATGCTCCTTGCTGAGGACACCTCTGGTCAATCCGGGGTGTTCAAAAAGGAAGTCCAGAGCCTCGAGGGAGATACCAGATGTCTCCGGAAAGAATAGATAGATGATTGGTATGAAGGCAAGGTTCAATACCGTGAAGATTATGTACGTCCTGCCAGCAAGTATTAACCCTCAAGGAACTTTGGCACATGGGGGCTCATGAGAGGTACTAACCGCCAGCCAATGTTAGTAGTGGCGACAGGGGTGATCATGACGACCAAGAAAGTAAAGATCCAGTTGGACATGACCGAAAGAGAAACACCGCGACTTCGAGTGCGCAGGTTCATGATTTCAGCAGGATAGAAGAACGGGATCGCCAAAAAGCCTTGTGCGTAGAAGGTGTTGAAGAGGAAGAAGCATGCGACGGCCACAATTCCCATAGCATAGCTCCCGGGCTGACCCTCGTGCTCGGTGATGAACCAGATGGCAGCAGACAGAACAGCCATGGACACGGTCTGGCCGCACGCACTCAGGAGCAAAAGTTTCCTTCTTCCGAATCTCTCCATGGTCCAGATGGGGATTATAGCCGCGACGAGGTACTCGATGCCGTTTAGGCCGCCGACAAGAAGGGAGGTGTGGCGATCCAAGCCAACCGAGTTTTCAAGGACGTATGAGATGTAATAAGTCAAAAGGTTGATGCTGTTAGAGTTAGCAAAGACTCTAAGCAGGGAGAAGGAGAAACAGATGAAGGCTAGAGCACGCACCCGCTAAGCTGCTGACAAGCCATGACACCGGCGCAGAGAGCCATGCGCCTCCAGTTCTGCATTTCGCCGCCGTGCCACAGCTCGGCGTAGGAAAACTCCCCTTCGGCCTCCTTCTCGAGTTCTCGGGCTCTGATGATGCTTTGATAGACGGTTTCGACCTTTTCATCGTGCGAGGAGTCTGTCAGCACCTTGTCCTGGGGCGTGATCCATTCAAGGACCTCTTTAGCCTCGCTGTCGTAGCCTCGAGACACCAGCCACCTCGGAGATTCAGGAAGAACTGTATAACAAGCACGGGTCAGCCAAGGCGGGTTCCTTATCTCATGCCTTGGACAAACGCGGGGAGCTGTTCTTACAGACTATCATGACAAGCATGATCAAGCCGAAGAGCATTTGTAGCGCTTCGAGAGTATGATTAGCTTTGACGTATCATCAAGAACCAAAGTCTCTTACCAATCGGGAATCGAAACTGCATGTCGCTTGTGTAGGTAGCGCATCCGTAGTCGGTCCTGTTGTCCTCTCTTAGCTCACGCTGAAATAATCGGCCACTTGTACCATACCAGTAAGCAATGACGACACCCCAGATGATAAGCCAGCCATTGAATGCGGCAATTCTGCCTCTTTCTTCTTGCCCGGAGACCTCAGACGCCCAAGTTGGAATGGTGGAAAAGTTGAGTCCGTTGCCCTAACATCAAAATGACGGTGAGCATGATGTCGAGCATATCGTCGCCCTGGAACGACACTCACCAGGCCAGTAATAACGCGTCCTGCGATAAGTTGCGCCATGTTCACCGACACAGTCTGCAGGGTGGCGCCTACAAACATGACCAAGACTCCCCAGATCATGCATGTCCGGCGGCTGAAGTTTTCGCCCCAGACGAAGGAAAAGCCAGCTCCGGCGAAGCATCCGATTTCGTAAATAGCTTACAGCCACCTTCATGTCAACAGTGGAACCACACTTGTCCGAGAAATAGTTGACTCACCAACCATGAGACCGAGGCTACCAGCATTGGGATTGTTGAAGGTGTTGCTGAAGGGGGTTCCTTCAGAGCCTATCAGGCCCGCCATTACTCCCTGGTCGTACCCGAGAAGCTATAGTGAAGGGTCAGCCGAGGTATCACAAGACACAAGACTGAGGCGCGTCTTACCAGCATCCCAAAGCCCGCGGCGACTGCTGCAGTGTTGATAACGGACCTCCCCTGGCCTAGAAAGCCGTAGCGACGGGTTCGAAGAAGACGCATTGTCGTTGTTCAAATGTGATAGTCTGGACTTGATGGTTGGCGAAGAAGTTCAAGATGCGGATGGTGATTATCTGGAGGCCGTGGTCATGTTTGTCCAGACTTTTATAGGGTTTTCCTGCGGGCAAGATGCAGACTTGTTTCAAGGAGAGTGAGTGCAAGAGTCAGACCCTGCGAGCGGAGCCCCCCAGGTTCTCCCCCTGGGGAAGCGGGGAACGGCGCGCTGATGCGTGATGTATTTCCCGACAACCTATGAACCGGTGTCTGGCGGAACAAGATTCCCAAGGTTTAGTCTTTTTCGACGTGGGGAAGTTGTAAGCGCTTCCCTTGGGCCTAACCAGACAGCAGATACTGTGACCTGGAAGGAAGCGCAGCGAAATGTCCTTTCTCACCAGACAGGCATGGCGATGCGCCTCGATTGCATGAATCGAGCGGCTCTGGCAAAGATAACCCATATTAGATAGATGCAACCGGGACGTGCTCGCGATGACTCGCTTGCTTTGTCTGTAAATAGCGCACCAGGCGAAACTGCAAGCCACTAGCGAGCTTGACCCGCTCTCCACGCCATCAAGGTCATCACAACCGACGCAAATGGCGCCAGGAAATTACAGGGCAGAGGTCGGCTGCGTTGTCGTTCTCCGATACCGGATTGGAAGCCATAGAATGGCAGGCTGACAAGGACACGCTGCAAAGGCATGGTCGACTTACTCTTGATGATATGACCCTAGATGCTACTCAGACTTGACTTTCGTAAAGGACGACAACGATCTTGCCCGCAGTTGAACCTGATATGGCCGCTTGGTACACCAAGTCCGAGCTCTCAAGTCCATGAAAGACTGAAGTTTCAACACGAAGGTCGTGCTCTGAGGCGAACTGAACAAGCTCCTCGAGCTCTGACCAGCTGGAGAGGCTGGAGCCAATCAACCTGATGTCTTTAAAGATCATGTCTTGGAATGGCAAATCGATCCTCTCTGGCTGCGTCACCGGTAGCGATGGCTGACTCTGCATCGCTGAGTACAATCGTCGCGTCGCACAGGTCGTCGCCCCTTCCAAGGCCCCTCGGCCCAATTTGCCCACGTGTCTGCGCCACCAGGGCATCGATCCCAGCCCTAGCGTCCAAGGGCCTGCCGCCGGCTTTTGCCGTCGACTCCAAAGCGCCATCTCTCGCATCGATTCCAATGACATTGATGCCTCTAGCGGTGGCAATCTGGACAGCCAGGTGGCCGAGTCCCCCGCCGCTGCCGACGATGCCCAGCCACGCTCCCAGCCGGACATTGGCTCTATTGATGGCGCGCCAGCTGGTGCAGCCCGCACACGTTAGAGGAGCCGCGGATAAAAAGCTCAAGCTGTCGGGAATCTTGACGGCGAATCTAGAATCGACAACAGCGTACTCCTGGAAGGTCCCAGGCAGCGTGATCCCAGAGTATACCCTACTGAATTGCAGCTCAGTCAAAATTCTTCCGGCCCGTTGCAGTCAATACAGTCCCCGCAGGGACATTGAATGTGTATGGCAATGATGCGGTCGCCGACAGTAAAGTCTTTGCGCGCCGCTGATCCTGCAGCCACAACCTGAAGGCTCATGGGAGCCAGCCAAGCCACTGGGGGTGTCCTGGAAAACGCCATCGAGCACCACAATGTCGGTATGACAAAATGATGCCACAGCAACCTTGATCAGCACTTCATGCCCAGACAATGCTGAGATGGAAGGTTGAGGTACCTTTTTGACAAACCAGGGGGCGTGGAACTGGGGATGGATCAGAGCAGAACCCCACAATGACTCAAAGGGTTTGGTACATACCTGGTCAACAACGGCCGCCCTCATGAGTGGGGATGGGGCGGCTTTTTTGATGAGAGCTCATAGTATGGCTTTGGGCTCGGGATATCTTATTTTGATTAGCGACGAGCCGGCACAAGAGAAAACCGAGGTATTGGGTGTGACAAGGGTGACGGAGCAAAAGCGTACCAGGAGGGCATGAATATCAAGGACCTACGGCGAATGAAAGGATTAGTAATAGACACAGGAAAGAATTACTTGTTTAGACTAAGCATTAGATGCCTCTGCGATCTTACCTTTACTAGGAAGGAGCCTGAGCTTACTGACAATAGCTGCCGAACCTTCTCATGTCTTAACACGGGAGTACTTACCCTGGGGGTAAAACAAGACGTTGGGCCGTTCCTGTGGGACTCAATCGGAGCTGGACGAGCTGGCCTCTGCACTCGTGAAGCTCCTAACATCGGCTGCGAAAGCGGCCGGCCGACGGACACGCAAGGCGCCTCGCATGGCTCCAGGTGGACCGAAGAATGTGCCGGCGCCGCGGCTGCGTTTCAGGCAATCAGACGACTCTACCCTCTCGGCTCTAATCGAGAAGTCTAGATCGCGAAAAGAGACTTCTACCGCGTCGTCCGTCGAGCTAAAAGACTATACTGGCGGAACCTCATTGATAGCTTCTCTAATAGTAGCTCTATCTTTAAAACCGTTCGGTGGTTAAAGTCCCCGGGGGCCTTCTAGCCGCTACCGCTATAGATCGATGATATCGTCTATGAAACTTAGACGGGTAAGGTAAATATACTCTAATGAGCTATGTGAGAACGACAAAGCGTAGGGGGTAATATATAAGACACTTAGATATAGGTCTATTTAATAAAATTAATATTAAATTTATTAAAAATCCCGCTAAATAAAAATAATATAGTTATAACTCTCTATATAGGAAATACTTTTTTAAGGTTAAATAATATTATAATTAAGCTTCTTAAAGCTATATAATATATTATAGAGATATATATTATTATTGAAATCACTATTGAAATTACTGACTATTGCTAAGTGATTATCTCGCATTTTAATACATATTATATAACGTAAGAGAGGTAACGCCATCTTTAGATAAGGTCTCGCCGAGCGATAACCTCTATATTATATATATTATCTTATACCTTATATTCTTATATTTTTTATAGGCTATATATATTATAATTTAATATTATATTTTTTAATCGATAATTTAATTAAATATATTAACTCTTTACTTAAGAGGCATTAATCCTATTTAGTCCTTAAAATCTAATACTATCGTCCCTATACTATAGTTAATCCCCCTAAGAACCTAGAATCCCCTACTCCTCTATAATTAATAGTTCTTTCCTATTTATATCTTTAATTTATCTATATAATTATTAAATTACTTAAATCGCCTTAAGCTTAACTACTAATTATATAAGCTATAGGTTATAGGCTCTATTATTTATATTTTTAAAAGCCTACTTAATAGCCGAGAGGGGTCTATTTAAGACCCTTTAAGTAAGGTAACTAAAAAGGTAAATTTTATTAATAATAAAATTTTTAAGCCTTAAATTATAATATAGCTATAGTAATAGGGCTATAAAGTTTATAATAAGTTAGAGTTTATAGTTAAACTTAATAAATAAGACCTTTTAGTTATTGATTATCGCTATAGGGTTTAGCTTAATCTTTCTAAAGGCTTAATAATAATATTTCCTTTAGAACCTCTAGTATACCTTTTAGGGTATTAATATAAGGGTTATAGCTAGATTTATTTAATTATAATAGAAGCTATTTTTATATAAAATAATAGTATTAATATAATCTATATTTTATAGATTAACCTAGATTAATATTTAGGTTATAGTTATTTTTTAATTATAATAGTTATAATAATTATAAAGGTATATTTAGAGGGTAATCCTCTTTATTAGCGTTAAGGGGTAATAAGAAGGTTAGATAGATAAAGTAATAATCCCCTTAGGAGTCCTTAGGGTTATTATATTTTTTATCCTATTAAGAGATATATTATTTATTTAGAATATAGTTAGTTAAGAGAGGTAGCTAATACCTCTAGCTCTTCTTTTTAAATAGAGTTTATAGAGGTAAGTAGGCTCGCTATTAAAGCTATTAACTCTATATACTATATAGTAATAATATTAATTAATATTTTAAGTTATTAAGATACTTAGTCTAGGTATAGGCTATTATTATTAATCTTATTAGGTGATATTAAGAGACTTTAATCCCTTTAGGTATTATAGAGTTATAGTAATTAATAGAGATATATATATATTACTTATTTTAAGAGTACCTCTTAATAGGTTATTATCTATAATTATTTAAAGAAATAAAAGTAATTATAATTATTATAAAAGACTTTTTTATATATAAGGTCTTTTATAAATAAAATTCTAGAAAAATAAGCTTATAAGATATAAGCCTAGGATTTTATTATCCTATAGTATATTTTATATACTTTTGAATAGGGGACCTATATAAGAATTATCCGCTTAGACAAGCAAGATATTAAGGAGTTACTATATTGCTCCTTAAGGCTATATTACTAATTTAGGAAGGGTTATAGAACTTCGGACTTCGGGCTTTTATAAAGCCTACTAAAGCTAATAAAGCCGTCACTATCTAAAGGGTATTTCCTATCTAGTTTTAAATATCTTTATTTAAAACCTTTAAGTTTTAGCTTTATCTAGCTTTAACTTAGCCTTTAGCTATTTATTTTTAGTAAGACTACTATAGTTTTAAAGCTTAGAATTAGGGCTATTTAATAGTATAACTTCTATCTAAATCGGGCTAATAAGTTCTAACTTATTTTTATATAAGCTATAGTTCCTCTCTTAGAGATAGCATCTTAAATCCTAATTTAATATAAGTAATAAAAATACAAATTAAAGGCTAGTCTTCTTTATCTTAATATTATTTATATTTTCTTTACTTTTATTACTTTAATATACTTTATCTAGCTAATTAGCTATTTATAAAAATTAATTTCTTTACTTATTTTTCCCTTATTTTATTTATTTATCTTATATTATTTTTAAACTTTATAGTTTATTTAATTTAGTTCTATATAATTATTAAACTAATATATAAACACCTTATAATGCTATAAATATAAAGGCTTATTTTATTACTTTATTGTTTTAACATAATATTAAAAAGACTAATTATAACTATATATAATTATAAATAAGTTATTAAATTAATAAAATATTTTATATTTTAATATATAAATAAAAGATAATATAAAAATTATAAAATAAAATAACTTTAATATAATAAGAAATCTTATATTCTTTTTTAAGAGAAAATTAATATTATATAAATAAAAGTAAGTACTTAATTTATAAGTAATATAAATAATAATTAAATTTATAATAAAAATTAGGGGATTAATAATAATCTAAGAGATATAATATATTAATAATTAAGCCTAGGAATTATTAATCTTTAACAGCTTTAACTAAATAATCTATACTTTAGCTATTAAATATAAGATATTAAATACTTAGAGAAATTAGCCTTTAAGTAGGTCTATCTTATAGAGTTAAGCGAGGCTAGAAAAGAATTAAAGAGAAAAGTAGGGTTTTTCTTTTATAATTAGGATTAAGATAGCGGAAGTATAAATAGCAAAGCGTATTTAATAGCCCTATAAGACTAGTTCTCCCGGGCGTCATAAAACCTACTACCACTACTACTATATAAGGTTAATTAGTAAGGCTTCTTTTATTAAAGATATAAAGGTATAGTTAGGTTCCTAAGAGATAAACTAGTTATACTAGGGTTTATATAAGCAATAGAGATAGGTATATAATTAAATAAAGGTATTATTATATCTAATAATATACTTAAGGGTATTAAATATAATTAAGTTATATTAATAGCTAAGGTAGCTATTATATAGGAAAGTATTAATAAGTATATTCTATAGACTCATATAGTCCTCTTAGACTAATATTTCTATTATATAGTCTAAAGTAAGACTAATATTCTTAAGACTTAATCCTTAGATTAATATAAGTAATACTTAGTCCCCTTAGTCCTAGCTTAATTAAATTATAATTTATTATACTTCCCCGCTTAATCCTTTATTAAGGTTATAATATAAGGTCTCCCCTTTATTAATTTTATCCTTAAGGCTAGTTTTAATAATTAAAGATTTTTAATAAGTAACCTTAGTTTATAAAAGTATCTTTTATTTATTAATATAATATTAGGCTGAGTTTTTAAGTATATTTCCTTCTATAAGCTTTTTAAAATATTAAGCCTTTCTACCTATATTAAGGCTTTTAGTTCTAAAATTATATTTTATACTTACTATTTCTCTTAAGGCTTATCCTATAAAGTAATCTTTAATTATTCTAATTATTATTTAAACTATATTAATATAAACGTTATTTATACTAAGGCTAATATAGCTTCCTTTTATATATATACCTTATTTCCTTTCTATAGCTAATAATTAATATCTTAAATAATAATAAAGAATATTTATAAGTATAAATATTTAAAAGATATAGAGGCTAAAGTTAAGGCTACTTTAGAGGAAGTAATAACTAAGCTTATTTATATCTATAAATAGAAGTAATTACTTAAAGTATAAAGTAATAAAGCTTTTAAGTATAGCCTTTATACCCTAGAGGAGTTATATAAGCTTTAAGAGGAGTTATTAATTATTATAAAGGTATAATCTTTTAGGGGTATTAATTTAATTAATTAGAATACTATTAGCCTTAATAAATCTATATTTAGTATAATTAATAGAAATTCTTTAGAAGGTATTATCTATTAAGAAGGTATTTCGGTAATTCCTATATATCTTTTAAGTCTAAGTAGTTTTTTTAATTAATAAAATATATTATCTTCTTATTAATTTTATTTATATTAAGAATAGCTATTATAATATATTTTTTTAGTCTATTAATCTCTATTTTTAATTTATTGTTAATTTTAACTTAAATAATATTGTCTACTAATTTAAGTAATAAAATATAAAAGATAAAATAGAACTTAACTTATAGTAATAAGTTTAATTTATAATTATTTTGTAGAATTTTTTATTTAACTCTATAGGGTCTATTATACTTATAGTGAAGTTTTTATTTTATTATTTTATTATAATATTTTTTATTATAAAATAGACTATATCCCTATTTAAAAAAGTTAATCTCTTAATCCTTTTTTTATTAATATATATATTTATTTTATTTCTCATAAATTTAATTTAGTCTTTAGTTCTTTATATAGACTTTTTAATTAATTATTTATAAAGGCTAGTTTAGAGTTAATAATTATATTTTAAGCTTATCTATAGATATTTAATATAAACCTAAAGTTAATATAAGCTTATATAATCTTTATATTTTTATTGATTATTATATTATAAACTACCTAAGTTTATATTATTATTTACTTTATTACTTATTACTTATTATATCTTGATATAATACTTTATAATTAATATAAAGTAAGGGGACTAACTTATAGGCTTAAGGGTTATATAATCTATAGGCCTATATAATAAGTATTTATATAAATAGTATTTTAAGGCTTTTATTAAGCTCTAGCTTTATTTAAATATATTATCTTTAACCTTATATTATATTTTTTTATAAACTATATATATTATATATCTTAACTATAAATTTAGCTAATAATATTTTAATTTAAGAGATCTCTTTTATTTATTAAGGCTTCTACCTCTATATAATTATTTCTTTTAATTATTAAAATTCTAACTTTATTTTAATGCCTTAAAAATTAACCCCTTTAGATTTCTTTTTTATTATCTTTAAATTAGCTACTTTAATATATTATTATATAGATATTGCGGTATTTTATATTAATAAGATAGATAATTAATATTATATACTTTATAATATAGATATGTATATTAAAATCCTAGAGGAATTATATTTCTTAATTATAAAGATTTTAGCTTTATTTTAACTTCTCTATAAAGTAATATAATAAATCAAGCTCTTTATTAACCTACCTATATAAAATAAAGTAATAAAATATTTATAGAAATTAAAATATAATAATAATTTTAATTTTAGAAATTATATAATTAATATAATATTTATCCTTAAAATATAAGGTCTTATATTAAATATACTTAAGGAATTTATTATTAACTCTTTTTTAAGGCTTTATTATATATTAATAAATATATTTAAATAATATATTATTAAGCTCTTTATCGCTATATAGGGGTAAGGTCCTATAGGACTTAATTATATTATATATATTATTTAATTAAAGATTTAATTATAGAGCTTTTATTATTATTATATTAATAGTTATTCTATTAAAATTAAGACTTTAATAAGTTAATTTTATTACTTATTAAGGGTTAATAATTAAAAAATTAAATTAAAAGAATTATAGCGCCCCTTAAAGTTCTTATGCTTTTTACTTTATTAAGAGATAGCCTATTTATTTAGAATAAAATTAATTATATATACCTATTAATATCTATAGCTCTTTTTCTTAGAGAGTTTATTAAGGCTAATACTTAATATTTTTAGTTTTTTATCTTAGAGAGTATATTAAGATAGAAAGCCTTTTTATTAAATTATTATTTATTATAAATAGCTTAATTTAATAACTTAGAGCGTTATTATAGCTCTATATAATGTATTAATAACCCTTATTAATATAATATATTTAGATCTTTAGTTTAAAGATAGCCCTTTATTATTTTAATTATTAATAAATAGTTAATAGCTTTAATTACCTTTATAGGCTATAATAAAGTTAAGAATATTAATATTTAAGACTTAATGTTAATTAAAATACCTTAAGAGATAAATTAAAAGGTATTAAAATAGCTACCTAAAGTTAATTTTAAAAGCTATATAGTCTTTTTCTAAGGGAATAAAAATAATAATATATAGAGTTACCTTACTTAAGGCTAAAGTTAAAGACTTTAAATAAATAGATAGAATATTTAGTTAATACTAAAGGGTAAAAAAACCTTACTATAGAAAAGAGAGGTAATAATAATGAAGAAAGAAAGAGAAATAATTAATTAAATAGATATTAATATATAAATAATAGCGAGATTCTTAGGAAGTAATAGTTACTAGAGGTTAATATAATTATATATTTAGTATTATAGTATCTATAGTAAGATTAGCTATAATATAAGGATCTCTTAAATAATAATTAATATATTTAAGGAATAATATTAAATCACTATAATTCTATAATACCTAAAGGGATTAAAATCTCTTAATATTACTTAATAAAATTAATAATAATAGCCTATACCTAAATTAAGTATTTTAATAACTTAGAATATTAATTAATATTATTACTATATAGTATATAGAGTTAATAGCTTAACTTAATAGCGAGCCTACTTACCTATATAAATTTTATTTAAAAAGAAGAGCTTAAGGTATTATCGACCTCTTATAATTAAGTATATTCTAAATAAATAATATATCTCTTAATAAAATAAGAAATATAATAACCTTAAGGACTCTTAAGGGGATTATTACTTTATTTATTTAACTTTTTTATTATCCCTTAATATTAATAAAAAAGCTTACCCTCTAAATATACCTTTATAATTATTATAATTATTATAACTAAGAAAAATAATTATAGCCTAAATATTAATCTAGATTAATCTATAAAATATAGATTATATTAATATTATTATTTTATATAGAAATAGCTTTTATTATAATTTAATAGATCTAACTATAACCCTTATAGTAATACCCTAGAAGGTATATTAAAGGTTCTAAAGGAAATATTATTATAGAGCCCTTAAAAGGATTAAGCTAAACCCTATAGTAATAATTAATAATTAAAAAGTTATATTTATTAAGTTTAGCTATAAGGTCTTCTTTATTATAAACTTTATAGCCTTATTACTATAGCTATATTATAATTTAGTACTTAAAAATTTTATTATTAATAAAATTTATTTTTTTAATTATCTTACTTAAAGAGTCTTAAATAAATCTCTTTTAGCTATTAAATAAGCTTTTATAAATAATATAAATAATAGAGCCTATAATCTATAGCTTATAGAATTAATAATTAAGCTTAAGGCGATTTAAGTAATTTAATAATTATATAGACCTATAGGAATTAAAGATATAAATAAGAAAGAATATAAAGGAGGAAGGGATTTTAGGTTCTTAGGGGGATTAATTATAAAAAAAGACTATAGTATTAAATTTTAGGGATTAAATAGGATTAATACCTATAGTTACATAACTCTTAGGTAAAAAGTTAATATATTTAATTAAATTATTAGCTAAAAATATATATTAAATATATAATATATATAGCCTATAAAAAATATAAAAATATAAGCTATAAGATATATATATATAATATAGAGGTTATCGCTTAGCGAGACCTTATCTAAAGATAGTATTAACTCTCTTATATTATATAATATATATTAAAATGCGAGATAACTATATAGCAATAGTTAGTAATTTTAATAGTAATTTTAATAATATTAAGGAATAATATAATAAGTCATTTTAATTAATTAAATAATTTATAGTATTTTTATTATAATTTCTATTTATAGAGGTAGAGAAAAGTATTTAATTTAATTAATATTCTTGACTTTATTATAGCCTATAAAGGCAATTAAAGGTACCTAATATTTATTAATAATTAAAATAATAAAGGCCTATACCTAAACTAAGGATCTTAATATAATATATTAATAGGGGTTATTATTATATTATATATAGCTATAATAATACTATAATCTATTTAATTAAGCTATTTATAGTAAATAATAATTTAATAATAAGGCTTCTTACCTTAATATATTCTTTAAAAAAAAAGCTAGAGATATTAATTATTAGCTTTAATAAACTTTTAAAGAGAAGAGCTAGAGATATTAGCGGCCTTACTTAATTAACTCTATTTTAAATATATAAATTATCTTTTAATAAAATAAAGAATATAAAAACCCTAAAAGAAGTTATAATTTTTCTAATTTAATCTTTTAATTATTAATACTAAATAATTAATTAAATTCACTTATTAGATAATTCTAAGAAAATAGTAATTACTATAATAATAATAAAAGCTTTATAATTAAACTCTTAATTAAATAATATAGGTAATATAGCTAGATTCTATAAAAGTCTACTTTTATATAATAAAAGAGCTGATAATATATTACTAAATATATTTATTAATATATAATTAAGACTTAAAGAAAAAGCTAATAATAAATTCCTTAAGTATATTTAATATAAGATTTTATATTTTAAGGATAAATATTATTATAACTTTATAGTCTTTAGGGTTAAGATTATTACTATATTTTAATTTTTATTAATATTTTATAACCTTATTTTATATAAATAGGTTAATAAAGAGCTAGATTTATTATATTGCCTTATAGAGATACTAAAGTAAGGCTAAAGGCTTAATAATTAAAAAATAAAATTCCTCTAAAATCTTAATATTAATATCTATATTATATAATATATAATATTGATTATCTATCTTAATATAATATAATATATCTATATATCTATATAATAATATAGTAAGCTTAATTAATTTAAAGATAATAAAGAGAAAATCTAAAGGGCTTAATTTTTAAGGGATTAAAATAAAGTTAGAGTTTTAATAATTTAAAAGTATAATTATATAGAGATAGAGGCCCTAATAAATAAAAGATATTAATTTAATTAAAATATTATTAATTAAATTTATAATTAAGATATATAATATTTATAGTTTATAAAAAATATAATATAAGGTTAAAGATAAGATATTTAATTAAAATTAAGGCTTTATAAAAGCCTTAAGATACTCTTTATATAAATATCTATTATATAGGCCTCTATATATATAACTATTAAGCCTATAAATTAATCTCCTTACTTTATATTTATAATAAAGTATTATAGAGAGATATAATAAGTTATAATTAATAAGGTAAATAATAATATAAATTAGGAAAATTTAATTTACTTAATTATCTTACTTACTTATTATATATATTATAGGTTATTTAATTATTACTTAAACCCCTTTTTAATTATATGCCTTTAGGAGAAAGAACTTTATTAATTAAAATTAATTATATTAATATAGAAAAATTAAATATACTAAAAAACTGTATTATTAAAATTACTATTAAAATTATTATTATAATTACTATTAAAATTACTAACTATTATTAAATAATTATATTATATCTTAATCTATATTATATAATATAAGAGAGTTAATACTATCTTTAAATAAAGTCTTACTAAGAGTAATAATTACCTCTATATTATATATTATCTTATAGCTTATATTTTTATATTTTTATAAGCTATATATATTATATATTTAACATTATTTTTTTTAACTACGAATTTAATTAAATATATTAGCTTTTTACTTTAGAGGTAGTAATTTTATTTAGTCTCTAAAATTTAATTTATAATCCTTATATTATAATTAATCCCCCTAAGAACTCTATAGCCCTCCTCTTCTCTATATACTTTTATATTTATATCTTCTTTAGTTTATTACTATAGATATAAAAGTTTATTAATTTACTTAAGGCCTATATATTACCCTAAAGTTTATAGCCGATTTTATTAGCTAAAAGCTATACTTATTACTATTTAGCTTAATTAAAAACCTTTTTTTATTATCTGAATAAGGCCTATTTAAAGCCTTTAAGGCTAAAGTAATAAAGAGGTAAAGCTTATTATTAAGCTAAACCTCTATATTTTAATTATATATAGCTTAAAGCTTTAGGATTAAGATATAATTATAGTTAATTGAAATAGATACTGTAAAATTAATAGTTAATATACTTTATTCCTATAGCTACCCATCTAGGTCCCTAAAGGACCTCCTTAAGGGTATAAGTAAGGGTAAGCTATATATAGACGAAAACTATATTTAGTATCGAGCTTACTTAAGACTAAATAAAAACCCCTATATATTTTAACACCTATAGCTTTTATTACTTAATTTTATTATAGTTAGCTATATCCTTCTATATACCGCTAAAGCTAATCCCGGCGCCTTTAGTCTTAGCGCCTAGCCGGCCTAATAGGTTAGGTTAGCCTAGCGCCTTTAATGGCGGCCTTAGCTTATTATTAATAATTTTAACTATTAATTTACTTCCGCTATAGCTAATAACTTAATAATACCTAATCTTAGTTAACCTATAAATAGGGTTTAATTCCCGGTAATATATAGTACATAAAATAAGCCTCTTTTTATATATAGCAGCCCTTACCTTATTATATAACCTATAGTAATATATAGCTAGCTTTAGCTAGCTCTTTAGGCCTTAGCTATTAGCTAGAATATAGCGGTCCGTTAGAATAAAGAAGAATTATACCCCTAGCTAGATTTAAACTAGCGACCTTTATATAGGATAGGTTTTTATAATATATAACCACTATGCTATAGGGGGATAAAATTAATAATAAATATTAATTAATAGCTAAATATTACTAAAGCTACCTTTTAATAGTTATAAAGTTATTTAATATTAAGAGGTAGAATAATATAGGAGGACTAATTATATATTATATAGTAAAGCTTTTAATAGGCTCTTAATAGTATAGCTATAAGGATAGCTATAAGGAATTCCTTATTATATTAAAACCTTTATTAATATTCCTCTACTATTTAATAGAGGTCTCCTATCTATAGGTCTATATAGACTACTATATCGATTATATCTTAGTTTTCTAATTATTTAATATACGAGAGGGTAATTAGCTTTTTTGCGTTAATAGGTAGTAAGAAAGTTAAATAGATAAAGTAATAAGCCCCTTAAGAATCCCTTTAGGATTCTTATACTTCTTATCTTATTAAGAGATATATTATTTATCTAGAATAAAGTTAATTAAGCGAGGTAGCTAATACCTCTAGCTCTTCTTTTTAAATAGTATTTATAGAGCTAAATAAGCTCGCTATTAAAGTTATTAATTCTATATAATATAATAATAATACTAATTAATATTTTAAAGTACTAAGATACTTAATCTAGGTATAGGCTATTATTATTGATCTTATTAAGTAATATTAAGAGACTTTAATCCCTTTAGGTATTATAGAGTTATAGTAATTTAATATTAAAAAACTAAAGTATATAAAGGTTAAACCTAAATTATCTATACTTTTTATTTAAAGATAGATATTAAGTAATAAAATTATATTTATATTAATATTAATCCTTTATAGGCTTATAAAAGAAAAGGTTATTATCTTTATAGATATTACTTTTAAGATTAATTTAATTGATATAAAGCTAATGAAGAGGCTTAAGCTTAAGCCTATTATAGACTATTTAGCCCTAGTTCTTAAGTCTTTTCAAGCTAATAAAACCTATATGGGTAATACCTATTAAATTTCTTATTTTTCTATAAATTTATATAGCTAATTATAGAAGATTTAATAAATATATATTAATATAGAGATAAGGGATATTAAGTATAACCTTATTATAGCTTAATATTCTATAGGTTAAGAGGGATAATTATTAATTATATACTTAATAAATAATATTATATTATATTAAGAGAGGTAGTCCCTTTACTATTAATATTTACTATAATATTCATAATTATTAAGAATAAAAAAAGGTAACGTATATAAGAAGCGAGCGTCGCAGTCCAGCAAGCGTCGCACTTAGATTTTCACCTTAAAAGAGGGTTTTTAAAAAGCTCTCTAAAATTGAAATTAAGCCTAAAATAGCTAAAATTTTATAGTTAGGCTTATTAGCTATTATATTATTTTAAGATATTTTTTAAAAAATCTAATTTAATTTTTTATAAGCTAGTATAAGAAAAGTCTATTTATACTGTGTATATAGCTTTTTCTTTATAAGGGATATTTTTTAAAATCTATAATAAATATTTCTAGATTCTATAAAAAATAAGATTTATAAAAATACTCTTTTTAACCTTCTAGCTATTTTATTAACGAAGTAAAAGTAATATAGGGTAGGTAATTTCTAGTTATACAGTATAGTGCGACGCTCGCTTGACTGCGACGCCCCCTATACATGTACGTTATATATATTATATATTATTATATTCTTTATACTTAAGAAGATTATTAATAAAAAGCTTACTAAATTTAAGGATTTAATATTAAAAATACTTAAGGACTTACTTAAGGAACTTTAGGGTCTTAAAGAGTTCTTTAATAAATAAAGAATATAAAGTATATTAATACTTCTAGAGGTAATATATAAGATTAATTTAATTAAAGGTAAGAACTTATTATATAGATTAAGTTTCCCCCTAAATACTATATAAAATAAAGCTATATATAAATATATTATAGAGAACCTAATAAATAAGAGGATATAATATTCTATAAGTTAAGTAAGGATATTAATTCTCTTTATACTTAAGAAAGATAGAGGCTTTAGAGACTGTATATTAATTATAGGGGATTAAATAAAGTTATAATTAAGAATTAATATCCTTTTTTGCTAATTAATAATCTATTAAATAGATTTAATAAGATTAAATAAATCTTAAAGATTAAGATTTATAAAGCCTATAATAAAATTATAATTAAGAAGTCTAATAAATAAAAGACTACCTTCTATATAAGATATAAGTACTTTAAGTATATACTTATATCTTTTAGATTTATTAATATATTTAATATATTTTAAGATTATATTAATAAAATATTTATTAATAAACTTAATACCTATTATATTATATATATAGATAATATAATTATTTAATATATATAATAAGTAAGTAGACTAGTTAAGTAAGGAAACTAAAAATCCCTTAACCTATATCCTCTCTAGTTAATTAATTAATTCTTAACTATTTAATATATGATAGTCTAATAGAGAGGCTAGATTCCTTTTTGCCCTTTAGGCCCTTTAAAATAACTTAAGATTAAGCCTTTAATATACTATAGATATATATAAGGTTAATTATATAATATTATATCACTAATAATAAGGTATTTAATCTTAATATAATACCCTCTAGAAATTATATTAGCTATTTAATCTAGAAGAATTAATCTTTATTTACTTTATTTTTAATCTAGATTTATAAAGATATCCCCTCTAGCTCTATAGTATTTAAGAAATAGCTAATTAATTACTTACCGACTATAATATATTACCTATTAATATATATTAGGCTTATAACCTTATTAAGTAATACCTAGAGCTTAAGATATATTTTTCTTTAGAAATATAATTATTAAAAAGCTAAATATAACGATCTAATTATTATCTATAATTAATTTTAATTTATAATAAATATAATTATAAAGTATAATATTTAATTAAATAATATTTATAACTTTAAAAAGATTAACTTCCTTATAGATATATTTATAAATAGAATAATTATCATAGATTTAAAAAAGTATTTAAAGCTAAAATTAATATAGCTTAGAAATTAAAAATAAATTATAATAATCTAGATAATTAATATAGATAATTAATTAATCCCGCTATTTATTATCAATATAGGTTAATATTATTTTATTAATTAAGATTAAGAAAATAACCTCTTAAGTAATTAAGCTATTATAATAACCTAAAATGATTAAATTAATAATAAGATTAATCTTAAATCACTAAAGGACTTTAATTAATATATAGCTAAATAATTAAATAATTAATATTATCTCTTAACCCTTAATAGCTATAAAAATTATTACTTTATTAAATTTAAGAGATATTATAATAATAATAAGATTATTTATCTTTATATATTACTTTATCTATCTTATTTACTTTAGCCCCTTAATATTATATATTTTAATATACTTAAGAGGGCTTATAGCTAAGAAATAAAATATTTACTTAAAAGCTTTATTATATATATTTTAAACCCCGGTTTATATTATTATTTACCTTACTAACTATTACTTATTACGTCTCTATATAATACTTTATTATTAGCGTAGAGTAAGGGGACTAACCTATAGGCTCGAGGGTTATATAATCTATAAGCCTATATAATGGGTGCTTACGGAAGGAGTATTTTAAGGCTCTTACTAAAAATAGCCGCGGCTTTAGTTAAATATATTATCTTTAACCTTATATTATATTTTTTTATAAACTATATATATTATATATCTTAACTATAAATTTAGCTAATAATATTTTAATTAAATAGATCTCTTTTATATATTAAGGCCTCTACCTCTATATAATTATCCTTTTAAATTATTAAAACTCTAACCCTATCTTAATCCCCTAAAAACTAACCCCTCTAGATCTCCTCCTTATTATCTTTAAATTAGCTAAGCTTAATATATTATTATATAAATACTTAAGTATTCTATATTATATTAATATAGATAATTAATATTATATATTATATAATATAGGTATTGATATTAAGATCCTAGAGGAACTTTATTTTCTAATTATTAAGCTTTTTACCTTACTCTAGCTTCTCTATAAGGTAATATAATAGGTCTAGCTCTCTATTAACCTATCTATATAAGGTAGGGTAATAAAATATTAATAGAAATTAAAGTATAATAATAATTTTAACGCTAAAGATTATAAGGTTAATATAATATTTATCTATAAAATATAAGGTCTTATATTAAATATACTTAAGGAACCTATTATTAGCTCTTTCTTTAAGTCTTTATTATATATTAATAAATATATCTAATCATATATTATTAAACTCTTTATTATTATATAGAGGTAAGGTCTTATAAGATCTAATTATATTACCTATATTATTTAATTAAAGGTCTAGTTATAGAGCTCTTATTATTATTATATTAATAGTTATTTTATTAGAATTAATACTTTAGTGAGTTAACTTTATTAATTATTAAGGGTTAATAATTAAAAGATTAAATTAAAAGAATTATAGCTCCCCTTAGGGTTTTTATACTCTCTATCTAATTAAGAGATAGTCTATTTATTTAAAATAGAGTTAATTAAATAAGGCCGCTAATATCTCTAGCTCTTCTTCTTAGAGAATTTATTAAGGCTAATAGCTAATATCTTTAGCTCTTCTTTTTAAAGAGTATATTAAGGTAGGAAGCCTTATTATTAAATTATCTAGCTCTTTATTATAAATAGCTTAACTTACTAGATTATAGCGTTATTATAGCGATATATAATATAATAATAACCCTTATTAATATAATATATTAAGATCCCTAGTCTAGGTATAGGCCTTTATTATTTTAATTACTAATAAATATTAGGTACCTTTAATTGCCTTTATAGGCTATAATAAAGTTAAGAATATTAATATATATTTCAAAGATTAAATTCTTTTTAGCCTTTTATATTATATTTTAAGCTATTATAATAAAAAGAAATATTAATATATTATTTAAAGGGGTTAGATTTATTTCTCTTAACCTAGAAAATATAGTCTTAAAGCTTAATATATAGCTATAGATATTAATATTAATTAAAGAGGTATTTAATTAATTAACCTTTTAGGCCTTAAGGACTCTAAAGATTATCCTTAAGGCTTAATCTTAATCTAAATACTTTAAAAGATAGATTAAAAGGTATTATAATAGCACCTTAGAATTAATTCTTAAATTATTAAGGTCTCTTAAAAAGGGAATAAAGGTAATTATATATTAAGTTATCTTATTAATTACTAAAAATAAAGCCCTTTAAGAGGTAAATAAAATATTTAGCTAGTGCTAAAAGGTTAAATAAACCTAATTATAGAAAAGAGGGGTTATAATAATAAAAGAAGGAAGGTAAGTAATTAATTAAATAGCTATTAATATATAAGTAATAGCTAAATTATTATAGAGTAATAATTAAAGAAGGTTAATATAATAAGGGATTTAATATTATAATATCTATAATAAGCTTAGGTATAATATAAAGACCTATTAAGTAATAATTAAGATATCTAAGGAAGAATATAATAAGTAATTTTAATTAATTAAATAATTTATAGTATTTTTATTATAACTTCTATCTATATGGGTAGAGGAAGGTAACTTACTTCCTTAATTAATTTACTTACTTATTATATATATTACTTTTAAATTAAAGAGGAATCCATAAAGTATTTATATAAGATCCTTAAGAGGCTTATTAAAGGCTAGCTTTATAGTAAGCTATTAAAATATAAAATCTTTTAATAGAGTATAAAATTTATTAAATATATATTATATAAGAGGTTATTTAAATAAAACCTTTATATATAAAGTTATCTATTAAATTATAGACTTTAAAGTCCTTTAAGGATATATAAATATTCTTAAGATTCTATAATTTCTATAGGAAGTTTATTATTTATTATATAGTAATTATTAGCTCATTTATTAAGATATTTAAAGAGAGTAAAAATAAAAAATAACTTAATCTTTTCTATTAAATTAAAGAGCCTAAAGAGATATTTTAAACCCTTCAGTAAGCCTTTTATTTTATAATTATTTCTTAATATTAAGTCTTAATATCAAGGATTAAAGTTAAAATTAATATATTTATTAGGGCTATATTAAGTATCTTTATATAGCTTAAAGATAATATATAGTAGTCTATTATTTATTAATTAAGGAAGCTTAAAGATAAGAAATAAAGATAAGCTATAGAATAATAAGAGCTTTTAGTAATTATAGAGAGCCTTAAGTATTAAAGTTATTATCTATTAAGACCTTTTAATAAATACTTTATCTTAATTAATTATTAAGTATTTATTAATATTATAAATATATTAGCGAGAGAGCTTTAAGGTAGATTTAGAAAATAAATATATAAGCTTATTATATTTAATTTTAATATTAAATATAAGGCTAGATTAAAGAACCTTATTAATAGTCTCTCTTAAAAACTAAATTATATAAAAGGCGAGGTCTTATATAAAGATATTCTCTCTATCTTTAAGAAAAAGTTATTATTACTATATAAGCTCCTATATTCTATTTAATATTATATCGCTAATATTAAGATTTATAAAAAGATAAATAATATTACCTAAATATATTTAATAGAAATTAAGGCTATAATAAGGGGCCTTATCGCCTTAAGTAAGCCGATATAGAGCTTTTATATTTATTATTATATTATTTATATTATCATTATTTATAAATAAATTAAGGAAATAGGATATTAATCTCTATAGATTATTTTAAAGGTAAAGAGCTTAAATTAAGCCTTTAAGGAATTATCTAAAGCTAGAGTTATTATATTAGAATAATATATCCTATATATTATTATAAGATATCTTATAGAGAGTAAAATAATATTTCTTTTATAATTAATATTTAAGCTTAAGGTATTAATTAAGGAATTATAAAGTTAAGATTAATATTTTCTTAAGACTATAAAAATAATATATAAAGCTATAAATTAATATAAGAGGTATATTATTAAGGACCTTAGACTATTAAAGTATAAAGAATAATTTATTATCTTAAAATAAAAGGTATTAAAATTAAAAGTCCTTTATTAATATTATAATAACCCTAAGCTAAGGTATATAAAATCTATAAATATATTAGATTTAATAAAGAGGAAATTCTATTATAGAGACTTTATTAATAATATAAGAAAGTATATTAAGAGCTATTTAATATATAAAGGTATTAAGGTATTAAAGTATAAAATATATAATAAATAATAATTACTTCCCTTATTATTATTTCTATTTAAAGAGATTAATATAGACTTTATTATTAATTTATTATTAAGTTAATAAAGTAATTAAGAGGTATATAATATATATTTAATTACTATATATTAAGTAATTAAATATATATTATTTATCCTAATTATAGAGATATTAAGGGCTATAGGCCTTACTATATTATTATATAAGTATATAGAAGGCCGATTAAATATCTTAGAAAGTATTATTATAAGTAAATTCTAAAAGCTATTTATAGAAATAAGAGAGATATTATTAATATTCTTAACTTTATTATAGCATATAAAGGCAGTTAAAGGTAGGTAATAAATTAATACTTAAAATAATAAAGGCCTATACCTAAATTAAGGGTCTTAATATATTATATTAATAAAGGTTATTACTATATTATATATAGCTATAATAATATTATAATCTATTAAATTAAGCTATTTATAATAATTACTTAGATAATTTAATAATAAGGCTTTTTACCTTAATATACTCTCTAAAAAAAAGCTAGAGATAGTAATTATTAGCCTTAATAAGCTCTTTAAAAAAAAAGCTAAAGATATTAATAGCCTTATTTAATTAACTTTATTCTAAATAAATAAGCTATTTCTTAATTAAATAGAGAGTATAAACACCCTAAGGGAAGCTATAATTCTTTTAATTTAATATTTTAGTTATTAATATAACTAATGAAATTAACTTAATATTAATTTTAATAAAATAATTATTAATATAATAATAATAAAAGGTCTATAATTAAACCTTTTATTAAATAATATAAATAATATAATTTAGTCCTATAGGATTTTACCTTTATATAATAATAAAGAGCTTAATAATATATTATTAAATAAACTTATAAAAATATAATAAAAACTTAAAGAAAGAGTTAATAATAAATTCCTTAAGTATATTTAATATAAAACCTTATATTTTAAGGATAAATATTATATTAATCTTATAATATTTAGTATTAAGATTATTATTATATTTTAATTTTTAATAATATTTTATTACCTTATTTTATATCGATAGGTTAATAAAGAGCTAGATTTATTATCTTACTTTATAGAGATATTAAAATAAGGCTAAAAGCTTAATAATTAATAAATAAAACTCCTTTAAGATCTTAATGTTAATACCTATATTATATAATATATAATATTAATTATTTATCTTAATATAATATAAAATACTTAAGTATTTATAGAATAATATATTAAGCGTTATAATTAATATAAAGATAATAAGAAAGGTTAGTTAGTTAAAGTTTTAATAATAATTTAAAAAGATAATTAGATAGAGGTAGAGGCTTTAATAGATAGAAGAGATTTATTTAATTAAAATATTATTAGCTAAATTTATAATTAAGATATATAATATATAGTTTTAAAAAATATAATATATAGCTAAAGATAATATATTTAATTAAAGCTAGCGCTATTTTTAATAAGAGCCTTAAAATACCTTAAATAAATATCTATAATATAGGCCTATAAGTTATATAACCCTTAAGCATATAAGTTAGTCCCCTTACTTTATATTAATAATAAAGTAGTATATAGAGATATTATAAGTAATAGTTAGTAAGGTAAATAGTAATATAAACTAAGGAAGAGAGATATTATATTATTAATTATTTATTATATATTATCCTTAAATTAATAGCTAAACTAAATAAGCTTATTAAAGCTTAATTAAATATTAAAGGGCTTATATTAATAATAAGCTATATATAGAGGTAGTTTAATTATTTA
Organism: Fusarium virguliforme; assembly: GCA_020883615.1. Lineage (NCBI taxonomy): Eukaryota > Fungi > Ascomycota > Sordariomycetes > Hypocreales > Nectriaceae > Fusarium > Fusarium virguliforme. The sequence continues at coordinate 1,889,972 of JAJHJD010000010.1, read as the reverse complement.
ATATTAGCTTTACCTATAATAATAGCCGCTATATTATTCTTAAAGTCTTACCTATATATATATTTATTAGGTAGTACTTAAGGTATATAGACTATATCTTAATTTTCACGTTAATTAAAGTATAAAATATTATAGAATATATTATAATATTATAATAAATTAAGGATTAAATATATAAGACTTAAGAAAGAGTAATTAAGTTATAAGCTAAGTATTATAATATAAAATATAAGCCTTAAGCATATATCTATAAATAATATATTCCCCGGTTTATATAATTATTTACCTTACTAATTATTACTTATTATATCTCTATATAATACTTTATTATTAATATAAAGTAAGGGGACTAATTTATAAGCTTAAGGGTTATATAACCTATAGGCATATATAATAGGTACTTACTTAAGGAGTATTTTAAGGCTCTTATTAAGCCCTAGCTTTAATTAAATATATTATCTTTAACCTTATCTTATATTTTTCACAAGCTATATATATTATATATCTTAACTATAAATTTAATTAAGAATACTTTAATTAAATAGATATCTTTAGTTATTAAGGCCTCTACCTCTATATAATTATCTTTTTAAATTATTAAAACTTTAACCTTATCTTAATCCCTTAAAAGCTAACCCCTTTAGACCTCCTTTTTATTATCTTTAAATTAATTAAGCTTAATATATCATTATATAAATATTAAGGCATTTTATATAATATTAAATAGATACTTAATATTATATATTATATAGTAGGTATTAATATTAAGATCTTTAAAGAATTTTATTCTTTAATTATTAAGCTCTTAGCCTTACTTTAGCTTCTTTATAAGGTAATATAATAAATTTAGCCCTCTATTAACCTACCTATATAAGGTAAGGTAATAAAATATTAATAGAAATTAAAATATAATAATAATCTTAACCCTAAAGATTATAAGGTTAATATAATATTTATCCCTAAAGTATAAGCTTTTATATTAAATATACTTAAGGAATTTACTATTAACTCTTTCTTTAAGTCTTTATTATATATTAATAGGTATATTTAATAATATATTATTAAGCTCTTTATTATTATATAGGGGTAAGGTCCTATAGAATTAAGCTATATTACTTATATTATTTAATTAAAGATCTAATTATAGAGCTTTTTTTATTATATTAATAGTTATCTCTAGTTTATATTATTATTTACTTTACTAACTATTACTTATTATATCTTTATATAATACTTTATTATTAGCCTAGAGCGAGGGGACTAACTTATAGGCTTAATAGTTATATAACCCGCGGGCTTATATAATAGGTGCTTATATAAGAAGTATTTTAAGGCTCTTATTAAGCCCTAGCTCTAGTTAAATATATTATCTTTAACCTTATATTATATTTTTTTATAAACTATATATATTCTATATCTCAATTATAAATTTAGCTAATAATATTAATTAAATAGATCTCTTCTATCTATTAAGGCCTTTACCTTTATATAATTATCCTTGTAAATTATTAAAACTCTAACCTTATTTTAATCCCCTAAATAAAATTAACCCCTTTAGACCTCCTCTTTATTATTTTTAAATTAATTAAGCTTAATATATTATTATATAGATATTTAGGTATTCTATACTATATTATGATAGATAGCTAATATTATATCTTATATAATATAGATATTAATATTGAGATCTTAGAGGAACTTTATTTCTTAATTATTAGGCTCTTAGCCTTACTTTAGCGTTTCTATAAGGTAATATAATAGGTCTAGCTCTCTATTAACCTACTTATATAAAGTAAGGTAATAAAATATTAATAGAAATTAAAGTATAATAATAATCATAAACCTAAAGATTATAAAGTTAATATAATATTTATCTCTAAAGTATAAGATCTTATATTAAATATACTTAAGGAATTTATTATTAACTCTTTCTTTAAGTTTTTATTATATATTAATAGGTATATTTAGTAATATATTATTAAGCTCTTTATCGCTATATAGAGGTAGGGTCCTATAGGACCTAACTATATTACCTATATTATTCAGTTAAAGGTCTAATTATAGACCTTTTATTATTATTATGCTAATAGTTATTTTATTAGAATTATTTAGTAAGTTAATCTTATTAGTTATTAAGGGTTAATAATTAGAAGATTAGACTAAAGAATTATAGCTCCCCTTAGGTTTTTATATTCTCTATTTAGTTAAGAGATAGCTTATTTATTTAGAATAGAGTTAGTTAAGTAACGCTATTAGTATCTCTAGCTCTTTTTCTTAGAGAGTTTATTAAGGCTAATAGCTAATATCTCTAGCTCTTTTTTTTAAAGAATATATTAAGGTAAAAAGCCTTATTATTAAATTATTATTTATTATAAATAATTTAACTTAATAGATTATAGTATTATTATAGCTATATATAATATAATAATAATCCTTATTAATATAATATATTAAGATCCTTAGTCTCGGTATAGGCCTTTATTATTTTAATTATTAATAAATATTAGGTACCTTTAATTACCTTTATAAGCTATAATAAAGTTAAGAATATTAATATTAATAGTTATTTTATTAGAATTTATACTTTAATAACCTATTTTTATTAATTATTAAGGGTTAATAATTAAAAGATTAAATTAAAAGAATTACTAATAGCTCTCCTTAGGGTTCTTATATTCTCTATTTAATTAAGAGGTAGCTTATTCATTTAAAATAAAGTTAGTTAAATAAGGCCGCTAATATCTCTAGCTCTTTTTTTTAGAGAGTTTAATAATGCTAATAGCTAATATCTCTAGCTCTTCTTTTTAGAGAGTATATTAAGGTAGGAAGCCTTATTATTAAATTATCTAGCTCTTTATTATAAATAGCTTAGCTTAATAGATTATAGTATTATTATAGCTATATATTATATAGTAATAACCCTTATAAATATGATATATTAAGATCCCTAGTCTAAGTATAGGCCTTTATTATTTTAACTATTATTAAATATTAAGTACCTTTAATCGCCTTTATAAGCTATAATAAAGTTAAGAATATTAATGGATAATATATTAATATCTCTATAAGGAATTAGTATTTTAAGAATTATAAATTAGCGCCTAAATTTATAACTAATATCCTTAATTAATATAATAAATAAATATATAATATTAAATCATTAAATAATATATATAATAAGCACATATATTAAATAAGTATATATATTACTTTTCTTATACCCTTAAGATAGAAATTATAATAAAAATATAATAAATTATTTATTATATTCTTCCCTAGATATCTTAATTACTATTTATAAGGTCTTTATATTATAATTAAGCTTATTATAGATATTATAATATTAAACTTTTAGTGACGCTTACCTTCCTTAATTATTATTACTTAAAAAATTAGCTAATATTTATATATCTATATTTATTTAATTAATAATTTATTTTCCTTTATTATTAATACCCCTATTTCCTATAATTTAATCCTTTTTACGCTTTAATATTAACTTAATATCTTATTTACCTCTTAATAGTCTTTATTTTTAGACCTTAATTAGGTATTCTTATATATTATTACCTTAGTCCCCTTAATAAATAACTTAAGAGCTCTTAAAAGTAACTCTAGAGAGCTACTTTAATACCTTTTAATTTATTTATTAAGGTATTTAAATTAAGATTAAGCCTTAAGGATAATCTTTAGAGTCTTTAATACTTAAGGGGTTATAAGGCTAGTTACCTCTTTATTAAGTATTAAAGTCTATAGTTATATCTTAAGCTTTAAGATTATACTTTCTAGGTTAAAAGGAATAAATCTATCTTCTCTAAAAGGTATATTTATATTTCCTTCTATTATAATAGCTTAATATATAGTATAAAAGGTTAGAAAGAATTTAGCTTTTAAAATATAGTATAAGGTTATCGCGAGATAGACTTATAAAGGTAGATAATAGATAAACCCTAGCTTATATTATATAATTAAGCTAGCTAAAACTCTTCTCGCTAGGCCCTCTATAAGAACCTAATAAATTAAAGTCTATATATTAATATAGACCTACCTTTATCTATAGTTCTATTTTAATTATACCTTTAACGCCTAATATATTTATAATTCTTTAATTTCTACTCCTTATAGCAGATTAATATAGAATTAAGATTAATAGGTTGCCTAAAGTTATTCTAGGCCCTCTTTAAGAAATACCTAAATAGCTTATTATTAATAATATATTAAGAAGTATATATATATAGCCTCTTAAGATTATTATATCTATTAATATACCTAATTTAATAAATTTAAATAAATTAATCTATAGGAGTAGTTATCCCTATATATCTAAATAAGGTATTCTTATTATCTTTAAAAAGTATTCCTTAATATTATTATTAAAGGATATTATCTATCTATTAAATTAGGATTAATAATTATATTATTTAGAGTTAATATAGTTAATTATACCTCCTGAAAGAGAATACTTTATATTATATCGCTAATATAATTTATTATTATTATTATTATTATTAAGCTTAAGCTCTTAATCTAACCTATCTTATTAATTAAGCTCTTAATTAAGGTAATTAAGATAATATAATAAAAGATAAAAGAGGTAGGATATTTAGGCTAATATATTTATTAAATTCCTAGCTAATTAAGCTAAAATATAGATAAAGATACTTAAGGTATTAATAAATTACTTAATAAATATTAGCTAAAATAATTAAGATAAACCCTTAATATATAATTATAAATACCTTAAAGAGAATATTAAGGTAATTAAGATTATAGATTAACTTAAAGTTATTAATATTAATAATTAGCTATATATTAAAGCGATTAATATATAAAAGATTAAATATATTAATATTAAGCTATATTATACCTTATAAACTATATAAAGGACCTATATTAATTATTTACTTAATAAAAGGGTATTAATATAAAAAGACTTTAAATATTTTATTATAAAATAATATATTAATTTAAAACTTTAAGAGAGAGAAATAAAAAATAAACTTAAAGTAATCTCATATAAAGAGGGAGAGTCCCCTATATAATACTTTATATAATAGAGAGCCTTCTATATATTCTTATTAGAGAAATATAAATAGAAAAAAGCCCTTTAATAGCTTATTATTATTTCGATTAATTTCTTACTTAAATTAAAAAAGAGTTATCGAAAAATAATATTAATATTAAAAAAATATAAATATTACTTAAGCTATTAAATATATTAAGGGCGAGCTAATAACCTTATTATAGAGATAATAATAGAAATAATTATTAAATACCGCTAAATTATCGGCTAAAAAGAGCTTATCCTCCTATAAAGGAAACTATAGAGTAAGCTATTAAGAAAATAGCTCCTCTAGATATATTACTTTATTAGGATATTTATAAGGCCTATTAAGTTAATTTAGTTAATTAAGCTAAATACCTAATTAATATTCTTATAATAAATAGATAGCTATTAAATACTTTAAATATAAAAGATTAAGCTATAGGTTATTAAAGTATTATTTAAGCCTATAGGTTAATATTATTTCTATAGGGGAAAGGACCTTAATAATAAAGATTAATTATATTAAAGCTAAAGAATTAGATTTATTAAAAAACTAAAGTATGTAAAGGTTAAACTTAAATTATTTATATTTTTATTTAAAAATAAATCTTAATTAAAAAAGTTCTATTTATTTCTATATTAATTCTCTATAGGCTTATAGAAAAAGAGGTTATAATCTTTATAGATATTACCTCTAAAATTAATTTAATTAATATAAAGTTAATAAAAGAGCCAAGATTTAAGCCTACTATAGATTATATAGCCCTTAATCTTAAGTCCTTCTAAAGTAAGAAGACCTATATAGGTAATACCTATTAAATTACCTACTTCCTTATTAATTTATATAATTAATTATAAAAGGTCTAATAAATATATTAATATAGAAATAGGGAATATTAAATATAACCTTATTATAACCTATTATTCTATAAGCTAAGAGGGGATTATAATAGATTATATAATTAATAAATAATATTATATTATAATAATAAAAATAAATTCTTTATTCTTTATATAAGAGATTATTAAAAATAAAGAGAGAGTATATATACTAAATATTATTTCCTTCTTTATACCTAAAGAGCTAATTAATAAAAAGCTTATTAAATCTAAAGATTTAATATTAAAGATATTTAAGGACCTCTTAAAGGAATTTAAGGGACTTAAAGGGTTCTTTAATAAATAAATAATAAAAAATATATTTATACTCCTAGAAGTAATATATAAAGTTAAGTTAATTAAGGGTAAAAGCTTATTATATAGCTTAATCTACCCTCTAAATATAATATAATATAAAGCCTTATATATATATATTATAGAGAATCTAATAAATAAGAGGATTTAATACTTTATAAATATAATAGGGGCCTTAATCTTTTTTATTCTTAAAAAGGATAGAAGGTTAAGGCTTTATATTAATTATAAAGGATTAAATAAGGTTATAATTAAGAATTAATACCCTCTTTTATTTATTAATAATTTATTAAATAGACTTCATAATATTAAATAAATCTTAAAGATTAATATTTATAAAGCCTATAATAAGATTATAATTAAAAAGGCTAATAAATAAAAGACTACCTTTTATATAAAATATAGGTACTTTAAATATATTATTATACCCTTTAGATTTATTAATATATTTATTATATTTTAAGATTATATTTATAGAATATTTATTAATAAACTTAATACCTATTATATTATATATATAGATAATATTATTATTTCCTTTTAAATTAAAAAAGAATATATAAATATTTATATAAAGTCTTTAAGAGGCTTATTAAAGCTTAGCTCTATAGAAAGCTTTAAAAATATAAATTCTTTTAATAAAATATATAAGTCCTTAGATATATTATTATATAGAAAGGTATTAAAATAAAGCCTTTATATATTAAATTAATTATTAAATAATAGACCCCTAAATCCTTTAGGGATATTTAAATATTCTTAAGATTCTATAACTTCTATAGGAAATTTATTATTTATTATTTAATAATTATTAGGCCTTTTATTAAGATATTTAAAAGTAATAAAAATAAAAAATAGATTAATTTATTTTATTAAATAAAAAAGGTTAAAGGGGTATTTTAAGCTCTTAAATATACTTTTTACTTTATAATTATTTTTTAATATTAAGACTTAATATTAAGGCTTGAAGTTAAAATTAATATTTTTATTAAAGTTATTTTAGGTATTTTTATATAACTTATAGGTAGTATATAGCGCCTTATTACCTATTAATTAAAGAAGCTTAAAGACTAAGAATAAAAATAGGCTATAGGCTAATAAAAGCTCTTTATTATTATAAAAAGCCTAAAATATTAAAGTTATTATCTATAAAGACTCTTAAATAAATTCTTTATCTTAATTAATTATTAAGCCTTTATTAATATTATAGATATATTAATAAAAGGGCTTAAAGGTAGATTTATAAGATAGGTATATAAGCTTTCTACCTTTAATTTTAATATTAAATATAAGGCTAGCTTAAAGAACCTTATTAATAATCTCTCTTAAAGATTAATTTATATAAAAGGTAAGATCTTATATAAAGATATTCTTTTTACCTTAAAGAAAAAGCTATTATTAATATATAAGCTTTTATATATTATTTAATCTTATATCGCTAATATTAAGATTAATAAAGATATAGATAATATTACTTAAGTATATATCCTAAAATGTAGAGCTATAATAAGGGGCCTTATTCTCTCTTATATACCTATATAAAAGTATTATATTTATTATTATATTATTTCTATTATTATTATTTATAGATAAATAAAAAGATAAAAGGTTAATCTCTATAAAATATTTAAAAGATAAAAGACTTAAATTAAGCCTCTAGGGAATTATCTAGAGCTAGGGTTATTATATTAATATAATATATTTTATATCTAATTATAAGATAACTTATAGAGGGTAAAATAATATTTCTTTTATAATTAATATATAAACTTAAGGTATTAATTAAGGAATTATAGAGCTAAAATTAATATTACCTTAAGACTATAAGAAAGGTATATAAAACCGCTAGCTAATATAAAAGGTATATTATTAAGGACCTTAAGCTATTAAAGTATAAGAGATAATTTATTATCTTAAAATAAGGGGTATTAAGACTAAAAATCCTTTCTTAATATTATATTAACCTTAGGGCTAGATATATAGAATCTAAGAAAATATTAAATTTAATAAAGAGAAAATTCTATTAATTAGGTCTTATTAATAATATAAAAAATATATTAAGAGTTATTTTATATATTAAGGTATAAAGGTATTAAGGTATAAGCTATATAATAAGCTATAATTATTATTATTATTATATCTATTTTAAGAGATTAATATAGATTTTATTATTAAATTACCCTTAAGTTAATAAAATAATAAAGAGATATATAATATAATTCTTATAATTATATATTAAATAATAAAATATATATTATTTATCTTAATTATAAAGACCTTAAGAGCTATAGGGCTAACTATATTATTATATAAATATATAGAAGCTTAATTTAATATATTAAAAGGTATTATTAATAATAAAGATAAGATTATTATAAATAAATTCTAAAGGCTTTTTATAGAGATAAAAGAGATATATTATTAATTATTTATTATATATTATCTATAGATTAATAGCTAAATTAAATAAATTTATTAAACCTTAATTAAATACCTAAGGACTTATATTATTAATAAGCTATATAAAAAGTAATTTAATTATTTAATATAGCCTTTACTTATAATAATAGTTATTACTTAATTATTAAGGTCTTACCTATATATATACTCTTTAAGTATTACCTAAGATATATAGACTATATTTTAATTATTAAGTTAATTAAAGTATAAAGTATTATAAAATATATTATAATATTATAATAAATTAAAGATTAAGTATATAAATATTAAAAGAAAGTAATTAAATTATAGGCTAAATATTATAATATAAAGTATAAGCTATAGGTATATACCTATAGATAATATATTAATATCTCTATAAAGAATTAATATTTTAAGAATTATAAATTAACTCTTTAATTTATTAAGGTTAAAATCCTTAAAAAATATAATAAATAGGTATATAATATTAAATTATTAAAACCCTATAAAAGGATATATAATATTTTTTATATATTATTTCTAGAATTATAGAAAGATTATAGATTATAGAATAAAGATATTATTATTTTATTAAAGCTTAAGGATAAGCTTAATAAATAAAAGATAGAAAAAATAATTAATTATAAAGAGATTAATAATAAAAAATATTACCTTATAAAATAAAAAGGCTAGCCTATAAAATATAATACCTAAGGATTAAATTATTACTTAGAAAATATATAAATAATAATTAAGAAATACTATAAGATTATAAAGAAGCTATATAGAGATAAAATAATATCTAGATAAATTAATAGAAATAAAAGGTAATTAAGCCTTTTATTAAAAATAAAAATACTATTTATAAAATATAAAATATAAAAAGATAGAATAAAATATCTCTATATAGAGGTAAATAATTATAAAATAATAATAGAATATATATCTAGCTTAAAGGGTATTAATATAAAAGGTAATAATATTAATATTAATATTATTATTATTATTATTATAATTATTAAGGCTATTATTATTAATTATTAATATTATAATTATAACTGCTAATATTATAGCTATAAGAGGTAAGCTATTAATACTTAAGAATAGCCTAAATAATTAAAATAAAAAGAATATTTATTATTATTATTATATTATTATTATTATTATTATTATATTATTATTATTATTATTATTATTATTATTATTATTATTATTATTATTATTATTATTATATTATTATTATTATATTATTATTATTATTATTATTATTATTATTATTATTATTATTATTATATATTATTATTATTATTATTATTATTATTATTATTATTATTATTATTATTATCTTAATTATTATTAGCTTTATATTTACTTTTATACTTAATTAATATAATATTAATATACTTAATAGCTATTATAGGAGATTATTTACTTTAGCTATTAAGGATCTTAATAATAAAGGTTATAGAAAAGTTAATATATAGACTAATATAGGCCTTCTTATTATAAATAATAATAATCTTAATAATCTTTAGGTAAATTAATATTTACTTAAGGGCTTAAGCCTTAATATTATTATTGATATAGATAGGCTAAATAGCCTTAATATAATTCTTAAAGTTCATAAAGTCTTAAATAATATTAACTTATAGAAGAAATTAATAAAGAAATATTAAAGAAATACTAAATAATATACTTTATAGAGGGTAAAGGTAATTATAATCTCGCGATAAAATTATTATTTCTATAAATAATATAAGGTAATATTTATTTTATTAATATTATAATAAGGTTCTTTAGGTATTTAATAAAGGTATTTTAAATAATATTATATTTATTTAAGGCCTAAATAATATAACTATAGGTAATAAAAGTCAAAATATTTATTAGATTTATAGATATTATAGGGTTATAGAAGTAAAAAATAATAATAAAGTTTTAAGAAAATCAAATAATACCTTAAAGTTTATAAAGGATCTAGAAGAATATTAATAAATATATTAATAGATATAAAATAAAACTTATATATTATATTTAATATTCTATAAATTATAATAAATATAATAGCTTTAATTGTTAATTTTATTAATATAATTTATATTAAGTAATTAATTATCTTATATAGATTATAAATATAATCAAGGTAAGGCTTATATTTAGGCTTTAAATCCTTAAAGCTATAATTTAAATTAAATTAATAGCTTTAAAAGATATAAATATAGAAATTAAGATAGATATTATAGGGTTAAGGTAAAATATTATAAAATAAATATTATTATTATTATTAATTATAAAGGGATAAAGATAAAAAATAATAATATTAAATTAATAATAATTAAAAATATAGAAAAGATTATAATATTTATATAAGTAATAATAAGGTATTACTATAGAGAGGCTATAGCTATAAAAAATAAATATTAATAATTAATTATTAAAGAATTAATAAATATATTTTTATTTATTTATATATAATAAAGATATATTTAATAAAGATAATAAGGAAATTTTTAGAGGAAATTTATCCTTATTATATAGAATCTTCTATAATATTAAAGGAAGTTATTTTAAAAATAAATAATTATTAAAGCCTTTAGAGATTAAGGCCTTTAGAGGGGAGGTAATTATAAGGTTATCGCGAGATAGAATAATAAAGGTTAATAATAGATAAACCTTAACTTATATTATATAATTAAGCTAGCTAAAACTCTTTTTATTAGGCTCTCTATAGGAATTTAATAAATTAAAGTCTATATATTAATATAGGCTTACCTTTATCTATACTTTTACCTTAATTATATCTTTAAGGCTTAATATACTTATATATAGGTTATAGAGTATTTAATTAGATATTTTATTTCTTAATTATAAGCTTATTTAAATAAATTAAAGTATTTAATATTAAGAGGCTAAAGTAAATAAAATAAATAAGGTAGTATATAAAGTATAATAATTTTATTCTCTTTATAATATCTCTTAAAGTTAATAATATAATAACTTTTATAGCTACCTAAGATTAAATAATAATAGAAATTAATTAATTATTTATTTATATATTAATTAAAATACTTTAATTACTTAAGATTAATTTATTATTAATCTAGCTCTTTAAAGTCATTATAATAACTTAATCACCTAAGAGGTTATTTTCTTAGTATTAATTAATAAAGTAATATTAACTTATACCTATAATAAATAATAGGATTACCTATCCTTATATATTAATTACTTTAATAATAATAATTTATTTCTAATTTCTAGGCTATATTAATTTTAATCTTTTATATCTTTTTATATCTATAATAATTATTCTATTTATAATACCTATTATAAAATTAATATTCTTAAAGTTATAGATATTATTTAATTAAATATTATACTTTATAATTATATTTATTATAGGCTAAAACTAATTATAAATAATATTAAATATTTATATTTAGCTCTTTAGTAATAATATTTCTAAAAAATATATCTTAAGGTTTAATTATTACTTAATAAAGTTATAAGCCTAGCGCTTATTAATAGGTAGTATATTATAGTTAGTAAGTAATTAATTAATAATTTCTTTAATAATATATAATTAAGGGGGAATCTTTATAAATCTAAGTTAAGAATAAACTAAACTATAAATTATTCCTCTAGATTTAATAATTAGTATAACTTTTGGCTTTAATTATATTAAGATTAAATACTTTTATACCGGCGATATAACGCTTAATAATTATCTTAATAGAGCTTAATAGCACCTTAAAGACTTAATTCTAGGTTATTTTAAAACGCTTAACATATATAAAAGATTTAATACTTTTATTAAAGTTAAGGTATAATTTTTAATAAAAAATAATAAATTAATTAATATTAGTAATAATTAAGAGATTTTTAGTATATATATTATTTAGTATATATACTTATTATATATATTACCTATAAGAGGATATATAATATTTTTATATATTACTCTTAGAATTATAGAAAGACTATAGAATATAAGGTAAAGATATTCTTCTTTTATTAAAGCTTAAGGATAAGCCTAATAAATAAATAGTAAAAGAATTTCTTAATTATAAAGAGATTAATTATAAAAAATATTACTTATTAAATCGAGGAAGCGCTGCTAGAGCCTCTATTTTTGGCGGAAAGTATCGCCATTTTAGCAGGCATAAGTAGTGCGAGGAGTCCAGCGATAAGAGGTCGCGGGGCGGGTACTATATATTTAGACGGCTCCCCATGCATAGACCCCTTACATGCGCCTGGGGCTGTCGGGGCGGGGCTGTTGGGGCGTGCCGACCTAGGGGCCCTATTTTCGTCCCCCTCTATTATTAAATGAAGTTCTAATTTCGGACACCTGGCGCGTCCGTTTTCTGTTTCCCGTCGTCGTCGACCATGAGTCCATCCCTTGCCGGCGAGAATAGCCGTACTCGAGCTGCCATGGCCTCTTCAGTCTATAAATAGCAGCGTCGTCTCTGCCCTAGACGCCCTCTGCTCCCTTATCTATAGCCGCTTAAGACCGGTCGTTATTAATCGTTGTCCGTCTACCTTCTCGACTAGATATCCACTAATACAATGATCGCACCCCGATCTATAGCCGCAGGCAGTCTATATAAAGGCAATACCGCGTTTCTATAGAAATTTACTATCTAGGAAGCCTAGAGGAAAGCGGTAAAGTAAAAGCTAACCCTCTTAATTAAAGAGTATATTATATACCGGGCATAGATAATTAATATTCTCTTTATTAAGCTTAAATACTTTAATAAAACTAAGATTAATATTAATAATATCTTTAGAAAATAGCTATAATATATAGAGCTATTTTATTAAAACCCTCTTTATTATTATATATTTATTAACTTTTCTTCCTTTAGGTATTATATTAATCTAAAAGTTAGTAATTAAAAGGTAATAATCTAAATATAAGTATATTAGGCCTTAAAGGTATAATTAATGTAAAACTATAGATAAAGGTAAGTCTATATTAATATATAGACTTTAATTTATTAGGTTCTTATAGAGGGCCTAATAAGAAGAGTTTTAGCTAGCTTAATTATATAATATAAGCTAGGGTTTATCTATTATCTACCTTTATTAATCTATCTTATAATAACCTTATAATTACCTCCCCTCTAAAGGCCTTAGTCGCTAAGGCCTTTAATAATTATTTATTCTTAAAATAATTTCCTTTAATATTATAAAAGCTTTTATATAATAAAAATAAATTTCCTTTAAAAATTTCCTTATTACCTTTATTAAATATATCTTTATTATATATAAATAAATAAAAATATATTTATTAGTCTTTTAATAATTAATTATTAATATTTTTATTTTTATAGCTATAGCCTCTCTATAATAATATTTTATTATTATTTATATAAATATTATAATCTCTTTTATATTTTTTAATTATTATTAATTTAATTTTATTATTTTTATCTCTATTTTTTTATAATTAATAATAATAATAATATCTATTTTATAATATTTCTATTTTAATTTTTTAATATTTACCTTTATTTTTTATATTTATATCTTTTAAAGCTTAAATATAAGCCTTACTTTAATTATATTTATAACCTATATAAAGATAGCTTATTATTTTATATAATTTATATAAATAAAACTAAAAATTAAAATTATTATATTTATTATAAGTTATAGAATATTAAATATAATAATATAAATCTTACTCTATATTTATTAATATATTTATTAATATTCTTTTAAATCTTTTATAAGCTTTAAGGTATTATTTAATTTTATTAGAATTTTATTATTATTTTTTACTTCTATAACCTATACTATCTATAAACCTAATAACTATTCTTACTTTTATTACCTATAATTATATTATTTAGGCCTTAAATAAATATAATATTACTTAAAATACCTTTATTAAATACCTAAAGAACCTTCTTATTAATATTAATAAAATAAATATTACTTTATATAACCTATAGAAGTAATAATTTTATTATAAGATTATAATTACCTTTACCCTCTATAAGGTATATTATTTAATATTTACTTAATATTCTTTTATTAATCTCTGCTATAGGCTAATATTATTTAAAACTTTATTAACTTTAAGACTTATATTAAGGCTATTTAGCCTCTCTATATCTATAATAATATTAAGGCCTAAGCTCTTAAATAGGTATTAATTTACCTAAAGATTATTAAGATTATTATTATTTATAATAAGAAGGCCTATATTAATCTATATATTAATTTTTTTTACCTTTATTATTAAGATCCTTAATAATTAAAGAAAATAATCTCTCTTAATAGCTATTAAATATATTAATATTATATTAATTAGGTCTAGAAATAAATATAAAGTTAGTAATAATTAAGATAATAATAATAATAATAATAATAATCATAATAATCATAATCATAATAATCATAATAATCATCATAATCATCATAATCATCATAATCATCATAATCATCATAATCATCATAATCATCATAATCATCATAATAATAATAATAATAATAATAATAATAATAATAATTATAATAATAATCATAATAATAATCATAATAATAATCATAATAATCATAATAATCATAATAATCATAATAATCATAATAATAACATAATAATCATAATAATAATAATAATAATAATAATATAATAATAATAATATAATATTATAATAATAATAATATTAATATTAAATATAATATTAATATTAATATAATAATAATAATAATATTAATATAATAATAATAAAATAATATATTAATATTAATAATAATAATAATATTATATATTAATAATAATAATATAAATATTCTTTTTATTTTAGTTATTTAGGCTACTTTTAAGTATTAATAGCTTACCTCTTATAGCTATAGTATTAGTAGTTATAATTATAATATTAATAATTATAATAATAATAGCCTTAATAGTTATAATAATAATAATAATATATTAATTATTACCTTTTATATTAATACCCTTTAAGCTAGATATATATTCTATTATTATTATAGTTATTTACCTCTATATAGAGATATTTTATTCTATCTTTTTATATTTTTATATTTTATAAATAGTATTTTATATTTTTAATAAAGGCTTAATTACCTTTTATTTCTTATTAATTTATCTAGATATTATTTTATCTCTTATATAGCTTCTTTATAATCTTATAGTATTTCTTAATTATTATTTATATATTTCTAAGTAATAATTTAATCCTTAGGTATTATATTTTATAGGCTAGCCTTTTTATTTTATAAGGTAATATTTTTTTTATTAATCTCTTTATAATTAATTATTTTTTCTATCTTTTATTTATTAAGCTTATCCTTAAGCTTTAATAAAATAATAATATCTTTATTCTATAATCTATAATCTTTCTATAATTCTAGAAATAATATATAAAATATTATATATCCTTTTATAGGGTTTTAATAATTTAATATTATACCTATTTATTATATTTTTTAAGGATTTAACCTTAATAAATTTAAGAGTTAATTTATATTCTTAAAATATTAATTCTTTATAGAGATATTAATATATTATCTATAGGTATATACCTATAGCTTACTTTATATTATAATATTTAGCCTATAATTTAATTACTTTCTTTTAATATTTATATACTTAATCTTTAATTTATTATAATATATAATATATTTTATAATACTTTATACTTTAATTAACTAATTAATTAAAATATAGTCTATATATCTTAGGTAATACTTAAAGAGTATATATATAGGTAAGACCTTAATAATTAAGTAATAACTATTATTATAAGTAAAGGCTATATTAAATAATTAAATTACTTTTTTATATAGCTTATTAATAATATAAGTCCTTAGGTATTTAATTAAGGTTTATAAATTTATTTAATTTAGCTATTAATCTATAGATAATATATAATAAATAATTAATAATATATCTCTTTATCTCTATAAAAAGCCTTTAGAATTTATTTATAATAATCTTATCTTTATTATTAATAATACCTTTAATATATTAAATTAAGCTTCTATATACTTATATAATAATATAGTTAGCCCTATAGCTCTTAAGGTCTTTATAAGCAAGATAAATAATATATTTAATTATTTATATATAATTATGAGGATTTATATACCTCTTTATTACTTTATTAGCTTAAGGCTAATCTAATAATAAAATATATATTAATCTCTTAAAAATATATAATAATAATAATAATTATAGCTTATTATATAGCTTATACCTTAATACCTTAATACCTTAATATATAAAATAACTCTTAATATACTTTTTATATTCTTAATAAGACTTAATTAATACAATTTTCTCTTTATTAAATCCAATATCTTCTTAGTTTTATATATTTAGCCTTAAGGTTATTATAATATTAATAAAAGACTTTTAGTCTTAATACCCTTTATTTTAAGATAATAAATTATCTCTTATATTTTAATAGCCTAAGGTCTTTAATAATATACCCTTTATATTAGCTAGTAATTCTATATACCTTTTCTATAGTCTTAAGATAATATTAATCTTAGCTCTATAATTCCTTAATTAATACCTTAAGCTTATATATTAATTATAAAAAAAATATTATTTCGCGCTCTATAAATTATCTTATAATAAAATATAGGATATATTATTTTAATATAATAACCCTAGCTCTAGATAATTCTCTAGAGGTTTAACTTAAGTCTTTTATCTTTTAAATATTCTATAGAGGTTAACCTTTTATCTATCTTATTTATCTATAAGATAATAATAGAAATAATATAATAATAAATATAGTATTTCTATATAGACTTCCTAGAGAGAATAAGGCCCTTTATTATAGCTTGAATTTTAAAGATATATATTTAAGTAATATTATTTATATCTTTATTAATCTTAATATTAATAATATATATTAAGCGGTATATAAAAGCTTATATATTAATAATAATTTCTTCTTTAAGGTAAAGAGGATATCTTTATATAAAATCTCGCCTTTTATATAATTTAGTCTTTAAGAGAGATTATTAATAAGGTTCTTTAAACTAGCTTTATATTTAATATTAAAATTAAAGATAGAAAGCTTATATATCTATTTTATAAGTTTACCTTTAAGCTTTTTATTAATATATTTATAATATTAATAAAGGCTTAATAATTAATTAAAATAAAGAATTTATTTAAAAGTCCTTATAAATAATAATTTTAATACTTTAGGCTTTTTATAATAATAAAGAGCTTTTATTAGCCTATAGCTTATCTTTATTTTTAATTTTAAGCTTTCTTAATTAATAGATAATAAAGCGCTATATATCGCCTATAAATCATATAAGAATACCTAAGATAACTTTAATAAAATATATTAATTTTAATTTTAATCTTTAATATTAAATCTTAATATTAAAGAATAATTATAAAATAAAAGGCTTATTTAAGAGCTTAAAATACCTTTTTAGCCTTTTTATTTAATAAAATAAATTAATTTTTTTTTATTCTTACTCTCTTTAAATATCTTAATAAAGGGCTTAATAATTATTAAATAATAAGTAATAAATTTCCTATATAATCTATAAAATCTTAAGAATACTTAAATATCCTTAAAGGATTTAAAGGTCTATTATTTA
The DNA here is from genome assembly GCA_020883615.1 of Fusarium virguliforme. Classification (NCBI taxonomy): domain Eukaryota; kingdom Fungi; phylum Ascomycota; class Sordariomycetes; order Hypocreales; family Nectriaceae; genus Fusarium; species Fusarium virguliforme. The sequence goes on along the minus strand of JAJHJD010000010.1, from coordinate 1,871,707 downwards.
ATAATTACTTTAATATATAAGGGCTTTATTTTAATACCTTTCTATATAATAATATATCTATAGAATTTTATATTTTATTAAAAGAATTTATGTTTTAAGATCTTCCTATAGAGTTAAGCTTTAATAAGCCTCTTAAGGACTTTATATAAATATTTTATATATTCCTCTTTAATTTAAAAGTAAATAATAATATTATCTATATATATAATATAATAGGTATTAAGCTTATTAATAAGTATTTATAAATATAATCTTAAAATATAATAAATATATTAATAAATCTAAAGGGTATAATAATATATTTAAAGTACCTATATTTTATATAAAAGGTAGTCTTTTATTTATTAGCCTCCTTAATCGCGATCTTATAATAGGCTTTATAAATATTAATCTTTAAAATTTATTTAATATTATTATATCTATTTAATAGGTTATTAATAAATAAAAGAAGGTATTAATTCTTAATAATAACCTTATTTAATCCTTTATAATTTATATAAAGCCTTAACTTTCTATCTTTCTTAAGAATAAAAAAGATTAAAGCCTTTATTATATTTATAGAGTATTAAATCCTCTTATTTATTAGATTCTTTATAATATATATATATAAGGCTTTATATTATATTATATTTAGAGGGTAGATTAAGCTATATAATAGGTTCTTACCCTTAATTAAATTAATTTTATATATTATTTCTAGAAATATAAATATATTTTTTATTATTTATTTATTAAAGAATCTCTTAAGTCCCTTAAGTTCCTCTAGAAGGTCCTTAAGTATCTTTAATATTTAGTCTTTAGATTTAATAAGCTTTTTTATGAATTAGCTCTTTAAGTATAAAGAAAAAAATAATATATAATATATATACCCTCTCTTTATTCTTAATAATTTCTTATATAAAATAAAAAGAGTCTATTTCTATTATTATAATATAATATTATTTATTAATTATATAGTCTATTATAATCCCTTTTTAGCCTATAAAATAATAGCCTATAATAAGGTTATATTTAATATTCCTTATTTCTATATTAATATATATTTATTAGACCTTCTATAGTTAGCTATATAAATTAATAAGGAAATAAATAATCTAATAGATATTACCTATATAAATCTTATTACCTTAGAAGGACTTAAACTTAAAGGCTATATAGTCTATAGTAAGCTTAAATCTTAGCCTCTTTATTAGCTTTATATTAATTAAATTAATCTTAAAGGTAATATCTATAAGGACTATAACCTCTTCTTCTATAAGCCTATAGAGAATTAATATAGAAATAAATATAATTTTTTTAATTAAGACCTATTTTTAAATAAGAGATATAAATAATTTAGGTTTAACCTCTATATACTTTAATTTTTTAATAAGTCTAGCTCTTTAGCTTTAATATAATTAATTTTTATTCTTAAAGTCTTTTCCTCTATAGAAATAATATTAACCTATAGGCCTAGATAATACTTTAATAACCTATAGCCTAATCTTCTATATTTAAAGTACTTAATAGCTATCTATTTATTATAGTAATATTAATTAAATATTTAGCCTAATTAATTAAATTAACCTAATAAGCCTTATAAATATCCTAATAAAGTATTATATCTAGAGAAGCTATCTTCTTAATAGCTTACTCTATAGCTTCTTTTATAAGAGGATAAACTCTTTTTAATTAATAATTTAATAATATTTAGTGATTATTTTTATTATTATCTCTATAATTAAGTTATTAATTAGCCCTAGATATCTTTAATAGCCTAAATAATATCTTATACCCTCTTAATATTAATATCGCTTTTCTATAGCTTTTTCTTAACTTAAGGAAGAAATTAATAAAAATAATAATAGGCTATTAAAATACTCTCTTTTTACTTATATTTCTTTAATAAAAATATAAAGAAGGCTCTTTATTATATAAAATACTATATAGGAGACTCTCTCTCCTTATATTAAATTACTTTAAGCTTATCCCTTATTTCTCTCTTTTAGAGTTTTAAGTTAATATATTACTTTATAATAAAGTATTTAAAGTCTTCCTATATTAATTCTCTTTTATTAAGTAAGTAATTAATATAGGTCCTCTATATAGTTTATAGGGTATAATATAGCTTATTATTAGCCTATTTAATCTTTTATATATTAATTACTTTAATATATAGTTAATTATTAATATTAATAGCTTTAAATTAATTTATAATTTTAATTATTTTAATATTCTCTTTAAGGTATTTATAATTATATATTAAGGGTTTATTTTAATTACTTTAGTTAATATTTATTAAGTAATTTATTAATACCTTAAGTATCTTTATCTATATCTTAGCTTAATTAGCTAGGAATTTAATAAATATATCGGCCTAAATATCTTATTTCTTTTATCTCTTATTATATTATCTTAATTACCTTAATAAATTATATTAATAATACGATATAGAGTATCCTCTCTTAAGAGGTATAATTAGCTATATTAATTCTAAATAATATAATTATTAAATTTAATTTAATAGATAGGTAATATCCTTTAATAATAAGATTAAGGAATACCCTTTATAATAGAAATACCTTATTTAGATATATAGGGATAATTATTTTTATAGATTAATTTATCTAAGTCTATTAAATTAAATATATTAATAAATATAATAATCTCGGGAGGCTATATATATATATTTCTTAGTATATTATTAATAAAGAGCTACTTAAATATCTCTTAAGTAAGGCCTAAAATAATTTTAGGTAATCTATCTATCTTAATTTTATATTAATCTTTTATAAAGAATAGAAATTAAAGAATTATAAATATATTAAGCCTTAAAGGTATAATTAAGGTGGAACTATAGATAAAGGTAGGTCTATATTAATATATAGACTTTAATTTATTAGGTTCCTATAGAGGGCCTAGCGAAAAGAGTTTTAGCCGGCTTAATTATATAATATAAGCTAGGGTTTATCTATTATCTACTCTTATTAGTCTATCTCGCGATAACCTCGCACTAAAATCTTAAATATAAAATAATATAGGACTTTATCCTCTATATATATAAACGATATAATATTATATTATAGGGCAGTATTAAGGAATATATTTAATAATTCTAATAGCTCTATATAAATATTAATAGCCGGTATATAGACCGGAATTACTTTAAGGAGGTATATAAGGTATATTAGGGCTTATCCATTCAGGCGTATATTAATATGAATTACTAACTAGCTGCTCGATCCAGTCGACCTATTACTTATGCTAATATATAGCTAGTATTATCGTCGTATTTATATTCCTCGCTTTAGCTATCGCCTACTAAATATCGATAGTAAGCCCGTGCTTAATATAGATAACCTATATATTATTCTGATATTTAATATCGCTTTTAAAACCTTAATCTTCCCCGGCGAATAGTATCGCATTAGTCTAGCGGGTTGCTACTAGCTCTTATGCTATATTGGAGCATGACCTATCGAGCTAGTGGATAGCGAGTGGAAGAAGCTAAAAGATAGCTCTCTAGAAGAACTCTTTAGTTATAAGGTTAGCTAACTATCTTCCTTAGAAAATAGTATAGACCCTAAGCTATCTTTTAATGAGAAAGCTAAATTAGTTAAGAGCCTTCTTATATAAGAGACTATAAGACGCAGGCGTATTAAGGCCCTCTATTATAAAGATATTCTAATAATAATTATATGGCATCCCGTTACCGGATGATATATACTAGCTATAGCTATTAAGTTTATCTATTATAAGGGGGCTAATAACAAGCTTAAGCTATAGGTAGTCCTAGTGATATGATATATTTAATTACGTATGCTAATAGTCTTTTTTCTATAGGACTATCTTCTTCTTTACTTCTATTAGGAAGCTTCTTTTTTATGCTATCTTTATAATTCTTACCCTTACCTTATATAATAATGCCTTTAATACGCTAAGCTTAATAATTATATTAATAATATTTAGATTAAAACCGCTATCTTTTAAGGACTATACTTTACTCTATTAGAAGCTATCTAAATGAAAAATTTTAATCTTCTATTAATACTATAGGGTAACCCTCTCTAAGGGTAAGGCTATATTATATTTTAAGCTCTAAGATAATATTATTACCTAGAGCCTTAACTTAGGATATAAGAAACTATAGATACCTAGGTTTACCTAGAGAGATATTAATAATACTATTAATAATAGGTTTCTCTATATTTATCGCTATTAATACCTTTAGAATAATATTAACCTAACTTTTTCCTCTAGGAGATATATTAGATTTAGTATATAATTAAATAATATATTATAATCCTTAATTTATAATATTTTATTATACCTATCTTAATAAGATTACCTATTTTAACCTTTAGAATATATTCCTAAAGGAAGAGAAGTAAAGCTAGCTATTTTAATTATTCGCCTATATAAGTCTTACGCGCGATCCTTAAGCCACCGCTAATATAGTCTCTATCGATATATAGGTAAGCCTCCCGCTAGATCTAGAGATTATTAAACTTAAAGAGTAATATATAGAACTTAAGTAAGGTAATTATTAGATTAATAGCTATATAGATAAAGAAAAGATCTAATAGCTTACTTAAGAAATCTATAAAAATATATATAATATAATAGATAGATAATAAAATAATACCGCGAGTATTATTTTTATAATTATTCTACTTAAGATATTAAAAGATAAGCCTTAAGGGAAGAGGAGGAAGAATATATAGAGCCTATTATTAATATTATTATTCCTAAATATATTAAATTAATAGAGATTTTCTATTATTAGCCTAATAACTTAACTAAAGATTAGATCTTTAAATAAAAGATTAAGGCTATTACTCTTATAATAGCTCTCTATAATAAAAGGGAGATAATTAAGTATAATTATATTTAATAAAAGGCTAAGGCCTATCTATCTATTAAACCTAAGCCTCTTAAGATAGAATATATAATATTGCCTAGCCTTAATTAATTCCCTTTATTACTATATACTATATAATATCTTAATTATATTAATAATAAGTAACTCTCTTATAAAAAATATACCTTTATATACTATTAATTAATTATTATAAATAATTATCTTAATCATTAATATCTAATTAAGTACAAATAGGCTAAATAAAATAGCGAGAGGATCTAATATAAATATCTTAAGTATAGAGGTATTAGACTTTAATATTTAGACTACTTCTAGAGTTATATTTAGAGGGTTTATAGTATTACCCTATAGATATTAAAGCAAATAAGGTAGAGGTAATAGCGTAAAGTAAGGTGCCGCTAGATAGTTAGGGGAAAGCGCCTATAATAAGATAGAACCTAGAGATAAAATAGCTAGAGCTAAAGTCTCTTCCTCTATATTATAGATTTAGTAGAAATAGCTTATGCTAGAATAGAATAGTATTAAGGAAAGGAGTTAAGGTATTTTCCGTGAGTTTAACTTAAGGTGATAATAATTAGTATAGGAAGTGAATTAGTTTACGATAGAGGCTATTAAATTTTGCTAGCCCGTTTTAAAATCTTAATTCTCTCTATGAGCTAATACTCTAGATATTGGAATCAGAACCTCGATATCTACGTTAATACTCTACTATCCTAAATCCCCTATGCGTCTATCCCTAGCTTCATGAGGGTATATCTCTCGCTATTTTTTTTCTAAAAACTCTTCTTAATAGGCCGGTACCGTAAATAATTATAATAGAGTGCTAATATTCGCTTTAGCCGCCTGAGCTTATCTAAAGGGGCTAGCCTTCTCAGCAATAAGAGCATTCTATAGTAGAGGGCGGGGTGGAATATTTATGTTTCGCCGCGGATGGAATCTTCACGACTAGGAATAAAGAAATCTAGAGGAGATGTCTGCAGGTGAGTGCCAAGCAGAGTTAGTCTATGGGATCGGTGAGGTGGGAGAAGAGGTAGAGGAGCAACTCGGATGGAAGACGGACGAGAGGCGAAGAGATTCTGGGTATTGCGTTTAAAAGCTGCTCATCCATTCGTTAGATAAGTCGATCTAAATAGGAGCGTGTGCTTACCTCTTGTGGAATAATGAAGGGGACCGCGTCATGCGAAGTCATCACTGGCTCTGAGATCGCGGTCGGCATGCTGCGAAGTCAAGTCCCTGATGGGTCTGCATACCAGACCGGGGTCTGACAGTGATGGACTTTACGGAAGAATGAATCGCCACTGACGCGATTGACTTGGGTGTGGGAATCGGCCTCAGGCAGCAACATCTTTGCGGGAGTTCGGTGGAAAAGGAACCCTATAGCTCAGCGGAGTATCACGGCCCAAGAAACCGCTAGGCTATGTAACCAGGAAGACCTATATTATCACATTAATTAGAAATGGATTAAAATGGATTACGCCCTATAGGCTATAATCCCCTTCGATCTAGTAAGTAGGATTATAATGGCTTAAGCCCTATAAGTTATGATCTATTATAATCCGCCCTATCGTATAACATATATAGAACGCACTTATCGTACTTTCCTATATAGTAGCTACCTTAGCTATTAATATAACTTAATTATATTTAATACCTTTAAGTATATTACTAGATATAATACTTTATTTAAGATTATAATATAATATTCTCTACTATTAATATAAATCTAATATAATCAGTTTATCCCTTAGGAATCTAACTATTATTATATATTAATAGCTCTTATTTAGTGGATTACTTATATTAGCTTAAATAATATTAAATATAATACCTATTCCTATTACCCCCGCGAATGACTAATAGTAAGGCCTACCTATGCCTATTACGCCCGCTCTAATTAACTTAATTAATATAGAGATAGAAGACATTTCTAGCGCTAGTAGTAATAATAAGGAAGTTAAGTAACTTAAAGCTTAGATTACCGCTATAAATATTAAAATAAATAATCTCCGCGAGACTATAGAAAGAATAACTAACTCTTAGCGTATTTAAAATAAATAATATATTAATAATATTAAGATAATTAATAACCTTATAATTATTACTATAAAAGGTAAAGATATAGGAGAAATCCTTAAGTTAAACCTATTAAAATTATTTAATAGAACCTTATATAGACTATAGATATTCCTTACCTAAATATACGCTTTTATAACCTATTACCTAACCTAATTTATTATTAAGTTTAATAAGGTCTAGTATACTATAGGACGCCTTATAAAGTATATTACCGTATAATTCGAGCTAATAATAAAAGAATACCTTATAACCCCTTTTATTAATCTCTCGCTATAAATTACTAATCTTTATATTAATTATAATATATTTAAAGGAGCCCTTCGCTAGGCCTTTAGAACTATTAATAAGAAAATATAGGCTAAATAAGAGATTAAGGCACTTAAATAAACCCGATTTACCTTAAAGTATAGAATAAAGTATCTTTAATTAATATCTAAGCTATTATAAGATTAAGACGCTTTAATATCGCTTTTTTTTAATAGACTTAAGAAAGATATTTAGGCTAAATTATATAAAGGAGATAGGCCTAAGACCTTATTAATTATATTAGAATAATAATTAAGATCGATAATTAATAATTTTCATAAAAGAAATTATAAAACCTAAGATTTAGTAACTATAAGGCTAATACCTCTTGCTTTAACGCGAACTAAGGTAAGAAGAGATATTATAATACCTATATAGTATTAAAGCCAGACCTATAGTATTAAGAGCCGCGTGATATAATAAGAAGCTAATTAAGTACTTCTATTACTATAAACCTAACTATAAGGTAAATATATATAAGAAAAAGGTATAAGATATCGCTAAAGGGAAATATTAGCTAGGGAGGTATTAAGAATAATAGCCGCTTCTAGAAGGTAAGAAATATATAAGCTATACTTATTAATAGGGTGATATATAAATAGCGATCTAAATAATTAAGATTATTATAATAATATAATCCGGTTATAACTTAACTATAGCCGCGCTAGAATAAGTAGCTATACTATATATATAGGCATACCTAGCGGAAGAATAAGTAAGGTATAATATCACTTATAGATTATACTATAAGGAATATATATATAAGGTTATACTACCCCTAATAAAAGGATATATTAATATTATTATAAGTATTTAAAACCCTAAGATAAAGTTAATTAAATCTAAATCCTTTTACCTAAATTAATAAAGAAGGAAGAAGATATAAAAAGATAGAAAATTAGACTTAGATAAGTCATTATTATAATAATGCGACTTAATAGATATTATAAACCTATAAATTATAGTGATTATTTAATAGGCATAATAATATAAAGAGAACTTAAGTTAATCTGACTTTAATATAATTATCGCGAATAATAAATACGATAAATATAATAAGAGCTTAAGGAGATATAATAAAATATTAAGCGATATTAATAGATATAGAATAAAGATTATAATATTTAGACCGATAAATAAGGAATATATTATTAGAATAGTAGCACTAATATATATATCTTACTAGCTTAGGAATAGTAAAAAGTAGAAGATATAGAAGATATTTATATTTAAGCCTTTATAAAGAAATAGCGCTAAACCCCTATTTACTAAAGCCTTAATATAACCCCTATAGCGATAATAGGATATTATTAGGATACCCGCGATATTATAAGATTATATAAGTCTCTTATAGAGACTATTACTATAAGGTATACCTATATAAGAAGAGGGAATAGAATTATTTCTTTATCCCCCTCTTATAATTAAATATATAACCCTATTTTCTATATAAAATAGAAGATTATTATATTAAATAATAATATAAGGGAATTAGAGTAATATAACTTTAATTCTACCTATTACGATAATAAACTATATCCCTAGAATAATTTATAAATACCCTTACTTAGGTAGGAGGAGTAAAACTAGGAATAAAATAAGATAATAAAGAAAGAGAAGCTACCTTAGATAGGATTATTAGGATAATAAAAGAAGGCTTTTATGCCCCTATATAAATAAGAGGTATAATAAAAGACCGAGAATAATACCTTTAGTAATAATAATATATCGGAATTTCATTTATATAGGAAGAAACCGCGTTATAGGAGTATATAGAATACCTTATTAGGTTAAAGATATTATAGATAGATTTAGGCGCTAAAGAAAAATAATAATATTAAGAATTACTTTATAGCTAAGACGATAAATATAACTATAAGGCCTATAATAATAGTAAATATAATAAGGATTATCTAAAGAGGATATTAATAAAAAACTAAAATACCTACCTATCGTAAAGCTATAGGTAAAGAAAAGAAGGAAATAATTTCTATAAAAGGCTTTATATATAACTATAAATAATTAATAGCCGAAATACTTTAAACTATAAATATAAATTAAGGGAGAATAATTAAATACTTTAGTAGATAATAAAGCTAAATAGAATTATTATAACTTAGCGATAGTAAATAAGCTTAGGCTATTATAGAGGTATAAGAAAGATCTTTATTTAATATATAACCTAGAAAGAGAAAGGTTTAACTATAATGATAGGATTATTAAATATAAGATTAATTACTTTATAGTCTTTATTAATAGAAAAAACTAAAGAATTTTATTTAATATTATATTTATATTAGGATATTATTTAGTACTTAAGTACCTATAGTTATATAGGTTTAACCTATATCTCGATTAGCGGATTAATTAGGTAATCTCTTTTAATAAAGAGATACCCCCTAAAGAGATAATAATTTATTAAATATAAGATCTTAAATTTCTATTAAAGATAATAAAGAAATTAAGAAGAAATAAATAAGAGATACCTCTCTACCTAAAAGAATATAATATAAATAATATAATAAAAAGAAATAATAAGATTAATAAATAATTATAAATATTATAAATAATTCTATAAATTAAAAAGAATCTTAAATAAATTAAAAGAAAATTATAAGATAAATAGCTTAAAATATCTTATTATAATATTAAATCTATAAGAAACTCTTTATAGAAGAACTTAAGACTAGCCTATTATTATATATATATTATAACCTAAAAATTAAATTTATTAATAAAAAATAACCTAACTTTAATAAACTCTACCTACTTAATATAATATAACTATTAATATTAAAGGAATATATTAAAGAAATAATATAGAAGGGATATATTAAGGAAAATAAATTATTTATTAGATATTTATTATATTTATCTTAAAGAAAAATAAAAAGCTTTACCTTTATATTAACTTTAGAATACTTAATATTATTATAATTAAGGATTATATATCGCTACCTTTTATTAATAAGTTAAATAATTAATTTTTTAGAATAAGATATTTTATTATATTTAACCTTAAGGGAGCCTATAACTTAATTTAGATTAAGGAAGGATATAAATAGAAAACTACTTTTTATATTAAATATAGACTATTTAAATACCTTATTATACCTTTTAGACTCACTAATATACCTATTATATTTTAATAAATAATTAATAATATACTTTAAAAATACCTAGATATATTTATTATATATTACCTAGATAATATCTTTATCTTCTCTAAAATAAAAAAAGAATATATAGAATATATCTATAAGGTATTATAAATATTATAAAATATTAACTTATTAATAGAACCTAAGAAAAGTAAGTTTTATACCTTAGAAATAGAATTTCTTAGATATATTATCTCTTATAATAAGATATATATAAACCTTAAGAAGGTTATAATAATTAAAGATTAAAAGGAATTAATAAATATTAAGGAAGTATAACCCTTCTTTAGTTTCGCTAATTATTATTATAAATTCCTTAAAAGATTTAAAAAGATTATAATATTATTAATTAATTTAATAAAGAAGGATATATTATTTATAATAAAGAATAAGGTATAAGAAGCTTTCTATAAAATTAAGGAACTTATCTTAAGTAAATTACTCCTTAAGATATTTAATCTATCTCGATTAATTAAACTTAAAATAAATACCTTAGACTTTATATTAGGCGCCTAGATTAAATAATAAGATAATAAAGGATTTTTATACTTAATTATATTTTACTCCTATAAGCTATATAAAATAGAATTTAATTACTTTAATTATAATAAAGAATTCCTTATTATTATTAATACTTTTAAGGAATTTTAATATTACCTTATTAGAAGTCCCTACTAAATTAAGGTCTATACTAACTATAAGAATATCTTATATTTTACTATTACTAAAGAATTAAGTAGCCGGTAATTATATTATATTAAATACCTCTTAGAATTTAATTATATTATAATCTATATAAAGGGAAAAGAAAATAAAAGAGCTAATACTATTAATAAATAATTAGACCTTAATATAGGAAAGATTAAAATAAATAAATAACTATTATAATATATTTTAAAAGGATATCTTAAATAGAAACTTATTATATAAATATAAAAACTAGCACCCCTATTAAAATACCTTAAGCTTATTTAAGATTATAGAAGATAGATTATTAACTTTATTAATTATATATAAGGATATAATTACCGCGAAGATAGACTCTTTATATTTAAAGGAAAGATTATTATACCTAATAAAGTTTTAGAAAGATCTTTAATTATTATTATAATTAATTCCCTTATAATAGAAACTATAGGCCAACCTTTAAAGCTATAAATTATATCTATAATGACGATTTATTTAAGGAGGAAATTTAAGGTATAATATAATACTATTAGAAATATAACCCTAGATAAATACTTAAAGTAACCTATATAATAAAATAAGGTAATCTATTATGAAAATAAATCTTAGAATATAATAAATAACTCCTAGATAATAAGAAAATAAATAAATAATAAATCCTAAATAAACTATAATATAGCTTTATAAGCGAGATATATAAATACCTACTATATAGATATTAAGGAATTAATAAAACCCTAAAATAAATTAAGATAATATATACTTTTCCTAATATAAGAAAATAATAATATAAATTATAAATAAGTATAATTTATGCGCGAAAATAAAGGTATAACGCTATAAACCTTATAGAAAACTATAATTACTCCTAGTTATATAATAACCTTAGGAATTAATTATTATAGATTTTATTATTAAATTACCTCTATTAAAAGAACTAGCTATAGGAAACTTTTATAATAATATTCTTATTATTATAGATAGACTTATGAAATTTTCTTATTTTATCTCTTATAATAAATTAATAAATATAAAAGAATTTATATACCTCTTTTACTATAATATTACTAAGATATATAAGCTATTACTTAAGATTATCTTAGATTAAGGACTACCCTTTATATCTAAATTTTAATAAGGATTAATTAAATACTTTAGAATTAATTATAAGCTCTCTATAGTATACTATAAGGAGATTAATAAATAAATAGAATAAATAAACTAAATACTAAAATAATACCTTTAGTACTATATTAACTATAAATAAAATAATTAGGTTAAGAAGTTATTAGCTATATAGCTAGCCTATAATATAGTAACTAACGAAAGTATAAAGATTATATTAGCCTATATTAATTTTAGATTTACTTTAGATACCTATAGATAAGCTTAAAATATAATTATTAACCTTAAAGTAATCCTTATTAGCGATTAACTAAAGAATCTATATAAAGAAATATAAATAGAACTCGAATTTATTAGAAATAAAATAAGTAACTATATTAATAAGAAAAGGATTAAGGGATTAACCTTCTCGGAGGGAGATATAGTCTATCTCGTAATAAAAAATATTATAATAAAATAATAAAATAAAAAACTTAACTATAAATATATTAGACCCTATAAAGTTAAATAGAAAATTATATAAAATAATTATAAATTAGATTTATTATTAAAGGTTAAGCTCTATTTAATCTTTTATATTTTATTACTTAAATTAATAATAAATATTATTTAAATTAAAATTAATAATAAATTAGAAGTAGGAATTAATAGACTAGAGGAATATATTATAGAAGTTATTATTAATATAGATAAAATTAATAATAAAATAATATATTTTATTAAATAGAAGGATTACCTTAACTCTAAAAATATATAGGAACCCCTAGAATACCTTATTAATGTATAATACCTTCTAAAGGACTTCTATTAATAATATCGGAAGGAGAAATAAACTCGAGATTAATAATACTCTAGTTAATAATATCTATAGTACCTATAGACTATATGGCGATTATAGCCTCTGACTCTGCCTTTTTAGTCGCCTCTAGCTCGTCTAAGGAATAAAGTCTGTGGATAGCTATCTTAATACCTTTAGTATATAATTAATATTTCTGGCGATAAAGTTAGGTTAAATAAGCTAAAATTTTATTTACCCTCGCTTAAGCTTCCTAGGCCTCTTACTATAGATATAAAAAATCCTCTTTAATATACTCTTTCTTAGAATTTAGATAATTAGACTCCCGGTGGATATAATTTATTTAGGAAAATTATTAATAATAGAAAACCCCTATAAGTAGTAATATATAAATAGGCACTAGAGATATTCGCTGATATATCGCACGAAAGGCTATAATAAGCGCACTCTCTATAGCGATCTAATTTCTTAGGTAAAGCTATATAATAAAGGCTATAGGAATAATAAAATAAGTAAGGTATAATTTTAAATCTAAAATAATTAATAATATCGCCTAGTTTAATAATAGCTAAATATTTTTTAGAAAGGGGAGGATAATTAGGTATTAATAAAAGATTTTATAGGTTGAAGATAGGTATATATATATGAAATAACTAAGGTTATAGATATAGCCTTAAGGATAAGATTAATAAAGGGGAGATATTATATTATGGCCTAAGAAACCGCTAGGCTATATAATTAGGAAGACCTATATTATTATATTAATTAGAAATAGATTAAGATAGATTATACCTTATAGGCTATAATCCCCTTTAATTTAATAAGTAGGATTATAATAGCTTAAGCCCTATAAGTTATAATCTATTATAATCCGCCCTATCATATAAAGTATATAGAATATACTTATTATATTTTCTTATATAGTAGCTACCTTAGCTATTAATATAATTTAGTTATACTTAATACCTTTAAGTATATTACTAGATGTAATATTTTATTTAAGATTATAACGTAATATTCTCTATTGCTAATATAAACCTAATACGACCGGTTTATCCCTTGGGAATCTAACCGTATTGTCATACGGAGCTTGTGCGTGGCTGGTAGAGAGCTGTTCGAAGTGGGCTGCAGCGCCGAAGTTTTTCCCTCACTCGGAGGGTCTATGCAATGATCATTCAGCATAGGCTTGGAAGGGGGCCGAATACGCCCGAAATCCCGTATCTATCGCCGCTCTTCCTGCATCAACGCACGTCATGAGCAACACAAATGGGAAGTGTGGTCATCGGCCATCGGGTAGAGGATTACGGCAATTATTAATGCGCTTCCATTGACTACAGCTTATCCGGGATAGGGCTAGAGGAGCTACTAGTAGGGTAATAGGAAGCCTTGGCTATAGAACCTGGATCACTCTCCTTGAAAGCGACGCATAAGAGCAGGTCGTGCGGGGCTCCTCGGTTAATGGGTTGAGGGACTGCCATTAAGCAAGGGCGCATCCAGAACTTGGCGACGATCGGCAGAACCGTGCGGCGTGATCCAGCCAATTGGAAGGCGACCCTTCTTGCTGTCAACGAATCTCGAACCGCCGCTTCTCCAGCTTGCCTCTTTTCATCAACTCGATCGCTTCCCCGCTTGACAACCCCAGCGTGTACGTTTCTCCAACCAAGACATGATGTCCTTCCTGCTGCCGGAGGATGTATGGCACCTTTCCGCCGAACAAGACCACTACCATGTCTCCCTGTCGCATATTCGCAGGACCCAGCCCGGTGTAACCATTCTCGGTGATAAATAAGCGGCGCTTCGCCATCCTGGCCGCAATGCTATCGGTCAATCGGCCGAAATCTGGGGTGAATTTCTTAACCCGGCGAGGATCATCGAGCCACATGAAGTGAATATCATGATCCACGGCGAGGAAGGTTGCCATGGCAAGCTTCTGGCGTTCTGGCAATGTCGTACCGTGATGTTCATTGGTGAAAGTGAGCGCAAACGCGCTGAGGTGATCCTTCACGGACGTTGAATTGTAGAAGTCGAATACTCTCTTGACAGAGGCCGTTGGGGATTCGGCTTTCGAAAGGACAGCAGTGTAAGACCGCACCACTCCACAGGTAAGCCCGGCCAACACCAAGACATCCTCGGTTTTGCTGCTTCCAATCTCAACTGGGATGTTTGAGCTGGCTTGGTACATCGAACCGTATGAGCCTAAAGACATGTGTGTCCGTGGGCTGTTGAAGAGCTGAACCCAGCTCGGAATCTTTCGCGGGCCCTTGGAAAGGGTGCTGTCTTGAGAGTTGGCATCCGCCTGGTTAAAAGACAGTACGCAAAGACTTTGGTCTCTTTCGATGAGATATCGCGTGACGTCTCGATATAGCTGTGTGTGTTCTCGACGGTAATCTGTTTCCAAGGCGGACGGCAGAGTTTCTAGCGTCTCTTGATATTCCTCCGCTAGGCCAAGCAGGGCGAAGACTTTGTCAAGAGGATTCGATGCCTGGAAAAAGGCCGTGTGGGATAGTAGGAATCCTAGCGGTTTTGTCTTCCCAAGCCTCGCGTGCCTGCCCAGCGTGGCAGCATTGGAAAGGCCTTCGCTGCAGTCCGACAGGATTCCGGGCAGATGAATGAGGCCCCACTTGATGGACCATCGCGCTGCCTGCGTTATCGCCAACCATTCAATCCGATATGAACCCGCGAACACCTCGCATTTCCTTGCAAGAATGACTTCTTGGTAGATCCAGACACGGCAAAACCAAGGCCTATTGTAAAAACTGCACAGACCTTTCCAGAGGTAGGAGTAGCTTCCGTACCGAGATGGGAATCCGATGTCGTTGAGAGCCCAGTCTCCGAGCAACTGTTGGTCGAGATCATCGAGATCGCACTTGCGCCAGTTGCCGAGCTCTCGGCGAGTGTTTCGCAATGTTCTCGCAATCAACCACAACGCATCGTCCACCCCTTTTCCATTGGCCCCGAGCCAAACAAGGACAGAATCTGCCTGCTGATAGATACGCCGCATGAGCCTGACTTGAACACTCTTTTCCGCGAGGTCGTCTTGATTGATACACAGAGCATCGGCCCACAGTGCCACTTGCGAGTGACCAAAGGACTCCTGTTCATCTTCTTGGGCGAAGTCAGCCCAGGCAGGCCTTCCGGAGCCCGACACTTTCCATTGCAGTCGGTCTTTGATGTTCGAAAGCCACCCGGTTTGCAGCTTTCTGGGGGCTCGATAACCGTTGGCCGGCGCACGAAAGCGTCTCAAGGCATCTGCAAGATTCTTTCGGATGCGAATGTCGACTCCATTGCACGAAATGATTTCCGAAGGGTCCGGATCTCCCCATGTGTACGAGAGCGCATTGAACGGCGGGCACGTCGCGAGGTCCGGGAAAACCTGAAGTCGAACATGGATCATGTCAGTGAAGCCGCCGGCCTCGATGAAGAGCAGACGGATGGAGCTTGTGCCGGGAAGCGGCGTGTAAACTCGAGTGGTTGTTGCCATCGCATCAATATTGTCTTGGCGGAATTTTGTCTTCGGAGAAGGGTGGTGGTGAAGGAGGCGAACATCGATCTCGGAGCCGACGGCGAAGAGCCAATGCTCAGGAAAGGAGGTGGTTCAGCCGCAGCATTGTGGCTTGCAGAAGGAACGGCAAATTCCGAGAGAAGGCGGTGAATTGGTTCCAAGATCTAAGGCTACAGTGGGTGTGCAAAAGTTCCGACAATATTCCGAACTTCCCCGCTCGGCGTCGCAAGCTGAGTAACCCCCTTTCATAGTTAATCACTCATCACACTACCAATATGGCTCCAATTCGTACCAAACCAAATCATAGTCCTCATAAGAGGACGAAGATTGTATATCTCAAAGAAGCTGGGGTTAAACCCGACCAAATTGCGAGAAAAGAGGGTATTTCCAAGCACGCGATCTACGGCATTGTGCGACGCTATCGCAGCCAACAAAGTGCAAAAGATAAACCACGCGCTGGACGCCCAACAATCATATCAGAACGAGATAAAAATCATATTCTTAGACTCGTCGACATCGACCCTTTTATCTCCACTAATGAGATTATCGATAGATGCGCGTTGCGTTGCCACAGATCGACTTTAACGAGGTGGTTAAAGAAGCAAGGGATCAGACACTACCACGCTCTTCGTAGGCCACTCATCGGTCCGGAGACTGCCCAAAAGCGCCTTAATTTTGCACAGGCATACGCCAATGAAGATGAATCCTTTTGGCATACTTGGATTTTCTCTGATGAGGCTTCAATCCAGCGTGGTGACGGTGAGAAGACTAAGTGGGTGTTCTGGCCATATGTAAGTTATAACACCACGTCTAAACATCGCGATTCTAACCGCCACAAGGGAGAACGGTTAAAACGCAAGAACGCACAAGGAAAGAGGAAGCCAACGAGACACGGAAAGATGTTCTTTGGTGCGTTTTCCCTCGAGAGAGCAACTGAGCTCGTCCCGCTTGACGGGGACCCGGAATCCAAGCGTGGCGGCGTTACGGCTCGAATTATCCTCGAATGCCTCAAGCAACACCTTCCTGAACTTGTCGATGAGGGCATGACGTTCCAACATGATAACGGATCAACCTTTACAGCTAAGATCACGCAAAACTGGCTCAAAAGATACGCTCGAAGGGAGGGTCTTATCCTTGTAAATTGGCCGCCGTATTCCCCTGATCTCAACCCCGTTGAGAACCTTTGGGCGATCCTTAAAGACGAGATTTGCAAACGATATCCTGAACTAGGTGACCTGCCGAAGAGTCATGAGGCATTGGATCAATTGATTGAGGCTGCGTGCGAAGTTTGGGCTAGTATTGAAGACGAGGTCTTCGAGAACCTTATAAATTCAATGCCAAGGAGAATGCAGGCTGTTATTGACAATGACGGGTGGTATACCAAATATTGATATATATCACCGTAATCTACGATCTTCAAGCTTCATTTTGATATAGCTTACAGCTTCATACGGCTTTAATTGACTGCGCAATAACTATGTAAAGGTGAGGGTGGTGATGGGGGCATTCCGGGTGGATCCGGAAGTTGTCGGAACTTTTGCACGGAACTGTAACTCTACGGGACTGGCAATCAAGGTGCTGCAGTCGTTCGCGGCGTTTGAAGGAGGATTGTCAGGTAAGGTGATAAGTGAACCTTTGTTGAGCACAGCAGCGCGCAGCTGAAAACCCCTCACCTCATCGGTAGGAAAGATTTGCTGCACTGAGGCATAATGGGGAAGATTTTATGAGCGGACCAAGTGTGAATACTGGTAAGCTAGGATATTCAGCGAGAGATCGGAATGAATGATCGCTATTGCACTGACTGGCCGCGGAGCTTAGCCCTGCGGTTGGGCCATGGAGCTCGGCGCATCGTGGCGAATCGGATGTGGCTTTCAGCGTCATACATCAAGCAGCATAGGCATCCGAGCACTGATTCGAGTCGCGCTGAAGATTGCTGAAGATTATAGAATGGTCTTTCGACAAGTGAATTAATTCAAACGGGACGACCGGCCAGAGGGATCCTGGAAATTGCGCGCTCACAAAGACGATTTGGCGGGCGGGCCAGCTCGTCTGAACCTCGGATTGCATGAGCCATCAGCGATGGGTCACGTGATTCAAGACCCTGGTACAAGCCACATCCTATTTCAGCCACGCAAAGAAGCCTGTGTGAGAGTCGTTTCGCACTAACCAAAATCATCACTTCATTTGATCCGAGGTACTATTCTGCGTCGCGATGCTATAAAGATTTGGACACCACAACAGCCATAAGGCTCGTGGCTATTCCTGGCGTAATACCGATGTCTTAAAGCTCGGATATGACCTTTTTATAAACATTAGAAGTGATAAAAGCTTGATGGTGGAAGCATGTCGACGGAGCTCTCGTTTGCTATTAACAGAGACATTCTACAGATCAGGTGCGAGGACGACAACGCTTGAGAAATTTACTAGGAAGAGGGATTTGAAATATTCATAAGTGACTACGGAATGTAAATGATGTAGATTTTTAGCAAACGTTGCCATTTGTAGAGAATTCGACACGTTTGAAGTCAAAGTACGGATACCAGCCACATTTTTCGGCACGGAGGGTTTTTCGCCACGCAGGGAGGGACGTTAATCGCGACACACGTCCAGTCACGTGCGAGCCTTCCTCGGCCCTTCCCAAAAAAGTTTTCCCGAAGTTACCGCTTCACCACATCGGCAGAGCTAGGCTGCAACGACGAACCGTATGAAGATCACATCCACGGCTCGAGGGGCTTCTTTCCATTGTTTTCTGTTCCAATCCCACGCTTGCAAACATTTACCCATCGCAGAGCGCGCTTAAACCCTCTCCTGCGGCGATAACGTTCGAGAAAGCCGGGCTCTCCCCGCCTTCCCGCCCTCCGCCTTGGTATCTTCCCCTCTGCCTCGCGACCTCACCAGATGGTGACTCCTTTATGAAGATAGTGAAGTTAAGGGTCACAAGCCAGCTCTACCCGTCAGGAACCATGATCTTGAGCATGAGGGCAAGGAAACAATGTATTATCCAAGCTGACATTGAGATCTATTCACTCTACTCTGATGCAGCCTTGATAGTAACACTGACCCGGGGAGAGTTTGAATTGGTCCCTTATCGTCACCGTCGTCGCTGTCGTCGGCACGCGGCAAGACGGAAAGATCCTCGATGTGCAAAGCATCCTTGAGCTGCTTAACGGTGGGCACGGTGATAATGGAGTCGTTTCCCAATAGAGATATGTTGCTATACAGCTCCTTCTTGGTATTAAAATCGAAGTTGTCGACCACCCGACCTGGAAGCGAGGGCCAATGACGTCGGGATAGCTTCTCCACTCAGTATGCTTGCAAAAGCAGTACCGTACCACGGGTCGTTCGATTCAGTGATACTTGACCGAGTGGGCTGAGTTGACGACAACGGCGTGTCTCCTTCAAATTTGGCTCGTCGAGGCTAACGCCTCTGTCCACGAATCTAGAGTATACGTCCCACACGAATCATCGTCTGACCACTTTGGAAGTCCATCCTAACTTGGCCAATTGTGGCCATGTGCTCGTATGCGCGCTAGCCCCGTGGTGCAGCACGGCTGTTACAAGGAACATAAGTTACGTTATTGATGCTGCAGATCCCCATTGATGAGCTATGTCTTTGTTTTCGCCATGAATCTTTCCTCTCTGCCTCCCTCTTACAACCTCATTCCTTCCATCCGCTTTAGTCTCACTCTGTTAAACATGACGTCTATGTTCCTAGACGTGTAGCCAAAAGTAACCAAGCCATGGAAGCAAGTAATTAGCCCGTAGTCTGCCATCATCCACAAATTGAGAGCAATGTCTTGATCGAGGTTGGCTCCATGCGCTATTCGGACAATAACTTAGCCTCATTGTCCGCCAAAATCCGTCTCCATAAACTCCACCAAATCTCCCTCGGCTGCTATCAAGTTCCGGCACTGACTTCTCTGCTGTTGGCCGGTCCACATCCTAATCCCCGGATCCGGTGATCGGAGATAAATGCCATCTTATCCCCAGATGTGCTAGTTCCCTTGGCCTTGCCATGATTGTGCCCCGCTATTTTCCTTTTCAAAGTAATGCTCCCAACCAAGTGAGGTGCCACATCTGCGCCATTGTGTGCCCGCGCACAAAACCCGTCGGATTTTGAACCTTAGATCCGTAAAACATACCTAATACCCGTGGTTACTGAGCTTCATGAATGAGATATCACTCAGAAGTGACGGAATATAAAAGGATGAGACTTGACCCTCGTGGTCATCTTGCAACAGACATCATATTAGAGCATCTCGCACATCGTCGGGAACAACAAACATCAACAACTTCAACCCATCTAAACAACATCATCCCCATCATGACTTACACAATTGTGGGCAAGGAAATCGGAGAGATTGGCTTTGGCCTTATGGGTAAGCACCAGTTCCTAACTACTCGTCTCCATCCCATTAAAAGATCGTTCGGGAATTGCCTGCGAAATCAAGTTGGGGATTAAGAGCGACGTAGCAACGAGATTCAGCTGGAGAATCCAAAGAATCCCAAACACTACAACGCAAACATTTGTAACTTTATAAAAGATAGTTTCTCACAGGCTCAACAGGTCTCACTGCCAAACCTATCCCCAATGAGCAGGCATTTGCTGCTATCCGCGCGGCTCTTGAGTCTGGGTGCAACTACTTCAACGGTGGCGAATTCTATGGTCCTCCTGATGCCAACTCGCCAGCTCTGCTACGCCGCTACTTAGAGAAGTATCCCGAAGACGCATCTCGCATCGTGCTCAATGTAAAGGGTGCTCTAGGCCGTGACTTCCATCCGCAAGGCTCCAAGGAAGGCATCCGCCAGAGCATCGACGCCTGCCTGAACACTATCGGCCCCAAGGGCCACATCGACCAGTTCGAGCCCGCTCGCAAGGACCCCAAGGTTGACTACTCGGAAACACTGGAGGCCATTGACGAGTATGTCAAGGCTGGTAAGCTCAGAGGTGTATCCTGCAGCGAGATCAGTGCTGCAACACTTAGGAAGGCATCAAAGAAGTTCAAGATTACTTCAGTTGAGGTTGAGATGTCTCTATTCTACAACGATCCTATGACCAACGGGTTACTCGAGGCGTGCGCCGAGTTGGGCATTCCCGTTCTAGCATACTGTAAGTCAGCGCTCGAAGAATGGAATAGCAAGAGTATTGATACTTTGTGTCCAGCTCCCCTTGGCAGAGGTCTCTTAGGCGGCAAGATCAAGTCAGCTGCCGATATTCCCAAGGGAGACATGAAGCTGTTCCACCCGCGCTTTCAAGGCGACAATCTGACAAAGAACCTCGAGCTTGTAGCCAAGGTTGAGGAGATTGCCAATCGCAAGGGCTGCACCGTTGGCCAAGTTGCAATCAACTGGCTACTCGCTCTGTCGAAACGACCAGGCATGCCTAAAATCATCCCTATCCCCGGTTCCAGCAACCCAGACCGTGTTCGAGAAAATACTACTATTATCGACTTGAACGCTGAGGATATGACCCAAATTGACAAGATTCTGGCCTCCTTTACGACTGCGGGAACACGATACCCCGAGGCGCACATGAGCTTGGTGGACGCTTAATTGGAGGTGGGTTCATGACCCAAGATAGAAGAGAACTTCGAGGTTCACGCGTAGCAATAATATAGTAAAGATAAGCGAAATCACGACTTTTATATTCTCTCGTTTCATCATCTCTCATATCTTCGTATCACTTGTGAAGAGCAGTTTCATACAGAGCAATGACTGCGCACTCGATCTAGGCCACGGGCAAGGCCACGTAGTTGCATAATGAGGTGGTTGCGATTTTCCGTCGTTATTTGTAGAGGAGTTGATGGTTGTAATTGAGAGTGACGGAGTTGCTTGTGGAATCTTGCCCTTCTTATAGTCTGGAGGAGCCTATTTTTGGCTTACAGCCACCCAAAGCATAAGTGAATAGAGATTGAAAGAGCCTCTTTTTTATTACAAAGGAGAAGCGCTCCTGGCGCTGTGTTTACTCAATAATGCCGTGGCCCCTTATCACGTGACGCGGCCTTAGCCCATTGGAGCCTCGTCATCCAGAGTGGACTGTCTATCGAAGCTTGCCCCTCTTCGGAAAGTGTCGCCATTTTAGGCGGCGCCAGTAGTGTGGGGAGTTCAGCGACAAAGAGGTGGCGGGGTAGGTACTATATACTTGGCCGGCTCGCCACGCACAGATCACTCTGCCAGTGCCCAGGAGCCGGCATGGTAGGGGTCTCAGGGCGTGCCCATCCAGTTTTGGTCCCCTCGCTCTTTGTTCTCTCCTCCACCATCAAAGGAAGGTCTAATGTCAGCACCCGGCACGTCCGTTTTCTGTTTCCTGTCTTCCACAATGAACCCATCCCTTGCCGCCCAGAATAGGGCTACCATGGCCGCTTCAAGCTATAAGAGGCAGCGTTATGTCTGCCACCGACGCCCTCCGCTCCGCCATCCGCATCGCCTACGACGGGTCATCATTGATCCTTGTCTCTTCACCAGTCACTCGATCGGATGCCCATCAACACGATAATCGCACCTCGATCTATGACCGCAGGCGATCTACATAAAAATAATACTGCATTTCTTTAAAGCTTTACCGCCCGGGAGGCTTAAAACTAAGCCGCGAGATAAAAGCCGACGCTCTCGATTAAATAGTATACTGCGCACTAGGCGTAGTTAACCGATATTCGCTTCATTAAGCCTAAATACTCTAACCAAACTAAAATTAACGTCAATAGTATCTTTAATAAATAGAGGCAATATATAGAGCTATCTTTATTAAAATTTCTCTTATAATCGCTATATTTCCTAACGTTCTTAATCTAGGTATTATATTAATCTAAAAGTTAGCGACTAAAAGGTAATAATCTATAAAGGACTGAAGGATATAGACTATAAAGTCCTCGTAAGGCATAGGGTAGGTAATGGAGATAGGAGGTGAATAGGTAATGGAATTAGTCCTTATAAAAAGCTGATTAGCTAGATAAGGAATCATATAGCCAGAAAAGTGGGTCAAAAGATAGATAAGGTTAAAGAGGAAAAAGAGAGCTTCTGATTGGTGGTCTTATTGGTTGTATTGCATGAGAGGATATAGATCTAAGAGAGGTTCTAATTCTAAGGGAGTTCTTCTTATTTTATAGAAAATAGCTCGGAACCTATTCGTCTGATTCGGCCAAAAATCATACCGCCGGATAGCTTGATTTGCGGGCTATCTAGCCATATAGGGTAGGCTAAAACCGGATAACTGGATCCCGAGTTATCGCATAAAGATATATATAGCTATAGAGGTTTTATATTGGGGAATTAAAAACCGGATGGAAAATACCCGTATTTTAAGCCTGGCTTTTAACGGTGTTATCGGGCTTATAATAAAGCCCTATATCTGAGGCCACGTGACTTACCCTATAGGGTAATATTACTAAAATTATATAATTTTAGGATTTTTATATAACTCTCTGATATCTTGCTTATATAAGGAGATATTACTTATATAAGTATACCGCTATAAAGCGCTAGCTTTATACTAAATAGTAGTAAATTCTTATGCTTATATCTTATGAGCTGAATTTACTAGAATTATTTATAAAGTGCCTTATATATTATAAGGTCTTTTACATATATAGAGTATAATAAGGTCTATAAGCGATATTATATTTTATTTCTTTCTTTTTTAAATATATTTATTAATACAATATATTAACCTCTCTATATTAAGGTCTTAATTTATTATATATTTTTTTATATTATAATAATAACTCTTATTATTTAGGGAATTATTTTATAATTATCCTATAAATCAATAAGGTTAATTTATTTCTTACATTTTAGGAATATTTATTACTTTTAATATCTTTTTAATTAATATCTTCTTTTAATAATATTTTATATCTTTTTAATAATATTTTATATCTCTTCCTATATATATATTACCTTATAATTAAGCTTATACCCCTATAGCGTAGTGGTTATATATTATAAAAGACCCATTTTAGATAAAGTTTATTAATTTAAATCTAGCTAGGGGCATAATTCTTCTTTATATATAAGGGACTATAGTATTAATATTAGCGCATTAATATTTACTAATAACTATAGGTTATATAACATATATAATAAGCGAGTATTATAGTTATATAAGTATTATTAAAATCCCTTAACCTATATTATCTTTATTTAATTAATTAATTCCTAACTATATAATATATTATAAGGTTTTATTAAGGCTAGGATCCTTCTTACTCTTTAGGCTATATAAATTAACCCTAAGTTAAGTATCTAATAAGCTATAACTATCTATAAGGTCTATTACTATACCTTATATTATCGATAGTAAGGTATCTAGTTATAATAGTATGGTTAGATCTAAGGGATAAACTGGTCATATTAGGTTTATATTAGTAGTGGGAATAGGCGCGTGGTTTAAATAATAAGGGGCTATTATGTCTAGTGATATACTTAAGGGTATTAAGTATAACTAAATTATATTAATAGCTAAGGTAGCTACTATATAAGAAAGTATAATAAATATATTCTATATACTTAAAGTTAGGTAGTTAGACTAATATTCTTATTATTTAGTTTAGGGTAGGACCGTTATTTTTAGAGCTTAGTCTTTAGACTGATATAGGTGACGTCTGGTCCCTTTAGTCTTAAGCTTAATTAAAGTCTTTCTATTATTCTTCCCCGCCTAAACCTTATTATAGCCGTAATATAAGGTCTCCCCTCTATTAGTCTTATCCTTAAGGCTAGCTTTAGCGACTAAATATTTTTTTTTAATAGGTAATTCTAACTTATAAAAATCTCCTTCCGCTACTAACGCAATATTAAGCCGAGTTTCTAAGCGTACTTCTTCCCATAAGCTTTCTAAGGTATAAAGTCTTTCTACCTATATCGAGGCTTTTAGTTCCGAGATTATGCCTTATACTCGCTATTTCCGCTAAGGCTTATCCTCTAAGGTTATCTCTAACTACTTTAAATTATTTTAATTATATTGATATAAAGGTTATTTGCAATAGGGCCGGCGTGGCTTCTTTTTGTGGGCGTGCCTTAGAGGAGTTAGGTAAGCTCTAGGAGGAGGAGTCCGCTATTATAGAGGCATATTCCTTTAAGGCTATTAATTTAATTAATTAGAATACTATTAGCCTTAATAAGCCTATACTTAGTATTATTAGTAGAAGTTCTTTAGAAGGTATTACGCCTTAGTAAGGTATTCTAATAGTTCCTATATATTTTCTAAGTCTAGGTAATCTTTCTACTTAATGAAATATATTATTATTTCTTATTAATTTTATCTATATTAAGGATAGCTTTTATAGTATATTCCTTTAGTCTATTAACTTCCGCTTTTAGTTTATTGCCGGTTTTAATAATAATAGTATCTATTGATTTAAGTAGTAAGATATAAAAGATTAGATAGAGCTTAACTTTAGGAGGTAAGTTTAGTTTATAGTTATATTTTAAGATTTTTCGCTTAATTTTATAGGGTTTAATATATTTATAGTTAAGTTTTTTATTTTATTATTTAGTTTTAATATTTTTTATTACTAATAGGATTATATCTCTCTCTAAGAAGGTTAGTCCCTTAATCCTTTTCTTATTAATATAATTATTTATTCTATTTCTAATAAATTCGAGTTCTATCTATATCTCTTTATATAGATTCTTTAATTAGTTATTAGTAAGGCTTGCTTTAGGGTTAATAATTATATTTTAAGTTTATCTATAGGTATCTAGGGTAGATCTAAAGTTAGTATAGGCTAATCTTTATGCTTTCGTTAGTTACTATATTATAGGCTAGCTATATAGTTAGTAGCTTTTTAACTTAATTATTTTATTTATAATTAATATAGTACTAAAGGTATTACTTTAGTATTTAGTTTATTTATTCTATTTAGCTATTAGTCTCCTTATAATATACCGTAGAGAGCTTATAGTTAATTCTAAGGTATTTAGTTAATTCTTATTAAAACTTAAATATAAAGGGTAGTCCTTAATTTAAGATAATCTTAAGTAGTAGCCTATATATCCTAGTGATATTATAATAAAAGAGGTATATAAATTCTTCTATATTTATTAATTTATTATAAGGGATAAAATAAGAGAATTTTATAAGTCTATTTATAATAATAAGAATATTATTATAGAAGTTTTTAGTAATTAGTTCTTTTAATAGGGGTAGCTTAATAATAAAATCTATAGTAATTAATTCCTAAGGTTATTATATAACCGAGAGTAATTATAGTTTCCTATAGAGTTTATAGCGTTATACCTTTATTTTCGTATATAAGTTATATTTATTTATAATTTATATAATTATTTTTTTTATATTAAGAAAAGTATATATTATTTTAACTTATTTTAGGGTTTTATTAATTTCTTAATATCTATATAGTAGGTATTTATATATCTTATATATAAGGTTATATTATAATTTATCTAGGATTTATTATTTATTTATTTTCTTATTATCTAGGAGTTATTTATTATATTCTAGGCTTTATTTTAATAGTAGATTATCTTATTTTATTATATAGGTTATTTTATTAATCTAGAAGGGTATTTTATAATTTATATAATAAGTTTTTATTTAAGGTATCCTTTTAAGGTATATTATAGTAATTATTTATTCGCTTTAACCTTCCTTATATTAAGGTCTAATTATCTATTAATAATATTAGCTTTTTTATTTTCTTTTCCCTTTATATAGATTATAATATAATTAAACTCTAAGAGGTATTTAATATAATATAGTTATTAGCTATTTAATTCCCTAATAATAGTAAAGTATAAGATATTCTTATAGTCTATATAGACCTTAATTTAATAGGGGCTCTTAAAAAGTAATATTAAAATTCCTTAAAAGTATTAATAATAATAAGGAATTCTTTATTATAGATAAGGTAATTAAATTCTACTCGATATAATTTATAGGAGTATAATATAATTAGGTATAAAAGTCCCTTATTATCTTATTATCCGATTTAGGTATTTAATATAAAGTCTAAGGTATTTATTTTAAGCTTAATTAGTCGGGATAGGTTAAATATCTTAAGGATTAATTAACTTAAGATAAGTTCCTTAATTTCGCTAAAAGCTTTTTATATTTTATTTTCTATTATAAAAAATATATCTTTCTTTATTAAATTAATTAATAATATTATAATTTTTTTAAATCTTTTAAGGAATTTATAATAATACTTAATAAAACTAAAGAAGGCTTATACTTCCTTAATATTTATAGGCTCTTTTTAATCCTTTATTATTATAACCTTCTTAAGGTTTATATATATCTTATAATAAGAGATAATATATTTAAGGAATTCTACTTTTAAGGTATAGAATTTATTTTTCTTAAGTTCTATTAATAAGTTAATATCTTATAATATTTATAATATCTTATATATATATTTTTTCTATTTTAGAGACGATAAGGATATTATCTAGGTAATATATAATAAATATATTTAGGTATTTTTATAATATATTATTAATTATTTATTAGAATATAATAGATATATTAATAAGTCTAAAGGGTATAATAAAGTACTTAAATAGTCTATATTTAATATAAAAAGCGGTTTTTTATTTATATCTTTCCTTAATCTAAATTAAGTTATAGGCTCCCTTAAGGTTAAATATAATAAAGTATTTTATTTTAAAAAGTTAATCCTTTCGCTTATTAATAAGAGATAGTAATATATAATCCTTAATTATAATAATATTAAGTATTTTAAAGTTAATATAAAGGCAAAGCTTTTTATTTTTCTTTAAAATAAATATAATAAGGTATTTAATAAATAATTTACTTTCCCTAATATATCCTTTCTATATTATCTCTTTAATATATTCCTTTAATATTAATAATTATATTATATTAAATAAGTAAAGTTTATTAAAGTTAGGTTACTTTTTATTAATAAATTTAATTTTTAAGTTATAATATATATATAGTAATAAGCTAGTCTTAAGTTCTTTTATAAAAAGCTTTTTATAGATTTAGTATTATAATAGAATATTCTTAAATTATTTATCTTATAGTTTCTTCTTAATTTATTTAAGATTCTTCTTTAGCTTATAGAATTATTTTATAATACTTATAATTATCTATTAATCTTATTATTTTTATCTTTTATATTATTTATATTATATCCCTTTAGATAGAGAGGTATCTTATATTTACCTTTTTTTAATTTCTTTATTATCTTAAGTAGAAATTTAAGATCTTTTATCTAATAAGTTATTATCTCCTTAATAAGGTATCTCTTTATTAAAAGAGGTTACCTAGCCGGTTTATTAATTAAGATATAGGTTAAATCTATATAATTATAGATACCTAAATACTAAATAATATCTTAATATAGGTATAATATTAAATAAGATTCCTTAGTTTTTTCTATTAATAAAGCCTATAAGGTAATTAATCTTATATTTAATAATTCTATTATTATAATTAAACCTTTCTCCTTTTAGGTTATATATTAAATAAGGGTCCTTCTTTTGCCTCTATAGTAGCCTAAGCCTATTCGCTATTATTAAATTAAAGTAATTTTATTTAGCTCTATTATTTATTAAAGTATTTATTTATTCTCCCTTAATTTATATTTATAGTTTAAAGTATTTTAGCTATTAATTATTTATAATTATATATAGAGCTTTTCATAGGAATTATTTCCTTCTTTTTTCCGCCTATAGCTCTATAGTAGGTAGGTATCCTAGTTTTTTAATAATATCCTTTCTAGATAGTCTTTATTATATTTATTATTATTATAGGCCTTATAGTTATATTTATTATCTTAGCTATAGAGTAATTCTTAATATTATTATTTTTTTTTAGCGTCTAGATCTACCTAAGGTATCTTTAACTTAATAAGGTACTCTATATACTCTTATAGCGCGGTTTCTTCCTATATAAGTAAGGTTTTAATATATTATTATTATTAGAGGTATTATTTTTAGTCCTCTATTATACCTCTTATTTATATAGAGGTATAAAAGCCTTTTTCTATTATTTTAATAATCTTATTTAGGGTAGCTCTTCTTTCTTTATTATTTTATTTTATTTCTAGCTTTATTCCTCTTACTTAAGTAAGAGTATTTATAAAATATACTAGGGATATAGTTTATTATTATAATAGGTAGAACTAAAGTTATATTATTTTAATTCCCTTATATTATTATTTAATATAAGAATCTTTTACTTTATATAAAAAGTAAGGTTATATATTTAATTATAAGAGGGGGATAGGGAAATAGTCTTATTCCCTCTTCTTATATAGGTATATCTTATAGTAGTAATCTCTATATAAGACCTATATGATTTTATAGTATTATAGGTATCTTAATAATATCTTATTATATATATAAGTTATATTAAGGTTTTAATAGATAGGGATTTAGTACTATTTCTTTATAATAGGCTTAAATATAGATATCTTTTATATCTTCTACCTTTTATTATTCTTAAGTTAATTAGATATATATATTAGTGCTATTATTTTAGTAATATATTTCTTATTTATCTATCTAAATACTATAATCTTCCTTCTATATTTATTAATATCCCTTAATATTTTATTATATCTCTTTAAATTCCTATTATGCCTATTATATCTATCGTTTATAGTATATATAGTTATTTTAGGCTATTAATCTAGTGAGCTAGTCGCTATATTATTAGGTACCTCTAAGGGTTATTTTCTTATAACTATTATTATTAACTATACTTTTATCCTTAGGTTTTAGTAATAATACTTAAGATAAGTTAATATCGTCCTATAAGTTCTTATTATTAATAATAATATCAATAAAAGACCTCTTTAGTAGTTACTATAGAATATAAACTTATATAGCATAATATTATCTATAGGCTATATTATATTTTACTTTTTCTTTCCCTAGGTATATATTAGCTAGGTATATTAACTTTTCTTTTATATAGTCTTATTTTATTATAGCTACTTTATATTATAGTAAAAAAGTACTTAATTAATTTCTATATATATTATATAGCTCTTAGTACTATAGGTCTAGCTTTATTATTATATAAGGTATTATAATACCTCTTCCTACTTTAGTTTATATTAAAGTAAGGGGTATTAAATTAAGTATCACTAAATCTTAGGTTTTATAATTTCTTTTATAAGAATTAATAATTATCGATCTTAATTACCTTATTAATATAATTAATAAGGTTATTAGGTTAATCCTCTTTATAGAGTTTAGCCTATATCTCTTTCTTAAATCTATTAAAAAAAAGTAATATTAAGGGCTTTTAGTCCTATAGAAGCTTTAAGGTAAGTTAAAGGTATTTTATTCTATACTTAGATATAGATTAGGTTTACCTAAGGGTTTTAATCTCCTTCTTAATTTATTCTCTTTTATTAATTATTCTAAAGGCTTATTAGAGTATAGCCTTAAAGGTATTATAGTCTAAATAGATATTAATAATCTAAGGTAAAAGGTTAATAAAGGGTATAATAAGGTATTTCTTTATAATAGGCTTAAATTATATTATAATATATTTAATTAGTCGCCCTATAGTATATTATACTTTATTAAATATTAAGGTAAATTATATTAAGTAGTACATTATAAAAGCCCTTAGCTAGGTAAGGAATAAGGGTAGCTTATATATTATTCTATTAAAGGGTTTAAATAGGTTTAACTTAAGGATTTCTCCTATATCCCTTCTTTTTATAGTAATAACCGCGAGGTTATTAATTATTTAAGTATTATTTAGGTATTATTTATTTTAAATGCACTAAGAATTAGCTATTTATTCTATAGTTATATAGAGGTTATTTATTTTAATACTTATAGCTATAATTTAGGCTTTAAGCTATTTAACCTTTTTATTATTACTATTAGAGCTAGAAGTATCTTCTATCTATATATTAATTAGGTTAATTAAAGTAGGAGCAGTAGGTATAGGTAGGCCTTATTATTATTAGTTATTTATAGGGGTAGCGGGAGTAGCTATTATATTTTAATATTATTTAAGGTAATATAAGTAATTTACTAAATAAGAGCTATTAATATATAATAATATAGTTAGATCTAAGGGATAAACTAGTTATATTAAGTTTATATTAATAGTGGGAATAATTATATAGTTTAAATAATAAGGGGTTATTATATCTAGTAATATACTTTAGGGTATTAAGTATAATTAAGTTATATTAATAGCTAAGGTAGCTATTATATAAGAAAGTATAATAAATATATTCTATATACTTAAGGTTAAGTAATTAGACTAATATTCCTATTATTTAGTCTAGGGTAGGATTATTATTTTTAGAGCTTAGTCCTTAGATTAATATAGGCGATATCTAGTCCCTTTAGTCTTAAGCTTAGTTAAAGTCTTTCTGCTATTCTTTCCCGCCTAACCCTTATTATAGCTATAATATTAGTCTTAATATAATACCTTTAATAAATTATCTTAATTATTTAATCTCGAGGAATATATCCTTAAGTATTTTATACTTAACTTAGATTTATAAGGATTTCCCCGCTAATTTTATAATATTAAAGAAATAGCTAATTAATTACTTATTAACTATAATATACTACCTATTAATATATATTAAGCTTTAAACTTTATTAAGTAATATCTAGAGCTTAAGATATATTTTTTTTAGAAATATAATTATTAAAGAGCTAAATATAAAGATCTAATTATTATTAATAATTAGTTTTAGCTTATAATAAATATAATTATAAAGTATAATATTTAATTAAATAATATCTATAACTTTAATAAGATTAACTTCTTTATAGATATAATTATAAATAGAATAATTATTATAGGCTTAAAAAGGTATTTAAAGCTAAAATTAATATAGCCTAAAAACTAGAAATAGATTATAATAATCTAAGGGATTAATATAGATAATTAATTAATCTTATTATTTATTATTAATATAGGCTAATATTATTTTATTAATTAATATTAAGAAAATAACCTCTTAAGTAATTAAGCTATTATAATAACTTAAAATAGCTAGATTAATAATAAGATTAATCTTAAGTAATTAAAATACTTTAATTAATATATAATTAAGTAATTAAATAATTATTATTATCTCTTAATCTTTATTTACTATAAAAATTATTATTTTATTAAAGTTAAGAGATATTATATTAAAAATAAAATTATCTAGCTTTATATTATTTTATTTATCTTATTTACTTTAGGCTCTTAATATTATATACTTTAGTATATTTAAAAGGGCTTATAGTTAAGAAATAAAGTATTTAATTAAAAGCTTTATTATATATATTTTAAAGACTAAATTCTTTTTAGCCTTTTATATTATATTTTAAGTTATTATAATAAAAAGAAATATTAAGGTATTATTTAAAGGGCCTAGGTTTATTCCTCTTAATCTAGAAAATATAATCTTAAACCTTAATCTATAGCTATAGATATTAATATTAATTAAAGAGGTATTTAATTAATTAACCTCTTAGGCCTTAAGGACCTTAATGATTATACTTAAGGTTTAATTTTAATCTAAATACCTTAGGATAGAGATTAAAAGGTATTAAAGTAGCTCTCTAGAGTTAATTCTTAAAGTATTAAAGTCTCTTATAAAGGGAATAAAGGTAATTATATATAAAGTAGCTTTTATAAGGGTAAGGATTTAAGACCTTTAATAAATAAATAAGATATTAAGTTAATACTAAAGGGTAAAAAGACCTAATTATAGAAAAAAGAGGTAATAATAATAAAGAAAGAAAGGGAAGTAATTAATTAAATAGATATTAATATATAAATAATAGCTAAATTATTAAGCGATAATAATTAAAGGAGGTTAATATAATTAGGTATTTAGTATTATAGTATCTATAATAAGCCTAGCTATAATATAAAGACCTATTAAATAATAATTAAGATATCTAGGGAAGAATATAATAAATAGTTTTAATTAATTAAATAATTTATAGTATTTTTATTATATTTTCTATATTAAAAGTTAGGATTTTTATAATATTTATATACCTATAATACTTGCTTATATATATTAATAAAGTAAGAGCTACTATATATAAAAAGTAGCTTACCTTATATACTATATATTACTAGAAATTAAACCTTTATTTATAGCTTAATTAGGATTTCTATTACTATTAAGCTATTAGCTCTAGCGGAAGTAGTTAAATTAATAGTTAAAATTATTAATAATAAGCTAAGGCCGCGACTAAAGGTACTAAGCCTAACTTATTAGGTTAGGTTAGGCGCTAAGATTAAAAGCGCTAGGGCTAGCCCAGGCGATATACGAAAGGATATAGCTAAATATAGTAAAAATTAAGTAATAAAAGGCATAGGTGCTATATAGGTAGGGGTTTTTCGTCTAGTCTCAGGGAGGCTTATTGCCGGATATAGTCTTCCTCTATATATAGCTTACCCTTAATTATACCCTTAAGGAGGTCCTTTAGGTACCTAGATAGGTAGCTATAGGAATAAATTATATTAATAATTAAGCTTATAATAATAAAAATATTTAATTAATTTCTTATTTTTTTATATAGCTTTTAATTTTATAGATTTAGCTTTAATATTATATAAGGTATTATAATACTTTTTCTTATTTTAGTTTATATTAAAATAAGGGGTATTAGCTTTATTCTTACTAAATCTTAAGTTTTATAATTTCTTTTAAGAGAATTATTAATTTTTAATCCTTATAGCCTTATTAATATAATAATAAAGTTATTAATTTAGTCTTTTTATAGAGTTTAGCTTATATTTCCTTTTTAAATTTATTAAAGAAAAATAATATTAAGAGCTTTTAGTCTTATAAAAGCTTTAAGGTAAATTAAAAGTATTTTATCCTATATTTTAATATAAATTAAGTCTACCTAAGGGTTTTAATCTCCTTTTTAATTTACCTTTTTTTATAAATTATTTTAAAAGCCTATTAAAGTATAGCCTTAAAGTTATTATAATTTAAATAAATATTAATAATTTAAGATAAAAGATTAATAAAGGCTATAATAAGGTACTCCTTTATAATAGGCTTAAACTATATAATAATATATTTAATTAATTACTTTATAATATATTAAATCTTATTAAATACTATAGTAAGTTATATTAAATAATATATTATAAAAGCTCTTAATTATATAAGGAATAAAAATAGCTTATATATTATGTTATTAAAGGGCTTAAATAAATTTAGCTTAAGGATTTCTTTTATATTTTTACCTCTTATAATAATAATAACTAAATTATTAATATTCTAGATATTATTAAGATATTATTTATTTTAAACTCTCTAAGAGTTAGTTATTTATTTTATTATTATATAGAAATTAGTTATTTTAATATTTATAATAATAACTTAAGCCTTAAGTTACTTAATTTCTTTATTATTATTATTAAAGCTAGAAATTATAAGGCATCTTATAGAGGCTAGCGAGGACCTCTATAAGGGCCCGCTATAGGAGCCGGCAGTAGAAGACCTTATATACGAGGGTATAGCATAATTCCGGCATAAAGTGCCTAAATTAGTTAATTTTTTAGTCTATTAGCTTAATCGGCATGCTACCCGGTTCCGTGATAATTATTTAGGCACTTCGTGGGTCTCCTAGCTAAAGATCATAGGTTCGATCCCCAGCGCGCGAGCATGTACGACACGGCGGCGGCATAGATAACACGGCCTACGTTAGGCTCATAAGGCAGTATGCAGTTGCCTGCTGCGGCGAGCCTTAGGGGCTAACCCCTGTACGGTTACCCTGACCGTGTAGTATGGTCACGTGACGACTCGGGACGAGTCGTATAAAGAAGGGGGTAATTATAAGGTATCTTGCGGAGGCCGGCGAGGACCTCTATGAGGGCCCGCTATAGGAGCCTGCAGTAGAAGACCTTATGTATAAGGGTATAGCATAGTTCCGGCATGAAGTGCCTAAATTCGTTGATCTTTTAGTCCATTAGCTTAATCGGCATGCTATCTAGTTCCGTAATAAAAATATCTTCTATCTCTATATTAATTAAATTAACTTAAGTAAATATAATAGGTATAGGGAGGCCTTATTATTAATTATTTATAAGGGTAGCGAAAGTAATTATTATATTTTAATATTATTTAAGGTAATATAAATAATCTACTAAATAAGAGTTATTAATATATAATAATATAGTTAGGTTCTTAAGGGATAAATAAATTATATTAAGGTTTATATTAATAATAGAGATAATTATATAATTAAAGAAGGGTATTATTATATTTAATAATATACTTAAGGGTATTAAATATAACTAAATTATATTAATAACTAAGGTAGTTATTATATAGTAAAGTATTAATAAATATATTCTATATACTTATATAGTCCTCTTAGATTAATATCCTTATTACTTTGTCTAGGGTAGAACTAATATTCTTAAGGCTTAGTCCTTAAACCGATATAAGTGATACTTAGTCTCCTTTGTCCTAGCTTAATTAGATTGTATTCTACCGTGCTTCCCCGCCTAATCCTTTATTAAGGTCGTGATAAAAGAGAAGGACTAAAGAAGCTAGATCACGATTGTTACTAGATTATCTTCGGGCTAATGGGTTAAATCGGACATAAGAGAAAGATATATGGAAAATTTTAAGACTGTTGATTTCTTACGTTCTTATAGTAGAAGGTTATAAGAAACAGCAAAAATTATTAGAGATCACAAGTGTAAGGCGACTACGGCGGTGGCAAGGTGTGAAAGAAGGAGGAACATGCTATAAGAGATCGTGCCTATATGTACATAGTGGTTCCCCTACTGCACTTTTAGGATCAATTAAGTAACTAGCATCTTCTCATTTTAACAAAATAAACCCGCGACTTTTAACGGAACCGGCGTGTGCACATTACTACCGCGACAATCTGTAAGATCGAGAGACTTAAATTATATTATTCAGGTTATACCCTTTAGCCCACTTGGGAATTTACCATCAAGTTTCTCAGGGAGGAGTAAGAATATTGATTTAATAAAGCACCAATCCTAGATAGAGTCCCTTGACAAAAAGAGATACTTTTAGTAGAATTAAAGACAAGAGTTGAAAGATGGTGTCAAGTTGGCGCTTTCTGCGCCATGGCCCCCTGAGAGACCACTTGGCTGCCTGGTATCACATTTCTAAGCTGGCTATGGAGAGGGGCAGTCATTTCAAGACAAATCATGAG
The DNA here is from genome assembly GCA_020883615.1 of Fusarium virguliforme. Classification (NCBI taxonomy): domain Eukaryota; kingdom Fungi; phylum Ascomycota; class Sordariomycetes; order Hypocreales; family Nectriaceae; genus Fusarium; species Fusarium virguliforme. The sequence continues at coordinate 1,835,066 of JAJHJD010000010.1, read as the reverse complement.
AGCGGCCTGGCTGAGAAAACGCTAGCCGTCTCTTAAAACAGCGAGTCGCGTCAAATGTCTCAATTGACTGTAGTATATCACTGAGAAAAACGGAAAGTCCTGAAATTGAGAGCTTCATTCTCTATAAATTTGTTGTATTCTTGCAAATCTGCTCTATCACCTCCGATCACCTAGGCGAAGATGCGGAGGGGCCGCCCAACCAGGTAGACACCAGGGTCATTGAAGTGCAGCCCCATATCAAGGTCCGCGATCTTGGCCAGATCGGCAGGCTCCATGTCGAACCCAGTGACATCCAGATTCTTGGCCATCCTCTCCTTCCTATTGCTCTTCGGAATGACACATAGTCCCCTTTGCGTAGCCCAGCGCAGGAGGATCTGCCCAGGAGTCTTGCTGTACTTCGAAGCGAGCTCCAGGATGAGAGGCGCCTCGAGCAACGAAGGTGTGCTGGCGGCCTTTGTGGGGAAGCTCGGGGGCAGCTCCAGGAAGGACTGGGGGCCGAAGGAGCTATACCCTGTCACCAGCATGCCCTGGTCTTTGCAAAAGTCGACCAGGTTCTGCTGCACAAGGTAGGGGTGATGCTCTGGTAGATACAAACCACGTGTCAACCACTCGCCGCCTCAAACTCAAGCCTGTTTGGACTCACCAATCTGCAGCATGCTTGGCTTGACCTTTGCATAGGTGAAGATGTCAAGGATGGCCTGCGAGTTGAAGTTGGATACCCCGATATCCTTGACGATGCCTCGATCGTGGAGCTCTTCAAGAGCCTCCCAGGTCTCTCGAATTGGGACCGCCTCTAGTTTGACCTGAGATTCGCCGTCATAGTACCATCCCTTACGCCCGTTAGCTCGTGAAACGTTCAAGTGTGTCAGCACCTTCGCGGTGCGCCGACTAAGAACATACCCTTGTGCACTCGGTATTGTATTCAAGAGCCACTGGAAAATGTATCAGGAACAAATCAATGTATCCAAGGCCCCATTGTTCATTCTGTTCGGTCGCGACCTTGATAGCACGGTCCCTAGAAAGACATGCATGTGAGCAATGAAAGCCTTTGTCGTTGGGGAAGAGTTGCGTTCAAGCTGAGAACACTCACTTCTGGTGGCATGTGTTCCATAGCTTCGTGGTGATGAAAACGTCCTCTCTCCTAACAAGGCCCTCATCGATTGCTCGCCGGATACCATCCCCAGCTTCCTTTTCGTTCCCGTAATCATAGGCGCCGTCGAACAGCCTGTAACCAGATTTGATTGCCTGAAGTTCCATGGTCAGTCGCATTGTGTAGCCAAGCTTTTAGAATCAAAGCCATACCTCATAGACGAGCTCCGCTGCATGCTCCGGTACGACCTTCCAAAGGCCGAATCCGACTTGAGGGATTCGCTGGCCAGACGACGGAAGCTTCAAATATGGGCTTTGCGATGACATGGTAAGAGCCGCGCGTGATAGTGCGATATGTGTAATGGAAGGAAAAGCGTGACGGTTGCTTCGGAACCGTGTTGAGACTTGACCACCAAGACTCGGGGACTGCACTGCTAGATATACGGCGTAAGTCCACAATACCGGTCTTGCCACGGCCAGCACTGGGCAGTTTGCACGCCGTTAAGGGTGCAGGAGCAGTGGCTGGCGGCTCAGACTGCCGTTTTGGCATTCTAGGCATTCGGACTGTGATTTTAGACTCTACTCCGGCATTTTCCCTTTTCATGTGGCGTGGTAAGGTGTAAGCGCCGATTCTCCGTGCCTCCGCCGCGATGAGGCTGCAATAGATGCATGCCACGGCCGATGACTAATGCCCATCCAGCTCGCCGGTCTGATTCAAAAGCGCGGGGCTGGCCTCTGACTTTTCGGTATTCTCATACTTCAAACAAACAACTCGGAGCTAACATTTCTTCGACACGCTTTATCTTTCCAGCAAAGGCCAGCATAACCGGCAAGCCTTTGGACAACATGGATTCTTTGAAAGGACAGACTGCCTTCATTGTTCGTGTTCTCGTCGTTATATTGTCAAGCCTTGATGACCTGCTAATGGTCTAAATAGACTGGAGCTTCTATGGGTATCGGCCAAGCCATTGCCATTCGCCTGGCTGAGCAGGGTGTTAACGTTGCTCTTGTATCTCGTAGCAAGGTCAGTGAAAGCATCCCAGCCGCCCACTGAGGTTCACAGACAGACTGAATATCTTGTGTGGAATCCAGGATAAACTTGACAAAGTGCAGGATGAAATTACTGCCAAATTCCCACAGGTCAAGGTCGGGGTCTACCCCGTCGACATTCAGAATCAAGGCCATGTCGAGGAGGTTGTAAAGACAGCCATCTCTGACCTTGGCCAGATTGATATACTCATAAACAATGTCAGTGCAGCCCCTTTGACATCGACAGACATGCTGGACAAGCCCAGTGCTAAAGAGACACCAGGCTGGCATTGCCCTCGGTGCTCCGGCTAGGTTCTGGGAGCTCCCCATTGATCAAGTAGCCCAAATGTCGGGCACGAATATCAATGGTGTGATGTTCACTACGCACGCTGTGCTGAACCACTCTATGTGGCCGAGAAAGAAGGGAACCATCCTCAACGTGTCGTCCGTCACCGGGCTAGAGTGTCCGCCATTTAATGGCGAGGCTGTCTACCACGCTTCTAAGGCTTTTCTCGAAGGATTTACCAATAGTCTTCGCATGGAGACAGCCGGTTCTGATATTCGGGTCCTGACGTTACGACCTGGCTGTGTTACCACACATTTCCATTTGCAGAGGGTCAAGTACAACCAGGACGCCATGGATCAGTTCTTCGAGGGGTATGAGCCGCTTGTTGCTGAAGACCTTGCGGAATCGGTCTTGTACATGCTGAGCGCACCCAGCCGCATATCCATCAAGGCTCTCGATTGCGTTCCAACGGCACAACGTGCTTTGACCCGATTTGATCGCGAATGGAATTCTCGCCGGGAATGAGGTTATGCAGCTTGGAAGATGGAGCAGCCGGTAGAACTGGGGACTGTGATAGCTACAGGTTCAATGAGAGCTCCTTTAGTTTTTGAAACCAGATTTTGGGAGATTGTGAGGAATCCAGAAGATCGCAATGTTTTCCCAGTATCCTGGACATTAGAACAATATAACGACTCCCCCCAACAGTCTATCTAATTTGCAACTCTTCAACCGGCGTGAGTGCGGTATCAACCACTATAACAACAAGTCAGACAGGAGAATCAGGTGTGATCACCCAAGGTGGCGCCAGGTTCGGAAACGGTCATCACGTCGCTGTTGAGGATGGCGTCTTGGCGAGGTATCCTGAGGCCTCTACCAAGTTTCGGGATGCCTCGGGATGTAGGGCTACAGGGCGTTGAGAATGCATTGGAGAAGAACTGACACGGCCGAAAAGGATTAATCAGCAGGCAAAACGGTTGAGGGCCAAAGATTGTCCTTCGTCAGCCGATGTGGGGTCGAGAAAAGTTTGATGGTAAGCGCCGGAAAATCCATCGGTGAATCGGTAAAAGACCGAAGATCTGGAGGAGGCCAGGCCTCATCTCTTGGACTGCGCGAAGGCATCCAACCGGTCACTGGCCCCACTGCTAGAGCACACTATCAGTTTCTGCCAATACTTTGGTGTCATCCTGATCTCATCCTATTGCATTTGTAGTGGGAGAAATCAGCGCCTGGCCATGACTGGCTTAGATCCCTGTCTGGTACCTGATGGATGCCTTCGCGCAGTCTAAGAGATACGGCATCGATCATCGGGAGCAGACCCAATCCACAACGCCCGCATATGATGGTTGGCGATGCCAAGTGGGCAACCAGCTCGGCCGTTCCGCGGCGTAGTCCTTTATGCGCCCCATTTGCGTCTGATGGGACTTCAATGCGTTCATCCAGGAAGCCAAAAGCGCCAGCGTTGAAGCAGCCCAACCTGGGTGTGGTCCAAACCAGCCAAACTGGTGGATGCAGCAGCCACAAGCTCTCGCTGAGGATGGCATTACTGGAATCACTAGGTTGGAAGTCCCAAGCGCCGATGCAAAAGTCCGAAGGAGAGAGCGAGCTCCAGCGAAGGAGGCGATGGTTGGAAATGGCAATCCACTCATGCCTCGGAAGGGTATCAAAGGAGGGGTTAGCCTTTGCATGTGGCTGCGATTCACGCATGACTTCGCGTCGCTCGGGCATTGCTGGCCACCATGACGTAGGTAGCATAAATACAACATTGCGCTAAGCCCCATCCTCGGTGTCATATGTCCATTCCTCGTCATTTCTACATGCCCATCAAGATTCATTCAAAACGCGCGCAGAAGGATCAAAAATGGCCGGCATCACTCCATTCAACGTCAGTGCACTGGAAGTGTTTTCTATGAGCGGCGTACACTGACGCAAACCGTGCCATCAGATCCATATCCCGGACAGTCTGCTCGAAGAGGTCAAGCTCAAGCTGAGATACGCTCGATTGGATGATGGAATGGCAACAGTGGAATGGAACGACCTTGAAATTGGTCACTCAGCTTTCAAGGAACTCGTCGAATTCTGGCGCGACAAATATGACTGGCGAAAATACGAGGCATTCCTTAATACCTTTCACCACTTCAAGGCCCCTATTCGAGTCCCTGGGTTTGAGCCTCTTGACATCCACTTCCTGCATCACAAGTCCCCCAGAGAAGACGCCATACCCCTTCTGTTTGTCCATGGCTGGTCTGTATTGCCTTTATAGTACGGTTCGAAAAGTTGACTAAGGTGCCTCCAGGCCTGGATCTTTTCTGGAATCGACAAAGCTTATACCACTATTAACAACCCCTTCAGAGGATAAGCAGGCTTTCCACGTCGTGGCACCATCAATCCCAGGATATGGATTTAGCCAGTACTCGAAGAAATCTGGATTTGGATTAGAACAACATGCAGCCTGTTTTGCGCTCCTCATGGACCTACTCGGTTATGACAAATACGTGTGCCAGGTACGAACCAGTGACTCGCCTTGGGCCGAATGCTTCTTCTAACATGCTTTTGTCATAGGGAGGAGATTGGGGATCGTCTATTGTGAGATACCTGGCGCTCAATCATCCCGACGCTGTGCAAGCCATTCATATCAACATGTTTCTGGCCCTCACTCCCGACTCGAAGAAATCACCGGAGAAGTTTATAAAACATCTGAATAACGACTATAGTGAGCAAGAACTCCAGAATCTAGAGCGAACCCACTGGTTTGCAACAGAAGAGGTGAGTTCCATGCTTCAGCGTCATAATGCTGTTCCTTGCTTGTCAAGCTGGTAACCTCTTCTTCACTCTAGCGTGGCTATCAACGTATACAAGAAACTAAGTGCGTCACACTTGGCTATGCTTTGCATGATTCGCCAGTCGGTATGCTCGCATGGTTTGTGGGCAAGCTCAAGGCTTGGACTGATGGGTATGCTTGGACAGAGGAGGAGCTTATCAACTGGGCTTTCATCCATTACCAAGGTAGTTCGAGTGCTGCGATGCAAATCTACAAGGAAGCTGAGGCTGTTCTGAACGAGAACCCTAACAGTATGTTGGGAAGATACATTTCTCAACCTGTGGGAGGATCTTTGTTCCCGAAAGAGGTCAGTGATCCGTCCATTTCCCAGACTGTCTTGCGACCGAGTGCTTGACTTGTCATTTTTCCGGTGACTGTGTTGACATATTTTCATAGCTTTGGCTGTATCCTCGCGATTGGCTATCTGAAACCTGCAATATTCAGTTCTGGAAGCAGCATCAGAAGGGTGGGCATTTCATCGCTTGGGAGCGGCCGGAGACGCTGGCAAACGATGTGTCTGAGTTCTACGGCAAGTCCGGCCCTGTGTTTGGACGGACCTCTTCTCGACAGCCCTGAAGCTGTATATTCCGACTCGGGAGTAGCAGATTGATACTCAGACGCCTAGCCAGTTGCAAAGCTTGTAATGCGACGAAACCTATAAACGATTATCCAACAGGTTTAGATTCTTCGAATAACATCCGGTGCTAGTTTCAACTATGGCAATAGTAGATAACTTAGGGTTGCTCTCTCGCCGTTTCATTGATTTGAACACATGCTCCACGGACGCGTGGTAGGTAGTATCTCTTGAGTGTTTGCCGGGCTAGGGTGTTCCTTTAGTGCTTTTATATCACCGCCAGTTGCTAGTGAGTCGTGCTCGGCGGCCATAGACTGAGAGAGAGTTAATGCTTCTGTGTTAGGGTAAGAGACAGTAGGGAATATACGGGAGGTAATTATTAGAAAAGAGATTTCTATTTTAGCTAATATATATAATAAGCGAGTGGATCAAAGAAGTAAATAGATTAAAAATTCCTTATTCTATACCCTCTCTACGTAATTAATTAATTCTTTATTATTAAATATATTATAGATAAATTCTAAAGTAAGAATCACTTTAATACTTTATTTCTATTAAAATAACCCTAATCTAGGTCTTAAATATACTATTAAGACCTATAAAGTTAGTTATAATATACTATAGCGCTAATATAATAGTATTTAGTCTTAATATGATACTCCCTCTAAATTATATAAATTATTTAATCTAAAGAAAGAGATTATAATTTAATATATCCTAGACCTAGACTTATAACGATTTCCCTGATAATTATATAATATAGAAGAAATAGCTAATTAAGTACTTATTAAATAAAATATATTATCAATTAATAAATATTAGGCTTCTAATTTTATTAAGCGATATATTAAGCTAAAGATATATTTTTTTATAGATATAAGTAATAAAGGGCTAAATATAAAGATCTAGCTAAGATTTAAAAGTCATTTAAACTTATAGAGAATATAATATCTAAATATAGTATTAACCTCGCCGATATCTATAACTTTAATGAGGTTAGCTTCATAATAGGTATTAATATAAATAAAATAATTATTATAGGTATAAAAAGATATAAAAGACCGAAATTAATATAGCCTAAAAGCTAGAAATAAATTATTATTACCTAGGTAATTAATTTAAAAGGTTAGGTAATCCTATTATTTATTATTAATATAGGCTAATATTACCTTATTAATTAATATTAAGATAATAACCTCCTAGATAATTAAATTATTATAATATCTTTTAATAGCTAGCTTAATAAGAAGCTAGGCTTTAAGTAATTAAAATACTTTAATTAATATATAAAGATATAATTAATTAATTATTATTATCTTTTAATTCTTAATAATTATAAAATATTATAGCCTAGATAGTCCCCTATCACGTATTATTTTATTCCCTATAAACCTCCTTTATATTATACTAATTATAATAGACCTCAGTTCTATAAGTATAAGGCCCTTACTTAGACCTTACTTCTATAAATATAAGGCCCCTTATATATATAAAACCTGTTATACCTTAGATAGATATTTAGCTTTCTTAGCTATTAATAAACTTTAATTACCTTTAAGACCTTCTTAACCTATTATTAAGATATAATAACTCCTATTATATAGCTATACTTAAATGCCTTATTAATAATAAACCTAATATAATTAATTTATTCCCTTAGAAAATACTAGATATTATATATTAATAGCTCATATTTAATATATTTCTGCGTTATATTATAATACCCTCTATTATTAAATAATATATCTTCTAATAGATAAAATACCCTATCTATTAAATCCTTATTAATAAGACCGCCTCCTATATATAATATAATATCTTTTAGTAATATTAAGATAGCTATTAAGCTTTAATAGCTATAAAACCTTATAACCTAGCTATAAGCTTAAGTTAAGATTTAGGAAGAAACCCCTATTGCCCCTATAGTTAATTATAATAAGGACTTAAGAGAAGGTATTAAATTATTAATACTAAAAGTATTTATAGGATAAACTAGTAATATAATCCCTTTTCTTTATATAAAGGGATACTTTTATATATTCCCTTAATATATTAATATTAATATAAAGAAAGTATTATTTATTATAGCCTTATTTTATAGTATTATAAAAGTATAATTTAAACCTACCTAAAGAGACTTATTAAAAAATAATAAAGATAATTAAGACTAAAGGTTTATAAATATCTTTATTAATTAAGCTAACTTTAAGATTATACTTAAGGAGGCCTTTAGAATAATTAATAAAGAATAATAAGTGATAGCTAAACTTTATTTATTTATTTAAAATAAATTATATAGTATATATTTAGCTATATTTTAGTAAGTTTTATTTAAAGTTAAATAAAATACTAAAGTATTAAGAGAGATTTATTATTAGGGACTTAAGGAAGAAATTAAAGATAAGCTCTATAAAGCTAATTAATTAAATAACCTTAATAAATATATTATAATAGCTAATAAGATTAATGAAAGATAATATAAGAGGCGCTAAAAGAGAGTAGCCTAAAGGAATAAAGGCCGCGCTTTTTAATTTAATCCTTACTACCTTAATAAATATAATAATAACTAGAGATAAAAATAAAGGAAAAACAATAAAAACTAAAATAATAATTAAATACCTCTTATAATACTTAATTAAGACCTATAGATATTAGAAATATCTAATAAGATATATCTTAGATTACCTATTATAACTATAGAAAGAAGGGATACTATAGGAGTAATTATTAAGCCCCTATTATAGCCTAAGGAACTTAAGTTCCCTAGGACTAATAAATTAACTAAATTATATAGTAAATTTATAAAAAAGATGTTTTTACCCCTATACCTTTTTATATATTAGCTTAATATAGCGATAATAAATGAATAATTATTAAAATTAATTAGATTAAAGGATTAATTAAAATTAATACCCTAGCTAATTTATACCTTAAAAGCAATAATAATATTATAATATATATAATAAGCGAGCGCTATAGATAAATAAGCGCTATACTTTTCTTAACCTTTAAGATTAAAATCGCTATAAAAATATAATAAATTATTTAATTAATTAAAATTATTTATTATATTTTTCTCTAAATATCTTAATTATTACCTAATATATTTTTATATTATAATTAATCTTATTATATACTCTATAATATTAAACCCTTAATTATATTAATCTTCCTTAATTATTACTTCTTAATAATTTAATTACTCCCTATATATTAATATCTATCTAATTAATTATTTACTTTCCTTTATTTATTATTATTACCTCTCTTTTCTATAAATAAATCTTTTTTACCTTTTAATTCTAACTTAATATCTTATTTAGTTATTAAAGGTCTTAAACTTTAGCCCTTAATAAAGTATTTTTATATAAAATTACCTTTATTACCTTAAAAAGAGACTTTAATATTTCTAGAATTAACTCTAGGGAGCTATTTTAATACTTTTTAATTTATCTCTTAAGGTATTTAGAATAAGACCTAACCTTAAGTATAATCTTTAGGTCTTTAATACCTAAAGGGTAGAATAATTAGCCTCCTCTTTAATTAATATTAAAATCTATAGCTATATATTAAGCTTTAAGATTATACTTTCTAGGTTAAAAGGAATAAATCTAATTTTATTAAAGGCTCCCTTAATATTTCCTTTTATTATAATAACTTAAAATATAATGTAAAAAGCTAAAAAGAATTTAATCTTTAAAATATAAATTATAAAGTATTTAATTAAATATTTAATTTCTTAATTATAAGCTTTCTTTAATAGCCTAAAGTATTTAATATTAAGAGGCTAAAATAAATAAGATAAATAAAGTAATATATAAAATATAATAATCTTATTATTTTTATAATTAAATCACTATAACTCTATAGTACCTAAAGGGATTAAAGTCTCTTAATATTACTTAATAATATTAATAATAATAGCCTATACCTAGACTAAATATTATAATAACTTAAAATATTAATTAATATTATTATTATATAGTATATAGAGTTAATAGCTTTAATAGCGAGCCTATTTACCTCTATAAACTCTATTTAAAAAGAAAAGCTAGAGGTATTAGCTACCTCTCTTAACTAATTATATTCTAGATAAATAATATATATCTTAATAGGATAAGAAATATAATAACCTTAAGGACTCTTAAGAGAATATTTTATCTATTTAACCTATTTATTATCCCTTAATATTAATAAAGAGAATTACCCTTTAAGTATAGCTTTATAATTATTATAATTATTATAACTAAAAAAAATAATTATAACCTAAATATTAATCTAAGTTAATCTATAAAGTATAGATTATATTAATATTACTATTTTATATAGAAATAACTTTATTATAATTAAATAAATTTAGCTATAACCTTTATAATAATACCCTAAAAGGTATATTAAAGGTTTTAGAGAAAATATTATTATAAAGCCTTTAGAAGGATTAAGCTAAACCCTATAATAATAATTAATAACTAAAAGGTCTTATTTATTAAGTTTAGCTATAAGCTCTTATTTATTATAAACTTTATAGCCTTATTACTATAGCTATATTATAATTTAATACTTAAAAATTTTATTATTAATAAAATTTACCTTTTTAGCTACCTTACTTAAAAGGTCTTAAATAGACCTCTTATAGCTATTAAATAAGCTTTTATAAATTATATAAATAATAAAGCCTATAATCTATAGCTTATATAATTAATAATTAAGCTTAAAGTAATCTAAGTAATTTAATAACTATATAGATATATAGGAACTAAAGATATAAATAGGAAAGAATATAGAGAAGTAAGGGATTTTAGGTTTTTAGGGGATTAATAATATAGGGACTATAAGATTATATTTTAGGGACTAAATAGGATTAATACCTATAGTTAGATAACTCTTATATAAAGAGTTAATATATTTAATTAAATTATTGATTAAAAAATATAATATTAAATATATAATATATATAGCCTATAAAAAATATAAGAATATAAGGTATAAGATAATATATATAATATAGAGGTTATTATTGCCCTTAGTAAGACCTTATCTAAAGATAGCGTTAACTATCTTATGTTATATAATATATATTAAAATATAAAATAACCACTCGGTAATAATTAGTGATTTTAATAGTGATTTTAATAATAATAATAATAATAATAATAATAATAATAATAATAATAGATAATAGATTACCTATAGTATTAGCTATAATAGCTTAATAAAGACCTATAAGTTATAAAAAACTATTAGAATAATACTCTCGATAAATAACTTAAGAATATACCTAAATAATATTAAGTCTATAAGAAGCTTTTTTAAGAGAAGCTTAATATAAAGCTACCTTAATATATAAACTAAGATCTTAAGATCGTCCTAAAAGATAGAAACTTACTTAAATTCTTCCTTATCTATAACTTAATATAAATTAAGCTTAATATACTTAAAGAATAATTATAAGATATATTATATAAGGGATATATTTAAACCTTAAAATCCTTAGCTAGATACCCTATTATATTTATTCTTAAGCTAAGCTTAAATAAATTATAATTAATTATAGATTATAGATAGCTTAATATTATTATATTGAAGGATTAAATATTATTATTATTTATTATAGAAATAAAGGATTACTTCTTTAGAAAATATTTCTTTATTGTACTTAACCTAAAGGCTGTATATAATCTTATATATATTAAGGAAGGCGATAAATAATAGACTACTTTTGAAATTAAATATAGACTTTTTAAATCCCTAATAATACCCTTTAGACTTATTAATACCCCTATAATATTCTAATAAATAATTATTAATATATAAGAGAATACCTTAATATTTTTATTATTTATTACCTAAATAATATCTTTATCTTCTCTAATATAGAAGATTAATATATAGAATATATCTATGAAGTCCTATAAGTACTCTAAAATATTAATATATTAATTAAGCCTATAAAGAGCTACTTTTATTAGGATTAAACTATATTCCTTAATTATAAAATCTCTTATAATAAGATATAAATAACTAAATAGAAGATTATAGCTATTAAAGATTAACTAATATTAATTAACCTTAAGAAAGAATAATCCTTCTTAGGATTTATTAATTATTATCGCCGATTTATATAAGATTTTAATAAGATTATTATATCCTTTATAGAGTTTATTAAAAAAGGTAAATTATTTAAATAGATAGAATAAGTATAATAAGCCTTTAATAAACTTAAGGAAGTAATTCTTAGTAAATTAATCTTAATTATATTTAACCTAAAGAAGGAGATTAAGCTTAAACCTAACTCCTTAGACTTTACTCTTAGAGCCTAGATTAAATAATAAGATAAAAAAGGGAACCTTTACCTAATTATATTCTATTCCTATAAGCTATAAGGAGTAGAACTTAATTATTTAATTTATAATAAAAAGTCCTTAGTTATTATTAATACCTTTAAGGAGTTTAGATATTACTTAAGAGGAAGTTAATATTAAATTAAGGTTTATATAGATTATAAGGATATTATATATTTCGCTATAACTTAAGAATTTAATTAATAATAAAGATATTATATAAAATACCTTTTAAAATTTAATTTTATTATTATCTATTAAAAGGGATTTAATAATAATAGAGCTAATATTATTAGCTAATAAATTAATTATAAAACTAGAATAACTTAAGTATATAAGTAATTACTTAAGTATAATAAAATAACTATTTATAATTTATAGTATAGAGGAAGATTATTATATAAACTATATATATAGAAGAAATAATATAACTAAAAGTACTTAATAACTTTCTTTATAAATTTTACTCTTACCCTTAATATAAATGTTAAGGAGTTATAAAAATATATAAAAGGCTATAAGAATATAGAAATTATTTCCCTGATATAAAATAATAAATTAGAAATATAATATATTAATATAACCTATATACTAAGATATAAGTATAATAATATAAATCTTATAAGAACTTAGAACCTTTATTAATTGCGTAATAACTATAGGATTTAAGTATAATAGACTTTATTATAAAGTTACCTTTATTAAAAGAACCCTAAATTAATATTATCTATAATAATATCTATTATTATTAACTATCTTATAAAGTTTATATAACTTATCTTATTTTAGGAAGTAATAGATATAGAAGAATTTTCCTATATCTTTTTTAATATATCATTAATATATATATATTACCTATAGAAATTACCTTTAATTAAGGACCTATATTTATATCTAAGTTTTAGTAAGTATTTATAATATAATTTAGCCTTAATTAGAAGCTTATTATAGTATTTTAATTATTAATTAATAGGTAAACTAAATAAATAAATTAAATACTTTAATTATAGCTATAATATTATATTAATTATAAATATATTAATTAAGTTAGTAAATTACCTATTACTTAATTAGCCTATAATATAGTATTTAATAGGAGTATAAAGATAATATTAGCTTTTATTAATTTTAGATTTACCCTAGATATCTATAGAATAAACAGAGAAAGATTAATTAACTCTAAGGCTATGATTACTAGCGATTAACTAAAGAATCTATATAAAGAAAGAAAAATAGAACTTAAATTTATATAAAAATATATAGAGACCTATTATAACCTTAAGCAGTTAGAAGGACTAACCTTTAAGGAGGGAGAGATAATCTACGTTATAATTAAAAAGATTATAATAAAATAATAAAATAAGAAACTTAAGTATAAGTATATTAAACCTTTTAAGATCCTATAAAGAATTAGAAAAAATAACTATAAATTAGATTTACTCCCTAAGGTTAAGCTCTATTTAATCCTTTATATTTCCTTACTTAAAACTGCTAATATTACGGCCCAATATATGTAGGTTATATATATAAACTACCCCTATAAATTCCTTATTAATTAAAGGGTAATTATATCTAAACACTAAACGATTATAATAATTACTTCTTTAATTACTATAATTATTTATATAATTACCCTAATTAAAACCTAAGACTATAGTAATTAGATAATATACCCAAAAGTATATAGAATATATTTATTAGTATTTTCTTACATTATAGCTACCTTCGCTATTAATATAATTTAGTTATATTTAATACCCTTAATTATATTATTAAATATAATAAATATTTATTATTTACCTATATAATTATCCCTATTATTAATATAAACCTAATATAATAATGTATCCGTTAGACCTAACTATATCGTTATATATGAAGAGCTCTTCTTTAATAGATTATTTATATAACCTCAAATAATATTAAAATATAATAGCTACTCTTATTACCTCTATAAATAATTAATAATAATAAGGCCTACTTATGCCTATTATACTTACTTAAATTAATTTAATTTATATAGAGATAGGAGATATTTCTAGCTTTAATAATAATAATAAAGAAATTAAATAGCTTAAGGCCTAAATTATTACTATAAATACCGAAATAAAAAACCTCTATATAACTATAGAATAAATAGCTAACTTCTAAAGAATTTAAAATAAATAAAATCTTAATAATATCTAGAATATAAATATAATAATTATTATGACTATAAAAGATAAAGATATAAGAGAAATCCTTAAGTTAATCTTATTTAAAACCTTTAATAGAATAATATATAAGCTACCCTTATTTTTTATATAACTAAAGATATATATTATATATTACTTAATATAATTTATTATAATATTTAATAAAGTATAATATAATTTAAGCCTATTATAAAGAAGTATTTTATTATACCTTTCGCTAACCTTTTACCTTAAATTATTAATATTTACTTAAATTCTAATATTTTTAAGGCTATATTTTAATAATCTTTTAAAATAATTAATAAAAGAAAATAAGCTAAAAAGAGATTAAAACCTTTAGATAGACTTAATCTATATTTAAGTATAAAATAAAATACCTTTAGCTTACCTTAACGCTTTTATAGGATTAAAAGCCTATAATATTATTTTTCTTTAATAAACTTAAGAAAGAGATATAAGCTAAATTCTATAAAGATTAATTTAATAACCTTATTAATTATATTAAGAAAGTAATTAAGATTAATAATTACTAATTTTTATAGAAGAAGCTATAAAACCTAAAATTTAATAATAATTAATTTAATACTCTTTACTTTAATATAAATTAAAATAAGAAAAGGTATTATAATACCTTATGTAATATTAAGGCTAGATTTATAATATTAGGGGCTATATGATATATCTAGAGATTTATTAAGTATTTTTATTATTATAAGCTTAATTATAAGGTAAATATATATAGAAGAAGGGTATAAGATATTATTAAAGGAAGATATTAATTAAAAAGAAATAAAAATAATAAATACTTCTAGAAGGTAAGAAATAAATAAATATTATATATTTATAAAATAACTCCTAGATAGCGATATAGATAATAAAGAGTCTTATTATAAATAAAGTAGCTATAATAAATATAGATTATATAAAAGAGAAATTAATAGACTTAATTAATATATATACCTAGGGAAGGAGGAAATAAAATATAATATTACCTATAGATAATATTATATTATATAGGTCTATATTCTTTAATAATTCCTAAAGAAGTATTTTATTAATATTATTATAAATAATAGAAATTTATAAGATAATATTAAAGTATCTTAAGTACTATTATTAAAAGCTTAAAATTAATATATAATTAATAAAGGATATTAGAAAATAATTCTTAAAGCTACTTAATAATATAATAACTAGTTTATAAGACTTATAGCTTAAGATAATTATATACCCTAAAAATACTTAAAATAATATATATAATAAGAGCTTAAGGAGATTTAATAGAAGATTAAATAATATTAAGAGCTATTAAATAAAGATTATAATATTTAGATTAATAAATAAAAGATATATTAAAGTAATAATATTAATATATATATCTAGCTAGCTTAAGAATAATAAAAAATAAAAGATATAGGAGGTATTTATATCTAGGCTTATTATAAAGGATTAATATTAAATCCCTATTTATTAAAGCCTTAATATAATTTATATAATAATAATAAGATATTATAAAGATACCTATATTATAATAAGATTATATAGGTCTTATATAGAGATTACTATTATAAAATATATCTATAAAAGAAAAGGAAATAAATTATTTTTTTATTAACCTATTATAATTAAATATATAACTTAATTTCTTATATAAAGTAAAAGACTATTATATTAAGTAATAATATAAAGAAATTAAAATAATATAACTTTATTTCTATTTAATATAATAATAAACCTAAAATAATTTATAAATACCTTTACTTAAGTAAAAGGGGTAAAATTAAGAATAAAATAAGATTATAAAGAGAAAAGAGCTATCTTAAATAGGATTATTATAATAATAAAAGGAGGCTTTTATACCCCTATATAAATAAGAGGTATAATAAAAGACTAAAAATAATACCTTTAATAATAAGAATATATTAAAACCTTACCCCTATAGGAAGAAACTATATTATAAAAGTATATAAAATACCTTATTAAATTAAGGATACCTTATATAGATCTAGCCGCTAAGGAAGAATAGCGATATTAAGAGTTACTTTATAATTAAAATAATAAATATAACTATAAAGTTTATAATAATAATAAATATAATAAAGATTATCTAGAAAGAATATTTTTAAAAAATTAGGTTATTTATTTATTATAGAGCTATAAATAAATAAAAAGAGGAAATAATTACTATAAAGAGCTCTATCTATAATTATAGATAATTAAGACCTAAAATATTTTAAATTATAAATATAAATTAAGGGAGAATATTTATATACTTTAATAAATCATAAAGCTAAATAGAATTACTTTAACTTAATAATAATAAATAAATTTAAGTTACTATAAAGGTATAAAAGAATCCTTATTTAATATATAACCTAAAAAGAGAAAGATTTAATTAAATAATAAGATTATTAAATATAAGATTAATGACCTTATAGTCTTTATTAATAAAAAAAATTAAAGAATCTTATTTAATATTATACCTATATTAAGATATTATTTAGTACTTAAGTATCGATAGTTATAGAGATTTAATTTATATCCTAATTAATAGATTAATTAAGTAATCTTTTTTAATAAAGAGATATTTTATTAACGAGATAATAATTTATTAGATATAAGATCTTAAACTTTTATTTAAGATAATAAAGAAATTAAAAAGAGGTAAATATAAAATACCTCTTTACCTAAAGAGATATAATATAAATAATAATAATATTATAAAATAATTATATAAATTAAAAAAAATCTTAAGTAAATTAAGAAGGAATTAAAGAATAAATAGCTTAAAATATTTTATTATAATATTAGATTTATAAGAAACTCTTTATAGAAGAATTTAAGAATAGCTTATTATTTTATATATATTATATCTTAAAAATTAAGTTTATTAAAAAAAACATAATTTTAATAAACTCTATTTATTTAATATAATATAATTATTAATATTAAAGGAATATATAAAAGATATAAGATAAAAAGGATATATTAGGGAAAATAAATTATTTATTAAATACTTTATTATAATATATATATATAGCTTATATAATAAATAAGTATATAATAAAAATCCCTTAACCTATATTATGTCTATTTAATTAATTAATTCTTAATTACTTAATATATTATAATTTAATAATAAGGCTAGAGTCTTTCTTACCCATTAGGCCCTTTAAAATAACCTAAAACTAAAGCTTTAATATACTATAAAGATATATAATATTAATTATATAAAGTTATAGCGCCGGTAATAAGGTATTTAATCCTAACTTAATTAAATCCCTAAATTATATAACTTCTTAAACCTAAAGGAAGAGATCTTTATTTATTTTATTCTTAACCTAGATATATAAGGATTTCCCTCTAGCTTTATAATATTAAAGAAATAATTAATTAATTATTTATTAACTATAATATATTACTTATTTATATATCTTAGGCTTTAAACTTTATTAAATAATACTTAGAGCTTAAGATATATTTTTTTTAGAAATATAATTATTAAAAAGCTAAATATAAAGATCTAATTATTATTTATAATTAATTTTAATTTATAGTAAATATAATCGCGAAATATAATATCTAATTAAATAATGTCTATAGTTTTAATAAGATTAGCTTCTTTATAGATATAATTATAAATAGAATAATTATTATAAGCTTAAAAAGGTATTTAAAGCTAAAATTACTATAACTTAAAAATTAAGAATAAATTATAATTTTTTAAGTAATTAATATAAATAATTAATTAATCCCGCTATTTATTATTAATATAGGCTAATATTACCTTATTAATTAAGTTCAAAAAAATAACCTCTTAAGTAATTAAATTATTATAATAACCTAAAATAATTAAATTAATAATAAATTAATCTTAAATAATTAAAGTATTTTAATTAATATATAATTAAATAATTAAATAATTATTATTATCTCTTAATCCTTAATATAAAAGTTATTACATTAAATTTAAAAGATCTTATAATAAAAAGAAGATTATTTAGCTTTATATATTACCTTATTTATTTTATTTATTTTAGCCCCTTAATATTATAAATTTTAATATACTTAAAAAGGCTTATAATTAAGAAATAAAGTCTTTAATTAAATATTTTATAATATATATTTTAAAGATTAAATTCTTCTTTACTTTTTATATTATATTTTAGATTATTATAATAAAAAATAATATTAAAATACCTTTTAAAAAAGCTAAATTTATTTCTCTTAATTTAGAAAATATAATTTTAAAGCTTAATATATAGCTATAGATATTAATATTAATTAAAGAGGAGGTTAGGCTTTTAATTACTTAGGCCTTAAGGACCCTAAAGACTATATTTAAGGCTTAATTTAAATACCTTAAGAGATAGATTAAAAGGTATTAAAATAGCTTTCTAGAGTTAATTCTTAAAGTATTAAAGTCTCTTATAAAGAAAATAAAGGTAATTATATATAAAATAGCTTTTATAGAGATAGAGGTCTAAGACCTTTAATAGATAAATAAGATATTAAGCTAGCGCTAGAAGGTAATAAAGACCTCATTATAAAAAAGAGGGTTATAAAAAAAAAAGGAAAGAAAGTAATTAATTAAATAGATATTAATATATAGATAATAGCTAAATTATTAAGGAATAATAAAAGGAGATTAATATAATTAAATATTTAATATTTATAATAAAATAATCTAATATAAAGATTTATTAAATAATAATTAAACATCTAGGGAGGAATATAATAAATAATTTTAATTAATTAAATAATTTATAATATTTTCATTATAATTTTAATCTTAGAGCTTAGAATTTTTATTATATATATTTATTATATAAGCTATATATATATTATTAATTTTAAAAAAATAATAATAAATAATAACTTTATATAGACTTTAAGGTATTTAATATTATTATAATTAAGGATAATATATTATTACCCTTAATTAAGAAGTTAAAGGATTTTTATTTAATATAAAGTACTTATATTAAATCTAAAAGACTTTATTTAAATTAAAGAAAAATATAAATAAAAAACTACTTTTTATATAAGATATAGATTATTTAAGTATTTTATTATACTTTTTAGACTTATTAATATATCTATTATATTTTAATAAATAATTGATAATATACTATTAGAATACTTTACTATATTTATTATATATTATTTAAATAATATTATTATTTTCTTAAAAATAAAAAGAAAATTTATAAATATATCTATAAGTATTATAAATAATATAAGGTATTAATTTATTAATAAAACTTAAGAAAAATAAATTCTAGACCTTAGAAATAAATTTTATTAGAAATATTATCTTTTATAATAAAATATATATAGACCTTAAGAAGGTTATAATAATAAAATATTAAAAAGAATTAATAAATATTAAGGAAATATAAGCCTTCTTTAATTTTATTAATTATTACTATAAATTCCTTTAAATATTTAAAAAGATTATAAGATTATTAATTAATTTAATAAAGAAAGATATATTATTTATAATAGAAAATATATTCTAAAAAGCTTTTTATTAGATTAAGGAATCTTTCTTAAATAAATTAATCCTTAAGATATATAATTTATCTTAAGTAATTAACTTTAAAATAAACATTTTAGATTTTATCTTAAAAGCCTAAATTAAATAATAAGATAATAAAGGACTTTTATACTTAATTATATTCTAGTTCTATAAGCTATATAGAGTAGAATTTAATTATATTATTTATAATAAAGAATTCTTTAAGATTATTAATATTTTTAAGGAATTCTTATATTATTTCATTAAGAGCCTTTATTATATTAAGGCTTATATAGACTATAAAAATATTTTATATTTTATTATAATTAAAAAATTAAAGAATTAATAATTATATTATATTAAATACCTTTTAGAATTTAATTATATTATAATCTATAAAGGGAAAAAAGAATAAAAAAAGCTAATATTATTAATATATAATTAGACCTTAATATAGAAAGGATTAAACTAAATAAATAAGTACTATAGTATACTTTAGAGGGATACTTTAAATAAAGATTTATTATATAAATTATAAAAATACCCTTCTAGATTAATAAATAACCTATATAATAAAATAAAATAATCCATTATTAAAATAGATCTTAAAATATAATAAGTAACTCCTAAATAATAAAAAATTAAATAAATAATAAATACTAGATAAACTATAATATAGCCTTATATATAAAATATATAAATATTAGCTATATAGATATTAAGGAATTAATAAAACTCTAAAATAAATTTAGATAATTTATATTTTTCTTAATATAAAGAAAATAATTATATAAATTATTAATAATGTATTTCATAAGTAAGCGATGCAGTCAAGTAAGTAACGCACTTTTTTATTTATTAGTAATTATACTATATTTTAAAAAGACTTTAAAGAATTCTAAGAAATTTAAATTAAGCTTAATATAGCTATAAACTTTATATTAGATTACTAAACTTATTAGGGCCTTTGAGGATCTTATATAAGCTATAGGGTAAGTCCTTTATAGGTATCTATAGAAAAGTCTTATTTGGACTATATAAATAGCTATTTCTATATAATGGAATTTTTTAAAAATCTAAAGAATTCTATATAGTTTATTAAGAAGTCAAAAGCCTAAAAAGAGTCTCACCCTAACCCTAGCTATTTTATTACGGTTTTTATAAAGGTTTAAAATATAGAGTTTTAGTGCATAATATAGGTGCGTCGCTTACTTAACTGCGTCACTTACTTATTATATACATTAAATATAATTTATATATAAAATAAAGGTATAATACTATAAGCTCTATAGAAAATTATAATTCCTTCTAATTATATAATAACCTTAAGAATTAATTATTATAGATTTTATTATTAAATTACCTCTATTAAAAGAATTAACTATTAAAAACTTCTATTATAATATTCTTATTATTATAGATTAACTTATAAGATTTTCTTATTTTATCCCTTATAATAAATTAATAGATATAAAGGAATTTATATACCTCTTTTATTATAATATTATTAGGATATATAGGCTATTACTTAAGATTATTTTAAATTAGGATTACCCTTTATATATAACTTTTAATAAAGACTAACTAAATACCTTAGAATTAATTATAAGCTCTCTATAATATACTATAAAGAAATTAAGAAATAAATAAAATAATTAATTTAAAAAGCTATTAGCTATATAATTAGCCTATAATATAATAATTAATAAAATTATAAAGATTATATTAGCTTATATTAATTTTAGGTTTACCCTATATATTTATAAATAAGCTTAAAATATAGTTATTAACCCTAAAGTAATCCTTATTAATAATTAATTAAAGAATCTATAAAAAATATAGATAGAATTTAAATTTATTAAAAATAAAATAAATACTTATATTAATAAGAAAAGGATTAAGAGATTAACCTTCTTAAATAGAGATATAGTTTATCTTATATATAAAAAATATTATATTAAAATAATAAAATAAAGAACTTAATTATAAATATATTAAACCCAATAAAATTGAATAAAAAATCTTATAAAATAATTATAAATTAGATTTATTATTAAAGGTTAAACTTTATTTAATCTTTTATATTTTATTACTTAAATTAATAAAAAGTATTATTTAAATTAGAATTAATAATAAATTAAAGGTAAAAGTTAAGATATTAAAGAATATACTATAGAAGCTATTCTTAATATAGAGAAGATTAATAATATAATATATTTTATTAAATAAAAAGCCTACACTGATATAAAATATATAAGAATTACCCAAATACCTTATTAATATATAATACCTCTTAAAGGGATTTTATTATTAATATTAAAAAATAATAAGGAAAAATTACTAAAATCTATTAAGCCTTAATTAATAAAATTAAATATATTAAGGATTATATATCTAGGATTATATTAGACTTTATTACTTCTAGCTTATTTAAATTATTTATTAACTTAAGGTTCCAATAGGTTAATTCTATCTTATTTAAGGTTAAGGAATAATATCATTTATATAAAAAGATAAATAAGCTAATAACTCCTTTTATATCTATATTAAAAACTTATAATAAGCTTATAGAAGCTCCTCTATAGTAAGCTTCTTAGTATAAATCTATTTCGCCTTAAAAGAAATCCTTAATACTAAAATAAGTTAATAAATAATTAACTGTAGCTATAGGAAAAATATATATAAGAATTTAGAGAAACCCCTATTATATTATAAGGATAACCTAAATATATATATAAGCCATATTTCTTATTACCCTTAACTATATTATAAAGAGCTCTATAAGCTTAATAATAAATATAAGGATTATTATAAAATTAATATAATTAATAAATTCTATAGAAATATAGTATAATAGGTTAAATTAATCACTTTAAGATAATTAAATTTCTTTTATTTTTTAGAAATATAACTAAATATTATATATATATATAATAAGTAAATAGAATAAATAAATAAGCGCGATAGAAATTCTAACCTTTAAGCTAGAGATTATAATAAAAATACTATAAATTACTTAATTAATTAAAATTATTTATTATATTCTTCCCTAGATATCTTAATTACCTCTTAAAGGTTTTTATTCTTAATAATTAATAAAGTAATTTAATATATAATTATCTTTAGGTTTTTCTTAAGAGAGCTTAAGGCTTAAAGAATTAACTTTAAGTAATTACTTTAATACTTTTTAATTTATCTCTTAAGGTATTTAAATTAATATTAAGCCTTAAGTATAATCCTTAAGGTCTTTAAGGCCTAAAAGATTAATTAATTAAATACCTCTTTAATTAATATTAATATCTATAATAATATCTTAAGCTTTAAGATTATACTTTCTAGATTAAAAAAAATAAATCTAGCCCTTTAAATAATACCTTAATATTTCTTTTTATTATAATAACTTAAAATATAATATAAAAGGCTAAAAAGAACTTAATATTTAAAATATATATAATAAAGCTTTTTATTAAATATTTATTTTTTAGCTATAAGCCCTCTTAAATATATTAAAGTATATTATATTAAGGGGCTCAAATAAATAAGATAAATAAAATAATATATAAAGCTAAATAATCTTATTATTATTATAATATCTCTTAAATTTAATAAAATAATAATTTTTATAATTATTAAAGATTAAGAGATAATAAATATTAATTAATTAATTAATTATATATTAATTAAAGTATTTAAATTACTTAAGATTAATCTTATTATTAATTTAGCTATTTTAAGTTATTATAATACCTTAATTACCTAAGAGGTTATTTTCTTAATATTAATTAATAAAATAATATTAGCCTATATTAATAATAAATAATAAGATTAATTAGCCTTTTATATTAATTACTTAAATTATTATAATCTATTTTTAGTTTTTAGGTTATATTAATTTTACCTTTAAATACCTTTTTAAGTTTATAATAATTATCTTATTTATAATTATATCTATAAAGAAGCTAATTTTATTAAAGTTATAGATATTATTTCATTAAATATTATATTTCTTAATTATATTCACTATAAATTAAAATTAATTATAAATAATAACTAAATCTTTATATTTAGCTCTTTAAGAATTATATTTCTAAAAAAAATATATCTTAAGCTTTAGGTATTACTTAATAAAGTTATAAGCCTAATATATATTAATAGGTAATATATTATAATTAATAAAAATTAATTAATTATTCTTAAATACTATAAAGCTAAGCGGGAAATCCTTATAAATTTAAATTAAGAATAAAATAAATAAGGATTTATTTCTCTAGATTAAAGAATTAATATAACTAATGGATAATATTATCTTAAGATTAAATACCTTATTATTAGCGCTAGAGCTTTATATAAGTGACTTTATATATCGCTATAGTATATTAGATATTTAGCTTTAGGTTATTTTAAAGAGCCTAAAGGGTAAAAAGGATTCTAGCCTTATTTTTAGATTATAATATATTAAGTAATTAAGAATTTATTAATTAAATAGAGAGGATATAGGTTAAGGGATTTATATCGTACTTGCTTATTTATCCCACTCGCTTATTATAGACGTTAATTGAATATAAGGAAGTAAAATAAGGGAATTAATTAAGATAGGGATAATAATTACTTATGCGGCCTTAAGGATAAAATTAAAAAGGGGGGGGTATTATATTATAACCTAATATTAGACTAGGCAGTCTAATTTAATAAATACCCCCCTATATAATAAGACGCTATAGGAGTAAGTAGGATCTACTATAAAATAGGTAAGTACTTCTATTTAATACTTACTTACTATAACCTTAAACTATAAATAGGTAAGCGCTATAGGTTTAACCTAGGTAAGTACTTAAGTATATAATATATAACTATTAATACTCTCTTATATATAAGCTACCTTAGCTATTAATATAATTTCGTTATATTTAATATCCTTAAGTATATTACTAGATATAATAACCCCCTTATTATTTAAACCACGCGACTATCTCTATTGCTAATATAAACCCCAGTACGACTGGTTTATCCCTTAGACCTAACCGTACTGTCACATTAGGTCTGAGAAAGTTCGGCTTATAAATCCCCCCACGTATATCGCAACTCAGAGGTCGATTTCAATCCCTCCTCGAATCAGCAGGGTCACAGAAAGTGGTAGTACTAAGCGCAAGTGGTCGTTGTAGCTGGTACTCGACTACCTACTTTAGTGTGCTGCCGCTGGCGCTTGGGCGTGCACCTGTTGAGCGATAATGGCGTGGCGAATGCTGGAGAATCAGAATATGAGCTGCCAGTAGTAGATGCTAAGCCCACTACGGACTAGGGCAGAGCCATAAGCTCCAGCCTGCACTCAATTTCCGCTATAGATTCGCATCCTGGTGGGACTATCACGGAGTCCCGGAAACTTAAACGAGCCAATCTTCATCAGACCTGATACCATAGAGACCTTGGCAGAGAAGATGATATCGAGGTCGAGTAACTGATTGCAATCTATTCTGATGGCGTTGCTATAAACACATTCACTATTACCTTTCCCTCAGTTACATATATTAGGGTCCATCAATCATGCTATACCTTTTGCTGCCGGCAGAATTTTTCAAATGGTTGTGTAAGTAATCGCACGTATTGCTCTTACCGTATTATCTCTAACGTAATGGCATGACTGTATCTTTAGCTAAGCGCTACGTCTAAGGAGTATAGAGCATAATTGGACTAGCGGTAGTGAATAGAACTGAACCAAAGAAATAGGCGATACGCTGGCATCTCGTATATAGCTAGCGAGGCTCAGATAGGAGCGCCCAGATCCGCAGGTAGGTGCCAACCGGCAAGAATTAGATAAATAAATCGTGGTAGGCAAAATACTATAGCTATTTTATTTAAGACTTTTATATTTTATAAATCTTTAAATCTCAGGAGCATAGGTCTAGTTAGTAACCTTAACTATAGTAGTGACTATTAAATTAGCAGTATTCTTACCAATATTTAAGTTATATTCGCCGTCCTTAACTACCTACCCTTACTTTACCTTATTCTAAAATATAATATCTCGGGTATAAATAAGTAATATATATAATAAGTAAATTAATTAAATAAGTGAATTAATTAAAAATTCCTTAACTTATATCCTCTCTATTTTATTAATAAATTTTTAACTACCTAATATTATAGTCTAATAAAGAGGCTAGAATCCTTTTTATACTTTAAGCCTATTAAGATACCTTAAGATTAAGTCTCTAACGCACTATAAAGATCTACTAAATTAATTATAGTACTCTCTTCTATCGATATAATAGTATATAAGCTAAAGCTAATATTATTCCGAAATTATATAAGCTATCCAATCGAGAGAAATAGATCTTTATTTACTTTATTCTTACCTTAGATTTATAAGGATTTTCCCTTTAATAATAACATATAAAAGAAATAATTAATTAATTACTTATTAATCGCGGCGCGCTATTAATTAATATATATTAAGCTTTAAACTTTATTTAGCGATATTTAGAGCTTAAGATATATTTTTTATAAATATAATTACTAAATGTAACGGCATGTTTATAGCTGCAGGCACCTTAGCCGCTACGCCACGGGGCAAAAGATTAGGCTATAACTGCTATTATAGTAATTATAGAAGGTATATTTACTACCTATAGAGCTTATAGCGCTATTACGGGGAACTAAGCCATAATACGATACCCTCTCTTAGGGGCTTACGCCTCGGAAGCCCACTATAGAGCTATCCCATATAGGGGTCATTAAGCCCTATAGGGTAGCAGCTAACTAACCCCGAGTATAAGCCCCATATATACCCTTATATACATTAGGTAAGCCTATAAGTAACTATGCCGAAGGTAGGGCTTAAACCTGCGAGCTTTAGGTCACCCGCTTATAGCGATTATATATAATAGCACGGTTATAGCTGCGGGCACCTTAGCCGCTACGCCACGGAGCAAAAGATTAAGCTATAATCGCTATTATAGTAATTATAGAAGGTATATTCACTTC
Source organism: Fusarium virguliforme (assembly GCA_020883615.1). NCBI lineage: Eukaryota > Fungi > Ascomycota > Sordariomycetes > Hypocreales > Nectriaceae > Fusarium > Fusarium virguliforme. Next base: position 1,808,232 of record JAJHJD010000010.1, on the reverse strand, counting down.
CTAGAGGGCTTATAGCGCCATTACGGGGGACCAAGCTATAATACTAAAGAGCTAAGTATAAGGATTTAATTATTATTTATAATTAGTTTTAGCTTATAATAAATATAATCGCGAAGTATAGTATTTAAATTAATAATATCTATAATATTTATAAGATAAATATATATATATAACGCGTGTACTAAATAAGCGAGTGCATTAATATATTATATAACTGAAAATAGCTATACTTTAAATTCCTAAAACTAGCTATTTAATTATTAAAATATAAAAGAAATATTCTTAATTATATAACTATATAAAGCTTAAAAATAACTTTTATATAGTTTTATAACATTCTCTTTATATAGAAATACTTAATTATATTATATAAATTAATTTTCTAAATACTACCCTAAATAAGATTTTTAAAAATATAAGAAAATTACTATAGCTTTTTTATTATATAATAGACCTAAGTTTTTAAATCTAGCAAATTTAAGTATACTTTAGATGTTTTAGAATTTATTTAAAGTCGTCTTTAAAGGTAGAAATATAAGTAATACACTTACTTATTTAGTATACTCGCTAAATATATATCTTAACTTTATAATAGATATAATTTAAAGAGGAATAGTTATTATAGGCATAAATAGATATAAAAAGCTAAAATTAATATAGCTTAATAAATAAGAATAGACTATAATTATCTAAGTAATTAATATAGAACATTAAATAATAGCGCTATTTATAATTAATATAAATTAATATTACCTTACTAATTAATACTAAGATAATAACCTCTTAGGCGATTAAGCTATTATAATAATCTATAATAGCTAGACTAATAATAAGATTAATCTTAAATAGCTTAAGTATTTTAATTAATATATAGCTAATTAATTAATTAATATTTATTATCTCTTAATCCTTAATAGCTATAAAAGTTATTATTTAATTAAATTTAAGAGATATTATAAAGAGAAGAAGATTATTAGGCTATATATATTATTTTCTTTATTTTATTTATTTTAGCTCCTTAATATTAAAGACTTTAGTATACTTAAGGATATATATAATTAAGAAATAAAGTATTTAATTATATATTTTATTATTTATATTTCTAAGATTAAGTTTTTTTTAGCCTTTTATATTATATTTTAGGCTATTATATTAAACGAAAAATTAAATTAGCCTTTAAAGGGGCTAAATTTATTCCTTTTAACTTATAAAGTATAATCTTACAGCTTAATATATAGCTATAGACTTTAATATTACCTAAAGAGGTAATTAAACTCTTAACCCTTTAGCTTTTAAAGACCTAAAAAATTATACTTAAGGCTTAATCTTAATTAAATTACCTCTAGAGATAAATTAAAAGATATAAAAATAGCTCTCTAGAGTTAATTCTAGAAGCTATATAGTCTTCTTTTAAATAAATAAGGATAATTATATATAACCTTACCTTAATAAAGTCTAGGCTTAAGGATATTAAATAGATAAATAAGATATTAAGTTAGCCCTAGAGAGTAAAAAAGACTTTATTATAGAAAAGAGAGGTTATAATAATAAAAAAAAGAAAATAAGTCATTAATTAAATAGATATAGATATATAGATAGGAATTATTTTATTAAGAAATAGAATTAAAGAAAAATTAATATAATTAAGTATTTAATATTATAATATCTATAATAAGCTAAGCTATAATATAAGGATTTATTAAGTAATAATTAAGATAATTAAGAAAGAGTATAATAAATAGTTTTAATAAATTAAATAATTAGTAGTATTTTTATTATAATTTTAACCTTAAGGGTTAGGATTTTTAATTAATTTATTTAATATTATTATTATAAGTATATAAGCTAGATAAGTATATAAGCTACTTTTCTTATACCCTTTAAATAGAGATTATAATAAAAATACTATAAATTAATTAATTAATTAAAATTATTTATTATACTCTTCCCTAGATATCTTAATTACTACTTAATAGGTTCTTATATTATATTTACTCTTACTATAGATATTATAATATTAAACCTATAGTTATACTAACTTTCCTTAATTATTACTTCTTAATAATTTAGCTATTAATTATATATTAATATCTATTTAATTAATTACCTACCTTTTTTCTTTTATTATTATTAAATCACTATAACTCTATAGTACCTAAAGGAATTAAAGTCTCTTAATATAACTTAATAATATTAATAATAGCCTATACCGAGAGTAAATATCTTAATAACATAAAATATTAATTAATATTATTACTATATAGTATAAAATTCATAGCTTTAATAGCGAGCCTACTTACCGCTATAAACTCTATTTAAAAAGAGAGCTATAAGTATAAGCTATCTCTTTTAACTAACTATATTCTAGATAAATAATATATCTCTTAATAGATAAGAAATATAATAATATTAAGGACTCTTAAGGGGATATTTTATCTCTTAACCTTTTTATTATATCTTAATATTATTAATAAAGAGAATGACGCTTTAAATATATTATTATAATTATTATAATTACTATAATTAAAAAAAAAAAATTTAAATATTAATCTAGGTTAATCTATAAAGTATAGATTATATTAATATTACTATTTCATATAAAAATAGCTTTTATTATAATTAAATAAATCTAGCTATAACCCTTATAATAATACCCTAGAAGATATATTATAGATTCTAGAGGAAATATTATTATAAAGTCCTTAAAAGGATTAAATTAAACCTTATAATAATAATTAATAATTAAAAGGTCTTATTTATTAAGTTTAGCTATAATCTTTTATTTATTATAAACTTTATAGCTTTATTATTATAATATATAATAATTTAATACTTAAAAATTTTATTATTAATAAAATTTATTTTTTTAATTATCTTACTTAAAGGGTCTTAAATAAACCTCTCTTAGCTATTAAATAAGCTTTTATAAATAATATAAAAAATAAAGCCTATAACTTATAGCTTATATAATTAATAATTAAGCTTAAGGTAATTTAAGTAACTTAATAACTATATAGACCTATAGGAATTAAAGATATAAATAGGAAAAAATATAGAGGAGTAAGGGATTTTAGGTTCTTAGGGGGATTAAATATAATATAAAGACTATAATTTTAGATTTTAAGGACTAAATAAAATTAATACCTCTTAGGTAAAGTATTAATATATTTAATTAAATTATTAATTAAAAAATATAAGATTAAATATAGACTATATATAGCCTATATAAAATATAAGAATATAAGGTATAACATAATATATATAATATAGAGGTTATTATTGCCCTCGGCGAGACTTTATCTAAAGACGGTATTAACTCTCTTATAGTATATAATATATATTAAAATATGAGATAACTATTTAGTAATAGTTAGTGATTTTAATAGTGATTTTAATTATATTCTCTATTCTTATAACTCCTCTTTTCTATAATTAAGTCCTTTTTACTATCTAGCGCTAGCTTAATATCTTATTTACCTATTTAAGGTCTTTAACTTTAGCTTTTATTACAGTAAGCTTATATATAATAATGTTTATAGCTTTAAAATAAAGGGCTAAAATAAAATAATAAGTAAAGTAATATATAAACCTAGATAATCTTATTATTATTATAATATTATTTAAATTTAATAAAATAATAATTTTATACTTATTAAGTATAAAGAGATAATAATAATTATCTAATTCTTTAATTATAGATTAGTTAAAGTACTTAACCTATTTAAGATTGATTTTATTAATTTAATTATTTTAAGTTATTTTAGTAACTTAATTAATTAAGAGATTTCTTTTTAATATTCTTTCGTAAGATAATATTAACTTATATTAATAATAAATAATAGAATTACTTAGCTATCTATCTTAATTATTTAAATTATTATAATTTATTCTTAATTTCTAGGCTACATTAATTTAGGCTTTTTATGCCTATTTATATTTATAATAATTATTTTACTCTAAATTATATTTAATATAAAATTAATCTTATTAACGTTATAGATATTATTTAATTAGGTACTTTACTTTATAATTAAATTTAATATAAGCTAAATTTAATTAAAGATAATCATTAAATCTTTATATTTAGCTCTTTAGTAATTATATTTCTAAGAAAATTATATCTTAAGGTTTAATTATTACTTAATAAAGTTTAAAGCTTAAATTAATTAATAAATATTATAGATAATAAATAATTAGTTAATTATTTCTTTTATATTATAAACCTAGAGGGGAAATCCTTATAAATCTAGGTTAAAAATAAAGTACTTAAGGATTTATACCTCTAAATTAAATAGTTAATATAATTTATTAAAGGTATTATATTAAAATTAGAAACCTTATTAATAGCTATATAATTAAGACTTATTAATTATATATATCTTTATAGTATATTAGATACTTAGATAAAGGTTATTTTAAAGGGCCTAAAGGGTAAAAAGGGTATTAGCTTTAATAATAATAGCTTATATCTTAAGTTATTAAGAAATAATTAATTAAATAAAAAGTAAGGTATAAAAGGGAAAAGTATAGCGCTTCCTTAACTATAGCACTTTGGTTATATATATATTATAGTAGATTAAGATTTTAACTTTAAGATATTATTAATATTATAAGAAATATTTATAGGGGAAGGTTTAATAAATAATAAAAAGATTTAAAATAGCTAACTTTAGAGGCCTTAAGCATAAGATTAATAAAGGGGAGATCTTATATTATAGGTTAATATATACCTATTATATATATAAATTACCCCTATAAATTTCTTGCTAATTAAGGAGTAATAATATTTAAATTCTAAATAATTATATTAATTACCTCTTTAATTACTATAATATATATAATAAGTAAGCGCTGCTATTAAATAAAGGCTATATATTTCCCTTTAATACCTAATTTCTTATTTAATTAATTAATTCTTAATAATCTAAGATATTAGCTATAGCTCTTAAGGCTAGAACCCTTTTTACCCTTTTAGCCCTTTAAATTAACCTTAACCTAAATATCTAATATACTATAAAGACCTATATAGTCAATAAGTAATAACTATATTATCGCTAATAAGGTATTTAATCTTAATATAATATTATCTAGAAATTATAATTATTATTTAATCGAGAGGAAGAGATCTTTATTTATTTTATTTTTAACCTAAATTTATAAGTATTTCCCCCTTAATTTTATTAATATTCTTAATATTATTATAGCCTATAAAGGTAATTAAAGGTACTAAATAGTTATTAATAATTAAAATAATAAAGGCCTATATCTAGACTAGGGACCTTAATATATTATATTAATAAAGGTTATTACTATCTTATATATAGCTATAATAATATTATACTCTATTAAATTAAGCTATTTATAATAAATAATACTTTAATAATAAGGCTTCTTACCTTAATATACTCTCTAAAAAAAAGAGCTAGAGATATAAGTTATTAGCCTTAATAAACTCTTTAAGAGAAAGAGCTAGAGAGATTAATAACTTTATTTAACTAACTTTATTCTAATTAAAGAAGCTATCTCTTAATTAAATAAAGAACATAAAAACTATAAGGGAAGTTATAAGTCTTTTAATCTAATCTTTTAATTATTAATACTTAATAATTAATAATATTAACTTATTAAAATATTAATTCTAATAGAATAATTATTATATAATAATAATAAAAGCTCGATAATTAAACCTATAACTAAATAATATAGATAATATAATTAGGTTCTATAGGACCTTACCTTTATATAATAATAAAGAGCTTTATAATATATTATTAAATATACCTATTGATATAACGTATATAATAAGCGAGTGGGACACTCAAGCGAGTGGGATACTTTAAAATTTCTTATTATTTATACCTTATTTAAAAAGTACTTTAAATAATTCTCGGAAAATTAAACTAGGGTTAAAATAGCTAGGAGTTAAAGGTTCGCTTAGTAAGCCTATATATATTTTTTCAGAATTTTATAAAGGCTCTAGGGTAAATGCCTTATAAATATCTATAGAATATCCTTATTTATACTATATAAATAGCTATTTCTCTATAAAGGAATTTTTTAAAAATTCTAAGAAAATTATATATAGTTTACTTATAGGTTAAATAGCTAAAAGAGGTCTTTTTAAGCTTCTATCTATTTTATTAGAGTTTTTATTTAGCTTTAAAGTTTAAGGTTTTAGTGCACAGTATAGGTATCCCACTCACTTAAGTGTCCCACTCGCTTCTTATATACGTTATTATAAAGACTTAAAGAAAGAGTTAATAATAGATTCCTAAAGTATATTTAATATAAGACTCTATACTTTAAAGATAAATATTATATTAACATTATAATATTTAGGGTAGAGTTCATTATTATATTTTAATTTCTAATAATATTTATTCCCTTATTTTATATAAATAGGTTAATAGAGAGCTAGATTTATTATATTACTTTCTAGAGAAGCTAAAGTAAGGCTAAAAGCTTAATAATTAAAAAGGAAGGTTCCTCTAAGATCTTAATATTAATATTTATACTATATATATATAATATTAGCTATCTATCTTAATATAATATAGAATACCTAAATATCTATAATAATATATTAAGCTTAATTAATATAAAGATAATAAAGAGGAAGTCTAATAGAGTTAGTATTTAGGGGATTAAAATAAGGTTAGAGTTTTAATAATTAAAAAGATAATTATATAATATAGAGGCTTTAGTAAGTAAAATAAATCTATATAATTAAATATTATTAGCTAAGTTTATAATTAAGATATATAATATATATAGTTTAAAAAGTATAATATAAGGTTAAATATAATATATTTAATTAAAGCTATAGCTTAATAAGAGCCTTAAAATACTCCTTATATAAATACCTGTTATATAGGCCTATAGGTTATATAACCCTTAAGCCTATAAGTTAGTCACTTACTCTCTATTAATAATAAAGTATTATATAGAGGCATAATAAGTAATAATTAATAAGGTTAATAGTAATATAAACTAGCGCCCCTTAATTTTATAATAAAAGAAATAGCTTATTAATTACTTATTAATTATAATAGACTATTTATTAATATATATTAGGCTTTAAACTTTATTAAATAATACCTAAAGCTTAAGATATTCTTTTTAGAAATATAATTACTAAAGAGTTAATATAAAATCTAATTATTATTTATAATTAATTTCTCTTTAGAATAAATATAATTATAAAATATAATATTAATTAAATAATATTTATAATTTTAAAATTAGCTTTATAATAGATATAATTTAAAGTAAAATAATTATTATAGATATAGATAAAGATTAAAAGCTAAAATTAATATAGCCTAGAAATTAAAAATAAATTATAATTATTTAAGTAATTAATATAGATAATTAATTAATCTTATTTTTTATTATTAATATAAGCTAATATTATATTATTAATTAATATTAAAAAAGTAATTACGGAAGTAATTAAGCTATTTAATAACCTAAAATAGCTAAAATAATAAGAAAATCAATCTTAAGTAACTAAAGTACTTTAATTAATATATACTAAAAGAATTAAATTATTAATATAATTCTTAAACTTTAATAAATATAATAATTATTATTTTATTAAATTTAATATATATTATAACAATAAGAAGAATTATTTAGCTTCATATATTACCTTATTTATTTTATTTATTTTAGCCCCTTAATATTATATACTTTAATATACTTAAGAGGGCCTATAGAATAGAAATAAAATATTTAATTAAATACTTTATAAATTATATATTAAAAATTAAGTTCTTTTTAGCCTTTTATAAAAATTTTAAGTGATTTAATAAAAAAGAATCTTAAGGTATTCTTTAGAGAGGCTAAATTTACTCCTCTTAATATAAAAAGGGTAATCTTAAAGCTTAATATATAGCTATAGACTTTAATATCTATTAAGGAGGTAATTAAATTATTAACCCTTTAGGTTTTAAAGACCCTGAAGATTATACTTAAGGCTTAATTTTAATTAAAATACCTTAAGAAATAAATTAAAAGGTATTAAAATAGCTCCCTAAAGTTAATTTTAAAAGCTATATAGTCTTCTTTTAAGGGAATAAAGATCGTTATATATAGAGTTACCTTACTTAAGGCTAAAATTAAAGATTATTAATAGATAAATAAGATATTTAGTTAATATAAAGGGTAAAAAAGACCTAGCTATAGAAAGAGATAATAATAATAAAAGAAAAAAAGGAAATAATTAATTATATAAATATTAATAAATAAATAATAGCTAAATTATCACGAAATAATAATTAAAAGAGGTTAATATAATTAAATATTTAATATTAAAATATTTATAATAAGATTAGCTATAATATAAAGATCTATTAAATAATAATTAAGATATCTAGAGAAGAGTATAATAAATAATTTAATTAATTAAATAATTTATAGTATTTTTATTTAAATTCTTATTAAAAAGGTTATTAATATATTTATTTATTTAATATACTTACTATATATATATATTAATTTATTTAGGATTTATTATTTATTTATTTTCTTATTATCTAGGAGTTATTTATTATAATCTAGGATTTATTTTAGCAATAAATTACTTTATTTTATTATATAGGTTATTTTATAAGTTTAGAAATATTATTATTTAATAGGCTATTCCTATATTTATATAATAAGTCTTTATATTAACTATTCTTTTAATATAAATTATAGAAGTTATTCCTTTACCTTAATTTTTTTAGTATTTAAGTTAAGTTATTCGCTAATAGTATTAAATTACTATAACTCTATAGTACCTAAAGAGATTAAATTCTCTTAATATTACCTCATAAGATTAATAATAATCACCTATACTTAAATTAAGTATCTAGTAACTTAAAATATTAATTAATATTATTACCATATTATATATAGAGTTAATAACTTAACTTAATAATAAGTCTCTTTACCTTTATAAACTCTATTTAAAAAGAAGAGCTAAAGGTATTAATCCCCTATCTTAATTAACTTTATTTTAAACAAATAATATATCTCTTTATAGAATAAGAAATATAAGAACCTTAAGGGGATTCCTAAAGGGATACTTTATCTATTTAACCTTCTTATTACTTATTAATACTACTAAAGTTAATTACCCTCTAGTATATTAAATAACTAGAAAAATAAGATATAATTAATATATCTATAGTAATCTATATAGACCTATAGATAAAAGACCTCAATTAAATAATAAAGAATTATTAATAGAGGTTTTAATATAATAAGGAATTCCTTATAGCTATACTTATAGCTATACTATAAAAAGCCCGCTAAAAGCTTTATTATATAATATATAATTAGCCCTTTTATATTATTTTACTTCTTAATCTTTAATAACTTTATAATTATTAAAGAGTAGCGTTAATAATATTAATTATTTATTATTATTTATTATTAATTTTATATTATTTATTCTAGCTAACTTTAATTATATCTTAATTCTAAAGCCTTACAGTATATATAATTAAAATCTAGAGGCTTAGCTTAATAATAAACTTTACTTCTTTACTGCTTTAGCCTTAAAGGCCCTAAATAGGCCTTATTTAGATAATAAAAAGGGTCCTTAATAAAGCTAATAGTAATAAATATTGCCTCTAGTTAATAAAATCGGCCATAAACCTTAGGGTAATATATAGGCCTTAAGTAAATTAATAACCTTTTAGATCTATAGTAATAGACTAAAGAAAATATAAATATATAAGAATATAGAGAGAGAACGGTTATAGAGGTCTTAGGAGGATTAATTATAATATAGGGACTATAGTATTAGATTTTAGGGACTAAATAGAATTAATACCTCTTAAGTAAAGAGTATATATTTAATTAAACTATTAACTAAAAAATATAATATTAAATAATTATATATATAGCCTATAACTAAAAATATAAGAATATAAGCTATAAGATAATATATTAATATAGAGGTTATTATTACTTTTATAAGACTTTATCTAAAGATGGTATTAACTCTCTTATACTATATAATATATATTAAAATGCGAGATAACTACTCTGTAATAATTAGTGATTTTAATGGTAATTTTAATAATACCCCTTAATTAAGGGTATTAGCTAAAAGTATTAGCCCTATTATTCTTTATTCCTCTAATATAAATAATATTATAATTAAATTCTAAGAGGTATTTAATATATTATAATTATTGTTTATTAAATTCTTAGGTCTTTATCAAGTAAGTAATATTTTTATAATCTATATAGACCTTAATTTAATAGTTATTTCTAAAGAGGTAATATTAAAATTCTTTAAAAATATTAATTATAATAAGGAATTCTTTATTATAAATATAGTAATTAAGTTCTACTCTATATAATATATAGGAGTAAAATATAATTAAATATAATAATCCCTTTTTATTTATTATTTAATTTAATTATTTTAAGTAAAGTCTAAGGTATTTATTTTAAGTTTAATTAACTAAAATAAAGTAAATATACCTTAAGGATTAATTTACTTAAGATAAATTCCTTAATTTTATTAAAATCTTCTTATATTTTTTTCCTTATTATAAATAATATATCCTTCTTTATAAAATTAATTAATAATATTATAATCTTTTTAAATTCCTTAATAAACTTATAATAATAATTAATAAAATTAAAGAAGGCTTATATTTATTTAATATTATTAATTCCTTTTAATCTTTAATCGCTATAATTTTCTTAAGGTCTATATATATCTTATTATAGGAGATAATATATTTAAGAAATTCTACCCCAAGCTATAAAATTTATTCTTCTTAAATTTTATTAATAAATTAATATCTTATAATATTTATAATACCTTATAGATATATTCTATATATTTTTTTTTATTTTAAAGAAGATAAAAATATTATTTAGGTAATATATAATAAATATATCTAGCTATTCTTATAGTATATTATTAATTATTTATTAAAATATAAAAGGTATATTAATAACTCTAAAAGGTATAATAAGATACTTAAATAATCTATATTTAATATAAAAAGTAGTTTTTTATTTATATTCTTTCTTAATTTAAATAAAATTATAAGCTCCTTTAAGATTAAATATAATAAAAGACTTTATATTAAAGAATTAATCTTTTAATTTTTAATTAAAGGTAATTATATATAATCCTTAAGTATAATAATCTTAAATACCTTAAAGTCTATATAAAGTTCCTATTTATTAGTCTTTTTTAAAATAAATATAATAAGGTATTTAATAAATAATTTATTTTCCTTAATATATTTTTTTATATTATATCTTTAATATATTCCTTTAATCTTAGTAAATATATTATATAAAATAGGTAAAGTTTATTAAAATAAGATTATTTTTATTAATAAACTTAATTTCTAAATTATAATATATATATAATAATAAATTAATCTTAAGTTCTTATTTAAAGAGTTTTTTATAGATTTAATATTATAATATAATATCTTTAAGTTATTTATTCTTTAAATTCTTCTTAATTTACTTAAGGTCTTTTTTTAATTTATAGAATTACTTTATAATACTTATAATTATTTCTTAATTTTATAATTTTTTCCTTTATATTATTTATATTATATCCCTTTAAGGAGCGAGATATCTTATGTTTACTGTTACTTAATTTCTCTATTATTTTAAATTAAAATTTAAAATCTTATATTTAATAAATTATTATCTCTTTAATAAAATATTTCCTTATTAAAGGAGATTATATAATTAATCTATTATTTAAGATATAAATTAAACCTATAAAATTATAGATACCTAAATATTAAATAATATCTTAATATAGATATAATATTAAATAAGATTTCTTAGCTTTTTCTATTAATAAAGACTATAAAGTAATTAATCTTATATTTAATAATCCTATTATTATAATAAAACCTTTCTCTTTCTAGGTTATATATTAAATAATAATTCTCTTTATAACGTATATATATAGTGAGCGTCGCAGTTAAGCGAGCGTCGCACTTTTCTATTTACTAGTAATTATACCTTATTTTAAAAAGACTTTAAATAATTCTAATAAATTCAGATTAGGCATAAAATAGGTATAACTTTAGGGTTAGCTTAGTAAGCCTATGTAAAGTTTCTGAGAATTTTATATAGCCTCGAGGGTAAGTCCTTTATTAAAAAGTAATAAAAACTTATATTCGCACTATATTAATAGCTATTTCTCTATAAAGTAATTTTTTAAAAAATCTAAAAAATTTATATATAGTTTATGTTTAAGTTAGATACCTAGAAATAATATAACTCTAACCATAGCTATTTTATAGCGGGTTTTATAAAGGTTTAAAATATAGAGTTTTAGTGCACAGTATAGGTGCGACACTCGCTTGACTGCGACGCTCACTGTATATATGTTACCTCTATAATAATCTAAGTCTCTTTATAATTATTAAATTAAAATAATTTTATTTAACTCTATTATCTATTAAAGTATTTAGCTATTCTCCCTTAATTTATATTTATAATTTAAAGTATTTTAGCTACTAACTATCTATAGTTATATATAAAGCCTTTTATAGAAATTATTTCTATTATTTATTTACTTATAGCTCTATAATAGATAAATAGCTTAATTCTTTAATAATCTATAGATAATATAATTATATCTATATTTATCTTTTATATCTAAACCTTCTTTAAGTATCTTTATCTTAATAAAGTATTCTATAAATTCCTAAAGGGTAATTTCTTCTTTAATAAATAAAATTCTAATATATTATTACTATTAAACGTATTATCCTTAATCCTTTATTATTCCTTTTATCTATATTAAGGTATAAAAGCCTTCTTTTATTATTATAATAATTCTATTAAGGATAGCTTATTATTTCTTATTATTATACTTTATTCTTAATTTTATTTCTCTTACCTTAATAAAGGTATAAATAAATTACTTCAGGGATATAGTCTATTATTATAATAGATAGAATTAAAGATATATAATCTTAATTCCTTTATATTATTAATTTACTTAATAATCTTCTACTTTATATAAAAATAAGGTTATATATTTAGCTATAGTAAAGAAATAAAAAGTAATCTTACTCCCTTTTCTTATATAGATATATTTTATACCTATAGTCTCTATATAAGGTCTATATAATCTTGTAATATTATAGTTATCTTAATAAGGTTCTATTATTATTATATAAATTATATCTTAATTTTAATAGATATAGGTTTATAGCTACTGCCTTATAATAGGCCTTAATATAGATATCTTTTACTTTTATATATCTTATTATTTATATATTAATTAAAGATATATATTAAAACTATTATTCTAATAATATAATCCTTATTTAATAATTTAAATTTTATAATCCTTAATCTATAACTATTATTTTTATTCTATCTATTATTAGATTTCCTTAAGTTCTTATTATAATTATTACTCCTTATATTTCTTAGGTATATAATTATTTTATATTAATAGTTTAATAAATAAAATATTATATCTTTAGGTAAGTCCTAAGGTTACCTTTTATTAATTTTCTTCCTTTATTTTACCCTTAATCTTAAGTTTTAATAATAATCTCTAAAATAGCTTAATAATATCTTAAGAGTTTTAGATATTAATAATAATATTAATAAATAGCTTTTTTAATAAATATAGAGAAATATAGACCTATAGAGCGTAATATAATTTACAATTAATATTATATTTAGCTTCTTCCTTTCTTACCTTCTAGAAGTATTTATTATTCTTAATATCTTCTTAATTAATACCTTCTTTTAGTAATATTCTATGCCTTCTTTTTATTTATATTTACTTTATAATTAAGCTTATAATAATAGAAATACTTAATTAATTTCTAATTATATTATATAGCTCTTAATACTATAGGTCTAGCTTTAATATTATATAAGATATTTTAATATCTCTTTTTATTTTAATTTATATTAAAGTAAAGGATATTAAATTTATTATTATTAAATCTTAGGTTTTATAATTCCTTTTATATAAATTATTAATTATTAATTTTTATAGCTTTATTAATATAATCTATAAGGTTATTAAGTTAATCTTCTTTATAGAGTCTAGCCTATACCTTTTTTTTAAGTCTATTAAAGAAAAATAATATTAAGAGTACTTAATCCTATAAAAGCTTTAAGGTAAATTAAAGGTATTTTATTCTATATTTAAATATATATTGAGTCTATTTAAGGGTTTTAATCTCCCTTTTAGCTTATTCTCCTTTATTAAGTTTTCTAAAAGCTTATTAAAATATAGCTTTAAAGATATTATAATTAATCTCAATAATTTATAATAAAAGGTTAATAAAGGGTATAATAAGGTATTCTTTTATAATAAACTTAAATTATATAGTAATATATTTAATTAATTACTCTATAGTATATTAGACCTTATAAAATACTATAGTAAATTATATTAAGTAATATATTATAAAAGCCTTTAACTAAATAAAAGATAAACGTAATTTATATATTATTTTATTAAAGAGTTTAAATAGGTTTAGCTTAAAGATTTCTCTTATATCTTTATCTCTTATAATAATAATAGCTATATTATTAATATTATAGATATTATTAAGATATTATTTATTTTAAACTCTTTAGGAGTTAGCTATTTATTATATCGTTATATAGAAATTATTTATATTAATATTTATAATAATAATTTAGTCCTTAAATTACTTCACTATATTATTATTATTCTTAAAGCTAGAAATATCTTTTATGTCTATATTAATTAAATTCACTTAAATATATATATTAAGTATAAATAATATATATATATAGCTTATATAATAAATAAATATATATAATAAATTTTAATCTCTAAGATTAAAATTATAATAAAATACTATAAATTATTTAATTAATTAAAATTATTTCTTATATTTCTCCCTAGATATCTTAATTATTACTTAATAGGTCTTTATATTATAGCTAAACTTATTATAGATATTATAATATTAAATACTTAATTATATTAACCTCCCTTAATTATTATTTTATAATAATTTAGCTATTATTTATATATTAATATCTATTTAATTAATTACTTCCTTTCCTTCTTTTATTATTATAATACCTCTTTTTTATAGCTAAATCCTTTTTACCCTCTAGCGCTAGCTTAATATCTTCTTTATTTATTAAAAGTCTTAGATTTTTACCCTTATAAAAGCTATCTTATATATAATTATCTTTATTTCCTTTATAAGAGATTTTAATATTTTAAGAATTAACTCTTGAGAGCTACTTTAATACCTTTTAATCTATTTCTTAAGGTATTTAGATTAAAATTAAGCCTTAAGTATAATCTTTAAGGTCCTTAAGGCCTAAAGGGTTAAGAGGTTAGACTCTTTTTAAATTAATATTAATATCTATAACTATATATTAAGCTTTAAGATTATATTTTTTAGGTTAAAAAGAATAAATTTAATACCTTTAAAGGATACTTTAATATTATTTTTTATTATAATAATTTAAAATATAATATAAAAGGTAAAGAAGAATTTAATCTTTAAAATATATATTATAAAGTATTTAATTAAATACTTTATTTCTTAATTATAAGCCTTCTTAAGTATATAAAATATATAATATTAAGGGGCTAAAGTAAATAAAATAAATAAGATAATATATAAAGCTAGATAATCTTCTTTTTATTATAATATCTCTTAAATTTAATAAAATAATAACTTTTATAGCTCTTAAGGATTAAGAGATAATAATAATTATTTAATTATTTAGCTATATATTAATTAAAATACTTTAGTTATTTAAGATTAATTTTATTATTAATTTAATTATTTTAGGTTATTATAATAACTTAATTACTTAAGAGGTTATTTTCTTAATATTAATTAATAAGGTAATATTAGCCTATATTAATAATAAATAGCGGGATTAATTAATTATCTATATTAATTACTTAAATAACTATAATTTATTCTTAATTTCTAGGCTATATTAATTTTAGTTTTAAATACCTTTTTAAGCCTATAATAATTATTCTATTTATAATTATATCTATAAAGAAGTTAATCTTATTAAAGTTATAGATATTATTTAATTAAATATTATATTTTATAATTATATTTACTATAAGCTAAAATTAATTATAGATAATAATTAGATTTTTATATTTAGCTCTTTAATAATTATATTTCTAAGAAAAATATATCTTAAGCTCTAGGTATCGCTTAATAAAGTTTAAAGCTTAATATATATTAATAAGTAATATATTATAGTTAATAAGTAATTAATTAGTTATTTCTTTAATATTATAAAGCTAGGGGGGAAATCCTTATAGATTATTATAACCCTCGCGGTTATATTATATATTCCCCATAAATCCCGAGTTCTAAGCCACTAATTATAACGGGACCGATATACTAAAGACCGATATTATTCCTAGACTATATTAATCTTAAAACGATATTATGCCTACTTACGATCGATTTTACTTAAAGAAGCCTAAATATATAAAATATATTTATTATACTTTCTTATATAATAGCTACCTTAGCTATTAATATAACTTAATTATACTTAATACCTTTAAATATATTATTAGATATAATACCCCTATTATTTAAGTATAATATAATTAATCTATCTATTAATATAAACCTAATATAACCGATTTATCCCTTAAGAATATATATAATCGTTATATATTAATAGCTTTTATTTAATAGAATACTTATATTACCTTAAATAATATTAAACGCCATAGCTACTTAAATAACTCCCGTAAATAATCACTAATAGGTTCTATTTCTTAACTACCTACCTACTATATCTACCTTAGCTAATTAAGATGAAGATATAGACGATATAGATAACTCTAACGATAAAGAAGTTAAATAGCTTCAGGCTTAAATCACTACTATAACCACTAAAATAAATAATATATATAACTTAATCGAGAGAAGAGGCGAAATATAGCGAATATAAAATATATAATATATAAATAGCATCTAGGAAGTTAATAATATAATAACCGTCGCTATAAGGGGTAAAGATATAGGAGAAATCCTAAAGCTAGACCCCTAGAGAAATTTAATAAGACTGCCTATAAGCTACCTATATTCCTTATATAACTATACGCCTTTAGAATATACTATCTAATATAATTTAATCTAATATTTAGTAAGGTCTAATATACTATAAGGCGACTTACTAAGTATACTATAGCTTAATTTAAACCTATTATAAAAAAATATCTTATTACTTTATTTATTAAACTTTTACTTAAGATTATTAATCTCTACTCTAGCTTTAAGACCTTTAAGGCTATACTTTAATAGGCTTTTAGAATAATTAATAAAAAGGTATAAGCTAAAAAAGAGATTAAGGTTTTTAAATAAACCTATTTAGCCTTAGAATATAGAATAAAATATCTCTAACTTACCTTAAAGCTTAATTAGGACTAAGAACCCTTAATATTATTCTTCTTTAATAGACTTAAGAAAGAGGTCTAAATAAAACTCTATAAGGAAAACCAACCTAATAACCTTATTAATTATATCGGTACGGTAGTTAGGATTAATAACTAATAATTCTTATAGAAGAAACTATAAAACCCTAAGTTTAATAATAATAAGGCTAATAACCTATAGTTTAACGCTAATTAAGGTAAGAAAAGAAATAATAATACCTCCTATAGTACTAAAGCTAGCCCTATAATACTTAAGGCTATATAAAAGGGTAAATGGGATTACTATAGCCTAGAATACTAATACTACTATAAAATAAACTATATTAAGAAGGTTTATTATAAAAAATAATAAAATATTAAGGAGCGATATTATTAGCTAAATTAATAATAATCCCTCCTAGAAGGTAAGAAATATATAAATATAGCACGATAAGTCTAATAGGAAAACGAGAAACCCTAAACTATAATTTAAATAATTAAACTTATCGCGATATCGCGAAGTAGATATAATATACTAATAGGAAGAGACTAAGATAAATATAAATAAAAACCGGATACTAAAGTAGCCTATAGTTAGGTAAGATAAATAAAGAAATAACTAAAGAAAACCTAAGATATATAATAATAACTTCTCCTAGAACTAATAAAATAAGAAAACCCTATATTAAATATAATAAATAGCAAAAGGGTTACTATCGCGGTCACTAGGAAACTTAAATAAAAAGAAATAATATTAATAAGGCGGAAGTAATAAGCGCCCCTAATACTAGCCGAGTAAGTAGACTTTAAAGAAGCTATAGTAAAAGGATTTAACTATAAAAAGTAGATTATAGGATATAATAAGGATAAATAGCTCTTAATACCCTCTATAGCCTACGAAAGGGACTACTAAAAGATAACCTTATATAATATAATTATACCCTATATCCCCGATATTAAGTCAAGGCATTATAGGAATATAATAAGATCTATAAATAATAAAAGGTAGACCGATATAAGAGGCTATGAAGATATATAGACTAAAGCATAAAAGAAAATAATATTAATATTAACTAAACTAAATTTAAATATAAAGCTAAGAAATTATAGAAGGAATTATAATAGGAATACTCTTTATAATAAAGCGCTACAAAAGCGATAAAAAACTATAGATAAAAGAAAACTACCTATAGTTATATAATAAAAACGGCAACCGATATTTAAGTAGCCTATAGGAAAGATATATCTAGATAGCATAAGAATATATAGATACTATATATAAATAAGAAATCTATATCTAAGCCTATTATAGGGAATTAGCTAAAAACCCGCGATATTAAAAAGCACCCTTTAACCTATAAGACGATATATAGATATACCTAATATATAGAGAATATCCTAATATCTCATAAATATCCTATTAATATTATTCATACGAAGAATATTAAGAAGAAAAACAGAAATAAGACTATTTTCCTATCACCTTATTAGCTTAATTAAATAATAAACCCTATATATAATACGAGATAGAAGGCTACTAAGTATTTCACTAATATAACGCTATCGGCATTATATATGTATAATATTATAAAGAATTATATTAAGCTATTTAAAAGTATAAATAGATTATTTATAAGGTTAAAGACTAATAGAAATAAGTTAGCTAGGAAGAATAAAAAGAATTAGAAGATTAATAACTAGTGACTTAATTAAATAATAAGAAAGACTTAAGATAGGAATATAAAATAATATATATATAGACTAACTATATAGCTAGGACGATATATATAATTATAAAATATATAATAATAATAAATATAAGTATAACTATATCGGCTATATACTATTAAAAAACTAAGAAACCTACCTATAAAGGGGCTATAAATAAAAGAATAGCTAATGACGCTATAAAAGGCCCTATATACTATAAAAGGAGGCATTAACCTAAGATATTTTAAAATACCGATATAAGTTAAGAGAGAATAATTACGCGCTTTAATAAATAATAAAGTAAAGTAGAACCTTTTTAACCTAAGAATAGTAAATAGGCTTAAGCTATTATAGAGGTATAAAGTAAAGCCCTATATAATAATTAACCTTAAAGGGAAATAATTTAATTATAATAAAATTATTAATAGTAAGATTAATTACCTTAAAGTTTTTATTAAAGGAAAAACTAAAGAATTTTATTTAATATTATACCTATAGAAGGCTATAACTTAATACTTAAGTATCTATAGTTACGCCGATTTAACCTATATTTCGACCAGAGGACTAGCTAAATACTCTCCTTTAATAAGGAAGTACCTTCTATTATAAATAATGACTTAAAAAATAATATAAGATCTTAAACTTCTATTAAAGACGCTAGAGAAGTTAGATAGAGGTAAATATAAGATACCTCTCTACCTAAAGGAATATAATATAAATACTATAATAGATAAAAATAATAATAATAAAGAATAATTATATATATTATATAATAATTCTATTAATTAAAAGGAAATCTTAAGTAAATTAAGAAGATATTAGAGAAAGAATAGCTTAAGAATATTCTATTATAATACTATATCTATAAGAAGCTCTTTACGGAAGAACTTAAAATAGGTCTACCTAAATATATATTATAACCTAGAAATTAAATTTATTAATAGAAAGTAGCCTAGCTTTAATAAGCTCTACTTACTTAATATAATATAATTATTAATATTAAAGGAATATATTAAAGAAATACTATAGAAAAGATATATTAGGGAAAGTAAGTTATTTATTAAATACCTTATTATATTTATTCCGAAAAAGAATAAAAAGCTCTACCTTTATATTAAATTTAGGATACTTAATATTATTATAATTAAGGATTATATATCGCTACCCCTTATTAATAAGCTAAAGGATTAATTTTTTAGAATAAAATACTTTATAATATTTAACCTTAAAGGAGCCTATAACCTTATTTAGATTAAGGAAGGATATAAATAAAAAACTATTTTTTATACTAAATATAGACTATTTAAGTACCTTATTATGCCTTTTAGACTTATAAATATATTTATTATATTCTAATAAATAATTAATAATATACTCTAATTATATCTAGATATATTTATTATATATTACCTAGATAATATCTTAATCTTCTCTAAAATAGAAAAAGAATATATAGAATAAATCTATTAGATATTATAAATACTATAAGATACTAATTTATTAATAGAACCTAAGAAAAATAAGTTCTATACCTTAGAAGTAGAATTTCTTAAATATATTATCTTTTATAATAAGATATATATAAACCCTAAGAAGGTCTTAGTAATTAAAGACTAAAAGGAATTAACTAATATTAAGGAAGTATAAGCCTTCCTTAATTTTATTAATTACTACTATAGATTCCTTAAATAATTTAAAAAGATTATAATATTATTAATTAACCTTATAAAGAAAGATAAGATATTTATATTTAGGGATAAGGCGCGAGAAGCCTTTTATATAATTAAGGAATTTATTTTAAGCGAGCTAATATTTAAGATATTTAATCTATCCTAACCGATAAAACTCGAAATAAATACCTTAGATTTCACGCTAGAAGCTTAAATTAGATAATAAGATAATAAGGGACTTTTATACCTAATCGTATTTTACTCCTATAAATTATATAAAGTAGAACTTAATTACCTTATCTATAATAAAGAATTCCTTATAATTATTAATACCTTTAAGGAATTTTAATATTACCTTCTTAGAAATCCCTACTAAATTAAGGTATATATAGATTATAAGAATATTACCTATTTTATGAAAACCTAAGAACTTAGCGGACGATAACTATAATATATCGAATACCTCTTAAAATTCGATTATATTATTATCTATATTAAAGGAATAAAAAACGGCTAAGCTAATACTATTAGCTAATGACCTAATTTAGATATTAAAAAGATTAAGGCTAAAAAATAATTATTATACTTTACTCTAGAAGGGTATCTTAAATAAAAGCTTATTAGGTGAATATAAAAGCTAGTAGCCTTATTAAAGCACCTTATACTTATTAAGAAATATAGGTAATAGGTTATAGACTTTATTAATTATACGCGAGGATATCGGCAAAGAAAAGATAGATTATAGACCTATAAAGAGAAACTCTTTATCCCCGATAAAGTATTCTAAATTATCTTTAATTACTATTACTAAAATTATATACTATAGGAACCTAGAAGAAATAACCCGAGCTATATAATAGTACTATAATAATTATAAACTTCTATATAAGGTATAAGGAAGAATATTCTAATACGAGAAATATTATAAGGTAGCTAAATAAGTAGGCTAAAAATAGACCTACCTCTTAGAAAAAGAATATAAGGAATAAATTATTAAATAATTTCACGATATAAACTATAGATACTTAGAAAGATTAATAAAATATATTAATAAATACTTCTAGAGAGACTTCCTAAAAGAATACTATAGATAAGCCTAAAACTATATTATCTATAAATATATCTAAAAATGAGGTAAACTACTAATCTATAAATAAAGTAGAATTATAGGGATACCTTATTAAATTAATATAGCTATATATATAATAGAATAGGGTAATCTATTACTAAAGGAAATCTAAGAATATAATATATAACTTCTAGACGACGAAAAAATAAATAAGTAATAAGTCCCGGATAAACTATAATATAACCTTATACGCAAAATATATAGTCACTAGCTATATAGATACTAAGGAATTAATAAAACCCTAGCATAAGTTAAAATAATATTTACTTTTCCTAAGATAAAAAAGATTATCTTAATAATTATTAATTAATATAACCTTTATACTAAAACTAAGGTATAACGCTATAAACCCTATAGAAAACTATAACTACTCCTTATTATATAATAGCTATAGGACTTAATTACTATAGATTTTATTATAAAATTATCCCTATTAAAAGAACTAGCTATTAAAAGCTTCTATAATAGTATTTTTATTATTATAAATAGACTTATAAAATTTTCCTATTTTATACCCTATAGAGAATTGATAATAGCTAAAGAATTTACCTACCTTTTCTATTTTTATATCGCTAAGATATATAGTATACTATTTAAGATTATTATAGATCGAGAGCTATTATTCGCCTCGAAATTCTAATAAAGCCTTATAGGATACTTAGGGATTAACTATAAACTCTCTATAATATACTATAAGGAGATAGATAGATAGACTAAATAAATAAATTAAATATTAAAATAATACCTTTAATACTATATAAACTATAAATAAATTAACTAAATTAAAAAACTATTAACTATATAGCTAGCCTATAATATAGTAATAAATAAAAGTATAAAGATTATATTAGCCTATATTAATTTTAAATTTACTCTAGATACCTACCGATAAACTAAAGATATAATTATTAACCCTAAAGTAATCTTTATTAGCGATTAGCTATAAAACCTATATAAAGAAATAAGAATAAAACTTAAATTTATTGAATAAAATAATAAATTATATTAATAAAAAAGAATTAAGGGATTAATCTTCTTAAAGAGAGATATAATTTATTTTATAATAAAAAATCTTAAATAAAATAATAAAATAAAAGATTTAATTATGAATATATTAGACCCTATAAAATTAAATAAAAAATCTTAGAAAATACTTATAAATTAGATTTATTATTAAAATTAAACTCTACTTAATTATTTATATTTTATTATTTAAATTAATAGAAAATATTATCTAAATTAAAATTTGAAATAAATTAGAAATTAAAGTTAATAAACTAAAGGAGTATATTATAAGAGCTATTCTTAATATAAATAAAATTAATAGTAAAATAATATATTTTATTAAATAAAAAGACTACCTAGACTCTAAAAATATATAGGAATTATTAAAGTACTTTATTAATATATAATACCTTTTAAGGAATTTCTATTAATAACGCTAGAATTAAATAAAGGCGAAATATTAAGAGAATTATTACCTAGATTAAAGGATACTTAATTAATATTATTAAGGATATAATTAACCTAGAGATCGTAAATAATAATATCTTTATAAATATCTAATATAGATAAAATATTATTTTATTACTCTACTTCTTAGAGACCCCGATAGATAGCCTCTAAATATTTCTCCTTTATTTAGGCCTAGATCTTATAAATACGCGATAAATAGCCTATAGTAGCTACTAGATAAGACTATAGCGTAGCTATCTCCTTATAAAGCTTTAATAAATTATCACTAGCCTTACCTTTATCTATCTCTAACTTCCTCTCTTATTTTATTAAATTAATAATTATAAGATCATATTAGAAATAGGGACTATAATAAGAAAAATATAAAGGATTAAAACTCACGAGATAACGCTATATAAGTACTATTATAAGACTTTTTACTATAGATATATTTACTATAGTAAATAGAGTCTATAGATATTAGGAACTTTTTTTTAAATAAAAGTAATAAATATAAGGTATATCGGCTTCTTTATTAATAAACTTAATAGAGAGGGTAAATATATTAATTTCTTTATCCTTATGGGAAGACTATTTAGAAATATAATTAGATATTATGCGATATAATAATAAAAGGTCTAAATTAAGACGTATTAAGAATAAAACTAGGAAGATAAAGGTATATAGGTCTTAAGGATAAGACCTAATAAAGGGGAGATATTATATTATAACCCTTATAGTTATATTATATATTCCCTATAAATCCTAAGTTCTAAGCTACTAATTATAATAGGATTAATATATTAAGGACTAATATTATTCTTAGACTATATTAATCCTAAAATAATATTATACCTACTCGCGATCGGCTTTACTTAAGGAAGCCTAAGTATATAGAATATATTATTTACTTTCTTATATAATAGCTACTTTAGCTGTTAATATAATTTAGTTATACTTAATACCTTTAAGTATATTACTAGATATAATACCCCTATTATTTAAGTATAACGCGATTAATCTATCTACTAATATAAACCTAGTACGACCGGTTTATCCCTTGGGAATACATACGATCGTCATATAAATCTAGGTTAAAAATAAAATAAATAAGGATTTCTTCCTCTAGGTCTAAGAGCTTATATAATTTAGGGATCTAATTAAGTCGGGATTAAATACCTTATTACCGGCGCTATAACTTTATATAATTAATATTATATATCTCTATAGCGCGTTAGAGCTTTAATTTTAGGTTATTTTAAAGGGCCTAAAGGGTAAGAAGGACTCTAGTCTTATTATTAAATTATAATATATTAAGTAATTAAGAATTAATTAATTAATTAAATAGAGATAATATAGGTTAAGGGATTTTATTATATATGCTTATTTATTACGTAAGCTATATATATATATTAGACTTTATTATTAATTATTTATAGAGGTAATAAGAGTAATTATTTTATTTAATATTATTTAAGGTAATATAAATAATCTACTAAATAAAAGCTCTTTATATATAATAATATAGTTAGATTTAAGAGATAAATTAAGTATATCAGGTTTATATTAATAATAACAATAATTATATAGCTTAAATAAAAAAGGAGTTATTATATTTAATACTATACTTAAGGGTATTAAATATAATTAAATTATATTAATAGCTAGAGTAGCTACTATATATAGGAATATAATAAATATATTCTATATACTTAAGGCCTATTAGATAGCTTACGTTAATATACGTGACGCTTATATTTAGAGATATAAGGCTTATCCCTAAGATCATAAGGCTTACGCTCGGGACTATAAGGCTTACGCCTAAGAGAGTAAGTAACCTTATGATAGGCTAGTGTTTTTTGGGAATTATGGGGGCTTTCCTGCCTACGTGATATAAGGCCCGTTGGGTCGTAATAATGGAAGCGGGAATTTTGCAGCCCGATCAGGCAGGTCGACGCGTAGGAAGCACGGCGTTTAAAATGACTAAGTATAGTAACTATTTAGCAGGCGCTCGATCCTACCAAAATCGAATTTCCAAGCCATTGCCACGGGCAGACGGAACGAAAGGTCTAGCCTTTTCAGCGGCTGGAAGCGGGTAGGAAATAGCACGTCGGCCGAAGCGAGTCCGGGCTATTCATCATTTGCCCGGCCCCTCAATGCACATAAATGCAGTGGGAGAAGAGTGCTTTTCGTGAGTAGCATCTTTCTTACGCCTCTAATCTATTCTTCAAAATTTGCTGAACAATTCGCCATCTTTCAAAGTACAACGATGACTACTTTTCTTCTCAATACCGGGCAATACATCCCTGCTAGTAAGAGAACGCTTGCCGCCCCTGATACAGACGCTGACGTAATAATTGGTACTAGTTGGCCTGGGTACATGGCGATCTGCCCCTGGCAACGTAGCACAAGCCGTCCAGTACGCTCTCGAGAACGGATGTCGCCACATTGATGCGTAGGATCATACATGCCTGTTTTTACTTCAAAGACGAACACAAGAGCTCACTTCCACTTTGTTATACAGCGCCCTCAGATACGGCAACGAGCATGAGGTCGGACGAGGAATTAGGGCCAGCGGAGTCCCCAGGCAAGATATCTTCCTTACAACTAAACTATGGAATACATACCACGACAGGGTTGAGGAAGGTGTCACAGAGAGCCTGAAGAACCTGGGCACAAGCTACTTTGACTTGTACCTCATTCATTGGTAATTTCAGTCCTGCGCGAAGCTCATGCGGGAAACTTTGGCGTTGCTGACAACTCACTGTTTAGGCCTGTCTCATTGCCTGCCAATGCTTCGAACACGGTTCAAGACAACGTATTAGAAGATTGGGATTACATACAGACGTGGTAAGTGGGATAAAATCCGGATCGAGAGACACTGCGCCAAGCGATTTCCTGATTTCATCTAACAACAACCTAATCAGGGCCGAGATGCAGAAGCTGGTGAAACGTGGCCTCGTACGCGCCATCGGAGTATCCAACTTCACCCCGAAGCATCTCGAAAGGCTTCTCTCAGCTCCATCCACGACCATCATACCGGCAGTAAATCAGGTCGAGCTGCATCCGCTCAACCCTCAGCCTGAGCTCTTCGCATATTGTTCTCAGAGATCCATTCATTTAACAGCATACTCTCCGCTAGGCTCCCAAGACTCTCCTCTCTACTCCATTCGGGGTCTCCAGCTTATAGCTGAGAAGCTGAACAAGTCTGTGGCCCAGGTTCTTCTAGCTTGGGGGATCCGAAAGGGCTGGAGCGTTGTGCCCAAAAGTGTTTCGAGCACCAGGATTTTAGAGAATCTGGCGGGCGATTTTTACCTCTCTGAAGGGGACTTGGCCACCATTGACAACATCAAGGAAAGAAGGAGATTGATTGATGGCCAGGATTTCCTCCCAATCAGGATCTTTGATTAGCATTCTGATAGTGATCCTTGGTCCTATATACGACCTTGGCTGCGTCGAGTTGCACAGTTAACAAGTTTTCGGTCGAGTTGTATATATCTGACATGGCGATTGTTGTTTCTCGGTAACTCGTCAATGAACTTGGATCTTTAAATTTTTACACGAGATTTTATCCTCGCCACCTACGCTGCTTACCTGATGCCACACAGATTTCGTAACCGAATCTCGCAACCCAGAGTAGGGTGGGGCTTCAGGTCAACATTCGCCCATCAGCAACAAATCTTCCAGTAAATTGGCGCTGAACGCAACTACAGATCTCGTGAAGCATGTTTCTGGCAATGCGTGATTCTGAGACTGTAAATGGTACGACTCTAGCTTCTATTTGTCGTACTGTCGGATTATGAGTCTGGTCAACACAAGATAAAAGAGAAAAGAAAAATAAAAAAGAAATAGCAACTTTCACCTCGTAAACGCATCATGCTGATGCCAATTTAACACTGTATTGTGTACCATTCAGTCTTTCAGCGTCACGGCCTGAAGGTTGCGGCTGGAACCAGTGCTTTTAGGCCCTCCTGCCCAGGCACAGGCAGCGAGGCGAGAGAATGGCGATAAGTGGAGGGCAATAACAACCGCTAGAGGATACAAATTCAGACGCCATACATCACATCATAATGCTAGATGGGTTTATAGAAAGGGAAAACTCAGATGATAGCAATGTTGAGCCGAAAATTCTCATATGACATACAATCGATAATAATAACCTCGCACGTAGTTCTTAAGGTAGTATGACCAAGTGAAAGGCAGAGATAGACCGGATAAATTAGAAAAAAAGCACAAAAATAAGCCAAAGAAAAAAAGAAAAGAAGAGTTGGGTAGAAGTGGCATCACAGATGACGGCATCATGGGCCGAGTTAAGCCGCCCATTTCTCCAGGATGATGTGTTGGCTGCAGTGCTCGAAGCATGGCCAAGCTACCAAAACAAAAAGAGGACGTCTGCTTGCCTCACAAAATACATATTGGCTGCTCAAAGAGATTTGGTGTGTGGCGGCGAGGCCGCTCCATCTGTCGCTTCCAGGCCCTGTTTCTCACACGAGAGCCTCTGATTGTCCGGCAATCCCTCGTTGAACTTTCGAATATTCTTTGAGTTGACAACGATCCAGTTCCTTTGGTTGATGAAGTAGTCGTCCATCTCAAGAGTAGCGCCAGACGTTTCGGGATAAAAGAGGTAAATGTATGGAAGAGCCACAGCGCAGCTTACGAGCCAAATCAGATAAAACTTCCAGCCAATATTGGCGACTCCAATGGTGTAATTTGCACAACCACAAAAGCCGACATCCATTCGGTGGCAGAAGCGATTGCCGAAGCGCGGTTGCGCATGAGGAGAGAGTTGATCTCGGGCGCGTAAACCCAAGGAATACCGGCCCATGACGCTCCATAACAGAACTCGTAGAGCAGGATACACACTAAAGCTCCATATGCGCTTGCCACTTGACGGGACTCGTACTGTGCATAGTATGTAGCGATTGTCAAACCGGCCATGGAAATGGCTGTTGTTGAAAGGCCCAAAGCATAACCTTACGACGCCCAATCTTCTCGACAAAAAGATGGGCGTGCAAGATCCAAGCCAGAAGCATATCGAGCCGCAACCACCCACGATCGCAGCCATCCGCGGACTCAGGCCAAGAAGGGATGCAAAAATGGCTGGGTAGTAACGACAGCATTGATGCCACTGAATTGCTGGATGAATTGGGGGACAACACCGGATCATGCGTCGAAGATTTTGCTCGCCATTGCGGAAGAGATCAAGCCAGGATACTTCTAGCTCAGCCTCCCGCTTGGCTGCGTCGATGATTTCATTTGCTTTGCGATCGATGTCCAAGTCCCGCGCGCGACCTTCGAGGCGAGAAACTACGTCATAGACCTCATCGTATCGACCCCTAGAGGCCAGCCATCGGGGTGACTCGGCGATGAAGGGTAAGATGATGAATGTCGCTAGCGGGAAAACGGCCTGCAAAGCAAGAGGAATTCGCCAAACGGCAGTACCGCGAGCACCATTGCTAAAAACGAAGGCAAAGTCAACCCAGCTTTTAACCCATTAGCACTAGGGCACAACACTTAAGGTCAACAGAGCAGCGTGACATACTTGGAGACGGCAATGCCAAAAATGACGAAAGCGACCTCGCCCATAATTGCGGCGCCCCGTTTCGTCGACTTGGACATCTCGGTCTGATAAATAGGGACTGTCGTGGTGTTGATACCGTTTCCCAATCCTAATGAGCCAGAATGTGTTAGCTGTTGAGCCTCCTCGATGATTCGTCGAAGGAAATGGTGCTTGGCTCATTTACCAGTCACTATACGGCCGACTATCATATGAGATACGGTGTAAGCCGAGGCCTGGAGGCCTGCTCCTATGCAGATCTGTAGTAGTTAGCCACAGTGAATCATTAAAGGACACGTTTACAGGGGCCAAGTCATACCAAGATGCCACCGGCTACGATTGATCGACGTCTTCCAAGGAAATCGCCGACGTACATTGTTCCCAAGGATCCGACGACGCATCCGATGTCATATATAGCCACGATCGTGCCCAGAAGACCAGGGCTCGGGTTGTTGAAGCTTTCCAGGAATTCCGGGGTAGAAACAAGGCCGGACAGAACGCCTTGGTCGTACCCAAACAGCACAAAGGCGAAGCTGCAGCAGACAACAACGCCCCAGTCCAGAGGTTTGCCAGAAAGGCCCATTTTGATAAAGGACAAAAGATAATACCAATGTATCAGGAAGTTTTGAGATTACGGGATGACTCTTTTTTGGATCAAGTCAAGAAGAGCTGAGGGTGATGCGGTCTGTTATGCCGAAGCATGGGCCTTGGCGAGACTTTATACAAATGAACTCGGTTTGAAAGTTGATGGGAGAATCGTACTGCCAGAACACGTACGGTCTGGAATCCCGGACCACCAACTCAAGTTGCCACTCACGTTTCTGTGGCTTGCCCCCGCATTACTTGAAGTGGCTGTATCACGACGATGTCCGGGGTATCGGTACGCTTCAAGACCTTACCCCATGGGGAAAAATCACACCAGATGTAAGATACGCAGCCCAGTGGTCGTGTGAGGGTCCCAGAGACATTAAGGCGAGAAAACAGCAGGGCTAGTGCCCAAGCGGGGGTCTTGGCCTCCTAAAAAAAAAAAAACCACCGTGCATGTGCAGAAAACATAAATCATATCAAGGCGGGGAAAAATAACCGCTCTGGAGTGGGTAGGACTTCCTTGAAGAATAACACAACTGGGCGTGGATAGAACTTCCTGATCAAGTATGCTCAAGTATCCATAACGGTTCCAAAGGGAGACTTTAGTTGAAAATGCTTTACAAACGACAGTTGATGACTCGTGTCGCAGCCCGTCTGGTCGGCCCTCCCGGCTCGATTGATACCCCTTGTCAGAGACGATGATACTCTTCCAATGCAAGGGGCCCACTGCAAGAAGCCCGCTCTCGCGTTCCATGAAGCTGTATGAAGACATGAAACTCGACGCCAGTAATTGCAAACCGTTTCGGGAACTTGACACGAGTCAGTCTGATCTCCTATAACGAGATATTCCCTCCGCGATACTCGCATGTTCTTCGCAATATGCCCGTAGTTTATTCGAAGAAGGGAACATTGACCGGTGATTGCACGTCACTACACCAGATCGAGACAAACTCGAATTAAAAACACCCATTCAGCAAGTTGTTGACTCGAGGATTTAGTGATTAGGTCTCGTTCTCTACTTATGTGCGAAGTTCCACTCTTGCAGGGCAAGCTTCCGCAGGTCCTCCACTATATCGTCGGAATCCTCCAATGCGGTGAAATGCCTGGCATTGTCGCGCTCTGGCCATTCCTGCCGCATTAGTATGTGCGAAAGCATAGAGCCCCGAAAAGAAGGATCTGTTGGCAAACTCATCTTTATAGTATACCAAGATAGCCGTACGCTCAACAGATCGCTTTGATGCAGGCTGTGAGTCCCAGAAGAACGATATAAGCCTGAACGGAACTGTGATGCGGTTTTCGGGCTTTGAGGCGTAGCTGGCAAGTTCGTGATGACGGATGTTTTCCGAGTAAGAGAGCATCGACTGAAGTATACATCCGCTAAAGAAGAACAAACTCGCTCTGGTAAGAATGGCTTCAGCCCAGACATAGCTATATAAATATGCAAATAAGGTACTATATGAATATACGTGAATATATTTATATTCATATACATATAATATATAAATATAATATATACTTACGAATCTATATTTATATATATTCATATAAGGGAGAGGGTCCTGATTAACTAAAATTAAATTTAATCTCTATAAGAAATAATAGGTACTAGTTATATATGGCCTCATTAGCTAAAGCTATATATTAGTATAGGCTACAGCTCTCAGTATAGACTATAGGTCTTAAAATAGCTCTAAGATATTTAGAGAGCTATTACTACTCTATTATAATTTCTAATAGATTTAGCTTATAAGGATAGAAGCTCTTGAGTTTTCTATCTACTAAGTGGAAATAAGTTAGGTTTTTATACCTAAGATAAATTAGGCCTCCAGGGCATAATAGCCGTTATATTAAAAAACTTACTTTTTAAGAGATATAGGTAATACTAACCTCTAACTAAAAGTCTAGATTTCTAGATTACCTATCTAAATAGCCTAGCTAAATAGCAAGAAGACCTTGCTTCTAGTTTAATTAAATATAAAACCCTTTAGTCTATTAAATATAATATACTCTAAATATATTTTATATTAATATTAATCTCTATACCCAATAATCTCTTAATTAAATCTTAAAAAAAACTCTTTAATTAACTTATTCTATATAGTAATAGATTACTTACTAGTATATATAGCTTCTTAGGCTTCTAAGATCTTAGTTTTATAAATTAATAGTTAATACTTCTATTAGCTTATTTATATTAAAACTATTATAGAATTTTAATACTCTTTTCTATATAGATTATCCTAATTAATACCCCCAAGTTAAGCTTAGTATAAAGCGTAAAAAGACTAAGGGATATTATACTTATATTTATTTATTAGAATCCTCTATACTTAAATCGAGTGCCTAATAATACTATATACTATATAGAAATAGCTCACTAAGGCTTTATATAAGTAAGTAAGGCTATAAATAATACTTTATTTAATATACTTACCTTAGGTATTTTATCTAGCGCTATTAATTTATATATCGTCCCTTATCCGCTATAGGCTACTCTCTATAATTATTTTAATAAGTAAACCTATATTAAGGTAATATATATAATAAGTAAGTAACTTAAGTAAATAAATAGCTTAAAAGTTCTAACCCTTTTACTAAAAAATATAATAAAAATACTATAAATTATTTAATTAATTAAAATTACTTATTATACTCTTCCTTAGATATCTTAATTATTACTTAATAGATCTTTATATTATAGCTAGGCTTATTATAGATATTATAATACTAAATATTTAGTTATATTAACCTCTCTTAATTATTACTCCTTAATAATTTAGCTATTATTTATATATTAATATCTATTTAATTAATTATTTCTTTTTCTTTCTCTATTATTATTACCCCTTTTTTTATAATTAAGTCCTTTTTACCCTTTAATATTAGCTTAATATCTTATTTATTTATTAAAGGTCTTAAACCTCTATCTTTATAAGAGTATTTTATATATAATTACCTTTATTCCTTTTATAAGAGACTTTAATACTTTAAGAATTAACTCTAAAGAGCTATTTTAATACCTTTTAATCTATCTCTTAAAGTATTTAAATTAAGATTAAGCCTTAAGTATAATCCTTAAGGTCCTTAAGGCTAAAGAGGTTAATTAATTAAATATATTCTTAATTAATATTAATATCTATAGCTATATCTTAAGGTTTAAGATTATACTTTCTAGATTAAGAGAAATAAGCCTAACCCCTTTAAATAATACGTTAATATTTCTTTTATTATAATAACTTAAAATATAATATAAAAGGCTAAAAAGAATTTAATCTTTAAAAGATATATAATAAAGCTTTTTATTAAATACTTTATTTCTTAGCTATAAGCTCTTTTAAATATACTAAAGTATATTATATTAAGGGGCTAAAGTAAATAAAATAAAGAAGGTAATATATAAAGCTAAATAATCTTATTATTATTATAATATCTCTTAAATTTAATAAAATAATAACTTTTATAATTATTTAGAATTAAGAGATAATAAATATTAATTAATTAATTAATTATATATTAATTAAAGTATTTAAGCTACTTAAGATTAATTTTCTTATTAATTTAGCTATTTGAGGTTATTATAATACCTTAATTACCTAAGAGATTAATTTCTTAATATTAATTAATAAGGTAATATTAACTTATATTAATAATAAATAATAAAATTAATTAGCCTTTTATATTAATTACTTAAATAATTATAATCTATTTATAATTTTTAAGCTATATTAATTTTAGCTTTTTATATTTATTTATATCTTTAATAATTATTTTACTCTTAATTATATTTATTATAAAGTTAATTTTATTAAAGTTATAGATCTTATTTAATTAAATATTATATTTTATGATTATATTTATTATAAATATAAATTAATTATAGATAATAATTAAATCTTTATATTTAGCTCTTTAATAATTATATTTCTAAAAATAAAATATTTTTAGCTCTAGATATTACTTAATAAAGTTATAAGCTTAATATATATTAATAAGTAATATATCGTAATTAATAAGTTATTAATTAGCTATTTCCTTTATATTATAAAGTTAAGGGGGAAATCTTTATAAATCTAGGTTAAAAATAAAATATAGAAAGATTTATTCCTTTAGATTAAATAGTTAATATAATTTCTAGATAATATTATATTAAGACTAAATACCTTATTAGCGGCGGCATAAGTAATACTTAAAGACCTTATAGGTTATTATAGCGTATTAGATATTTAGCTTTAGGTTATTTTAAAAGGCTTAAAAGGTAAGAAGGGTTCTAACTTTAATAGAAGGAGTTAATATTATACGTTATTAAGAATTAATTAATTAAATAAAAAGTTAAGTTTAGAGTTAAAAAGTATAACGCTTACTTAATTATAATACTTACTTATTATATATATTATATAAATATATATTCTATAAGATAAGTTAAATATAATATAAATATAAGAAAATTAGCGTGAATATTTATATAGCTATATATGCTTTAGCCTAGAATGGCTCCTTCTTATTTTTAGGATTTACAAGCTTATTATATTTCTCGCTAACCTATATTAAGGTCTCTAAGGCCTTAATTATGAAAGGTATATTTAATTAATTATGACTTTAAGTTTTCGGGATAAATCCCTATTAGACGCGCTTAGCTTACTCTAATATTAGTCCCAGTAGGCAATAAAAGCATTAACTATTCTAAGAGTATATATATATATAATAATAAGTCTCCTTCTCGCTATAATCTCCCGTATATTGCGGACTTACATTATGAGGTTAAAATTATAAAGATTATACTAGAAATCGTGACTTAAAATGATTCACCCTGTGAGGAGTGAGACTAGGGGAACTATCTAATTCACGCAATGGGGTTTCAGTGCGAGACGCTGGCCGAGCTAATTTTATGCGCCAGTATGTCCCCCTGTAGAACGTGATTCATTTTGACCCCCGTTCATGATCAGGGCCTAAGGGATGATCATGAATGCCAATGCCGATTGTGTGTGGCTTTCAGCCATCAGCTTAGCTTACATAGGATTTTTGATTCTGTCTCTGGTCTCCCCTGTCTTACTCACCCGAGTCCTCATGCATATTGTGTAGCCGATATGGTTATCGAGCCAGTCTGTTACTCGAGCGGAGAGTTTCTCTTCACGCTCTGATTGACCAGCCTCCCCTGGTATGATACTAGGGGCAAAGTTGTAGTGCACTATCTTACACGAGTCCATGAACTTTGAGCCTAGCTCACGGCCTACCCAGTGCGCCCAGTCGCCATATTGGACTATATACTCATCGTATCCCAGACTTTTCATAAACGTATCGAAAATTCGTGCATTATCCTGCCTAGTCTAGCCTTTATGACGTAGTAATACCGTAATGTGCCTAGCCTCTACAGATGGACATGCCCTAGTATTTGAAGACTGCTGTTATGACCCGGCGGGGAATATTGCAGTTGGCTTAGTGTCGAAGTACTGCGGCAACGCCTCGTTTTGCGGCCGCCTCGGTCTTTTCGGCGAAGCCCCGATTTACCGGGCTGCCTTTTTCCGCGTCTGCGTACCCCTCTTCCACCTCCTGCCTCTCTCGATTGTTGGGACGTGCGGAGAAGCCGGGATGAACTCCAGAGTCACGAGCTAGTTCGAGTCACTCTCTCGGGTGCACGGACCATATCATGCGGCTTACGCCGTAATGTTCGCAGCAATCATTAGAGTAAGGCATATTGTGTGACCTAATGATATTGAAAATTAAAGAGCTAGAAGGTCTAGCTTAAGAAAAGTAAGCTCTATCTACTAAAGACTAACAAAGAAGAGAAGAGTTTGAAAGGACTAGCTTATAGGCGAGTCGCTTTAGACTATAAGTGAGTTAGACTAGGGTTATTCCCATTAGTGAGTGGATATTATAGGTCTCAAGTAGGGTCTATAAGCCGCTAAATATCCTATATATTATAGATAATCCTAATAAGACTATAGCTTTATACCGGCTTGAAATAAATATTATTACTAAAAATAATAAATCCCTTATAAGTAATTTAAAGAGTATATATATTAATTAATTTTTAATTCTTAATATAGCTAGTATAATAATTATATATTTTTTAAGAAGCAATTTAATTATATTAGGTTTATAATAATAAAAATATAATAATATAATTTAAGTATAAGATATAAGTTATATTTAATAATATATTTAAAGAAATTAAATATAATTAATTTAATATAATATATATAATACGCTTATATCCTAGATAAGCATATATCCTAAAAATCCCTTAATCCCTCTCTCTTCTATTTAATTAATTAATTCTTAATCACTAAATATATCTAAATTTAATAGCGAGGGTAATATACTTCTTGCCCTTTAAGCCCTTTAAAATAACCTAAAATTATATATCTAATGCGCTATATTAATCTATAATATCTACCCTAAAAAGCTAGGTCGCCGCTAGAAAGGTATATAATCTCGACGCATTTAAATTCCTAAATTATATAAATTATTTAATCTCGAGGAATAAATTATTATTTAATTTATCCTTAACTTAGACTTATAAGGATTTCCCCCGCAATTATATAGTATTAAAGAAATAGCTAACCGATTATTTATTAATTATGATATATTATTTATCGGTAAGCGCTAGGCTTCTAACTTTATTAAGTAATACTTAAACCTTAAGATATATTTTTTTTAGAAATATAATTACTAGAGAGCTAAATATAAAGATCTAATTATTATTTATAATTAGTTTATACTTATAGTAAATATAATCTCGAAATATAATATTTAATTAAATAATATCTAGAACTTTAATAAGATTAGCTTTCTTATAGATATAATTTAGAGTGAAATAATTATTATAGGTATAAATAGATATAGAAAGCTAAAATCGATATAGCTTAGAAACTAAAAATAAATTATAGTTATTTAGGTGATTAATATAGATAATTAAGTAATTATATTATTTATTATTAATATAGATTAATATTATCTCGCTAATTAATATTAAGAAAATAATCTTTTAGTTAATTAAGTTATTATAATAACCTAAAATAACTAGATTAATAATAAAATTAATCTTAAATAATTAAAATACTTTAATTAATATATAGCTAAATAAATAAATTATTATTATTATCTTTTAATCTTTAATAATTATAAAAATTATTATTTTATTAACTTTAAGAGATATTATAAGGAAAATAAGATTATTATATTTTATATATTACCTTATTTATCTTATTTACTTTAGCCTCTTAATATTAAGTACTTTAATTTACTTAAATAAGCTTATAATTAAGAAATAATATATTTAATTAAATACTCTATAACCTATATTTTAAAGATTAAATTCTTTTTAGCCTTTTATATTATATATTAAGTTATTATAATAAAAAGAAATATTAAGTTAGCCTTTAAAGGTGCTAGGCTTATTCCTCTTAACCTAAAAAGTATAATCTTAAAGCTGAATATATAGCTATAGATATTAATATTTATTAAGGAAATAGCTAGCCCTTTAACCCCTTAGGTATTAAAGACTCTAAAGATTATCCTTAAGGCCTAATCTTAATCTAAATATATTAATAGATAAATTAAAAGATATTAAAGTAGCTCCCTAGAGTTAATTTTAAAAGCTCTTAAGTTATTTATTAAAGGGATTAAGGTAATAATATATAAGAATGACTTATTAAGGTCTAAAAATAAAGACCTTTAAGAGGTAAATAAGATATTAAGCTAGCGGTAGAGGGTAAAAAGGACTAAATTATAGAAAAGAGGGGTAATAATAATAAAAGAGGAAAGATAAGTAATTAATTAAATAGATATTAATATATAGGTAGTAGCTAAATTATTAAGAAGTAATAATTAAGGAAGGTTAATATAATTAAATATTTAGTATTATAATATCTATAGTAAGCCTAATTATAATATAAGAATATATTAGGTAGTAATTAAGATATTTAGGGAAGAATATAATAAATAATTTTAATTAATTAAATAATTTATTATATTTTTATAGTTATTTTTATTATAAAGGGTAAAGATTTTTAGGATATATATTTATCTAGGATATAAGCTTATGATATATATTATATAATAAATATTTTAATATTTTTATTAAATTATTTATTCTATTTATATATTATATTATTATTATATTATTTTATAAATCTTTACTAAAAGTTATATAAATAAATGTTTTTATTAAACCTTTATTTTAAACCTTACCTTATAAGTTATTATTTATTAAAAAATTTATAAATTAAGTTTCTTATATACTAACTTATTATCTAAACTTACTTTATAAACTAAAGAAGCTCTTATAACTATATATCTTATTACTATAAGGTAGTAAGAAATATTAAGTCTTTAGTATATAAAAGGTAATTATATGTAATATATTAAGCGAGGTTATAGAGAAGTTAGTCTTAATATTTAATAAAGCCCTTTTTATTATTAATAAGATTACGGTAGCCATAAAGTAAGAAGTAACTAAAAGTAACTAAATTAGGCCTCTAAAGGTTTAATAAAGGTCGCGAGACTATAAGAAGCTTCTTTAGCTTTAGTAGTGTTATTAAGCTAGTTTCCTTTAGTCAGGTTAAGGTAGCTTTAAGGTTTAGCCTTAAAAAGGTTAATATATTAACGGGGTATATTAATATATTTTTATATTAATTTACTTTTAAGCTTAGGTTTTTAAATAAGAGAATATATTAAGTAATTTATATAGGTATTATTATTATATATATATATACTATATATTAATATTATTATTATTATTAAAATTACTATTAAAACCACGAATTATTACCGAGTAATTATCTTATATCTTAATATATATTATATAATATAAGAGAGTTAACGCTATCTTTAAATAAGGTCTCGCTAAGCGATAACCTCTATATTATATATATTATCTTATAGCTTATATTTTTATATTTTTCATAGGCTATATATATTATATATTTAATATTATATTTTAATTAAAAACTTAATTAAATATATTAACTCTTTACCTAAGAGTTATCTAACTATAGGTATTAATTTTATTTAGTCCTTAAGATCTAATATTATAGTCCCTATATTATAATTAATCCCCCTAAGAACCTATAATCCCTTCCTCCTTTATATTCTTTTTTATTTATATCTTTAGTTCCTATAGGTCTATAGAGTTATTAAATTACTTAAATTACCTTAAGCTTAATTATTAATTATATAAGCTATAGGTTATAGGCTATATTATTTATATTATTTATAAAAGCTTATTTAATAATTAAGAGAGGTTTATTTAAGACTCTTTAAGTAAAATAATTAAGAAGGTAAATTTTATTAATAATAAAATTTTTAAGCAGTAAATTATAAGATATCTATAATAATAAAGCTATAAAGTTTATAATAAGGAATAATTTATTATTAAACTTAATAAATAAGACGTATTAAATTATTAAGTATCGCTATAGGGTTAGCTTAATCTTTTTAAGGGCTTTATAATAATATTTCCTCTTAAACCTTTAATATATTTTCTAGGGTATTATTATAAGGGTTATAATAAAATTTATTTAATTATAATAAAAGCTATTTCTATATAAAATAATAATATTAATATAATTTATATTTTATAGATTAACTTAGATTAATATTTAAGTTATAGTTATTTTTTTTAGTTATAATAATTATAATAATTATAAAGGTATATTAAGAGGGTAATTATCTTTATTAATATTAAGGGATAATAAAAAGATTAAATAAATAAAATAATAATCCTCTTAAGAGTCTTTAGGGTTATTATATTTTTATCCTATTAAGAGATATATTATTTATTAAGAATATAATTAATTAAGAGAGGTAGTTAATACCTCTAGCGTTTCTTTTTAAATAAAGTTTATAGAAGTAAATAGGCTCGCTATTAAATTAAGCTATTAACTCTATATACTATATAGTAATAATATTAATTAATATTTTAAGTTATTAAGATATTTAGTCTAGTTATAGATTATTATTATTAATTTTATTAAGTAAAATTAGAGACTTTAATCCCTTTAGGTACTATAGAGTTATAGTGATTTAATAATATCTTTATTAAGAATTACTTTATAGGTTTATTTTTCTTTAATTTAAAACATAAATAGCTTAAGCTTATTTTTAAAAATAAAAAGTTTATTAAGTTATAATATTAAGATATAAATTAATTTATTAAGAATTATTATATCTTTATAAAGAGTTTTTTTATCTATTTAATAATATAAATTACATAATTTAAGCCTTTACTTACTTAATAAGCTTTAATACTTTAATTAATACTTTTTATAAGACTTTAGCTCTATATAATAATTATATCTTTTAATTAAGAAAAGGGTATATTTATATATTATATTAAGGAATTCCCCTAGTTTATACTACTATTTACCTTATTTATTATTACTTACTATATCTTTATATAATACTTTAATATTAATATAAAGTAAGGGGACTAACTTATAGGCTTAAGAGTTATATAACCTATAGGCCAATATAATAAATACTTATATAAAGAGTATTTTAAGGCTTTTATTAAACCCTAGCTTTAATTATATATATTATCTTAACCTTATATTAATTTTTTTTATAAACTATATATATTATATATCTTAACTATAAATTTAGCTAATAAGATTTTAATTAAAGAATTCTCCTTTACTTCTTAAGGTGTCTACCTCTATATAATTATCCTTTTAAATTATTAAAACTCTAACTTTATTTTAATCCCTTAAATAAAATTAACCCTATTAAACCTACTCTTTATTATCTTAAAATTAACTATAGAGCTTAATATATTATTATATAGGTATTTAAGTATTCTATATTATATTAAGATAAATATTTAATATTATATATTATATAGTATAGGTATTAATATTAAGATCTTTATAGAATCTTATTTCTTAATAATTAAGCTTTTAACCTTACTTTAGCTTCTCTATAAAATAATATAATAAATCTACCTCTTTATGAATTTCCTTATATAAAATAAGGCAATAAAATATAAATAGAAATTAAAATATAATAATTATCTTAACTTTTAAGATTATAAAGTTAATATAATATTTATCCTTAAAATATAAGGTCTTATATTAGATCTATTTAAGGAATTTATTATTAATTCTTTCTTTAATGCTTTATTATATATTAATAAATATATTTAATAATATATTATAATCTCTTTATTATTATATAGAGGTAAGGTCCTATAGGACCTAACTATATTATCTATATTATTTAATTAAAGCTTTAATTATCGAGCTTATTATTATTATATTAATAGTTATTTTATTAAAATTAAAATTTTAGTAAGTTAATTTATTAATTATTAAGAATTAATAATTATAAGATTAAATTAAAAGAATTATAGCTCCCCTTAGGGCTTTTATATTCTCTATTTAGTTTAAAGATAGCTTCTTTATTTAGAATAGACTTAATGAAATAAGGCTATTAATATCTTTAGCTCTTTTTTTTAAAGAGTTTCTTAAAGCTTATAGCTACTTGTCATAACCATAATAAGGGTCAGGCGGGGAAGTATAGTAGAAATACTCTAATTAAGCTTAAGACTAAAAGGACTAAATATCGCTTATATTAGTCTAAGGACCGAGCTTTAAGAATATTAGTCCTACCCTAGACCGAGTAATAAGAATATTAGTTTAACTACCTTACCTTAAGTATATAGAATATATTTATTATACTCTCTTATATAATAGCTACCTTAGCTATTAATATAACTTAATTATATTTAATACCT
This sequence comes from Fusarium virguliforme, assembly GCA_020883615.1. Lineage (NCBI taxonomy): Eukaryota > Fungi > Ascomycota > Sordariomycetes > Hypocreales > Nectriaceae > Fusarium > Fusarium virguliforme. The sequence goes on along the minus strand of JAJHJD010000010.1, from coordinate 1,766,976 downwards.
TTAAGTATATAATTAGATATAATACTTTATTTAAGATTATAATATAATATTCTCTACTATTAATATAACCTAATATAACTGGTTTATCCCTTAAGAATCTAACTATATTATTATATATTTAGCTCTTATTTAATAGATTACTTATATTACCTGAAATAATATTAAACGTAATAATTACTCCCGCTACCCCCGCGAATAACTAATAATAGGGCCTATCTATGCCTATTACGCCTGCTCCGGTTAACCTAACTAACGCGGAATAGAAGAGATACTTCTAGCACTAATAATAATAATAAGGAAATTAAGGCACTTAAAGCTTAAATTACCGCTATAAATACTAAAATAAATAATCTCTGCGAGACTATAGAAAGAATAGCTAACTCTTAGCATATTTAGAATAAATAATATATTAATAGTATTAAGATAATTAATAACCTTATAATTATTACTATAAAAGATAAGGATATAGGAGAAATCCTTAAGCTAAACCTACTAGAACTATTTAATAAAACCTTATATAGACTATAGATATTCTTTACTTAAATATATATTTTTATAACTTATTACCTAACTTAATTTATTACTAAATCTAATAAGGTCTAATATACTATAAGACGCCTTATAAAGTATATTACTATATAATTTAAACTAATAATAAAAGAATACCTTATAACCCCCTTTATTAACCTCTTATTATAAACTACCGACCTTTATATTAATTATAATATATTTTAAGGAGCCTTTCGCTAGGCTTTTAGAACTATTAATAAGAAGGTATAAGCTAAATAAGAGATTAAGGCACTTAAATAAACTTAATCTACCTTAGAATATAAAATAAAATACCTCTAATTAATATTTAAGCTATTATAAGATTAAGATATTTTAATATTACTCTTCTTTAATAGACTTAAGAAAGATATTTAAGCTGAATTATATAAAGGGGATAGGCCTAAGACCCTTATTAGTTATATTAGAATAATAATTAAAATTAATAATTAATAATTTTTATAAAAGAAATTATAAAACTAAGATTTAATAATTATAAGGCTAATACCTCTTACTTTAATTAAATTAGGTAGAAAGAGATATTATAATACTTTATATAGTATTAAAGCTAAACCTATAATACTAAAAGCCGCATAATATAATAAAAGACTAATTAAGTATTTTTATTACTATAAACTTAATTATAAAGTAAATATATATAAAAAGAGGTATAAGATATTACTAAAGGAAAATATTAGCTAGGGAAGTATTAAGAACGATAATTACTTCTAGAAGGTAAAAATATATAAGCTATATTTATTAATAAGGCGATATATAAATAGCGATTTAAATAACTAAGACTATTATAATAATATAGTCCGGTTATAACCTAACTACGGCTATACTAAGATAAATAGCTATACTAATATATATAGGTATACCTAGCAGAAGGATAAATAAAATATAATATTATTTATAGACTAGACTATAAGGAATGTATATATAAGGTTATGCTACCCCTAATAAAAAGATATATTAATATTATTATAAATATTTAGAACCCTTAAGATAAAATTAACTAAACCTAGATCCCCTTACCTAAATTAATAAAGAAAGAAGAAAATATAGAAAGATAGAAAATTAGACTTAAATAAATTATTATTATAATAATGCGACCTAATAAATACTATAAACCTATAAACTATAGTAATTACTTAATAGGTATAATAATATAAAGAGAACTTAAGTTAACCTAATTTTAATATAATTATTATAGATAATAAATATAATAAACATAATAGGAGCTTAAAGAGATATAATAAAATATTAAGCGATATTAATAAATATAGAATAAAGACTATAATATTTAGACTAATGAAAAAGGAATATATTACTAGAATAATAGCATTAATATATATATTTAATTAGCTTAGGAATAATAAAAAGTAAAATATATAGAAGATATCTATATTTAAGCCTATTATAAAGAAATAGCGCTAAACCCCTATCTACTAGAACCCTAATATAACCTATATAACGATAATAAAATACTATTAAGATACCTATAATACCACGAAATTATATAAATCTCCTATAGAGACTATTACTATAAGGTATATATATATAAGAAGAGGGAATAAGATTATTTTTTTATCCCCCTCTTATAACTAAATATATAACTCGATTTTTTATATAAAATAAAAGATTATTATATTAAATAATAATATAAGGGAATTAAAGTAATATAACTTTAATTTTACCTATTATAATAATAAATTATATCCCTAGAATAATTTATAAATACCTTTATTTAAGTAAGAGAAATAAAGCTAAAAATAAAATAAGATAATAAAGAAAAAAAGCTACCTTAGATAGGATTATTAAGATAATAGAAAAAGGCTTTTATACCCCTATATAGATAAAAGGTATAATAGAGGACTAAGAATAATACCTCTAGTAATAATAATATATTAAAACTTCACTTATATAGAAAGAAATTATACTATAGAAATATATAAAATACCTTATTAAGTTAAAGATATCTTAAATAAATCTAGGCGCTAAAGAAAAATAGCGATATTAAGAACTATTCTATAATTAAGATAATAAATATAATTATAAGGCCTATAATAATAGCGAATATAATAAAGATTATCTAAGGAGGATATTATTAAAAACTAAAATACCTATCTATCGCGGAGCTATAGGCGGAGGAAAAAAGGAAATAATTTCTATAAAGGGCTCTATATGTAACTATAAATAATTAATAGCTAAAATACTTTAAACTATAAATAAGAATTAGGGGAGAATAACTAGATACTTTAGTAGATAATAGAGCTAAATAAAATTACTTTAATTTAATAATAGCGAATAGGCTTAAACTATTATAGAGGTATAAAAAGGATCCTTATTTAATATATAACCGAAAAGGAGAAAGATTTAATTATAACGATAGGATTATTAAATATAAGATTAATTACCTTATAGTCTTTATTAATAAAAAAAACTAAAAAATCTTATTTAATATTATAACTATATTAAGATATTATTTAATACTTAGGTACCTATAGTTATATAGATTTAACCTATATCTCAATTAGCGGATTAATTAAGTAATCTCCTTTAATAAAGAGATACCCCCCTAGGGAGATAATAACTTATTAGATATAAGATCTTAAACTTCTATTAGAAATAATAGAGAAATTAAGAAGAGGTAAATAAAAGATACCTTTTTACTTAAAGGAATATAATATAAATAATATAATAGAAAGAAATAATAAGATTAATAAATAATTATAAGTATTATAAAGTAATTCTATAAATTAAAAAAAACCTTAAATAAATTAAGAGAAAATTATAAGATAAATAGCTTAAAAATATCTTATTATAATATTAAATCTATAAAAACTCTTTATAAAAGAATTTAAGATTAACTTATTATTATATATTATTATAACCTAGAAATTGAGTTTATCGATAGAAAATAACCTAGCTTTAATAAACTTTACTTACTTAATATAATATAATTATTAATATTAAAGGGATATATTAAAGAAATAATATAAAAAGGATATATTAAGGAAAATAAGTTATCTATTAAATACCTTATTATATTTATCCCGAAAAAGAATAAAAAGCTTTACCTTTATATTAACTTTAGAATACTTAATATTATTATAATTAAAGATTAAATACCGCTACCTCTTATTAATAAATTAAAGGATTAACTTTTTAAAACAAAATATTTTATTATATTTAACCTTAAGGGAGCCTATAACTTAATTTAAATTAAGAAAAGATATAAATAAAAAACTACTTTTTATATTAAATATAGATTATTTAAGTACCTTATTATACCCTTTAGATTTATTAATATACTTATTATATTCTAATAAATAATTAATAATATATTATAAACATACCTAGATATATTTATTATATATTACTTAAATAATATCTTTATCTTCTTTAAAATAAAAGAAAAATATATAAAATATATCTATAAGATATTATAAATACTATAAGATATTAATTTATTAATAGAACCTAAGAAAAATAAGTTTTATACCTTAGAAATAGAATTTCTTAGATATATTATCTCTTATAATAAGATATATATAGACCCTAAGAAGGTTATAATAATCAAGGATTAAAAGGAACTAATAAATATTAAGGAAATATAAGCCTTCTTTAGTTTTATTAATTATTACTATAGATTCCTTAAATAATTTAAGAAGATTATAATATTATTAATTAACCTTATAAAGAAAGATAAGATATTTATATTTAGGAATAAAGCGCGAAAAGCCTTTTATAAGATTAAAGAATTTATCTTAAGTAAATTAATCCTTAAGATATTTAATCTATCTTAATTAATTAAAGTTAAAATAAATACCTTAGACTTTATATTAGGCGCCTAAATTAGATAATAAGATAATAAAGGACTTTTATACTTAATTATATTCTACTCCTATAAGCTATATAGAGCGGAATTTAATTACCTTATCTATAATAAAGAATTCCTCGCTATTATTAATACTTTTAAGGAATTTCGATATTACCTTATTAAAAGTCCCTATTAAATTAAGGTCTATATTAACTATAAGAATATCTTATATTTTATTATTATTAGAGAACTAAATAGCTAGTAATTATATTATATTAAATACCTCTTAGAATTTAACTATATTATAATCTATATAAAGGGAAAAGAAAATAGAAGAGTTAATATTATTAATAGATAATTAGACCTTAATATAAGAAAGGTTAAAATAAATAAATAATTATATATATACCTTAGAGAGATACCTTAAATAAAAACTTATTATATAAATAAAAAAACTAGTATCCTTACTGGAATATCTTAAGCTTATCTAAGATTATAAAAGATAGATTATTAACTTTATTAATTATATATAAGGATATAATTACTATAAAGATAGACTCCTTATATTTAAAGGAAAGATTATTATACTTAATAAAGTTTTTAAAAAGATCTTTAATTATTATTATAATTAATTCCCTTATAATACGAACTATAGGCTAATATTTAAAGCTATAAACTATATCTATAATAATTACTTATTCTAGGAGGAAATTTAAGGTATAATATAATATTATTAGAAATATAACCCTAGATAAATACTTAAGGTAACTTATATAATAGAATAAAGTAATCTACTATTAGAATAAATCTTAAAATATAATAAATAACTCCTAGATAACGAGAAAATAAATAAATAATAAGTCCTAGATAAACTATAATATAACCTTATATATAAGATATATAAATACCTATTATATAAATATTAAGGAATTAATAAAACCCTAAAATAAATTAAGATAATATATATTTTCCTAATATAAAGAAAATAATAATATAAATTATAAATAAATATAATTTATACGCGAAAATAAAGGTATAATACTATAAACCCTATAGGAAATTATAATCACTCTCGATTATATAATAACCCTAGGATTTAATTATTATAGATTTTATTATTAAATTACCCTTATTAAAAGAACTAGCTATTAAAAACTTTTATAATAATATTCTAGTTATTATAGATAGATTTATAAAATTTTCTTATTTTATTCCCTATAGTAAATTAATAAATATAAAAGAATTTATATACCTCTTTTATTATAATATCGCTAGGATATATAGGTTATTACTCGAGATTATCTTAGATCGAGGATTACCCTTTATATCTAAGTTTTATAAAGATTAATTAAATACCTTAAAATTAATTATAAGCTCTTTATAATATATTATAAGGAGACTAATAGATAAATAAAATAGATAAATTAAATATTAAAATAATACCTTTAATATTATATTAACTATAAATAAAATAATTAAATTAAGAAGCTACTAGCTATATAGCTAGCCTATAATATAATAACCTATAAAAGTATAAAGATTATATTAGCCTATATAAACTTTAGGTTTACTTTAGATACCTTTAGATAAGCTTAAAATATAATTATTAACCTTAAGGTAATCCTTATTAGCGATTAATTAAAGAACTTATATAAAGAAATAAGAATTAAACTTAAATTTATTAGAAATAAAATAAGTAATTATATTAATAAGAAAAAGATTAAGAGACTAACCTTCTTAAAGGGGGATATAATCTATCTCGTAATAAAAAATATTATAATAAAATAATAAAATAAAAATTTAATTATAAGTATATTAGACCCTATAAAATTAAATAGAAAATCTTATAAAATAATTATAAATTAGATTTATTACTAAAGGTTAAATTCTATTTAATCTTTTATATTTTATTATTTAAATTAATAAAAAATATTATTTAAATTAAGACTAATAATAAGCTAAAAATAAAAATTAATAGACCTAAAGAATATATTATAGAAGCTATCTTTAATATAGATAAAATTAATAATGATAATATATTTTATTAAATAAAAGGATTACTTTAATTTAAGAAATATATAGGAATTATTAAAATACCTTACTAATATATAATACCTTCTAAAGAACTTCTATTAATAATACTAAGTATAGGCTTATTAAGATTAATAATATTTTAATTAATTAAATTAATAGCCCTAAAGGAATATACCTCTATAATAATAAATAACTCCTCCTAGAGCTTACTTAATTCCTTTAAGGCGTAAAGGCTATACTTAAAAGCCTTATTACTTTATGCTTTAAGTAATTATTTTTACTTATAGATATAAATAAGCTTAGCTATTGCCTCCTCTAGAGTAGCCTCCGCTTTAGCCTTCCTATCTTCTAGGCGCTTATACTTATAAATATTCTTCGCTATTACCTAAGATATTAATTACTAGCTATAAGGGAAGGAGAGATATATTTATAAAAGGAAGTTATACCGGCTTTATTATAGATAACCTTTATATTAATATAATTAAAATAATAATTAAAGTAATTAAAAATAACCTTATAGGATAACCCCCGGCGGAAATAATAAGTATAAGGTATAATTTTAGAATTAAAGGCCTTAATATAGATAGAAAGGCCTTATACCTCGGAAAGCTTATAGGAGGAAATATACTTAAAAACTTAGCCTAATATTATATTAGTAATAAAAGAAGATTTTTATAAATTAGAATTATCTATTAGGAATATTTAATTACTAAAGCTAGCCTTAAGGATAAGATTAATAAAGGGGAGACCTTATATTATAACTATAATAAGGGTTAAATAGGGACATATAATAGAAATATTTTAATTAAGCTTAAGACTGAAAGGATTAAATATCGCTTATATTAATCTAAAGATTAAGCTTTAAGAATATTAATCCTACCTTAGACCGAGTAATAGGAATATTAGTCTAATTACCTTACCTTAAGTATATAAAATATATTTATTATACTCTCCTATATAATAGCTATCTTAGCTATTAATATAACTTAATTATACTTAATACCTTTAAGTATATTATTAGATATAATATTTTATTTAAGATTATAATATAATATTCTCCACTACTAATATAAACTTAGTATGACCGGTTTATCCCTTGGGAATCTAACTATACCGTCATACTACTATCTCTAGCTCTTTTTCTATAGAGTATATAAAGGTAGAAAGACTTATTATTAAATTATAATTTATTATAAATAGCTTAACTAAATAGATTATATTATTATAGTTATAGATAATATAATAATAACCTTTATTAATATAGTATATTAAGATCCTTAGTTTAAATATAAGCCTTTATTATTTTAATTATTAATAAATATAAGGTACCTTTAATTACCTTTATAAGTTATAACAAAGTTATAAAAATTACTCTTGAAATCACTAATTATTATTAAGTAGTTATCTCGTAATTAAATATATATTATATAGTATAAAAGAGTTAATACTATCTTTAGATAAAGTCTTACTATAAGTAATAATAACCTCTATATTATATATATTATCTTATAGCTTATAAGCTTAAATCTTTAGTTATAGGCTATATATATTATATATTTAATATTATATTCTTTAAGTTATAATTTAATTAAATATATTAATTATTTCCCTAAGAGTTTTTTAATTATAGGTATTAATCTTATTTAATCCCTAAAATCTAATATTATAATCCCTATACTATAATTAATCCCCCTAAGTACTCTATAACTCTTCTTTCCTTTATATGCTTTTATATTTATATTTTCTTTAGTCTATTAATATAAAAGATTATTAATTTACTTAAGGCCTATATAATACCCTATAATTTCTAGCCGATTTTATTAGGTAAAGGCTATATATATTACTTTTTAATTTAGCTAAGAACCTTTTTTTAATATCTAAATAAGGCCTATCTAGGACCTTTAAGGCTAAAATAATAAAGAGGTGAAGCTTATTATTAAGCTAAACCTTAACGTTTTAATTATATCTATCTTAAGGATTTAGGATTAAGATATAATTAAAATTAGCTGAAATAAATCATATAAAATTAATAATAAATATTAATTAATAGCTAGATATTATTAAAGATATTCTTTAATAATTATAAAATTATATAATATTAAGAGGTAAAATAATATAAAAGGGCTAATTATATATTATATAGTAAAGCCTTTAATAGACTCTTTATAATATAGCTATAAGGATAGCTATAAGGATACTTATTTATATTAAAACCTCTATTAATAATCCTCTATTATTTAAGAGAGGTCTTCTATCTATAGGTCTATATAGATTACTATAGATATATTAATTATATATTATTTTTTAGTTATTTAATATATTAGAGGGTTATTAGCTTTATTAATATTAATAAGTAATAAGAAGGTTAAATAAATATAACAATAATTCCCTTAAGATTCCCCTTAAGGTTTTATAGTTTTTTTTTATTAAGAGATATATTATTTATTTATAATAAAATTAATTAAGAGAGGTAGTTAATACCTCTACCTCTCTTTTTTAAATAAAGTTTATAGAGGTAAGTAAGCTTATTATTAGAGTTATTCTATATTATATGTATATATATTAATATACTGATTATATTATTAAGATATTTATTGAGGTATAGGCTCTTATTATTAACCTTATTATGATATTAAGAGACTTTAATCTCTTTAGGTATTATAGAGTTATAGTAATTTAATTTAATAGTAAAGTTAAGAATATTAATATTAAGGAATTTCTTTTTAAAGGTATTTAGCCTTATTAATATAAGTTTTAAGGGTTATACGGTTAATTTAGTTAATTATATTTATAAAGTTACTAAATCAATCGTAAGTCTTTTAAAGACCTTTATTATTAATAATATACTTGAGTAGTTTAATAGTATTATATTTACTAAAGGATACATTAATTATAATTTTTAATGGACTTTTATTTAGTAATTTAAAGATTACCTTAAGGTACTTAAGATATTGCTTAAAGGTATTAAAAAAACTATAATATATTAATATAGATATAAATAATACTTAGTAGTTTTAAAATATTTTATTTCTAAATTATTAATTAAAAGTAAGAAATGTTTAAAATTTTATTAAGGTTATATTAAAAACCTTTAGGCTTTAATTAGAGATAATTATTTTTAATTATAATATATATTATAAATTAGTAAGTAATAAAAAAGCTAATATCTTTAAATTTTAAAAAGAAAAGTTTACGTTTATATTTATTATAATTATTTTAATTCAATATTAAGTATATATTTAATATTATAATATAATTTAATAATTATAAGCTTATATTAACTTTATGCTTTCTCTTATTCGTTATAATTCTTTAAATAAAAAAAAATCAAATTATATATATATAAAGTAAGTCAATTAATATATTATATCACTAAAAATAGTAAAACCTTAAGTTTTTAAAAAATATAATAATAATAGCTAGAACCTTAAAAAAAGTATTTTTATCTTTTTAATTAATAATAAAACTATATATTAAGATTCTTAACTTTATTATAGCCTATAAAGATAATTAAAGGTACCTTATATTTATTAATATTAATATAATAAAGGCCTATACTTAAACTAAAGATCTTAATATATTATATTAATAAGGGTAATTACTATATTATATATTAATATAGTTTATTCCTAAAGCTATTTATTTAGGGTATCTAAAGGACCTCTCTTAAGGGTATAATTAAGAGGTAAGCTATATATCGAAGAAAATTCCTTTTAGTAATAAACCTACCTAAGACTAGATAAAAAACCTCGACCTATATTAATACCTAAGCCTTTTATTACTTAAGGTTACTATATTTAGCTATACTTTCTATATAGTGCTGAGGCTAGTCTTAATACCTTCTATCTCGGCGTACCTAGCCTATTAAGCTAAAGTACCTTTAATTATAACCCTAGCTTATTATTAATAATTTTAATTATTAATTTAATTACTTTCGCTAGAGCTAATAGCTTAATAATAGCGAGGCTTATTTATTCTATAGGGTAGGGGTTTAATTTCTAGTAATATATAGTATATAAGGTAAGCCTCTTTTTATATATAATAGCCCTTACCTTATTATATAACCTATAACTATAGGTAATAATTATATACTATTAACCTATAGCTCTAGTATATAGCGATTAAGGTATTATAGTTCTTTATAATAAAGAAGAATTATACCTTTAGTTAGAATGAAATTAGTGACCTCGCTATATAGAATATAATAAAATCTATTATAATAGCAATTACTTTACTATAGAGGTATTATATTATATATACCTATAATAACGCTATAATATATAAAGTTTAGCGATTTATAATAAATAGTAATTTAATAATAAGGCTTCTTACCTTAATATACTCTCTAAAAAAAAGAGCTAAAGGCGTTAATAGCCTTACTTAATTAATTTTATTATAAATAAATAGGCTATCTCTTAACTAAATAAAGAGTATAAGAACCCTAAAGGGAGCTTAATTCTTTTAATTTAACCTTTTAATTATTAACCCTTTATAATTAATAAGATTAATTTACTAAATAATTCTAATAAAATAATTATTAATATAAGAAAAATAAGAGTTCTATAATTAAACCTTTAACTAAATAATATAGGTAATATAGCTAGGTCCTATAAGACCCTACCCTATATAGTAATAAAGAGTATGATAATATATTTCTATATATATTTATTAATATATTATAAAGACTTAAAGGAAGAGTTAATAATAGATTCCTTCAGTATATTTAATATAAGACTTTATACTTTAGGGATAAATATTATATAAACCTTATAATCTTTAGGGTTAAGATTATTATTATATTTTAATCTTTATTAGTATTTTATTACCTTACTTTATATAAATATGTTAATAAAGAGCTAGACCTATTATATTACCTTATAGAGAAGCGAAAGTAAGATTAAAAGCCTAATAATTAAGAAATAAAATTCCTCTAAGATATTTATATTAATATTTATATTGTATAATATATAATATTAGTTTTTTATCTTAATATACTATAAAATACCTAAATATCGATATAATAATATATTAAGCTTTATTAATTTAAAGATAATAAGGAGGAAGTCTAGAGGGGTTAATTTTTAAGTAATTAAGATAGAGTTATAATTTTAATAATTTAAAAGGATAATAATAGTAAGGTAGAGGCCTTAATAAATAAAAGAGATTTATTTAATAAAAATATTATTAGCTAAATTTATAGTTAAGATATATAATATATATAGTTTAGAAAAAAATATAATATAAGATTAAAGATAATATATTTAATTAAAGTTAGGGTTTAATAAGAGCCTTAAAATACTCCTTATATAAGTATTTATTATATAGGCTAATAGGTTATATAACTAACTAGCCTATAAGTTAGTCCTCTTACTTTATATAAATAATAAAGTATTATATCTAGATATAATAAGTAATAATTAATAAAGTAAATAGTAATATAAAGTCGGGATAAAACTATATAACGCATATAATAAGCGAGCGATATAATTAAGCGAGCGATATATTTATATTTTTACCTTAAAAGTAATTTTAAATAAATTTCTAAAAATTCAAATTTAACTCTAAATTAATAAAAATAAAAGTTTAAGCTTATTATATATAAAAAAAGCTATATTAATTTTTTTAGATTTTTAAAAAATTATTATTAAGCTAGTATTTAAAAAGCCTATTTATACTATATATTTAGCTCTTTCTCTATAAGGAAACTTTTTAAAACTCTAATAAAAATATTTTTAAGTTTTATATATAATTAGATCTCTAAAAATACTCTTTTTAAGTTTCTAGCTATTTTATAGTAGTTTTCAAATTTTAAGATTTTAAGATTTTTAGTTATATAGTTTAATACGTCGCTTAGTTAACTGCGTCGCTCGGGTTATATATATATTATAATTTCTTTAGATTTTTGAAAAAATTGCTTTATAGAGAAATAGCTATTTATATAGTGCAAATAACCTTTTTCTAAATACCTTATTAAGTATTTCTTTAATAGGCCTTTAAAAATTCTATAATAGTCTATATAGCATAATTAAGCTAATTAAGAGGTATAAGCTATTTTCGGTTTAGCTTAAATTCTAGATTATTATTTAAAGCACTTTTAAAATAAAGTATAAATACTGAGAAATTCTAAAGTAATTAACTTACTTAGTTAATATAAAAGACCTTATAATATATAGAAGGGACTTTATAAATAATTCTACTAAGTTTAGCTTATTAGATATAAATATAAGGATTTATTACTATAAAGTATAAAGCTAGCGCTTTATAGCGATATACTTATATAAGTAATTTATAGTTATAAAAGTAATATATTAGAGAGTTATATAAAAATCCTAAAATTATATAATTTTAGTAATATTACCCTCTAGGGTAAGTCACGTGACCTCGGATATAGGGCTTTATTATAAGCCTAATAAATGCCATTAAAGCTAGGCTTAAAATATAGGTATTTTCTATCTAGTTTTAAATACCCTAATATAAAACCTCTATAATTATATACTTCTTTATGCGATAACTTAGGATCTAGTTATCTTATTTTAGCCTACCTTCTATAGCTATATAGCTCGGAAATCATACTATCCGACGGTATAACCTTTAGCTGAATTAGATAAATAGGTTCCGAGCTATTTCTATAAAAGAAGAAGAACTCCCTTAGAATTAAAACCTCTCTTAGATCTATATCCTCTTATATATTATAATTCATAAGACTCTTAATTAAAAGCTCTCTTTTTCCTCTTTAACCTTATCTATCTTTTAATCTACTTTTCTGCCTATATAATTCCTTACCTAGCTAATTAGCTTTTTATAAAGATTAATTCTATTGCATATTTACCTCCTATCTCTATTACTTACTATATACCTTATGAGGACTTTAAAGTCTATATCCTTTAGTCTTTTATAGTTAATTAACTCACCTTATATATAACTTATATAATTAAGGTTAATTAATTTAAATAAGATATTTTTTTAATTATATATAGCTTATTATATATTTTATTTAAGAAATAATGATTTTTAATACTTATTAAATAGGCTTGAATAATTTATTTTTAATTTTATTATTTCTTAATTAACTTAATTTGTTTTGTTTTTATTTGGATATAGAGATAATACTTTTATTACAATATATATTATATTTATTTAATAATTTAAGTAGCGAGGTAGTTTAGTATTTCTTAAGATTTGTTATTTTATATTAAATTTATTTTTAAGAAAGAGTATTTCTTTAAAGTCATTTATACTATAATTTAAGAATTTAATATTAATAGGTAATAAATTAATTTTTTTATTTTTAATATTATACCTATTACACCTGTAGTATAATTGTTTAATATTAATGCTAACTTCCTATTTACCTTAGGAAGGTTCATAGTTTAAATCTAGCAAGGGGCGCCTAAAAGGTAAGCTATAATTATAGCTTAAGGACCTATAAAAAAGTCAGTCGCTATAGGAATTATACGATATATATACTTAATATAAAATAGGACCCTTAATTATTAAGTTAAGAGTTATATATTAAATTAAGCTATCTAAAAAATTCATTAAAATAGTATATTCTATAATGCGCGCCTTATAAATAAAAGCTTATTTTTTTTATATATAATAAAGAGCTATAAAAAGAATAGCGATAAAAGAGGCTAAAATAAAAAGTAAGAATTATAAATAATTAAGAAGCGGTTTTAAATATAAAAGGGATATAAAGGGTATATAGATAATATAGTAAAAATAAAACAAAAAGAGATAGCGATATAGCGTTTTTTATTTTACCTTATAAGGTAGGGTTTTTACCTATATAAAATATTTATTAAAGAGATTCTGGAGGTTTATTTAATAAGTAAAAATAAGATAATAAATAATTTAATATTATATAATATTATAGCTATTATTTTTATAGTTAAAAGCTCTATTATTAATAGGTTTTTAATTTTTAACTAAGGTTTAAAGACCTTAATAATTAAATCTAGGAATTTAAGAAATTTAAAAGAGCTAATAATAAAACTTATAATCTTATTTCTTTTATGATTATAAATATAATTAATAAGTTATATTGTATAAATATATATATTTCCTTTAAAATTATTATATAATATTATTAATTTAGGAGTATTTTTATTAAATATATTATTAAAAAAGTAAGTATTTTTATTTTAAAAGTAAAAAGCTTTATTTATTTTAATTAGTTTATAAATATAAAATAGATTTTTATAGGTAATTAATATAAAAGTAATTTAACCTCTTTTAATTATAATTATATATATAGGTCTTATTACTTTTTAAGTAATATAATTTATTTTTATATATCTCCGCTATAATAATTATTTTATATAGTAAATTAAAAAAATATATTTAAATTAATCTTACTAAATATTATTATATATTTATACAAGAAACTTATTTTTAGTAATATCTAAGATATAAATTAATTAAATATATTAATTATAAAAATAAATTATATTTTAATTTTTATATCTTAAATAATTCTAACGTAATAAAAATTAAAAGTAATAAATTAAGTTATATTTATAATTTTATAAATTTTACTTAATTTCTTTAGCTTTTATTTTTTTATAAGATATTTTTTTATATTTTATAAATCCCCGCTTTATATCATTATTTACCTTACTAACTATTACTTATTATATCTCTATATAGTACTTTATTATTAATATAAAGCGAGGGGACTAACTTATAGGGCTAAGAGTTATATAACCTATAGGCCTATATAATAGGTACTTATATACGGAGGATTTTAAGGCTCTTATTAAGAATAGCCCTAGCTTTAATTAAATATATTATCTTTAACCTTATATTATATTTTTTTATAAACTATATATATTATATATCTTAACTATAAAGTTAGCTCATAAAATTTTAATTATATAGATCTCTTTTACCTATTAAGGCCTCTATCTCTCTATAATTATTCTTTTAAATTATTAAAACTTTAACTCTATCTTAATCCCTTAAATAAAATTAACCCCTCTAGACCTCCTCTATATTATCTTTAAACTAATAAAGCTTAATATATTATTATATCGATACTTTAGTATTTTATATTATATTAAGATAGATAGCTAATATTATATATTATATAGTATAGGTATTAATATTAAAATTATAAAGGAACTTTATTTCTTAGTTATTAAGTTTTTAGTCTTACTTTAGCTTCTCTATAAGGTTATATAATAAATCTAGCTCTTTATTAATTTATCTATATAAAGTAAGGTAATATAATATTAATAGAAATTAAAGTATAATAATAATCTTAATATTAAAGATTATAAAGGTAATATAATATTTATCCTTAAAATATAAAGTTTTATATTAAATATACTTAAGAAACCTATTATTAGCTCTTTCTTTAAGTCTTTATTATATATTAAGAAGTAATATATATAATAAGTAAGTAAGATAAATAAATAAATAAAATAGAAATCTTAGCCTCTAAAATTAAAATTATAATAAAAATACTATAAATTATTTAATTAATTTAAATTATTTACTATATTCTTTCCTTAGTCTTTTAATTATTACTTAATAAAGCCTTATATTATAGCTAAATTTATTATAGATATTATAATATTAAATTCTTAATTATATTAATTTTCTTTAATTATTATTATGCGATAATTTAGCTATTATTTATATATTAATATTTTTTAATTAATTATTTATTATTCTTCCTTTATTCTTATAACCCCTTTTTTCTATAATTAAGTCTATTTTATACTTTAATATTTACTAAAAATATTATTTACCGCCTAAAGGTATTTATATTTAGTAATTAATAAAGTAACTTAATTTATAATTACTTTTATCTCTTTCTTAAGAGACCTTAGGGCTTAAAGAATTAACTCTAGAGAATTACTTTATTACCTTTTAAATTATTTCTTTAGGTATCTAAAATAAGATTAAGCCTTAAGTATTATTCTTAAGGTCTTTAATCCTTAAGAGGTTTATTAATTAAATACCTCTTTAATTAATATTAATATCTATAGGTATATATGAAGCTTTAAGACTATATTTTCTCGATTAAGAGAAATAAACTTAATTCCTTTAAAGAATACCTTAATATTTTTTCTTATTATAAGAGCCTAAAATATAATATAAAAAGTAAAAAAGAACTTAATCTTTAAAATATATATAATAAAGCCCCCGGTTTATATTATTATTTACCTTATTAATTATTATTTATTATATATCTATATAGTATTTTATTATTAAGATAGAATAAAGGGACTAACTTATAGGCTAAAGGGTTATATAATTTATAGGCCTATATAATAGGTATTTATATAAGGAGTATTTTAAGGCTTTTCTTAAGCCCTAACTTTAATTAAATATATTATCTTTAACTTTATATTATATTATTTTATAAACTATATATATTATATATTTAATTCTAAATTTAGCTAATAATATTTTAATTAAATAAATCTCTTTTATTTATTAAAGCCTCTACCTTTATATAATTATCCTTTTAGATTACTAAAACTTTAATATTATTTTAATCCTTTAAATTAAATTAACCCCTCTAGACTTCCTCTTTATTATCTTTAAATTAACTATAGAG